>CM070615.1:34273519-34873519 GCA_036346395.1 Hsuehochloa calcarea
TTTCCATCTTCAAAGACTCTTGAAAATACATGGAAAATGCATCACGCCCATACATCAGAAGGAAAACTAACGCTTACTCACATACACAGAGAATTATCATCCTTATTAGAAAAATTAGGATAAGGTCACACAACAGATGCATAAAAAGTTAAAAACCATGAAAGCTATAGAAAGACTAAGTAATGCAGGTAATAGCAGGCTACCACTGCCCTCTGAGTGACAGAATAACTGACCTTAGCAACGTATCTTGTGGATTAGGCTCATCAACACCCCGTCCATCCAAAGCCAGCTGCGGGAAAGAGAACTCTGTAGAAGCTAACCCGTCCGAGGATGTTATCCCATCAGCATATAGGATATCTATATCAGAGCTCATATTCCGTTCGAGAAATATCACCAACCTGATCATCCCCAAGCAACAAAATTAAAGAATGAACAAACACAATTGCACGACCCAATAACTACTTAAACAACCCCATCCTACATGAAACAGGGGTAAAAATGAAACATCAAACCAAGTAAACTAACCCAAAGTGAGAGAGAAAGAACAATAGAACAACAATAGTACCCTGTCAAGAAAATAACTGGCAGCAGATGGAAGGAACGACAGTTCACTTCTTCTATATGTAGCTTGAATAGCAGGATCTTTCCATAGTTCCTCAACCAGTGGCGCATATTCACGACTAGCTGCAGGGAAAATGTCTTCAAGATTACCTAAAGCCATGGCTTTTAGAATCCAATCAGAGAATGCTTTCAAGCGCGGAACAATGGAGTACTCATTAACTTCATCACAGAACTCTGATTCACAATGGCCTGCAAAAACACACAGAAGTCAGTTCCAGCCGATATGGTTAAAAACATAGGAGTCTTTCGCTTGGTTCCATTGCTTCAGAAAAGCAAACAACTAGATGTCTCCTGAGTCCTGAGACACTCGATATGTGAATTACGCAGCAAAACAAATGGTGGATAGCCAAAAGAATATAACTGTAAAAGTATAATCGTACCAGAGCTAGAAGGATCGTGTTGGCAGATTTTTCTTCTATCAGCTAAAACTTCCTCTTCAAACCTTTCACGGCCTTCAAGTAGTACACCAAGGTAGTTGTATATGTTGCTTTGTATGATAAGTTTGAGATCTTCACACTCATCCAGAGAAAATGGTTTGTTCTTGTACAAGAACTTGGCCTGAGATTCCATAGATTCAAGGTCAATTGCTACACTGATATTTCAAATGGCATGTAGTGCTGCAGAAGTTTAATCACTGCATATGTGGAATGTAAATCTTGCACTAGTGTTCCAATGCGAACAATTATAATTGGATGGTGATCTTAATGCAGCTGATTAACATATCTATTCGCACACATCAATATAATAGATGTCCGAAACATTTGTACCTGCTTGAGAATGGTGCTTGTCCCTGATCCAACCAACAAAACTTTTGGATTGTCCTTTGCTCCAAGTAGTCAGGGATGACTCGATTTACCACGTGAACAGCTTCTTCACCACATTGATTAGTTGCTTTATTAGGTGTTGGCAGTGACAAGACAGGACTAAGCAGCTTCACTATAGGCTGGTGAAAAATGAAGACAAGTTTACCTTTGGTTAGTGTCCTCCCAACAAATTACAGGGCAACTGCAAAAGACAAATCCCAGAGTTACCTTATCCCAAATCTTCCCTTTAACGGTTTTTTGGCCTTCCTCTTGGTAAGTACCATCAGCATTCACCCAAAAGTGAGGTTTCCCAGCACATTGAACTCCTGCCAACTGAAATCAAAGAGAGTTAAAGAAAAAAATAACTCATGTATCTCGAAATCAGGTAGTAGTAGTATATATCATTCCAAACCTTAAGCATTTGCAGCTCAGACTTTGTAATCTCTCGCCATTTATCAAGATTCCGGTGTTCCCATTGCTCGCCTTTTGATCTAGAACACCTCCAACATTCAGATTTGGACTTACTATGCAATGGGGCTTGTGTCCCTCCTGGAACATTTTCCAAGAAAAAGTTTGTAACCAGAGTAGTCAATGATACATCATTAAGCATTTCTGCATTTGTAAGAAGAAGCAAGCAAAATCAATACTGCAGCAACTGAAATTATGACTGAAATTGTGAAGTAGCGTGTTAAGGATAAAAGAGTGGCATTTTCTTTTTTGCATTTCATCTTCCCCAAAAAAAACTCCAGAGCCAACCCAAACTATGGCACCCAGACAGTAGACACCCACACTATCTCCTATATACTATGTTTTAATTGTTTTATATATGTAACGTCATGCCATCATGTTGGTATTTTCAGAAAGATTCCATGTAATGGTTTCCATATAATGGCATGCACATGTCACGTGCCAGCCTTGATGTGCAACTTTGTGCTGTTCTGAACCAGCATAATCGAAAGTAACAACTTCTCCTGATTTACACAGTTCCATCCACCAGGATTCCTAGGACTTTGAAATCATTCAAACCATGATAAGACACCGCAATTGTGCTAATTCATCAAAGAAAGCCCCGTCAATATTCTAAAGAGTAAACTAAACATTCCACAATATCAAGTTCAACAGCACTATCCCCCAGACCTTGCAACATGATTCCCAACAAAAATATACTATCTCTTGATTTCCATCATGCAGAACCTAGACATGTATGTCAGGTAGCTGTCATCTAAAAACACAACAAAAGACCCTAAAGAAGTGATCTTTCACTTTCAAATGCGCATTGCCAAGAGTAATGGCCTATGTTCCACCTTTAATAACGAATAACCGTAAATGTAAACTGAAGCATTCAACAAACTATACCAAATTACGCCAGTTACTTAATGGAATGACGTGCAATCCTTTTGTGCGTTCTTGAAAAAAAAATTACGCCAGTTCTCTCATCAGAACCACTGATAGAAACCCAACCATTTAAATTATGCACTTGCAAAGCCAATAGCACTACTCTCCTAAAGGCCATAAACGCAAACCTCAGAACTCATGAAACTACATGATTACCAAATATAACCGAAATCATAAAAGATTGCCTAAAAAGCAATCTTTACAACAAACTACAGGCTAGAATTAGAAAGATCAACCGATATACTCTCCTTAATCGTGCACAAGACTGGTAACCAAATCAAACGATCAGATTAATTCTCCTACCGAACTCAATGGGCAAGCACCGTAAAATCAAATCTTTACAGCTCACGTACCTTGCCCCAGAAGCCGAAGACCTTGTCATACCAATAGAAGCCAGGACGAAGCCTGGAAGGAGGGTACGGGCACCCCTGCAGCACCACGAGCTCCTCCGGTGACAGCTTGGCCCCGTTCACGTACACGTCCTCCGGCCGCAGCTGGTTCGCAGCGCACCCCCGCTCGCTCCTCATGACGAGCTCCACCTCCGCCGAGCTGAGCAGCCGCCGCAGCACGCGGGAGCCTCGCCCCAGCGCGTCCCGCCTCGACTCGGCCACCGGCCGCCCGATGCAGCCCAGGCACTTGCGCCCCTCCGGCATGGACCCCATCGCCCGGAGCACGCACCCGCGCAGTACCGCGCACCGCAGGCGAGGCACGCCTCCTTGTCTCCGCCCAGAAGCCACCTCCCTTCCCGCATCTGTAGCAGCCCCGGGACTTCGCTCCGCTCCGGTGGTGCGCCCATTCGAAGTGCGCCGGGGAGAGGGAGCCGCTCGATCGAGCGGCGGCAGCGTGGGGCAGGGCCTCGTCAGCGCCTTCCTCCTCCTCCTCCTCCTCCTCCTCCCCCTCGTCGTCGGAGGATTCGAGGAGGGAGCCGCTGGTCTCGGCGAAGGTGACGGTGGGCTGGTGGGGCTTCGGGGGCAGCGTTTGGTGATGGCGGCCACCGTCGTCGTCATCCGCGTCCTCGGCGTCAGAGGGGGAGGAGGGGAGCTCGGCGGAGTGGTGCGCGGCGGCGTGGTGGTTCTCGATGACGGATGTGGGGGAGTCCACCGGCGCGGCGCCGGGAGCGGGGGAGGGGGCGGGGGCGGGGGAGGCCGGGTGGGCGTTGTGGCCGTGGATGGCGGAGCAGAGGGAGGAGGGGGTGAGCGGGCGGACGACGGGGAGCGGCGAGGCGGTCGGGGAGGAGGAAGAGAGCGAGGCGAGCGGGATGCTGGAGAGGTCGAGCGGGATGGCGCGCGGGAGAGAGTAGGGGAGTGGCGGGCCGTCGTACTCCGCCGCGAAGGAGTAGTCGCCGGCGCCCGCGGCGGAGGCCATCACCGGTGGCGGCGGCGGGGAGGAGGAAGAGGGGGCTAGGGTTTGGGCGGAGGCATGGAGGTGGGAAACCCTAGGCAAGGGGTAAGCGGGGGAGGGGAGGGTTAGCTTTTTGGAACATGCGCGAGGGAGGAGACCGAGACCGAGACGAGACGAGACGAAACACGAAAGGGAGCGAGGCGTTGCCTCGTGGAGGAGGTGACCGCCTCCGCCTGCTTTTGCCCTGCGCTGTGTCCATGGACCAGTACAAAAACAGTTGCTCCTGCCTTGAAATTGAGTGCTCTCCAAAATCGACTCTCTTAAAAAAAAATATTAATTTAAAAGATAAGTCATTTGGAATAGCAAGACGATGTAATTTAATACCAGTCGTCGGTGTGTAGACGTTAATTAAAATATTATATATTTTATTTTATTTTCCATTTGTATCAGGTAAGATACCTCTAAAAATTTGTACATCGATACGCTTGTGTGTAGATCGGGCTCATCATTAGGCGCTAATCGTAATAATTGAATTAATTAGATATATCGCTTTTTATTACTTTTTGTATATGTTTCGTAGTTTTTACAATGTATGCACTGAATTTTCAGGTATGGTGGACCTAGGAGACGATGAGTAGTGGTCATACGAGTTACTTAGCCCACTAGTGGCACGAAGTCACCATAGCCGCCTAAGATCATCATCCTCGACGGGAGGCGGCGACATCGAGGCAGCGATTGAGCTTGGCGCGACCCACGTTGGGTTCTGAGGTATGTGTTATTGTGACCCTCGTGAACTCAATTGCAGTATGACTACTTTGGGTGTACTCACATATGTTCTTAATCCTTTTGACGCATGTTGAGAGTGGCATGCCTCCTTCCACTAGTGAGGATGGTGGAGACGACGTGGGAGGATAACCAGGACCGTGCGAGCGATGGTTGTACGTCGAGGCAGTTTTCGTACGACCGGTGCCTCCTAAAGGCACTAGTTGACCAGTGGAGGCCAGATATGGACACGTTCCACCTACCGTACGGGGAGATGGCCGACACTTTAGAACATGACCTTCCTAACTAGGCTACCTTGCTGGCTTCCTCTCGGCGCCCACGACGTCCGGACCACGCGTGGCGCGCGGAGATCCTCACGAGGTTCCAGGGGTGCCGCCAACACCTATTCTGTGGAGTTCAAAAGACTCACGGATCATCGTTGAAGTGGTTTTACCAGTTCTATGTGAGTTTTTATAACTATTGTCTTTCTGCTTTAATTGCTTTGTGCAACTTAGTGGTGTGTCTCTGTCTTCTTCGGCAATGAGCGTATGGTAGAGAGGCCGAGCAGTACACAGTGAGGATGCTCCCAACGACCTAGGGCGTATAACGGGTACATCGAGCGGTACTCGATCAAACGAAGGTTTGTTGCATCCGGGTCGTGGACGACCCACCACGACACGAGGCCGCGATGACCGATACATACCGACCACCGGACTCCACATTCCATCGCGTGGTATGTTTTGAGCGTCCATACTTTTATTTGCTTCACAAGTTTTCGCTTAACTTGTTAATTATGTGTACATGTCGATCCGCAATGAGAGATACACGAGTTGGCAACCTCCGTCCGTCGTATGACGCCGGGAGTGCTTCAAAGATGATGGCGCGGAGTCGAGCGACGATGGACCGCCTTCAGAGAAGACGAGGCGAAGGCGTTGGTGATATACCGCAGAGGCAATCATAGAGATAATTGTATCACGCCTATGTTTATGAGTTATTGAATAAGTGTTATTACGTTCTTTGAATGAATCATCGGTTATAAAGATTAACAAGTATGTGACTTGTTGGTGAATCTCTTTAACTTATATGATGTCTTTCTAAATGTATTCTTGGTCGGATGTCCTTTGGTCTGGAAAACGAGTGATCCTATCGATCGGCACATGTATTAATTGATGATCATGTTTTACTGTCATGGATATAGGGATCTTGCAAAAGGCTATCCACTTGATGAAGGAATAAAGAAGAAAAGAATACCCCTACACTTTTTGTCTCTCTGTGTGTTCAATCTACTATTTGTTCTTACATTGTTTAATGTGATTCTACGCTTATCTACAAAGTGATCGCTCAACCGGGCTCAATAACGACGGTTCCTCAACGCTTTTAAGATAGACCCTTACATTCGATTGCAACCGCAAAAGAGGACTTTGCCATTTTGTCAACGACAAACGGGTATTCGATCGACATTGTCATATTGTATATATACTCCTTCAGGTTAAAGAAAGTTATTTTAAGTCCCGTACAGTCAAATATTATAAACTCTCACTTTCAATATCTTTTTAAATATTTTACATTGGATGCATGAAAAGGATACGTGTAAATTTATTTTGAAAAGTATTTTCATAATGTTGTAATTTTATTAGTTTTTATAAAATATATTATAGTACTGGTAGAAGTTGTATTTTTTTCTATATATATAAAAAAGAAACTGAACGTTCCCTGGACCGCGTCCACCCAACAGCACGAGCTGGATAGGAGAGAGTCACACGGACACAGGGATGGACCGATCGCCTAAGCTCTGGAGAGTGAATTGACCGGTGGGCCGCGTTCCGGGCGAATCTTCCATGAGGCAAAGACTTACCAGACCAGGCCGGCACGACCCGCCCGCGTTCCATTCGAATACGTCGATTTTTCTCGGTTTATTTTCCGCTGGGCACTGGGTACTGGAGGTGACAGTGGGGATTGACCAGATAAGATCAGAACGAGACGCGGATCCGTGTTTTTTTATCGAAAAAATTATATTATTTTTTCCATGTTTTTTTAAAAATTATACTGATTTTTTTTTAAAAAAAATAGACTATCGCCCTTTAAAATGACAAAATTGTTTTATCGTCAGCTCTAGATGTTATCGCTATTTCAAACTACGATGGCGCCATATTTCCGCGCCGAGCTGGGCCTTGAATCTCCAGGTAAAGCTGAAGGTCTCGAAAAAATAAGGAATTCTGACTTCGGGCTAAAACTAACTGGACCCGTCCGTCCCTGACTGTCGCCACTCAAAGGGGCGACCATCGGCAAGAGTAGTATAGTTTTGTAAAAAATATATATGTATATTTATTTATTTTTATATATTTATTAAAAGATCGCGAATCCAAGGCCGTGTGAGGTCAGATGAGTGGGTCGGTGTTTGCGGTGCGTCACGGGGAGAACGCGAGGAGAGTAACAGGAGATGGACTTGCACTTGGACCAGGCACTGGTGCGACTCCGGGTGGGTCCGTGTAGCACAGTCAAATTTGGGCCATAGCTCGCTCGTGACTGGGGTCGGCTCGGCTCGAGCCATGCGGGCCTTTTGGTAAGTTGGGCCGACTCATGGGTTTCGTAAAACGTTAGCTGTTTCGTTGTATGGGCCATCACATGGCCCACTTTGAATTTGGATATGAAGTTGGTGTCACTAGCATATGCTAGTAAGGTATAAACCGAAATACCGAACCGATTTAATTCGGCTTATTAGGTTCGGTATTGGTATTGCATTATTGTTTGGTAAATTCGACAGTTACATCTCAAAAACCATTTTTTATATCGAAAAAACCGGATCGAATTAACCTAATAAACCGAATGCCCACACTAGCTACAGGATGCGTCATCATGGGTACACAAACTCTTTTTTTTATATATAGAGATAATGTGGGTACACAATTTCTGGACACGGATTCGGAACGAATGGCAGCGCTCATCGCCAACTAGTAAATCAGCATGAAAACCCCACCTTATGAGTTACTACCGGTCATTTTCACCGCAACTAACCACACTACTGGTTAACAAACCAAATCACCGTGGGGACTTACTTGGATAGAGCATGATTAGAATCAATTCTTTCTGATTAAAAAATATTATAGTTTAAATTCACAGTCAATCCAAAAAAATTGAGTTAGATCACAATGTATCTAGACAGGTTCTAAAAAAAATATTTTATCCATTTTTTTTAAAAAAAAAAAGTAAAAAAAAAATAGAGCTGTTGCTTGAACTGTCAAGTACTTGGGGCTCCTACCTCCCACCTAATAAAATTGACTCGAGTGAAATCTAACCGCAAGTGCTAAACAACAGTAGCAGATGATCGTGCGGTTTAAATGAAGGACGCCTTGTTGATTACCAATAATAAGTAGCTTGATTACAAAGCAGATGTCTTTCTCACGAAAAGTAGTCAGGCAATTTCCTTTTCATGCCAACGCAGAAATCAGAAATCAATCTTCTTTCTTTCAAACATCTGGAGATCAACGGCATGGATAACATATGTTTGCGGTGTGAACCGGCTATGTAACTGCTAAATTCAGAATCTTCGTGTTCACTGATTTTTCAGGGCCGGACCGGAGATGATCTTCCTATTAGTACTGATCTCAGTTGGTGCAAGAAAGTTAAGTTTCAAGACCGGAAAAGTGGACAAGGACCTAGCCAGCTAAGCTAGCTTAGCTTATTTTCCAACATGGACCAAGAAGTAAGCAGGTACTACTAATCAACCACTAATAGGCTCGCATCGATACAGAAGCAAAAGGGATAGGTGGATCTGTCAGTAGTTATCTTGCAGGCAGGAAACTGTAGGCCGTACATACACATGCCAAGTTTCAGTAGGTCAGTATGGAATAGTACAGACAAGACATCTGTAGAGCAGGATTGATCCTGGCTGGATTAAGACATGCATGTTCAGAAGTACTAAAGATAATGAAAAGGAATCTGGGGTGGGGTGTAATCGCTTGCCGTATACATGTATGCGATCCTGATCGGTCTTGTAGTAATTGTCAGCAAGAACGGCAGTGTACGATTATAAATGCCAGTTTCAGTTTTCCTGGTTTACAAATTGACAGGTAGATGTACAGATTTTGCGTGTGCGTTGTTGTCACTTGTCAAGCAACGATGGTATGATTTTGCGTGTGTGTTGAAGGTCAACAGATTAACAGTTAAGCAGACAGAAGTGAATGCTGATTTCCTTGAAAGTTGAAACTAAATAGTGCTCTTCTGAGTTAATCAATTCGGTGATCTGTTTCTGTAGAATTAACCGGGCTAGCTCATCGCGCAAGGCTAGAGGTAGCTAGGATGGATTAGTATTTTGATTTGTTTTAGAATTTTGGAGCATGTGATCAACACAAGCATGCATTGAAGTCGAACATGCACGCACGCCCGGAAGGGATCATTAAATTCTGACGCATTAGTCGGTGTTTTTAGGACACAAAATTTCGTCCATGTACATGCATGCTCGGAGAATGTATATTACATATACGTGCACATAAGGTACCGGTACGTTTTGGTGGGATAGTATACAAGTGCATTTTCAGTAAAAAAAAATTATGAGGTCGTTGATTTATCCTTAACTTCTATCTTTCTAGACATATGCTAAGAAACACACTCGCGTGTGTATATGTGTGGCGCGTGGTGGTGTGTGTCTTACATGTAATAGAAAAAAAAATCAGCCGCATACTAATACGCACATACGTGTACGTACCTACTAATTGCGGCCTGGTGCATGCAACAGATCGATCAACCAAAAAATCGTCGTCGCCGGGAAGACTGATTGCGAGCTCATCAACGCATGGCCTGACAAAAAAAAAATCTCCTGCTTCCTGCGTCGATGGATTGACTAATGACTAGGGCCACTTTTTCCTTTTAATTCGTTTGCTATATATTGATCGATGATCATTATCGATCACTTTTCTGCTGCTACCACACAAGGCGGCGAATCTTGCTCCGGCTATTTTCAATCGTATCTACTTGATTATCGTCTACGACTCTTTTCGATCGATCGATCGGACACTAGCCAAATGACACGAACTGTATGCGAACATTAACCAATTACCTGAGGAGGATCGTGCAAGTCAAAGCAAAGATTTGGCACGACGTAACGTCGACATACACAATTAGTTGTTAATAATGGCCGGCTGCTAGTTTGCCTGCTGCTGCTTACGTATTGCATCCATCGCCATGCTTGATGATTGTTCTTGTCTCCCCGTAATTAACACTAATCCACGTTGCAGGTAGGTAGCTCGGGATCATCCTAATTAACTAGAATTGTGTACACGTCTCCTGCCAGCCAATTACCTGAGGAGTAATCCTAACGGGCTGGCTCGCCGCCGCCGCCATATACGTATGGATGGACGCGTGCCGATCCAGACCGCCCAAATTTATGACCTTTTTGACGGGCTCGCTCTTCGACGCTCGATTGCTCATGCTCAGTTACTGCTCATCAGAGACTTGTCAATCCAGGGCTGCACATTCAGGTAAAAAAAAAAAAAAAAATTTTGCCAGGACATGCATGGCATGGTCATGGATATGATCTCGAGGGAAGGCAACAATTCGACCGATCAGATCGCTATGCATGCTCGTTCGGTGCGCCATTTCTGACCATCTTCCGCGAACGTATTGCCACCCCCACCCAAAACGACGTGCATCCCACTCTGGTAAACGACGTGCATTTCCCCCGCTCTGGTAGCTGGTTGATCGGCTAGGAAAGCGTGGATGTATGACGGAACATACGGGCCACGCAGGCGACTTGGAAGGCATGCGGCGAGCAGCGGAAGAGTTGTTAGAAAATAGAGATAAATAGGAGGTACGTATTTTTATGTAGAAAATTTTTGCAGGATGGCAATGATTACTGTATGAGCAGTGTTTACAAATTATAGAGGATTATAATGAACCGTCAACTCTCTTCGTGCGGTATACAAGAGGTATATAAAGGGATAAAGAACTTAACGTCTAAGTAGGAAAATTATATGCTAATATGAAAACTATTCGGACTAGTCCATATTAGACAATTCGGATCACAATATCAACAATCTTCACCTTGAAACGATTTTTCTCTTGTAGCATAATGAAAAATTACACTACTACAGAAAAGGTCATCACAGACAGTTCGTAACAGTCATCACAGACGGTTTTTGAACCGTCTGAAATGTTATGTCTGAGATAACAGGCGGTTATCACAGACGGCTCCAGCCACGAACCGTCTGTGATTCTTAGTATCACAGACGGTTCGTTGTTGGAACCGTCTCCAGCCACGAACCGCTGCTGCGTGATTCTTAGATCACAGACGGTTCGTAGTTGGAACCGTCTCGTGATAAGAAATATCATGCGATTTCAACTACAAACCGCTCAGGGTTATTCAATATCGCTGCATTTCGCTCGCTGTTAGAACCGCCTCGTGATAAGTCCTTTAACCTAATTAAATTTTTCGTATTTTACTAGCCTCGTGAATTGCTAGCCATGCCCTCTCAAAACTAGCAAGTAGAAACATGTCACGATAATTGCGACAACTCAAAGTGATCATTTAACTCAAAATCAATTACAAAAGAATGTTTCAAGTATATATTGTCGCTAGAGTTACAAATTGAATTACAACCTACCAAAGTGAATTACAATATTGAATCAATGCTTTGAGGTCGCTCATCGGTGTCGACGGCGTGAAACTCTCCGCTGGTGTTAACTATGTCCGCTTTGATGAAGCCACGAGCTCCCTCGAATGTGCGTGACTGGTCCATCTCGAGTGCATTTAACTCTATGTTCAAGCCCGCCGCTAGTGAGTAAAGTAGTAAGTATATATATTTAAATTTATAATTAGGAGATAATTATTACGAGATTGACAAACACGGGATCGCTCGTCCTAGAAGCAATCAATAGTCGCATATGATGGCATACGAGAATGCGATAGGTGATCTCGCTTTTGTTGGCAGACGCAAAAATAGAATTACATATATATGTACAATACCGAGACGCAATATTACTGAGTATGGTATATGATTATTGTGTTGTAGCGCGATCGAAAATCGCATCCCGTGAGTCGTTGTGGCGGCTGCTCCTTGTATAAACCTCCCTCTGCAACATAGCCGATGAACGCCTCTACATGATTCAAAAAGTTATCCTTGTCCATTTAAAACGAAGGAAGACTACAATAGAGTTATGTGCGGAGGAAGACTACATACATCGAGTATTTCTTTAAGAATGGTGAAGTCGTGATTTTGTTGAGTAGAGAATCAAGGTACAATACCATGTTCCTCTTTGGCACAAGAATCAAGAATCCAAAGTGGAACCTACTCGTATGTCGCTATAGTCATAAACCTATGTTGAAACGTAATTTGTATAGCAAATATTGAAGCACTTACTTCGGTTGTAGGGTACCATTATGTACTCCACCGCCGCTCGAGCAAGCAATCTCATTTTTATGTAATTCTCGACGAGGATGCGCCTTGGTTGATTGTTTGCTCGAGACCACGCAGGGTCGAGGAAACCCACCGGTTCTTTGATTCGACGGCACATTTCATAATGTATCCGTACATAAGCGATGAGTTATGATATTTATCGGTATCACGGAGTGTAGAAATTGATTGCACACACTTACGATGTCCAAAGATCGTAGAAGTGAGGCGTTGAGGCGCTTAGGTTGTATAAGTCAAATAAGTCTTGAAGCCCACGACGAAGTGGCTGGGCTCGTGGAGAAAATGCTCCCTCCCGTATCCGACGGTGATTCCGAGATGACCCCTTCGCTCCGGTCTTGCGCAAGTACCAATCATGCAAAGCTTGACAAGCTACTCCCGAGCTCTTTATTTTGCGCAGAGACCAACGGACTTCGAGGAGTATTTCACGGGTTTGAAGGTGCCTTAATGTTCTTCGATTTGATTTCTCCTTAACGAGGCGCCGAGGGACGTCTTCCGTGTGACGCCTCGTGGACCGATATGGTGACACGCTTTTCTTGTCCTTTGTCGCCTTCTCGACGGAAGCGATGTGGCGGCCTTCGAAGCTTTGGTTGAGGCGACTCATCGACGAGGGTCCTATTGGAGAGGCAGGTCCTCTCGATATCGCGTCATCAAGGGTCCAAAGCGATGTCCTTCTTGGGCCATCGGATAAAAGTGTGCGTGGCATCCCTAGTGTTCGATTTCTTCGTTCGGGAATCTCCAATGGATGGCCATGAAATTGTCATGGACCATGTCCACCGCACTGGCGTAACCTCGCGCCACCGGGCACCGTCAGATCGCCTTCCCTTCGGTATGGATACACCATACCCGCCCAAACCTCAATAGGAATCGACCCTACTATCCTCACTTGGAGCTTGCGGCGCCGGCTCCTACAAAAGCGCATACAATTAGCTAAGGCGCCCTATAGGTCTATCTTTGGAGCACTCCAGATGTACATTACCTCGATGCCGCCGATCGGTAATTGCACGTCGTCATGTCCGTAATTATGTGTGGACGCGACGCTACTCCGATGTCGAGCGTGACTTGCTCCCAAATTATCAGGCGCTTGCGCCGCATGAGTTGATTTACTTGGTTACGCAAGTTTGTTATTTGTTCTTGAAATTGTGCAATAATCACATATTCCAACCGAAGGTCGTCTTTGGTCCTTGGATCTCTTCCTACTCCTATACGTGTCGGAGTTGTGGGAATCCATCCTCCAAGGTACGTAAACCCCAACTCCTCGCGGCGACCCGGTGCTCCTTGTTTCCCGTGGTCAGAGATGTACATCCTTCTCCTCGCCTACTCGAAGGAACCTTGGGAACATGCGAAGTCAATTCTTCCCGCAAGAGAACATCATGTTATTATAGACACCATGAAGTTATGAACTTATTAACAATTAAGTGGTTCGAAAATTTACTGACGTTGAGACACCGCCTCTCACGGGTTTGTCGAGAGATGTTGCCCAAGACGTGGCCGATGCCCTCGCTCTTAACTGTGATCGAGCGCTCGCCCAAGATCATAGCAAACGGTCGGTCGCAGCCTCGTCCTCCGCCGCCATCGCGTGGCTTTACCCGCTGCACTCCAGCCATGCCGAGTCTGTGGGGGTGAGTGTTTTGTGCTCGATAGCTCGCGGCGTCGACTTTGCTCTGAAATTCAGCCGCCGTCTTCATCCGCACGGCGCCCCATGTATCCCGCGACAAAAATTGATACGCCGTGAAGGGCGCCCGACCGTGTTCACGCATCGCGTGACAAGGTGCTCTTGAAGGTCCTCCACGTGGGACATCGCCAAGCAAGCCGCGTGCCATCGCACACGCGTGCTCGGTCCGCTTGTGGAAAGTGAACGAGGCGAAAGTTCACCACAACCGGTCTCTCAGTACATCCGCCGAGACTTCTGTGTTGGGGTGGTGATGGAGACCCGTTCCTTGCAAGTACCCCGCAGACGGTCCGGAATCTCGCACCGCTTTCTTGGGACTCGGCGGGATCCCGACGCCATCGACTCCGTGATCGTCATGCGGCCCGAGGGCAATTTGATATTCCTCCGCCTTCTCTCCTGCGTACCACCTTGATCGGAGATCCAGACGCATTTGGCGACGCCGATGACGGCGGCGAAGACGGTGCCTCCGCCATCTCGCTTACTTGCTATCTATATAAGTTACGCACGCAATTATTACATAGTATATAAAATTGAGTTTGTACTTCAAATATTAAAATTAACTCGTTTTGATCCATAGACCGAGTCTGGACTATCCGTAAGTGAGTCATGCCGATGTACTCGTTAGATGATATTAAAGATAGTAGTCAATATTTGAATGTCCACAAAAGCATTCCGGATCTCGTGAACCATAGGACATTTGTGGGCAAGCAATGCAAAAATTATTTCATAAAAGGCATTAATCACAATAGCACCGAAGTTCTACACACGCTCTTGGCATCCATGAAAAAATGTAGATACGCAAATCCAAAATAGCACCAAATCCTAAGAGAACGTTGATGATAAATACAATGTTATGCCCAACATTAATGAAGGAGATCAACCATAAGGAGCATAATGTACATATGATTGATTATGGAGTGTGCTCTCGAGAGAGAGTTGCAAAGGAACTAGCCTTTGCCATCTCAACCCCATTGTCAATAATCTTCATAAATTGAACTAAACAACACAAATTCACAACTTGAGCTCTAAATAATGCTTAACTACTCTGTCTAAAGATAGCAAAGCCAATAGACCACTCAATAAAATTATGATTAACCAGAGATCAAGTTTGATCACGAACAATACTCCAATTCTCCAACAAATTGATCACTAACAATACTCCAATTCTCCAATTCTTATAATAACAGTAAAGAATTATACTTTTATTTAAAGCAGATAATGTATGTGTTACACACAACCTGTGGAACATGCAACCCACACCGTATAACATGTTAGAACAAACCGAACTATCTCCAGCAGATTCTATATCCAATGCATCGTATTGAAAACTCGAAGCTACCAAAGAAATGTATACATAATGAACCCCAAAGACATGCTATGGATGAGACTATGTAACACTTGAAAATGAACCACTACAACCACAAAGATGCAATCAAGAAATACTACTACCAATGACTTTTTAAGTTTCACCAATGTCATCAGATTTCTAGAAATAGGTGTTACAACACAATCGGTTGGGGCACATCAAATATTTTAAATGCTACAATCAACACCCATGATCAAGCCGACCAAACTACCAAAGAACTTATTGGCACACCTCGTGATCCCGCACTAGAGCTCAAGTATGAAATGATTATCGCTCAATCTCAGATTTGACCATTATCATCATTGAGCAAACCAAAGAAAGCCCACCGCATAAAATGCAATTTCTTCAGATACCGTAAATAAAACAGATATTGAGAATCAACTAGCACTGCAAATATGTATATGAGTACCACCAAGGCAAAGCAAAGGCACAATACTCATCAAGCGGTGGTAATCAAAACCGAGAAGCACCGCCGGCCTGGGAGGCGTTCGGAGAATGAAGCCGAGGGACGGGTTAATGCCGCACAAGACAACCGAGAAGCACCGCCGGCCTGGGAGGCGTTCGGAGAGGAGGCGCTGGTCTGGGAGGCGCTGGCTCGGGAGGCGCCGGTCGGGGAGGCGTCGGAGAGGAGGCGGCCGGGCTCGGGAGGCGCCGGCCTGGGGAGGAGGGGCCGGGTCTGGGAGGTGTTCGAGAGGAGGCGGCCGGGCCGAGAGGCGCTGTGGTCGGGGAGGAGGGGCGCCGGGGTCGGGGGAGGTGTTCGGAGAGGAGGCGGCGCAGAGGACGACACCGATAGGGTTAGATCAAAACCCTATCGGTGTCGTAACCTTATATAATCAACACGCATCACAGACGGTTCTTGAGAAACCGTCTGTGATGCGTAAACATCACAGACGGTTTTCAAGAACCGCTCGCGATACTAAACATCACAGACGGCTTGAGAAACCGTCTGTGATGCGAAATATCATGACGGTTCTTGAGTGAACCTTGAACCGCTGGATTCTAAATCGAGGGTCCACATCGCGTGAACGTTCGGACTATCCGAACGCCGCGCAACGCGTGAACCGTAGGATCCAAAATCAACGGTCTCGATCCGTGTGAACGTTCGGACCGTCCGAACGCCCCGATCCACGTGAACCGTTGGATCCGCATCCAACGGTGAACGTTTAGGGTTTGTGAGCGTAGCTGCGTCAAGTCACTGGGACGCGGACCGCTGGATCCAAGATTAACGCTCCTCATTCGCCACGCCGATTCTCATTTCGCATTTTTCCCGAAAGGATTTATTTATCAACCTGAAAATGTGATAACTTGTAAAATGCATATCTAATTCATTTTAAATCCTTTTCGGTTGATTCAAATTTTGTTGGTTATGTTTTAATCAAACTTTAATCTAAAAATGTTTCCAACTACAGTATAGCTCCAGAAAATTTTGCTAATGAATAGTAGTATTTTTGATTTATAAAAGTCGAGCAAAATTGTCTTGGCCATATCTTTTGCATGAAGAATCCAAATCAATTGGTTCTTGTTGCTAAATTTATTATAAATCGAATCTTGCTCTCTGTAAAATTTTAGAATTTTTGGAGAAGGTTTACCATTGGGTCTTTGCATTTTATTCGGTCTTATCGGTTGCGGGGGAAGAAGGTGAGCCCCAAGGGCCTCACTTTTTGCGAAATGTCTTTGTGGGTTCGACGACTAGCTTGGCGGTCCGTCGGTTGCCTTGTGGGTTAAAGGCACACTGATTGGCTCTTTTGGTTTTATGACCATCTTATGACACTTTTGCTTCCGCTGTTAAATTTCTTTATGTATTTGTCATTTGGCCGGTCGGCCTCTCTTTTGTAATGACTATCCTTTATTTATGTTATCTTCTGGTTGTTGTTTTTGCTTCGGTTCTATGTGAATGAATGGAATTGATGCATGAACTTTGTAAAGAGGTGTGTATACTGCATTCTGGGAAGTGGAATTAAATACTTGACAATTGTCATCAATTTAAAGATCATAAGTCCATAACACATTAACACATGACAATGGAATAAATTAGTTAATTACAATGGAGTAAATTCTTAATTAAAATATAGCCCTTCATGATGATCGACGCGCATATAGCTAGCTTCATCACGGGTTCTTCCTCGAGCCTCGATGTGAGCCTCCGAAAGGTGGCAACTCGTCAAATTGATTGTATTCTTCCTCGTCCACTACATTCTCAACTCCGACAATCCTCCTTTTTCCATGAAGAACTACGTGACGCTTCTTATTTGCCGGGTCGGTTACATAGAAGACTTGAACAACTTGGTTAGCCAGTACGAATGGTTCGCCTTTGTATCCGACACGCTCGAGGTCCACAGTAGTGACGCCGCACTTGTCGACCTTCACCGTGGGAGATGGACCCAACGACACCAAATAGAGGATCTTGAAAAGCACGTAGTCGATCTCCCATATCTCCTCTATTTTCCCATAGTACGAGCTCCTCGACCCATCCAGTCTTGAATGCATCTATGCGACACACTGCTTACGACATGCTCTTCCTATCCCGAGTTGCCGTATAAAATGTGTATCCATTTATGTCGATCCTTGCCATGTGACAATTGTAAATCGTGGCCCTCTTGCCAACCATAGCAACAGATCATCACTTGATGACCTCCGAGTGATTCGCGCTTTAGCCATTCGTTGAACCGACGGTTGTGCTCTCCGTGATCCAAACCTCCGACCGGCCGGATTCTCATTGCATTCATGTCTTTGTGCTCGTCGATGTACGGGACACTTGGGTCATGTGTTGTAAGACCGTGAAATGGGCTTGAGCGCACGTATCAGATCGGGAGTGATTGATTTTCTTCCTATGGTCCCGATACCATCCGTCTCCCTCATGACGAGATAGAGGCACACCAATCGGATCCACCGAGCCATGTAGTCGACGCAGAACTCAATGACCTCTTCCGCTGCATAACCTTCGATGATCTTGCCCTCCGGCCAAGATCGATTCAGACGTAGGACTTGAGAATTCCCATGTACCTCTCGAACGGGTACATATGATGTAGAAACACAGGGCGCATATCTTTATCTCTTTCACAAGGTGAACAATGAGATGGACCATGATATCGAAAAATGACGGAGGAAATACATCTCAAGATGACACAGAGTCGTCACTACCTCTACCGCAGAGCATCTAGTCCTTGGGGATCGATGACCTTCGAGCAATTGAGTTGAAGAAATAACACGCCTCAAGATTGCCACTCGGACCTTGTTCGGCAAGATACTCCTAATTGCAACAGAAGCATTTGTGTCATCAAGACACGACAATCATGCGACTTCATACCAATTAATTTCAAATCTTGCATAGAAACAAGTTTCTTAATGTTAGCGAGTAACCAGACGGACTTTCACACGTGCAAGCTCGCACGATTCATTTCTCGGCCTTGGACAGAGTGTGGCAAGTCGGGGAAGGTACGTTCGTCAGTCGGTCTCTTTCGGTGCTAACTCGGTCCTTATGTTCATATCAACCAAGTCACGCCGCATGCGTTAACACCATCCTTTGTTTTGCCACTAATGTTCAAAGAAGAGACCAATCAAGCTATCACATACATTCTTCTCTACGTGCATAACGTCGATGCAGTGGCGAACTTCTAAGTACTCCCAATAAGGCAAGTCCCAAAAAATTGACCGCTTCTTCCAGATGTTCTTCTCACGGGTTTTTAATTTACGTCCCTTCCCAAGCACAACATCGATATCCTTAACCATATCATAGACCTCTTTCCCACTAAAAGCCCTTGAAGTCGAACCGCCTTCCTTATTTCCGTCGAATTGTTTCTTCATCTTGCGGTATGGGTGACTCCTCGGAAGGAACCTACGGTGACGATATATACGCTTTCGCGAGTTGTTCAGCCATACACTCTCCGTAGCATCTAAGCAGTGTGGACAGGCTTTGGCTCCTTTTGTACTGAAGCCCGATAGGTTACCAAGGGCAGGAAAATCATTGATGGTGCAAAACAACATGGCGCGTAAAGTGAAGTTCTCTCGCTTGTACGCATCCCATACCATGCCCTTCGTTCCACGGTGTCACAAGATCTTCCAAAGAATGGTGCTAGGTACACATCAATATCATTCCCGTGTTGCTTGGCCCTTGGATAAGTAGTGTCATCAAAATGTATTTCCACTTCATACACAGCCAAGGAGGAAGGTTGTACATACATAGATTCACGGGCCAGGTGCTATGTCGGCTGCTCATGTTACCGAAAGGATTCATTCCGTCCGTACTCAACCCTAACCTTATGTTCCTCGGTTCCGCACCGAACTCTTCAAGCTCCGATCAAGTTTCTCCAGCGCGTAATCGGCAGGTGTCCGAGCTTCCCATCTTTCTTACGCTCCTCAAGTGCCAACGCATCAATCTTGCCTCCTTTCGGTTCGCAAATAAACGCTTCAAACGTGGGATCACAGCGAGATACCACAACATCTTAGCAGAGGTCCTTGCTTCGCCTTAGCGATATTCTTCCGCTTGTATCGGATGCTCAGACACGGACATGCATGCATGTCTGCATACTCTTTACGGTAGAGGATACAATCGTTCGGACATGCATGTATTCTTTCTACTTCCATTCCCAACGGACAAAGAACCTTCTTAGCTTGGTAGGTCGTCTTTGGGCAACACGTTTTCTCCGGAAGGATGTCACTAAGAGACCTAACAACGCCAGTAAAACTCTTGTCGGACCAACCATTGCTTGCCTTCAATTTCAGCAGTTCAAGCACGGTTGACAACCTTGTGTATTCGGCTTGCGGCCTGTGGAACAAAGGTTTCCGAGTCCTCCATTAAGCCCTCGAATTTACAAAGCTCTCTCTCACCGTAGTTCCTTCGCATCGCGTAGCATCCGATCCAGATTGTCATCATGCGATCTATCCTCATCAAAAGCACATTCCATACCCGCATATCGTTGACTTCCTCGGCGATGTCGTCACATCGACTTCCTAGATAATCTGCTCTTCACCGTGATCGCTCCAACATGTATATCCTTTTTGAAACCTCTTCAGATTAAGTGAGCTTCGATCTGCACGGGTTGTTAAACATTTTCATATTACGCAATCAATGCATGGACAGTACATATATTTTATCCCCTTCTTCAACATATCCTGCTCGGCGGCTCTTCTAAAAGCAAACACGCCATTAATATACTCTTCACTCACACGGTTCTCAATGTACATCCAGTTTCGGTCTATCTACACATTAGTGAGTACTCTATATTAATAAACCGCAAGTACCCTTTATAATGACCAAACACATTAGTGAGTACTCTATAGCAAATATAAAGGGTTCTGATCGATCGTTACCCTTCTCTCCAAAGTGGCGCAATGTGGGAGGAGGCAAGCAGATCAGTGCCGAATGGGCCGGCGAGGAGGAGGCGGGGGTAATGACTCAAAATGGGAGAGGAGGAGGTACGGTGTGACTCAAAATGGGGAGGACGCAGCAGCAGGAGGGTGGCGGCGGTTCAAATGGATTTAATAGAAATGGGACTGTCGGCAGCGGACGCAGCAGCAGGAGGGTGGCGGCGGTTCAAATGGATTTCATAGAAATGGGGACTGTCGGGCGCTACTTATAATCTCGATCTATCACGCACGGTTCTTTAAAAGAACCGCTGCGTGATATAGAACTATCGCGAGCGGTTCTTTAAAAGAACCGCTCGTGATATGTTATATCACGCAGCGGTTCGTTAAGCGAACCGTGCGTGATGAAAATATATCGCAGACGGTTTGTTAAAGCGAACCGCTCGTGATATTTATATATCACTGCACGGTTAACGAAGAACCGCTGCGTGATATTTATCACGAGCGGTTCCTTTTGAACCGCTCGTGATGGGGTGTCTAGTATAGCATGTTCTGTAGTAGTGTTATCAATCACCAAAATATCTCTACAATAAGATAAAAATCACCGTGTGTTAATTAGTCTCTAGGACTAAACTGTAATACCAACTAAGGTTGAGCAAAGCTCAAACTTAGTAACAGGAACTAGCTTGGTCATCATATCAGCTGAATTATCATGAGTACTTATCCTGCACACTTTGACATCACCTTGAGCAATAACACCTCGAATAAAGTGATATCTCACATCAATGTGCTTTGTTCTTTCGTGGAACAACTGATCCTTTGTAAGGCATATAACACTCTGACTATCAAAAAATATAGTAGTGCAAGAATTATCTCCACAAAACTTAGTGTACAAACTTCTCAACCAAATAGCTTATTTACAAGTTTCATAAATAGCCATATATTCTGCTTCAGTGGTAGATAAGGCTACAGTGGCTTGCAAACTTGCCTTTCAACTAACAGCACAACCACCAATAGTAAAAACATAACATGTGAGAGACATTCTCTTGTCCAAATCGGCAGCATAATCAGAGTCAACATAACCAACAAGTTCATCTCTAGAATTTCCAAACTACAAACGAGTATTAGAAGTGCTACACAAATATTTGAAAATCCACTGAACTGCTTTCTAATGCTCTTTTTCAGGATTAATCATGTATCTACTATATAATAAGATATCTCTGAAATATAAAAAAGAACTAGGCAGTGAACACAAAAGAATAAGACCCAAATCCTCATCATCATATTTTACCTCCATCGACTCTAGGTCGGCAACGATCTCCTTAAACACCGAAAGATAATCAAGCACAAATCCTTCTTCTTGTAATTTGTGAGAGTATAATTTCTGCTTGAGATACATCTTGCTGGTGAAATCCTTTGTCATGCAAATTTATTCCAGCTTCAACCATAATGCAGCAGATGTCTTCTGCTTCAAAGCATCCTGCAAAATATCATTTGATAAATGAAGGTGAATCTGAGATAAAGTCTCGCAGTCTTTGTGCTTCTCATCTGCGGTCCATGCGGTAGGTTGTTTATCAAAATCTTTCAGTGCACCATCCAAAATCATTTGTGCTAACACAACCCTCATCTTAACTTGCCATAGCGGAAATCTTGTGTCTCGACCCAGGAGTGGAAGATCATACTTTAAAGTCGCCATGAGGAATAAAACCTAAAATTTATTGGTACTGATCTGTGTAAACCTAGCAAAAATTATGACTTATTTGGTACACCTTTTGTTTACGCGAATCGAAGATCTTCGAATATCCTGGTACTCCTATCGGGTGGAAAAAACAAAGAATCTCTAAAACAATTACCAAACCGGCACGAGCACTTCTCCTTCTCGGGCTTTGTGCCACTGATTTCTTTTTTCTTCTCTACGTGTTCCTTGCACCAAAGAGAGAGAAAGAAAAAAGTTGATCTGCGTGAGAGATTAACAAAAGAAAAAACTTGGAACCTGTGCTGCACTTACGAAGCTAGTCCTCCATGTGATCCGTGCTAACAGGAAAAAAAACTTGCTTGTAGATTGATTAAGGAAAAAAAAAATCTTTTCTGTGCTGCTGTAGAATGGCTTAGGTTGGTGATTTAGTATGCAGTCCCCAATGGGCTCGTGTGTTGGCATTGCTGGCGCTTGCGGACGAAACAAAGTTGGCCGATTGCACAAGACGCGCGGCGGAAGAGTTGGGGCAACGGCGACACGGTCTACGGAAGGCCCTGCCAGCGTAGACGGTTGGGGAATGTGTGCGCGAGGTCGCGAGTCTGCGGCCGGGTCACGCCTGGTGCTGCGCGTGCGTCCACAGACGCCTCTCTTGGATGGCGAGTCATGCGGTGGTTAATGAGGACGAGACGACGGCGTCGGTTCTGGATCTGATATTTTTTCCTGGTATCTCACGAACCCTAATCTTCAAGCTCTGGTACCATTTGTTAGAAAATTAGAGATAAATAGGAGACACAAATTTTTACGTGAAAAACTATTGCGGGAAAAAAAACACGAGTGTCAATCGGCGATGATCACTATATGATGAGTGTTTACAAATCGTATGGGATTACAATGAGCCGTCAACTCTCCCCGTACGACTTACAAGAGGTTTATAAAGGAGTAAATGACTTATAGTTCGAGTAGAAAATTTATCCGTTAATATAGAAACTAATTCGAACTCACCTATATTAAATAACTCAAATCACAGTACCAACGAGAGGCGGCACGGACCCAGTTTGGTGAGACTCGGGGGATTCCTCGGAGCCGTCATGTCACGCGTGGCGGGCCCCGGCTGCTGTCATCGCGCCCTGCGACGTGTCGCGCCTCGGAGCCTGGCAAAAGATCGATCGCTGCCGTACGCCTCGTCTCGCCTGGCCGCTAGCCAGTGATCGAGTGGGGGCAGCAGCAGTGCGTGTGCACGTGGCGCGATGGACCATGGCACGCCACTGTCGTTGTCGTTGGGCACATGGGCGCTGGGACAGGTGGCGCCGAGACGCTGGCTTCTTCTGCTCCTTCCAGGTGCAGGTTACCAACACCCCCGTACCCCCGTGGTGCCCCAGACCAAAAGGAGAAACGCCCTTTCGGTACTGTGTTGATTTCAGTGGTAATGACTGTATATAGCACTCAGTCACAATCCCTTACTTTTACAAATACCACCCCGGGCCCACGCGTTAGTCTCTCACTTTTTTCCCCCACTCTCTCACCCCTCACTTTCCCATCCTCCTCTCTCTCTCCCTGTTCGACTATCCCACCGCCACTCTCGTTGCCACTGTTCAACAACACAATGAAAATATCTACGATACGTACGGCCACTGTGCCTGCAGACCCACACCGAAACTTCTTCCACGAGCACATGCACGGTTCATCTCAGCTGCTTCTAGAAGTTGCCAAACTCGGCACTCTTATGGAGCACAAGCAAGCTAGTTGCCTTCTGTAATTACTGTACTTTGTAAGTAGCTAGCTAGCGCAATACACTCGTATTGCTGTTTTAATTAATCTAGCTTTGTTGGGATCTCGCTTAATTTGAAGCCGGCCGCTCTCGTTGCATCACCATCCGATTCCAATCGATCACGCGTGACGTACTGACATATGTATACATGCGTCATAAATTGTCGCCGTCGATCGTCCCTTCACCGTTTTTCGTTTTCCAGCTCGATCAATCAGCTATGTCTCTCTCTACGAACCTCTCTCTTTGAGGTTGACACGTCGCATCCCACACATGTATAACATGTAACAGTTACACACACGCATAACAAAATTAGTACAAAAGTTAACACGTCGGAGCCGCATCAACAGTATGTAACCGCGTGTCTCTTCAACTGATATAGCGGTTTGAGTTTAATTACTTAATCCGCACACGATCCGATCGAATTGGTCAAAGGCGCGCGTGCTTAAATGAGATCGCAAGTGTTAGACCCGGCCACGGCTAGCTTAATTCGTCTCGTCGAAACAACGGTGCTATATCTCCCTCTTGGACGGTCGGTTGTGTTGCTTGCTTGGTGTAATTTTGGTCGTGATACATTTGTATTGTCAGCACAAGAAAAATGCGCATCTTGATTACCAAAGCTTCTTTTTGGGAAGGATCGAAGTTATCAAAACTGTATTTTTCACTTCGGTTGAGTGGTATATAATCCGACTTGATAGGGCTGAACCACGAAATGATCCCGACTTTACATTGGAGGGGGGAAACCACATATGGTAATTCTTTGGGAGGATAAATAATGATGCCGGACTATTCCTAACAAACATAGAGACAGAGGTACCTCGCAAAAAAAAAGAGGTGGTGCCACAATTACGAGCGATAAACCTAATCGTTCATTCTGAACATTACGTATACACTTTATCACAGAGCACAAAGTATGGAAATCAAACGGTAAATAAAGGGCCTAGATCGTTGCACATTAGCATGCATATGGAGTGCATGCATTTCTATCGCCATTTTGACATTTTGCAATAGTGTACGATCGTGTGGCGCACCACCGGTTCGGTTCAGTGCGCGGGGCAGGACTACACAATCACCACTTCACCACCCACTCAAATTCAATCATGGTACCGCGCTCTCTCCAAACCCCGCCACGTGTCCCTCCCCACCCATCAGGCCACTCCCCTTTTCCCCGCAAAGGCAGAGAGAGAAAGGCCTCCACAAATCGAACCGCAGCCGTCCACCTGTCACAACCGCCCTTCCCCAACCGTACAACCCGCCCGCCTCTATATATACCCCTCGCCCCCACCGGGCCACCCCAACTCCCTCTCATTTCAAACCTTCGCCGAAGAAAGTCTACGCGTTTCCTTCTCCGTTTCGTCTTCTCTTCTCGACCCATTCGGTTCTCTCGAGGTAGCCGATTCGATCGTTCCAAAGTCGCGAAGCCAAACCTGAATTTTACTCGCAAAGATTGGTTGATTGGTTGGAGCTGGTGTGTGCCAGTGTTTGTGCCATGGTGAATCACAAGAAACTGCTGCAGTTTCTGCGGCCGGACCCTGCGGTGGCCGCGGCCAAGTCGTCGGACGACGATGAGGAGGGCGGGTCTTCGCTGCCATCGCCGACTACTAGCGCGAGCGCGCGCTCATCGGCTGCGGCGTCGCCGTCGCCGTCGCCGTCGCCGTACATCATGTCGCCGTGGATAAACCTCCCGGGGTTCGGCGCCGAGGGGGTTGGGAAGGACGGCGCGGCGTCGGCGTCGACGGGGCTCCTGGGGTCGCTCGTGAAGGAGGATGGGCACGTGTACTCGCTCGCTGCGGCGGGGGACCTGCTGTACACCGGGACGGACTCCAAGAACGTGCGGCTGTGGAGGAACCGCCGCGAGTTCGCCGGGTTCCGGTCCGGGAGCGGGCTCGTCAAGGCCATAGTCATCGCCGGCGACGGGAAGATTTACACGGGCCACCAGGACGGCAAGGTACGCGTGTGGCGCGCGTCGGCGGACGATCCTGCCTTGCACAAGAGGGTCGGGTCGCTCCCGAGGTTCACGGACGTTTTGAGGAGCTCAGTCAAGCCGTCGCACTACGTCGAGACGCGGCGCCGGCACAGCGCCGTGTGGCTTCGGCACTTCGACGCCGTGTCGTGCCTCAGCCTGGACGCCGGCGCGGGCTTGCTCTACTCGGGCTCGTGGGACAAGACGTTCAAGGTCTGGCGCGTGTCGGACTCGCGGTGCCTGGAGTCGGTGCGCGCCCACGACGACGCCGTGAACACGGTGGCAGCGGCGGGGTTCGACGCGATGGTGTTCACCGGCTCGGCGGACGGGACGGTCAAGGTGTGGCGGCGGGATGCCGGGAAGGGCGGAGCCACGAGGCACGTCATGGAGCGCGTTCTACGCAAGGGCGAGAGCGCGGTGACTGCGATCGCCGTGGCGGCGGAGGCGCGCGTGGTGTACGTCGGCTCGTCGGACGGGGCCGTGAGCCACTGGCAGTTTCGCCGCGGCGCCGGCTCCTCAAGCGCGCCGAGGAACGGCGGGTCGCTTCGGGTGCACAAGATGGCCGTGCTCTGCGTCGCCGTGGCCGGACGCGTCGTCGTGAGCGGCTCCGCCGACCGGACGATCTCCGTGTGGCGCCGCGAGGAGGGCGCGGAGCACGCCCACCTCGCCTTGCTAACCGGTCACACCGGGCCGGTCAAGTGCGTGGCCATGGACGAGGAGGAGGACGCCCCCGGCGCCGACGGCCACCACCGTTGGGTCGTGTACAGCGGCAGCCTCGACGGGTCCGTCAAGGTTTGGGGCGTCTCCGACGCGCCCGACGCGACTGCGCGGACGCCGGCGCACGTGTGGAAGGGCACGCCGTCGCCGCTGGGAGCGTGGACGCCGTACGCCGCGTCGGAGCTGAAGCGGATGGCCCCGGCGTGACCGAGTAGGCGCCCGGGCAATGTAGAGCACACACGTGTGATGTTATGAGAGAGTGGTAGTAGCCTAGGCTGTACATATACGCACGCGCGGTGTTGCGTATTTTGATTTGTTTTATTTGGAGGCCGCTAAAATGGACGGACGGATGGGGGTGGATGAGTGTGTGGTGGTGTTTTGGTTGGTGATCTGAGCAGCCGGTGGGGCCCGGAGATGGTGAGAGATTTGGACGCTTCCAACTAAGCAGGGAAAGGTTTTTAGTTGGGAGATGTGAACGTTTTTGTTGTTGTTTTGGTGTGTGCTGTTTATTTTTAAAAAGAAAAGTTGTACAAAGGTTTTTGCTTGTGAAGGAAGGAAAGAAGAAGATGTCGGTTTGCTTTCGTTTCTTTTTGTGTAACATTTGCTACCGTTTTTTGTTTCGTTTTTTCCTTTAACCAAACCCTCTCGTAATGATGTATGCGGTCTCTTACGTAACAACAAGCGGTTTTAGATGTTGAGGTCGTAAATAACAATTAGCCTTCAAATGCAAGTTAAAAAAAATGGAAATGCAGTGCTGAATTTTACAGGGATATGGCTTTGCTTTCATAAATACATTTTACGTACTACACCTATACATTTTGCATTCATAAATAATACATAAAAATATATAGATATTTTTGTCGCCATCTCTTGAGAAAATGCTACGCAAATTCCAAAATTTTTTGGTCTTACGCGCATTTAATCAAGGGGGAAAGTCGTATGTCGTCGCTTGTTGCACTTGACGTGCACTGCTAGTACGAATTGAGAGAGTGGAATATTTACAGTAATTACTCACACTGTATGTATTGATAAGCCAAAAGTTACATATATAGACCAAATAATACAGTGTAGACCAAGAACCAAAAAGTCTAACACTAAGTGTGGACCAGGAACCGAAGAATCTAATAGGAACCGAAGAGTCAGGAAACCAAAGAGTCTAACAGGAACCGAAGAGTCTAACGCTCCCCGCGGTTGGGGCGTCGGCGGAACAGACCTTCAAACTGGATCAGAACTCGGTGAAGACAGAAGTAGGTAGCCCTTTGGTGAAGATGTCGGCGTACCGAGATGTCGTCGGAACGTGAAGAATACGGAAATCGCTAAGACCAACTCGTTCTCGGACGAAGTGAAGGTCAATCTCAACATGTGTTAGTGCGCTGATGTTGCACCGGATTTGTTCAGAGATAAACCGAGCTGACATTGTCGCAGTAGACGAGGGTAACTCGGCGTGGAGTGTCGTGAAGCTCCTGAAGAAGTTGGCGCGACAAAGACGCCTCAAAGAATAAAGATTGCTCACACATCCGTACTCAACCTCCTCACTCGAACGAAAAACAGTGTGTTGCCACTTTGATGACCAGGAGATAAGATTGTCACCCAGGAACACAGCGTAGCCTGAAGTGGACTTATGTGTGTCGGGACAACCAGCCCAGTCGGCGTCGGAGTAGACAACTAGATCTGTAGAGGTGGCTCGGTGAAGAAGAAGGTCGTGGTTGATGGTGCCGCGAAGATACCGAAGAATGCGCTTCACGGTGGCGAGGTGTGGCTCGTGAGAATCATGCATATGGAGGCAAACTTGTTGTATGCAGCGTAGGCAATATCCGGCGAGTGAAAGCGAGTCTCGCAAAGCATCCGCAATACGGTAGAACGTCCGATCAACCCCGAAGTGCCAAAGCAGAGGAGATCTTGGAGTGAGTGTCGGCGTGGGTCTTTGCACGGCTTGTAAGCGATCATGCCAAAGACGGTCCAAGATGTCTAGAGATTATGGCCCCGAGAGTGGAACATGCTGCCATCACGACGACTGATAGAAACACTCAGAAAATGATGAAGTGGACCGAGATCCTTCATAAGAAAAGCCTGCTGGAGGGAGCCAACCACCTGATGGAGCACACGATCTCAAGAAGCAGTTAGCACAATGTTGTCCACATAGAGCGTAGGTGAAGCGGTGACCCGCCTCGATAAGACACAAAGAGGGAGGTGTCATACTTTGCCTCTAGGAATCCGAGGGACAGCAAGAAAGCCGCAAAACGGCTGTACCAGGCCCGGGGTGTTTGTTTGAGACTGTAGAGAGACTTGTTGGGGGCGGCAAACGTAATCTAGGTGAGATGAATCCACAAATCCAGCAGGCTGCAAATAGAAGACAGTCTCCGAGAGTGTGTCATGAAGAAACACATTCTTAACATCCATCTGTTGGATAGGCCAATCTTGGGATAGGGCTAGAGAGATAACTATGTGAATAGTGACTTACTTGACAACTGGACTGAAAGTCTCATCAAAAAGCAACACCAGAACGCTGTGTAAAACTACGAAGAACCCATCGAGCCTTATAGCGGGCAAGAGTGCCATTCAAATTGAGCTTATGCCGAAAAATCCACTACCCATTGACCACATTGGCATTGGATGGCCGTGGAACAAGATTCCATGTGTTTTTGACACAAGATCGCCGATTCTTCCTCCATGGCGCTGCGCCAATTAGGGTCGACGAGAGTAGCCCGATATGTGGTCGGAATAGGAGACAGAGTGGCGTCATGAAGGTTCATGCGGGTGAGCAGCTGCCGAAAACCGTGCTTGCCACCAGTCGCCATGGCATGGGAGTTGTCGACCGACTGGAGCGGCACAACACCTAGGGGAAGTTGTGGGAGAACGACCCCGCTGGGAGTTGGCAGGCCAACTGGTAGACCGACAGGAGTACCGTGTGCTTCGACTGCCACGGGAGAAGCCACAGCTAGAGCACTGGGTGCTACCACAGCCGCGAGGCCAGGAGGAACGCTGTCGGCCACCGTTACATGCGCGCTGGGAATGCTACGGGCGCACTAGGCCATGGATAACCGACACAGGAGAGATAGCACAGTCGGGCGCCATGACTGGTAGGAGCACGGGCAGACGCGCCACACTAGGAGGGGCACCAGAACCTGCAAGATGCTGAGGCCCAATGGGCATCGACGTGTGATCAAGCTCCAACAAAAAATTGAGGTCAGTGGGAGAGGGTAGAGCGACGAGCTCAACAAAGGGAAAAGAGGACTAGTCAAACGTAACATGACGGGAGATGATGACCCGATTTGAGGAGAGATCGAGGCATCAGTATCCCTTGTGTTCGGACGGGTAGCTAAGAAATATGCACATGGTGGAGCGAGCAGAAAGCTTGTGAGGAGCGATGACAGAAAGGTTCGGGTAACACTTGTAGCAAAAAACGTGAAGGTGAGAAGAGGGGGAAACACCAAAGAGCGAAAAAAAGGTGTGGAAAAATTGAGAGTTTTGGTGGGTTGGTGATTGAGAAGGTAGATAGTGGCGTGAAGAGCCCCAACCCAGTAAGAGGAAGAGAGGCTGGCCTGAAACATAAGAGACCGAACAATATTATTAGTGGAACGAATAAATCCTTCGGCCTTGCTATTCTGCTGAGAGGTGTATGGACATGCATGCAGAGTGTAATGTCATGTGAAAAGAAAAAAAGTACAAGCGGTGAAGTTGTCAAACTCACGGTCATTATCGCACTGAATACTCTTGATCTTAGCGCTGAACTGAGTAGCAATGTAAGAAAAAAAGTGAGAGATAGTGGCAAAAGTATCATATTTCAGGCGCAAAGGAAACATCCAAAGATAATACGAGCAATCATCAAGAATAACCAAGTAGTATCTGTAACCGGACACACTAACGACAAGCAAGGTGCAAAGATCACAATGAACTAAATCAACATTCTTGAGAGAACGAGACTGTGAAGTAGCAAAAGGTAGATGCACATGGCGACCAAGTTGACACGCATGACAGATAGTGTCAGCGGGTCTATTATCATAAGCAATGGCGGACATACTAGTAAGGCAAGACAGGAACTCAGGGCCAAGGTGCCCGAGACGACGATGCCAAAGGGAGGCGGAGGCACCGACGACGAGTGCACATGAAGGGGAGGCAGACACCGGCAGACGCAAGGGGTAGAGAGGTCCGGTGCTATTGCACCTGGTGATCACGTTACTGGAACGAAGATCCTTGACAGAAAAACCAACAAGGTCAAACTCAACGGAACAGTTGTTGTCAATAGTGAATTGACGAACGGAAATAAGATTCTTGATAATGTGCGGAGTGACAAGAACATTAGTAAGATGAAGAGAGCCAAGACTAGTGGAACCAGTGGAGGTGACGGGTAGCAGTGACCCGTCATCGATAACGATGGTGGAAGAAGTGAAGGAGTGAGGAGGATGGTAACGGGAGAGGTTACCGGCGTCCGACGTCATGTGCGAGGTTGTACCAGAGTTCATGTACCAGTCGGTGGTCGGCGGGGAAGTGAGAGTCATGGTGTTGAAAGAGTTTGCCAATGACTGCTGATTCCATGGACCAAGACCGGGAGGCGTATGACCCGGATCAACCCAAGGAGGACACGACGGCGGGTACGAGGGTAGCGTGTAGCCAGCATGGAGTTGGTCGCCCCGATCGCGGCGGCGGGGCCCGGCACGGCCCGGGTGGGCGCGTTAGGGCGTCTTGGCCGAGGAGGCTGGGGGCTGGCGTCGATGGAGTTGCTCGGGCCACACCTAGATGGTGCCAATTTCAGGGTTGTGGAAGGATGGCGGCCAACCAGAGGTGCTGCCTCCGGAGTGACCATCCGCACCTCCACCGCCGGTCTTGCGGTTGTTGCTGCCGTTTCCGCACCTCCGCCCTCGCCACTGCTGGTGCCACCGAAGGGAGCACCTTGGGGTGCACCAGTGGAGCTGCTGCTGGACTCATTGCCACCACCCCCGGAGACACCACCGCCGAGACCCCAATTGCCGGTAGGGGTTGTGGCGATGAGGGTTGTGGAGGGTGCGGAGGGGCATGACGACATCGTGATTTCTTCGAGCAGCAGATCGGAGCGGGCCTCGATGAACGAGGGGAACGACTTTTACCGCTTCAGTAGGGCCGCCATGTATGCGAACTTCGTGTTCAGGCCACGTAGAAGGTACAGAACAAGGATGTGATCGCACACCGGTTCGCCCAAGTCGCCGAGAGCGTCGGCCATGCTTTTCAGCTTGCGGCAGTAGTCAGAGATGGAGAGGTCGCCCTGGACGAAGTTGTGAAACTCTGCGTCCAGGTACAGGACACGCGTCTCCTGGTTGTCGATGAACTGTTGCTCGAGGCCCACCCATACGAGTCGCACCGTGGAGGTAGGAGTCATCACGATCTCGACAAGTTCGGCGAAGATGGTACCGTAGAGCCACGAGAGAACGAGATAATCCATCCGAACCCAGTCTGCGACGTGAGGTGGGTGTCGTCGGAGAGCACATGGTCTAAGACGGCGTACTTATCGAGGGAAGACACGCGTACTTATCGAGGGTGATGAGGAAGACGCCGCGCCATTTGTTGTAACTCGGAGAGGTGAGGTCGAGGACGACAGGGACGAGAGCCTTGATGTTGAGAACGTCGTATGCCTGAGCATGGAGGGAAGCAATGACAGCGGCCTCAGAGAGGGCCAGTGCTTGCGTGGCCTCCTACTCGTGGTGTGCGGCGGCAGCGGTGTCGTCTTCATCGGCCATGGCAACGGGATTAGCGAAAGAGTGTAGTCGCAGGTGTGATCCGCTCTGATACTATAAGAGAGTGAAATATTTGGGATAACTACACACACTGTATGTATTGATAAACCAAAAGTTACATATATATAAACCAAAGATTACAGTGTGGATCAGGAACTAAAGAGTCTAACACTAAGTGTTGACCAGGAACCGAAGAATCTAACAGAAACCAAAGAGTCAGGAATCAAAGAGTCTAACACGAACTCATTGAGAAAATGAGGCGATCTCGAGAGAATTGAATTCAAATCTCAAAGTTGTGTTTGACCACGGCATGTATGCAGCCACGCAGGATATCGACTTGGCTCATTAATTGCCCTCTTACCAAGAAGATCCCGACCGTCGAGTCAAACATAAACGGAAAAGCCAGGTTTGAATTCACACCTCCTTCAATTTCTCGAACTCTGCCTAATTTAATCTTGCAAAATTTAAACACGTGGTCGTCGACGAGATGCGAGGCCTCTTTCCACATCTCGCAAATTCACATTTGGTCAAGCACAGAACTAACTTAATTTGATCACCTTTCTTTCCTCCAAGAAAAAAGAAACATTTCGGTGATCTTCGGTCTTTCTATTCTATGGGAGAGAAAAGGAGCATTTACGGTCTTGATTAATTTGCTAATTAGGCAAGATAGTAGGTAAGATAGGACACCACTAGTTTAACCTTGTGGTGCAAGAGCGAAGGGAAGGAAGAGAGAAGTTAATTACCTCTCACTTTGTTTACTTTCTCTCTAGTGCCTCAAGTGTCGACCAGAAGGAAGAGAGAAGTTAATTACCTCTCACTTTGTTTACTTTCTCTCTCTAGTGCTTCAAGTGTCAGGTTACTACTAACACTAATACTAATACTACCGAAAGGCTTGTGGATTAAGAAACCAAAACCGGCATAAGCCGGGAAAAAAGCCTTTATGTTTTTCCCGGCAGTTCTAAGAGTACAACAACAAAAAAGAAAAAGCTATATGGCCTAGGCTTTGAGCTAGGTCGAATTTGGCGCAAAGAATGATTTTTCTCCAGAAGGTCTAGCCATGGCAAACAAAAATAGCTAAAATGTGTACACCCTTCGAAATTGGACCCTCCTACCAAAACCACATACCCTGGTAAAAGAGGGCATCTAGTTTGCGATTATCCTCAAACTCACCTCCTTCCCCCTTCCCCGATCCCTTCCGTTCCCTCTCTAACACAGAAAAATTCAAATCGATAGGTTTCAACTCGAAAAAATTTCAACTCGGAAAATTCAACTCAGGAAATTTCAACTTTGTTTTCTGTAAAGTAGAAAATTTCAATTTTCTAATTTGTACTGGGACTTGGGAGGTCTTACAAGGGGTGATTGATCGAGACTTTTCTTTCAGTTCTTTTGTTTCCCAAGCTGGTCTCTTTTGAGCAAGATTTTTCTTTCAGCTGCTCGCGTTGAACCTCGGTCTTGCGGACGCTTATGAATTGGTATGTCTGCTCGAGCTACGTATGAATTCACTCAGCTGAAAGAAAGTTTGAAGTCGCTGCAGGTGAAAGGGAAGTCTCCGACGCCAATTACAAGTTAGCCCTATGTAAAATACAGATCTTATTTCTCATGCAGAGGTATATGATACTTTGTTGGCAGCTGGAAACTGGCTGACATCGGTCCAAAATTATGAGATTGCTGATTTGCCTCTAAATTATCTATCAGAAGAGTTAAACCAGCAAATTTGAAGAAAGCTTCTAACACAACATTCCCTGGATAAACATGCCTTGCGCTACTTTCTATTGCTAGATGATGAGGTTCTTGCAGCTCCTTAACACCAACAAATGTATTCTGGAATTCTTAGACATGTGAATTAGCTCTCGGAGGAATTGGAGAAGATAGAGATGGTGGCAACATAGCACAATTCCACAAAAGCCAAACTGAGAACTATGCAGGACTTGCTATTCATCTGAGCAAATAGGGGCTTATGCTTATTTTTGCTATTTTGAAGCAATTATTTTTTTTGGTCAAGGATTAATCGGATACTTGGACCAGCAACCAGTGATGCAATCTGAAGGGTATTTTCTGGGATAGCATCTGACATCACAATCTTCATTCTCTGAGTGGATGATCTCAATATATCAACAACTCTACTTGTAGGCGTTACACAGGCACCACTGCTGTTCCAAAGGTCTGATAATTTTTCAATTACTTCTTCCAGTTGTTTGTAGTGCAAGAATTGTCTATACATCATGTAAGTTGACGAAGCACGTAAATAATCCAAATCAAGGTTTAGCCTCTCAAGTGTAAATCTACATTGCAGAAAACCACTTATACTTTCATAAGGATCAACGAGAAATAATTTAAATTAAAAAACAACAGAAGGTTTTTCATGATGCATCACACCTGATTCGTCGTATAAAGTGCTAATTACCATCCAACCTAGCCATAATTCCTCCACATCACTGATGCATTGCACCTGAGAGTATGTTAGATAAATAAATATAAAAGGGGATACAAATTTTTTACAAGAAAAATCATTACGGGAAAAAAACCACGAACACCAACCGACGATGATCACTATATGAGGAGTGTTTACAAAACGCAGGAGAATTACAATGAGACAGCTACTCCCTATACGGCTTACAAGAGGTATATAAATGAGTAAAAAGACTTGGAGTCTAAGTAAGAAACTAATCCGCTAATATGACATATTTGGATTCGTCCATATTAGGAATTCGGATCACATACGGTCACAAATATCAATAATCTCCACCTTGAGATGAATTTCCTCTTGTAGCAAAATAAAGAATCATCAATCACTAAAATAACTCCATAATAAGATAAAAAAAATCACCGTACAACAACTAGTCTCTAGGACTAAACTGTAACATCAACTAAGCTTGAACAATGATTAAACTTAGTAATAGGAACTGACTTTGTCATCACGTCAGCTGGATTATCATGAGTACTTATCTTGCACACCTTGACATCACCTTGAGCAATAACACTTCGAATAAAGTGATATCCCACATCAATGTGCTTTGTTCTCTCATGGAACATCAGATCATTTGTAAGACATATAACACTGACTATCACAAAATATAGTAGTGCAAAAATTATCTCCACAAAGCTCAATGTACAAACCTCTCAACCAAATAGTTTCTTTACAAGCTTCAGAAATATTCTGCTTCAGTGGTAGATAAGGCTACAGTAGCTTGCAAACTTGACTTCCAAATAACAGCACAACCACTAATGGTGAAAACATAACCTGTGAGAGACCACCTCCTGTCCAAATCACTATCATAATCAAAGTCAACACAACTAACAAGTTTATCTCTAGACTTTTCAAACTGCAAACAAACATTAGAAGTGCCACACAAGTATCTGAAAATCCACTAAACTGCTTTTTAATGCTCTTTTCGGGATTAACCATGTATTTACTAACAACACTCAAATTGCATGAGATAAATCGGGATGAGAATAAACCATTGCATACATAAGAGAACCAATCTGACTTTGGAATATGAAACTTTAGACATGTACTTAATATCATAATCGACTTCGAGCATAAAGGTGAAGATAATCAAATCTGAAGCTAATGGAGTACTAATTGGTTTTGCATTATGCATATTAAAACGACGAATGACCTTCTCAATATAACCTTATTGACTAAGGTATAACTTGCTAGATTTTCTCTCTCTAATAATCTCCATGCTAAGAATTTTTTTGCTGTACCTAGGTCTTTCATATCAAATTCATTACTCAATTGTGTTTTTTGTTTTGCTATTTTCGACTTATCTTTTGCAGCAATCAACATATCATCAACATAGAGAAGCAAATAAATAGCCAAATCATTAATGGTCTTTAAATAAATACAACTATCATAATCAGACCGCTTAAAATCATGAGAGAGCATAAAAGAGTCAAATCTCTTGTACCATTGCCTAGGAGATTGCTTCAAACCATAAAGAGATTTCTTTAATCTACAAACAAGGTGTTCTTTTTCAGGAATAACAAAACCCTCGGGTTGGTCCATATAAATATCTTCTTCCAACTCCCCATGTAAGAATGTAGTTTTAACATCTAATTGCTCAAGTTCATAATTATGCATAGCAACAATACTGAGTAAAGTGCGAATAGAAATATGCTTCACAATTGGGGAAAAGACATCATTAAAATCAATATCTGGAATTTGACTATAACCTTTAGCAACTAATCTTGCTTTATATCTTACTGGTTCAGTAGGAGAAATACATTTCTTTCTTTTGAAAATCTACTAGCAACGAACACGCTTCTTCTCTTTTGATAATTTCACTAATTCGCAAGTACCATTATTTTCAAGTGATTCTATCTCATCATGCATAGCAGCTATCCACTTATTACAATCAGTAGAGTTAATAGCCTCAGAGTGTGATGAAGGTTCTGTATTACCTTTAATTTCTTTTGCCACACTCAAAGTATAAGCAACAATATTAGATTTTTCAATCAACCTATTGGGTGGATTAATATCCCTCCTAGCCATGTCAACTGCAATGAACTGTTGTGTTGGCTGCTCAACAATAGAAGGGCTCTCAACAATAGGTGCATCATGAACAACAATATTTTTCTTATCTGATGTGTTATCTGAACCAACAAAATGATCCAGCTGAACACTTGATTTCTGCCCACTCTCAACATGAACATTAGTAGGCAGTTTATCAGGAAGTATAGCAGATTCATTAAAGACAATATTTCTGCTAATCGCAACCTTTTTTGTTTCAGGATTCCACAACTTGTATCCTTTAAAACCAGATTTATAACCAAGAAAGATGCACTTAACAGCTCTAGACTCTAATTTTCCATTTATCAACATGAGCATAAGCAATACAATAAAAAACTTTCAATTCTGAATAATTTGCTGGAGAACCGGACCATACCTCAATTGGACTCTTCTTTTCAATTACAAAAGAGGGTGACGATTAATAAGATAGCAAACAGTGGAAGCGGCTTCAGCCCAAAAACGCCTATGCAAACCTGCATTAGACAATATGCAACGGGCCATAGAAATGATAGTCTTGTTCATACGCTCAGCTACACCGTTTTGTTGAGGAGTATAGGGAACGGTGTAGTGCCTGACAATACCTTCAGTCTTGCAATATGATTCAAATTTATCATAACATAATTCCATCCCATTACTAGTGCGAAGTTTCTTTTCCTTCTTTTCAGTTTGCCTTTCAACCAGTCTTCCACTCTTTAAATGCTGAAAATGCTTCTGATTTATGTTTCAAGAAATAAGGCTACACTCTTTTAGAGCAATCATCAATAATTGTTAACATATAACTAGCACCTCCTAGCGATGTCTAGCGAGATGGTCTCCATAAATCAGAATGCACCTAATCCAAAATACCTTATGTAGTATGAATCGAAGTATTGAACTCCACCCTCTTGTGTTTGCCAAACACATAATGCTCATAAAATTTAAGCTTGCCGATGCTATGTCCATCAAGAAGTTCTCTTTTGCTCAATTCTGCCAAACTAATTTCACTCATATTCCTAAGGTGCATATGCCAAAGATTAGTAGCATCAGAATCAGATAATGAACTTAAAATTACAGCAACATTACCTGATATCGTAGTACCTCACAGATGGTACAGATTGACAGATTTAATATCAGCTTTCATCACAACAAGAGAGCCTTTTGATACCTTCAAAACTCCACCATCACCAGAATATTTGTACCCTTTAGCATCAAGAGTACTCAAAGAGATAATGTTCCTTTTCAAATCTGGAATGTACCTCATATCTGTCAAAATTCTGACAATGGTATCAGACATTTTGATCTAAACTAAACTAATTTATGCAACCTTACAAGTTGAGTTATCACCCATCAACATAGTACCACTTTCAACAGGTTCATAGGTGGCAAATCGATCCATATTAGAACACATATGAAAGGTACAGGCGGAATCAAGAGTCCATTCATCATTGGTTTTAGCATATCCAGCAAAGGCAACAAGGACTTCTCCATCGGAACTATCATCAGCAGCAAGGGAGGCTTTACCTTCATCATCTGGTTTACCTTTTGGCTTATAATAGCACATTCTTTTTCTTTTTCGTAGCTTCCAAAGATTCGAAATGTCGTGCCCACTTTTCTTCTAATATTTGCACGACTTGTACTTGCCTCTTGATTTCGACCGGTTCTTGTAGCCGTTCAAATTTTACCTCGAGATCCATTGTTTGAGTTCTTCTCCTTTTGCCTGCCACGAACAAACAAGTATTCTCCTTGCGAACTTGAATTTTCAGAAGGTATCATTTGTTTCATCTTCTTCTTAGCATGCAAAGCTTTATAAACTTCATTAAGAGTAAGAGTATCTCTACTATATAATATGATATCTCTAAAATTTGAAAAAGAACTAGGCATGGAACACAAAAGAATAAGACCCAAATCCTCATCATCATATTTTACCTCCATCGACTCTAGGTCGGCAACGATCTCCATAAACACCGAAAGATGATCTAGCACGGATCCTCCTTCTTGCAATTTATGAGAGTACAACTTCTGCTTGAGATGCATCTTGCTGGTGAGATCCTTTGTCATGCAAATTTGTTTCAGCTTCAGCTATAATGCAGCAGATGTCTTCTCCTTCAAAATCTCCTGCGAAATATTATTTGATAGATGATGGTGAATATGAGATAAAGCCGTATAGTCTTTACGCTTCTCATCTGCTGTCCATGTGGTAGGTTGTTTCTCAAATCCTTCCAACGCATCATCCAAATCCATCTGCGTCAGCACAACCCTCATCTTAACTTGCCACAACTTTGGTACACCTTTATGTGTACGTGAATCAAAGATCTTCAAATACCTGGTACACTTATTAGGTGGACGTAGCAAAAAGCTCTAAAGCTACCAAACGTCAGAAGCCCTTCACGTGAATCGACGTTGCTTGGTGATAGATTAAAAAAAGATTTTTTCTTGGAATCTGTGCTAGATTTGTGAATTTGATCCTCGACGTGATTGAAACAGGAGGCTTGCTTGGACGTGATTGAAACAGGAGGCTAAACAGGAGGCTTGCCCGAGATTAAATCTTGGGACTGTGGCTTTGGAGGTTTGGTCTGATGTCTTCAATTGCTCGCGCGCTGGTCTGTTGTCTTCAATCGCTCGCATGCACGAACCGAGGAGCTGGCGCCGATTGGACCGAGGCGAGGAGCGAAGACGCGTTGCGCGACGGGAGCGACAATCGAGGTGTAGGCGCAAGTGCTCCGGGAGACGACAACTTTGGACTGGATCTGTTATATTTTTTTTCTCATATCTCTCTCAAAATTCTAATCTCATGTGCTCTGGTATCACTTTTTAGATAAATAGAGATAAAAGGAGACACAAATTTTTTGCGTGGAAAACTCTTGCGGGAAAAAACCACGGGCGCCAACCGGCGATGATAACTATACGAGGTGTGTTTACAAAACGCATGGGAATTACAATGAGGCGGCTAGTCTCCCTGTGCGCCTTACAAGAGGTATATAAAGGGGTGAAAGGACTTAGAGTCCAAGTAAGAAACTAATCCGCTAATATGGCATGTTTGGATTCGTCCATATTAGGAATTCGGAGCATGTATAGATCACAAATATCAACAGAGTAAGCGTAGAGCTAGTGCTGATCACAGGAGATGACATCATGATTTCTGTTTGGTCATACTTATTAAGTTTCATACACCAACCAATTCACCCAAAAGCTTAAACTGATGAGGAAAGACGAACAATTCACTTATACTTCAACACTCCCTCTCACGTGTAGGCTCCCTCAGACCTAAGACGTGGAATAGAAATGAGCTGCAATTATTTTCTTAATTACTCCAGGCGGGTCTTGAACTTAAGACCTATTGACTCTGATACCATATTAAGTTGTATGCATAAACCAATTCACCCCAAAAGCTTAACCTGATGAGGAAAGTCAGGCAATTCACTTATACTTCAACAATACTGATCACCGATCTATCACTGGTTACTGTATCTCTCTTGGTACTTTGCTTATTGTCTGGAAGTCTAAGAAGCAAACTGCGGTGTCACACTCTAATGCAGAGGCTAAATTTCGAGCCCTTGTTGCTACCACCTCAAAGATCATTTGGCTTCAATAGCTCTTAGCTGATCTCGGTGTTCATTGTGATAATCCTACACCTTTGTTTTATGATAATACAATTGTCGTTTAAATTGTTAGTGATCGAGTCAAGCATGAGTTGATAAAGCATATTGATGTTGATGCATCCTTCACACGATCTCATTGTCAGCAGTCAACAATCGACCTCAAGTAGGTACTCTCAGGGCTTCAAGTTACATATTTCTTCACTAAAACTCATACTCATGAACAACATCGATTTCATCTACTCAAACTCAATGTACCAGATTCTCCTATGGGTGTTAAAAGCTATACATTCTCTCTCTCTTTTGGCTCATGTACATGTAACGCTATGTTTATATATATACCCTCTCAATAATGAATAAGATGCATTGTTATGAATAGCAAAATCACTCTCCCTAAGAATCTAATAGTTATCATGTACTACTTTTGTTGTTTCAAGAGAGTGCATGTGCACGTAAATGCTAGAGCTACTTTCACACTTTAATATTGCGCCTTTTCTTTTCCAGGTTATCCTAAAGAATCTACCACCAAATAGCACTCTCATAAATGAAATTATGGAAAATGTGAAGAGCTTTCTTGTGAGCAAGGCATTGTTAAAAGCAATTGCTAAAATCGCTACGTATGTTTTTGAGAAAAAAGTAGATTTTCTGACCTTACAATTTTGCTTGGAGATTCGTACTTCGGCCGACAACATCGTCTTCTCTGGAGATTTGTTAAATAACATTCGACTTTTGTCTTTTGTTAAAATAGTCGAATTTTCATCCGTCCGATATGCTTGAGATTTACACTTCTTCTCATACGATGAATTGGGTCTGAATTTGTTATGATTTTTTTGGACCATAACGGGTTCACCACATTGCCGTATTTTGTTGGTATAGAATTTTATTTTTTTGTCTTTGTTTTTGCTAAATATCTCAAAGTATATGTTAGATTTTGAATCATGTAATAGAAATATGAGTTATTAAGATTTTCGACAATAATTACAGTGATCAAGAATAAAAATTATATACAAAAATTATTGTAATTTATGTATAATTATGTATAATAAAGTTGTAAATGAATTAAAATTTAACTATTTTGAGTCGAGAAAATAGTCGAATGAAATGAGCCTGTGAGTTTCCTTTTAACCTGAAGTCGATATCTTGAGGGAATGGCTGTTAACATAAAGATAATTCGGCCTTCTTACTGCCTGCAGGAGTGGAGGATTACGCCGATGGTACTCACCCTGTGCGAGCACCTGTTTGTGAGCTTCGCCGTGTGTGTGCTGCACCGGGAAGCCACCAAGGCTATCGTCAGAGTCATGTCTGAAGCGAAGAAACCCATCGGAGGTGAGGGCGAGGGCGAGGGTGAGTCATCATCGTCATTCAGTAGAGCCCTGTCGAAGCGGAGCATGCTGTGGACCGTAGGGAGGTTTGCGGTTTCAGGCATGGTCGCCTACGTCGACGGCCGGCTGTGCCGCCACATACCCAACCCCATTGCCAGGGGAATCGTGAGCAGGTCTCTTGAGATTCATCGACAGGAGAGACAACGAATAGACAGGCAGTCGATCACCACCTTTTGCTCCTGCTCCATAGCACGGTGAATCGACAATAAAGGTTAAAGTCGTTTTTCCTCCTCTTGTTGTATTTCTTTGTCAAGATTGGGGTAAAACGTGTTGAATAATTCTTGATAACTGGTTATTGTATTTGCTAGTTATTGCGTTTACTATTTTTTTTGTAACGTTTGTGCATTGAGTGTTTCAGTTTTTGGTTTGCATGGAGCTAATGGCAGTCATGCACAGTGAAGTGCAATTGTTACGCATGAAACCTTTAGTTACGCATGAAGCTATGAAGCCTTCAGTTACTTGCGCATTTATTTTGTTTTTAGTTATTTGCTAGCATAAATAAGAGAAGAAAAGGAGAAAAGCAGTGCAATTTTGAGCAGCACCAAAAGAACTATCTTGAGTGTTTATCATCTTCCAATGCTCCTATGTTCTCGTGTGTGTGTGTCCAGTTTTTTCGCGTGCGTAGTAGCCGACGAAGCCAACAATTGATATCAGAGCTTCATACTCTCCTACCTGAGAAGATGTCGCGCGATGGCTTGGGGTCTCCATCGCGTACCAGGACCCGCGTCGAGGATGGTGCAAGAAGCGATGGTGGTAGCCGCACACTGGTGGTACCGCCAGCGAGAGAGGGAGTTACGACCCTCCATTAAAATTACCCACCAAATACCACTCCTTAAAAACCCTTCCCGTTCGATCCACCCCCCACCCGCACCCATTCGCTCTCCCACGCTGCTTGGCCTCCTCCATGCCGGAGTCACGCCACTTGGCCTCCTCCCCATGACAAATCACAGCTAGAGAAGAAGCCGACTAGGCTAGAGAAGCAACAAGGAGAAGCCGAGAATGATGGCGGTGGTGTAGTAAAGTATATTCTCCTAGGAAAGAGAAGATCGGTAAGAAAGTTGTGAGGGATATGACTTTGACCATGGGCAATTATATTTATAGAAAATAACATGGTCAGTCAAATAAACATGATGTACTAGTCTAAACTTGAATTTTTTATATATTAATTAACCATTTTTAATTTTATTTTAAAGTTAACCCTTCGCGAACTTTATTTTTAATTCTGACTCCTTTGGTCACGTCACCACCCGCGGCGTGACAAAACAACACTGTCACGCCAGCCCGTATCTGAGCAAACTCTTATCACGCTACCACCTGTGGCGTGATAATATTGTTTGGTCACGTCACCACCAGTGGTGTGACAAAAAATATTATTTTAGCGGACTTATCATATGACGTGATAATATTGTTTTGTCACGCTACAGGTGGTGGTGTGACCAAAGGAGTCAAAATTGAAAATAAAGTTCGCGGGGGATTAAATTTAAAATAAAATTTTAAAAATGGTTAATTAATAATAAAAAGTTTGCTAAACTCACGTATTGACTTCGAAATTATATTAGATTTTTTATCTTAATTTAGTATGGGAAATATGAATTACTATTAATTGAACGAAATGCTTAGGTAGAATATTGCAACTAATTAGTCAAATAATGTTATATAATTATAGTCATATTTAAGAAGATAATTAAGTTTAGATTATGTATAGATGAAAATAATAAGAGGAAGAAAGTTTGTCCACTAAAAAAATTTGGAATAAATATCATATGTGTCATAATCTATTATGCTAATTGGAATTTCAAAATGTTTTTTTTTGACAGATCAAGTTCTAAAATGAAAAGAGGACAAAAGCTTAATCATATATAACAGAAAATAGACATAGGGAAGATAGTTAAGACAGTGAGGATATAATAGATCTGTTACTTTTCCATCAGCATTTTTCTTCATCTAATTACAATAACAAAGGCAAATTTGCTTTCCTCTACAGATTAATTTTCATCCACCCCTTAGAAAAATCTAGAATATGTTCTATATGTACACACGTCCTAAAAATGGATATTCAATCCGAAATTGGTAAATACATCGGAATATCTAATCCGGCGATCACAAAAATTGCCGGAATCAACGCAAAATCATCCGGAATTTGCACCCAATACGTCAGTTTCAAACTGGCCTTAAAAGTACGTGTCCGTTCGAGCGAATGCACTTTCCTAGTTGTACGCCACTGTGCCGTGGCATTTCCACGTTTCAAGAAAGAAGCAGGAAAAGAAAAGAAAAGGAAAACCGTTTCATTAAAAGTAAGTCGATGCGGAAGAACTCGTCGTCGGGCTCCTCAGCCTCAGCTCCCTTTCTCACATTCGCACGGCTTCTCCTCCTTCCCCCAATCGGATCCGGCCCGGCTCCCTCGCAGATCTAGCCACCCTCGCCATTCCCGTTGCCGCCCGCCGCAGCGCAGGCCGCGCGCTCCGTTCCGACGGGATAGGTGTCTCTCCGTCCATCTCTCTGAAGAACCCGAGGGGCTTGCCTCGTAGTCTCTGGACCACCCCCTCCTTCGTCAACGGCTTCTGCCCTGTCCAAGTGGAGATCTGGGCTGGTGTTTCTCGGTAAGCCATCGCTTCGCCTTTGGTTGGTTGGATGGATTCGCTTTGCCCCAATCCGATTCGTTGGAGAGCGGCGAGATCCCAATCCATAGTCGTTTTAGCTTGTGTGCGTTCATGTTTGAATTGGTCGCGGGTTTCGTTTCCTGTTGCTAATGTGGTGGAATTGATCTGTGCATAGGGTTCGTCCGGAGACGAAGGCGCGCGCGCGCGTGCGCAGAGGCTCGGGGTCGGCGGCGAGATGAAGGGCTTGTTTGAGAGGCCAGGGATTGGCAGAGATCCCGGTCGAATTCCGGTCCACCACGGGGGAGAAATCCCTGCGGGAATCTCGGCCCGGATGTGCGTTTGGGTGAGGGAGGGGGACAGAAAATCCTGGCCAAGTTCCTGGGGATCTACCTGGCGAAAAAAAAACTCCTTCGTACGTCGGGATTTCTTACCCGTTCGCGCATCTCTCACTCCGCTCCGTCTTAGTTGCTCCCGACAGTGGCTCGTCGGCCGCCTCATCACTGCTCCAACGCCGCTGCTTTCGGAGCTCCCCCAGAGAGGTCGCCACCGCCGCGCCGTCTCAAGGGGTGGTGTGGACGGCAATGGAGGCGCCGCCCCAAATCCTCCGCCCTCCAAACACACCTCCAATGTCACCGCCCTCCGATGCCAAGACGCGCCCTCGGGAGACGCCGCTCTCTGCGCCTTCCGTGCGCACCACCTCTCCGGGCGCGCCCTCGACGCCAACCCCGCCCTGATACCCGCCCTCACAGCCTGCGCGCAGCTGCCCTCTGCGGCGGCCGAGGCCGAGCAGATCCACGCCCTCCTCGTTAAGTCCGGCATCCCGCTATCTGTGTCCAACGTCTACGCCTCCACCTCCCTTGTCCATGTCTACGCCCGGCTCGGCCGCTTGGGTGATGCGTGGAAGGTGTTTGATGGAATGCCGGAGAGGACGGTGGTTTCTTGGAACGTGCTTCTTGATGCGCTTGTTAGAGCGGGGGACTTGGATGCCGCCTGGGAGGTGTTTGTGGAAATGCCGGAGTGGAATGTGGTTTCTTGGAATACTGTTATGGCTGGTTTCGCGAGGCATGGTTGGGCTCAGGAAGCGGTGGAGTTGTTTGTCGAGATGACCACGGTTTATGGTTTGGCGCCAGATGAGGCAACGATGGTCAGCTTCGTAACGGCTGTCCGCGATATCGGTCTGCTTGGACTTGGAAGGAGCACACACGGGTATGTAATCCGGCAAGAGTTCTCATTGGATGGTGCTCTTGGTGTTACTCTGATCAACATGTACACAAGGTGCGGTAGCATGGGTGCCGCGTACCGGTGCTTCTCAAGCGTCACCAGCAAGTACGTGGAGCATTGGACCTCTGTGATTGGGTGTTTTGCAGTTCATGGTCACCCTGAAATGGCACTGAGATTGTTTGCTGAGATGAGGCAGTTGGGCATTGAGCCTAACGGTGTCACCTTTGTGGCCATCTTGAATGCCTGCAGCCATGGCGGGCTTGTTGATGAAGGTTTCAAGTACTTCAACTTAATGAGGAGCATGGGCATCAGGCCAACGATCAAGCACTATGGTTGTTTGGTGGATCTTCTTTGCCGTGCTGGGTTCTTGGAAGAAGCTTTCAAGCTGGCTAGCAGTCTACCAGAAGATCCGGGTTTTGTGATATGGAGCTCATTACTAGCTGCCTGCCTGAGCCATGGCAATGTCGAGATGGCAGAGGTTGCCGCTCAGAAGTTAGCATACGTAGAGCCAAGCCATGGAAGCTCCTACGTCTTGTTATCAAACACGTATGCACATGCTGGACAATGGGAGGACCTGAAGAGGACGAGGAGGAGGATGGAAGAGCATGGGGTGATGAAGAAACCTGGTCTCAGCTGGATCGAGGTAGATGGCATTGTACATTCCTTTGTCACTGCAGACGAGTTACATACAGAATGCAAATATATTTATCAGATGTTGGAAGATTTGAAACTTAATTTGACATCAGCTGGATATGAAACTGAAACATTTTCTCTTCCTGAAATTTAATTCAGGAAGTTATTGTTGTTTGTATTTTATCATTATTTTAGAGGAAGATTGCATTATTTGTTAATAGAAATACAGCACATGAGATATCTGTTCAAGCTCATATGGACAATGCAGTATCGGAAGATATTGTATTGATTCAGCAGATGCCATGCACTTTTACACTGGAGCTCTCTGTTTTCCCCTGATTTTTCCTGGAATTTTCAGATTTTTTTAATGCCCGGGATTTTCATCCCTATGTCTTTCAAATGGTGGCAGGAAATATTTCCCGGGAGGGAACATTTTCCCAATGAGAACTCTCGTCGGATTACATACTCGTGTGCGCTCCTTCCAAGTCCAAGCAGACATATCGCGGACAACCTTTACGAAGCTGACCATTGTTGCCTCATCTGGCGCCAAACCACAAAGCGCGGTCATTTCGACAAACAACTCCACCGCTTCTTGAGCCCAACCATGCCTGGTTATGCCTCGCGAAACCAGCCATAACAGTATTCCAAGAAACAACATTCCACTCTGGCATTTCCACAAACACCTCCCAGGCAGCGTCCAAGTCCCCCGCTCTAACATCCAAGTCCCCCGCTCTAACAAGCGCGTCAAGAAGCACGTTCCAAGAAACCACCATCCTCTCTGGCATTCCATCAAACACCTTCCGCGCGTCACCTAGGCGGCCGAGCCGCGCGTAGACACGGACAAGGGAGGTGGAGGCGTAGACGCTGGACACGAACAGTGGGACACCGGACTTAACGAGGAGGGTGTGGATCTGCTTGGCCTCAGCCGCCGCAGAGGGCAGCCGCGCGCAGACCGCGAGGGTGGGTATCAGGGCGGGGTTGGCGTTGAGGGCGTGCCCGGCGAGGTGGTGCGCGTGGAAGGCGCGGAGAGCGGCGTCTCTCGAGGGCGCATCACGACATCGGAGGGTGGTGACATGGGAGAGCTGTTTGGAGGGCGGAGGATTTGGGGCGGCTCCTCCATTGCCATCCACACCACCCCTTGAGGTGGCGTGACGGCGGCGACCTCTTTGGGGGCAGCAACGAAGGCGGCGGCATTGGAGCAGTGATGAGGCCGCCGGCGAGTCACCGTCGGGAGCAACGAAGAGGGAGCGGAGTGAGCGATGCGCGGACGGGTGAGAAATCCCGACGTATGGAGTTTTTTTCGCCCCGTGGATCGATTTTCTGCCCCCCTCCCTCACCCAAACGCACATACGGGCCGAGATTCCTACTGGGATTTCTCCCCCGTGGTGGACCGGGATCCCTGCCCTCCCAAACAAGCCCTAAGGGAACTCGAGAATTGATGGAAAAGTGCTAGTCCTACACATACTGATATGTCCTTTCGTGTGCCTTAAATGCATTAACCTTGTAAAAGGGATAAAGCTCGTGCAATGTCTAACTCTCAGCTAGTCTAGAGTGCGCCTTTGTCCATGACAGAACACTACAATGATACTGTCAATACTTCATGAAACATGTTGCGGGAATTGCCTGCTAATTTTGTTACGGATGATGGAATGGCCTTTTATCATTGCCATTTTCCGGTTGGAGCTGCTGCTTGTTTTCTTCAATGATTTACTCTTGAATTTCCTGATTTCCTCTAAGAAGCCCAAGGATATTTGCGTGTGATTGTACGATTCAATTATATACGTTGATGTTTATATATTTTGTTGCTCCTTCATTATTCTGCAACCGATTGTACCGAAAATATCCTGTTCTCTTGATTCCGCGTCTTTATGATTTGAATTTTACTTGTCAAACTGCTGACGAACCTATCCCTTTTCAGGCTATATTGTTTCTCCTATGGGGCTTATGCTGTTGCAAGGTCAGTCTTGCTATGATCTATCCATGACTTTTTCTTATGTATACTCTGAGCCTCTTGTGTGGTAATTCAGTTATTCTCTTGGGGTTACAGATAGGTTGGGACTCTGTCATGAGAATGAGTGCTGATCTGTGGGACTTATTTCTTTATGAGGCTTTCTTATACTATAACCCTCTTCTTCTTGTGGTGAGTTTATTTTGTTTCTGTACATGTGACATGCTCAAGCTCATGGGTCATTATCTAGAGAAAATACAACAGATTAAGGTCCTCTTGTGCATCTATATAATTGTGCTTCATGTTTTTTGTTTTTATTGTAGGCCCTGATGATTTGGTTATGGGGAGTAAATTTGTGGTTCTTTGCGCTATCATCAGTGAATTACGCAAGAGTGTTTAATCTCGCACAAACACATCTATTTGGATTGCATTTTCCATTTCTAAACTTACTTGATTTTGAATTTGTTGAAGTACTTTTTTCCTTTTGAAATGCATTTATACTGACATGGCTAGCCATAGGCAACGTGGAGTAGTCATTCAATAGGATATTTGCTTCATACATTCCTTAAGTATGTCTGGCATACAGTTGCTGTTATGACTGTGTCTGAAAATTTTAAATTTCTTCCTTACCACATATTGATTTTGAGTGCTAAGCTCGCAATATTTTATTTAGTTGTCAATCCATTGTATTATGCAGCGCAACTATACTTGCAGATTTCTAAGAGCAAGCATGTTTATCTTTCTTTCTTATGTAATATATAATGTGTACCATAGTTTCTCGATGAACATGCCTCATTAGGATAATCCTTCTTGTCTTCTTGAGAATAACATGTGCCTGTTGCATTTTCAAAATCCAAATGCTAAGCAGTCATCTTTCGAACCTGGCTCTCTTTTCTGCACCTTATATCAGGATTTCTTGGGTTAGATGCATTTTGTTTTTGTTGTTTCTGCATTTATCCATGCTTCTTCTGTTGGTGTTATGTTGTATATCTTCTCATATTACTTGTGTTTGGCATATTATTCTGCTAAAGTAACACTCATTTTTTGTTTCATTGACAGTGTACGACTTGGCTGACTTTAATTGTTCCCACAAATATGACAGCTTACCTATATCTGTACTCACATGGGGAAGTGTCTCTTGCTGCATCTCAACCGGTGTAATATCTAGCCCATTAAGTATTTCATTCCATGCTTTGTTCTTGTCTACTTGAGCTCATGAGACCTTTTGGGCCCTACAAATTATGCTTGGTTACATTTGTTGTGGTAGTGCTCTGCTTACCAATAATCGCGTACAAGAATATTACTCCCAGAGTTCTCACAAGGAACAGTATAATAATGAGAAAATATTGTTGGCATATTTAGCACTGAATGTTAATGGACTTGCCCTCTTATTTGCCCCCAAAATTAAATCTATTTTCCTCAGTCAAATCTGTGGAAAGGTCCATCTTAGTACTATTAAACTGTACACGCAAGACAAACAATTAATATACATGTGCACACACTGATGGCTGCTTGTAACATTAAAGTGAATCTGAAGTTCTGGATGATTTATGATCCGCCTATTCCTTCCCGAAGTTGAAATCAAAAATATCATTCTGTGTTCGATACTGATGCATTGTTTTTCAAATCCACGATGATGAAATTGACATATCTTTTTGCCTCTTTGCAGGTTCTTGTGTGCTATCCTTCTGATGATCCTCCTTTCTCCTTTTGATATATTTTACTTATCGTCACGCTTCTACTTTCTGAGGACAGTGTGTCATATAATACTCCCATTACAAGTAAGTTGTACAATTTGTTAGTAATGGATACAATAGGTTTTGCTTTTAGCTATGCTACAAACAATATGTTATGGTTTGTTGTGGCTAACATCTACCTGATTGTCCTTGCTGTGGAGCTAGCAATCATATCAAATCAAATTTATAATGATTTCCTGTGCCCTTGTTCTGCAGGCAATTACATTTCCTGACTTCTTTTTGGCTGATATTTTTACATCCATGTCAAAGGTATGCATTAATTTATTTAACAGTATTGGTTATGGATTTTTTTTAATTACATTATCACTGTTTGGAGATAGCAGGACATGGCTTCTTGTTTAATATTATATGAATCTCTGTTCCTAATCTTGGCTTTAGTGTAATATAATTTTTTTGTAAGAAAAAAACATGCCTAACTATGAGCACATATTACTATTTCTTAGTTTGTAGAAAACTATTTCAAACTTGTGGGTTGTCCTGAGCTGACATTCTTAATATTTGGTATTTCTACCATTTTGCATAATTGTTTCGTTTCTTGACTGGTGTTCTCAGATTTGGAACGTTCAGTTTGTCGCATGGTCAATCGTCAGGTTAATTTCTTATATTTTCCTTTTGCTATGTGCAGTGTCCTGAGCAGTCTCCGTATTACCGGCAAATAACATGCTAATGTCTTAGTTTGACAGTTGTAAATTATTGCTAGAAGCCTAGAACTCATCTCGTATCTCTATAACATCTTGTTATTTTGATATTTTACAGGTTGCGACAATCACTTGGTTTGAATCTGATTCAATTTGTGGTAGCCATTCTGTAGCTATTCCTCTAGTTCTCGTATTCCCCTATTTGTGCCGTTTCCTCCAATGTCTTCGACAGTACAAGGATACAAAAGAGAAGACTTGTCTTTTGAACGGTTTTTACTATCCATGAGGCAGTTCTGATTCTTTCTTTACTTTGTAGATGACTTGCATGTTTAAAATGTTAGAAAATGGTACGACTTAAGATTTGTGATTGTATGTTTGATACCTGGTTCTGTAATCATTGACTAACATTTTGTCCCAAATCCAGCGCTCAAGTACTCGACAGCAGTCCCAGTGATTTTCTTATCAGCTCTCAAGTATCATGTATTCCCTGACAAGTGGATTAGCTTTTACCGGCCCCTCTGGCTTATTTCTAGCGTTATAAATTCGCTGTATTCCTTCTACTGGGATGTAAAGCGATATTGGGATTTGAGGTGTGGTGTCTTTACATAATTTATTTTCTACTTCAACATGTGTTTGCACATCTCAATTGCTGCTAATGAGCTTTTCTCTATCCCCGCAGCTTTTTAAGGAGGATTTTCATGTTCAAAAACCCAAGTACATGGATTAATCTTCTTTATGGGCAGATCTGGGTATAAACTCGAACATATACATGGTTTTATTTAGCCCATCTTGACACTTTTATCATTAGCTCTTTTATGATTGCTCTGCAGGTATATTACTGGGTGTTAGGCAGCAATCTCGTGCTGCACTGTACATGGACATACAATACAAGCTTTCGGCACAACTACCTAACAGTGTTTACTACAACAGCATTGGAAATAGTGAGGCGGTTTCAGTGGTTCTTTTTCCGTGTTGAAAATGAGTGGAACAAGACGACAGCCAAGCAAAATTTGGAGATGTCATCTGATATGCCTTCGGAAGGAGACATGCTACTGGATTCTAGTAGTGAACCACAGAGCATCATATTTGGTGATACTGATTCATCGTATTCTTTTTGTATGACCCCCATAGCCCATTTTACGTGGACGGTTCTGTTTTGTTTGTAGAGCTCAAAAGGTCAGGGATACATGATAGGTTTCTATAAAAAAATTGAAATTGTTGGCGCTACGTATGTAATCCTCTCAGACATATGTACTATCTGTAATTATATGTATTCCTCTTGAATCCAACAGGAGGTGTTTGTTGACACATGAAAGAATTATAGTAATACCGAAAATTTTAAATTTTACATTGTTACTAGGATTATCTGTCTGATTTGCATATTGGCATGAGTGTGGTTTGCTTGTGCACAACTGCAATAGGCAGGAATGTTTTTTCTCTTTTGTTTTTCTATTTCCAGTTGCACTGTACAGTTTTAACAAATGTGCCATTTGCACAAGCTATGTTTGATTATATATGCACCATACCTACCAGATGATCTACATCACATGCTCAAGAAACATCTTTTCGTCTTGTTTGTCATATGGTTGGTGAGTGCCCTCTGGAGCAAACAAACTGCTTATGTGAGCAAAGTATTTCATACTACCATGACAATGGCTGGGGCTAAATGAAGTAACATCACCGTATAATTGATGCCCATGAAGAAGCTTAGTTAATGGTTATGATATTTCCTATCAGTGTATGCACCAGACCTGGCTAAACGGGCGGCCGACACGGTCTGTTTAGGCACAACCCATTCCAGTTCAGATATTATTTGTGCCGGGCCGGGGTGGCGGTCCAAGCACGTCCCGTTGGGCATTTATGCCGTGCCGGGCCGGCCTGAGCCTGTTTGGCCAATCGGACCAAGTGTGGCCCATTTAGCCCGCCAGAATGCAAAAAAACAAAAAAAAACAAGAAAAATTAGAAAAATATGTAGAATTTAGGAGTAGACATAAAAATTTAAAAAATGAGACAGTCATATTGAAAATGTAATAAAGAGCTTTATTAATGTCCAATTGGCTGTCTCGTTAAAACATTCGCCTAGTAAAAACTTAAAATGAGAAAACATTGGCAAAGGAAAAAGAGTACATCCTATAACTCTACAATTCTACATACATGATACATCCTTGTTCTATGTGTCAGTATCATTATCTAAGTACAGATTTTTGAACACCTTCGATAACTCTGGATTTTCTACAGAGTGTTATGTTCGTGAATCAGCTTGTTTCCAGTCCTTCACAATTAGAAGGATCTCCACAATCTTACATGTGAGATTTGTTCTTCTCTCCTCCAATATTCTTTCAAAAAGACTGAAAGTGGACTCGGAGGAAACCGTATAGACAGGAACAGTTAACACATCACGTGCAAGTATGGATAGCACGGGATATGTTAACTTATGGGCTTGCCACCATTGCAAGATATCGAAGCCTTCTGAATTGAAATCCACCATATCGCTGTACAGATAGGTGGATAGTTCTCCGCTCCTTGTGGGTCTTGGTTGGGCAGGCGTTGGTGTAGAAGAAGAAGAAAAAGACATGGACCTGGACCTGAAGGAAGAGGCACTGAAGATCGCGCCTCACATATTTGTCTTCCCACTTGAGGTGGGGGCTACTGGAGGTCTGTCGGTGTATTAGAACCGATCTTACGTAAAGATTGTTTGATTCGGGGGGTCTCCTAGAGATAAGATCACGCAGAGTGGATTGACACGGGATGTTTAGACAGGTTCAGGCCTTCTCCGGAGAGAATAATAACCCTAATCCTGTGTGTATGGTATTCTTGATGATCAAGTAAAAGACTAAGACTATTACAGAGAATAGCACTTGTGTTCCTACTTGGTGGCTCTTGTTCGCCTCTTTCTCCTATCTCTCCGATCGATGCCCTTATATAGTCGTGAAGAAGTAGCCGTTTTGCCTGCGGAGATGCGCTCGATTAATCCGAAGCTTGGCGCATCTTTGGCGATAATATCGGCGCCTCGGCTTCTTCACGCCGTCCGCAATTATCTTCCGAGATAATGGGGTAATTACGCACCATTAATAAGCGGAATAATAGTGCGTGCGCACCGCTCGATTCCTTAATCAATTGGACCCACTCGCTTTGTAGGTTTGATTATAAGGTGGTCGTAGTTTACCCGGTCGTAGAAGAACTTACGACCGGTAGCGATCGAGAAGGACTTACGACGTGTAGCGATCGAGAAGGACTTACGACTATGTAGTGGTCGTAGAAGGACTTACGACCATGATATAGTCGTAGCAAGACTTACAACCACTTATTGGACTTCTCCTTTTAGATAAGGGGTACCTCTGGGGACTATGTGACATCATATTTACCCATAATAAGAATTATAGATAAAAGATAAAAATGAGGATTATTAGATCCTCGTCATCTAGCCCCCGACTTCAAGTGAAAGTAACTTACTTGATAAAGGTTTCAGTAAATGGACTTACGACCATGAGAATGTCGTAGAATGATAGTCGAAGGAAAAACTCTTCGACATTTGAGTGTTGCTTTGACCAGAATTTGCTTTATCAGAAGGTTGCTTACGACTATCAAAAGTCATAAAACCCCTATGACCGTCTCGATGGTCGTGGTAGGGAATCGGAGAAAAGCTCTTCCGATTGATACTTCCTTCGACTAGAAAGACTTGGTCAAGAATGTAATTTTGCTTGGAGGTGACAATACGTACCTACTTTTTCTCGAGCGGACCATCCGAGAATTGCAACCGTCTCTCATAGACTTGTCCGATGAAGCGGTTCCGGCGGTACAACCATCTATCATAGACCTATAGCGGGACGGTTTCAAGCTAGCGGAGATCGTCTTGGTTATAAAAACTTACCAGGAGGTAGACTTGGATTTTTACCTTTCCCCCAAATCACTCCGCTGTTCTTCGAGCTCTTGCTTTCTCCGTCTTCGACTAGGTTTCATCTTCTCCGCCGCCAACCCAATCAAAAAACTTCTTGCTTCGAGCGAAATGGCCAGAGAGTTTCGAATGGGAGGAATCGGAGATGGATGCGCTAAGATCAAGATCTTGGTCGATGCCGGAAGATCCGAGAGAAGGCTCGTGAAGTGGATTCCGCTATCGGGCGAAGATCGCCATCGGGGAAAATGGGCAAATCCCGCCTTCCAAGCGTATTGAGAGCGGCCTTCGATTGCTGCCCACCCTTTCTTCTGAGAGTACTCGAACACTTTGGGGTGGAACCGTGAACTTAGGTCCCAATTCCATTACCATGTTGAGTGTGTTCGTATCTGCATGCGAGGCGCACTGGGATTAGGCGGATCTCGAATTGTTCCAATATTATTATGGGATGGCTCGACAAACCGAATCGCCGGAAGTCGTGGTCTCAAGCTCCACGACTCAAGTCGAAGGAGTACATTGAGTTTCACCCGGTCTTCGTGGCGAGTGGAGGAAGAGGTGGTTCTCTTTGGAAGGTCACCTCAAGACGACCTTTCTTTCGTGGGGAAAGTCATTGAAAAGAAATCTTCATGGGATTCAACCTGAAGATATTAGCGGATTAGCCCTTATATTCAAGCCATTAAGGACTTGAAGGAAGAAGGGTGACCGGATGGCATGTGGTGAAAGATTTCATCACACGCCTAATTAGTCCTCTCAAGAAACGAGCATCTCCTATGTGGAGGTACTCGGGAAGAGGAGACCCCACCAGAGACTACGAGGAGGGTAAGCAATTGTCGACTTAACTCTCCGCTTGGTCTTTCTCAACTTTGTCTAATATTTTTATCTGTTTATTGCATCTTTCACAGTGAGGTTGACTCAGTCGACTCATCGTGAGAAGTCCCCGCCACTCGAGGGGCGGTTCCTCAAGTCATTGCGGTTTTGTCCGCAGATGAAAGGATAGGCGCCTAAAGGTAATCAAATCGATTCTCTCTTTAGGACTTTATAGTCGTAGAAGATACTTACGACTAATGGTGATCGAGAATATCTTACAATCAAGAAAAGTCGAGAAAAACTTACGACTTGGTACTAGTCGAGAAAAACTTACGACTAATTAGTGATTCTTCTTTTTACGTTTTGCTTTACGTAAAGTAGGCATGGAAAATCGCCAGACGACGAAGAAGTCGCTCGATGACTATTGGCGCCGGGTTGTCGAAGACAAAGACTCGGCTCCTCCTCAAGAGACGCCGACTTGTAAAATCTGCCGAGCAAGGGGAGCAAGTTCGAGTTCGGTCTTTCGACCAAACCTCTACAAGGCTGCGGCGGTGTGTAGTTGTATCCGGCCGAGGCCGCAATCGCCGGGCCGAGGAGGTTGAAGCGCTTGAACCTCTCAAGCGCAAACCTCGCAAGGCTAAGGTACCCTTCTATTATGACACGGAATCTTTCGCATTGGTGCCACTCCTAGTTTTATTAAACAACCTGGAAAGGGAGAAGCTGGAAGGATTTTATGTCTTTTATGAAGGACGATCTTCGCATCAAGACAACTCGCAATCGAGGGCGATCGCTACGGAATGGTCGAGACACCTCTCGTCCATCAGAAGATCAGAAACCGAGCTCGTTCTGTTCAAACTCTACGACCGCACGTGGTCGTGCCGAGCTAAATGTTGAACCTCGACCGGACGTGGTCGTGGAGAAGAAGAGGTCCTCCGCTGGGAGGATTGCTCCAAAATTCTGGTTAAGACCGGTGCAGGTATGTGAAATGTCTTGAAGTGTAAGAAGGACATTTACCTTTTTCTTTTCACAACCTCGATTTGCTTTTCTTTATTTCATCCGACTCCTTGACCCAGGAATGCTTCACGAGAAGTCCATTGCTATCCCTTCACCATCGGAGAGGTAGCAACGGAGGTGGTCAAGCATCACCCTTGGCCCTGTGGCGATGAAGTCGAGACTCCTGAGTGTCTCCCACATCTGCCAAGTCGTAACTCACGACTCTTGAGGTAGCGGTATTCATCGTTGAGGTGGCCGCCACGACCATCAAGTCGAGAAACAACAGAGGCGGTTGTGGAAGCCTCCGTCAAGGTGGTGACCACCACTGCGCACCGCCTGGGAAGGAAATCGAGGAGGCGTTCCTTCCCCTACCCAAAGAGAAATCACAGAACCAGAAGGAGAAAATTTCAACTTCTGTGGTGACTTCTTTGGGCCTGCCTCCGTCGTAGGGTCTTCTGCTTACAAATCTCGTGACCGAGTCCCCCATCCCAAAGATATTCCTAATACGGACAATACTTTTGACAACGCGCCTCGAGAAGGTGTGGTGGGACAAAGTCGCGAGGATAGATAAGTGCAAAGACCGGACCTTGTATATTCGATTTTTGCTAGAACGACTATGAATGTAAGTATCTTGTAATACTTATATATGTGGCTTTCCTTCCCTTCTCATTGTTTTCTTTTTGCAAGAAAGCTTTGGAGCAAATTGTGGTTGTCGGTGAGTTTCATGGCAACTTTTAGAGCTAAGACAAGAGAAGGAACTACTCTGCAGAGAGCGCAGAGGTGGTAAGTCAATTATCATTCATAGTTGTTTTTGACTTAAATACTGTAAAAAGTTTCACGAGAATAGTCATGGAAGAAACTCATGACAAGTATCGATCGAAAAGAACTTACGACTATTTACGACCAGGTGGTGGTCATAGAAAGACTTACAACCATATCTTAGTCGCAGAAAAACTTACGACTAGGTCAGTGGTTGTAGAAGTACTCACAACCATTCAGCTGATGTTTATCTTCGTTCTGTTTTTTGTAGGTTAAAGCGGTGATCTGAAGACCTTAGTGACTCACTCGATCGTGAAAAGAGGAGTCGAGAAGGCTAAGGAATGAAGTATTAGTTCTCTCGGATAGACTTCGAGAGACTGCTCGCATCTAAAAGATTGCAGGAAAAAATAAGCGAGAAGTTCGAACTTAAGAGGCGCTTTTGATCTTTAACCTTTACTCGACCCTCCTTTCTTCTTGAGATAAAGAAAAAGAGATGCGGAAGCTCGCATCAAGTTCAAGAAAAATCTTTGGTTATTCAGAGTTTTCCGCATTCGCTAATAAGGATCAAGAACTCGAGGGTTTTAGAACTCGATTAAATGTAAGTAAATCTTTACTGTTATTCTTTTTGAGTATTTTCCTTTTCTAATGCCAATTTCTTGTTGAAATTGTCGCCCAATTGAGAAGCCTCGAGGTGAAATCCAAGCAAAGACCTTAATCGCAATGAGTCCGTCCGCATTGCTAAGATGAATGCAGAGGACATCGAGCATGGGAGCAAAAGCATCTTCAAACTATTGCTTCCCATCGAGAAGAGGTCAAGAAATTGGATTCTCAATTAGTAGGTAAGAAAAGCTTTTACCTATAATTATCTTTGTGTTATCTTCCTCTAGAAGTATATCTTTGTTTGACCGATATTATTCTTTTGTAACAAGTGGTGAAAACAAGAAGCTTGCGAGGCTTCGACTTGTACCCAACAGAGATGGAGTCGATGAAGACTAGTCTTCAAGGCAACATCACTCTCTGAACAATGTGCTTAATGAGCTACATTCGAGGGAAAACTCCTCGAGAAGATACCATATTTGCTCACACAAGTACCATTGGGGAACAAGTCGGAAAATTGCAAGAAATGGTGACCACTCTGAAGACTAATCAAGCTGAATCGATAAGGGAAGCAGTCGAAGCTGCAGTAAGTTACGCTTTGGCGAAACTTAAAGCTCAAGACCCCCGCCTTAATGTTAAACCAATTGAAGCCGACTGACCGTCACGAATCGAGGCAAGTCGTCGATTGAGGAAATGATCAGTTGGTAAAAAGGTGGCGGAGGAAATGCACTAGGCTCTCCCCTTGAGTAATCTTGTAACTACCTTGTAAAGGCGCATAATTTTTGTTAATGAGTAATATATGATCCGCTTCATTTCCTGAAAATCATCTTGTCGAGTAGTTAGTAACTCAAAAGATAATAAACGAACGAAAGACTAAGAATTGAAGTCAAATTAATAACTTTATCCTAGCCCCCGACTATTTGCTTAGATTGTTTAGACAATCTAAATAAATAGTGTTTAAAAATGGGGTTTCTGAAAACAAAGAGAGGTTTATTTAACTTATAGCTTTTGTTACGGTTGTTAAGCACTGGTCGAAAAGAGTAGAAACGACTTGACACTAGGAAGTTCCTTCTAGTGGGCGTGACCACGTGTAGAGAGGAAAGACTTCGACTAGGTGATGTTCCCATCTCTCGACTAGTTTAATCAAACCAAGAACAAAGAACTTGAGTTAAACAAACGCCTTAGAGTACTTTAGTCATTCGTTCGTCCTTTTTGGTGGACTTGATAAGTCTTTTCGAAGAGCAAAAGTAGGAGGCGAGCGACACTAGGAAGTTTCCTTCTAGTGGGCGGGACCACATGCAGAGAGGAAAGACTTGACTAGGTGTGTCTCTTCCTTGACCGCTTAAAACAAATCGAGTACACCAAATGTGGTCGAACAAATGTAAGAAAGTGCACTCTACTTAGAATATTTTTTGAATTTACTGGAAAAAATAGACTAAGATTGAGAGAGTTGGCTTTGATAACATTACGACTAGATAAAACCCGAGCTCTTTGTATTAGCAGAAAAAGTGAGTAACGAGTCGATGCTAGGAAATTCCTTCTAGTGGGCGTAACCACATGCAGAGAGGAGAAGTTTCACGGATGATGTTTCTCGCCGCCGGCGGTGTAAAGAAAACTGCGTGTTTTCATATCATAGTCGAAAGATTAAAAAGCACTACTCAAAAATTAAGGCAAAAAGAGGTAGAAAGAACCTGGACTTTTATTGCCCGAGAAACCGGTCACACATAGAATTTGCGTAACTGGTCGATGTTCCAAGAGTTTGAGAGAACCTGTCCATCTTCCATTGCTAGTCGTACCGACCCTGGCCGAGTTACTTCGACCACTGTGTAAGGACCTTCCCATTTAGGGGAAAGTTTATTCCGATTAGACTTGGATTGGCAGAGCCTCAATACCAAGTCACCTACAGCAAGGCTGCGAGGTTGGACCTTACGATTATAGTATCTGCGCAGGGCTTGTTGGTAGGCGCGAGCGGATTAAGGCTAGGTTTCTCCTCTCTTGAGTAGGTTAATGTCATCTGCTCGAAGTTGTTCCTGGTCTGAGTTGTTGAAGGTTTCAACTCGTGTCGACCGCAATTTTAGCTCCGGAGGAAGCATGGCTTCGGCTCAAAAACTAGAAAAAATGGTGTTTCTCCTGTTGCTCGACTGGTGGTCGTACGAACTGCCCATAATATGGAGGGTAATTCTTGTACCCAAGCCCCCGAGCGCTTAACAAGCTGGTCGAAGACTCGAGTTTTAATTCCTCGCATTATTTGGCCGCTTGCACGCTCGACCGCCCCATTGCTTTGGGGATGTGCAATGAAGCATAGCATAGCTTGGTACCCAACTCGTCGCAAAATTCACGAAATTTTGCACTTGCGTAATTGTTTACCATTATGCGTAATTATCCGACTCGGAACTCCAAATCGACTAATTACGCTTCTCATCATGAACCTTTTCTTCGCTTAGTTGTTATCCGATTCTGAGTTCACTTCGATCCATTTTGTGAACGTGTCAATAGCCACAAAAAGGAATTCGAAACCTCCTGGAGCTTTGGGAAACGGTCCTAGGATATCAAGCCCCCTGTGTCGCAAAAGGCCAAGAAAGAGGTATTGTTTGTAATGCTTGAGCTGGTTGGTGTATCCGTCTACCATGGAATTGGCACTGGACACACTTTTTAACCACCTCCATAGCATCGTGCAGTATCAGAGGCAATAAAAACCTTGTCGAAAGGCTTTACCAACCAATGTTCAGTAGGAGGCATCGCCCCACAGATGCCTTTGTGTATATCGTGAAGGAGTGTTATTCTTCGTTTTGCGAATGCATCGCATGAGTATTCCTTGGGTTCCTCGTTTATAGAGGACTCCTTCAACCAAAGTATACATTTTGGCTTTTCGGGATAATCGATCTGCCTCAAGATCATCTTCGGGTACGAAACCCTTGTAAAGATACTCGTAGATGGGAGTCATCCGTATCCTCGTAATCTAATGAGGCCATCTCAAGAGGAGGTGTTTCGATTCTTCGACTGAGACGGTTTTGGAGTTGCTCCAAGAAAACTCCTTTTGGTGCGTGGATCGGGAAGAAGCCATCCGAGCAAGTTGGTTCATGAGAAATTATCCTTCGAGGGATAAATTGTACCTCGAAACCTAAAAATGTTTTTCTAGCTTACGTTCGATAAGTACCGAGCCATTGTTGAGTTAGAGCTTTGGTACTCTTTCCGATTTGATTCACGACTAGTTGAGAGTCTCCTCTCACGAGTAGTCGATTTAATTGAGAGTGCTTGCGCACTCGTATGCCGCCTAGCAAACCTTCGTACTCGCCACATTGTTAGTAGCCCGAAAGTTTAATTGTATGGCATACTTTAAGGTTTCTCGGTAGGAGATACCAGACCACCCGACCCGAGCCACTTAAAGTAAGTGACCCGTCAAAGTACATCATCCATCGGTCGTGGGAATCAGATGGGGATCTGAGCGAGTTCAGATTTGTCCATTCGGCGACAAAGTCCGCCAAGATCTGGATTTTATGGCCGTTCGACACGAAATGGAGGTCGAACTCCCAAGTTCGACCGACCATTTTGCCATCGCCCCATTGCTTCCTTATTATGGAGGATTGCTCCCAAAGGAAACTCGGGCAAGATGACTATTTTGTGCGCTGAAAATAATGCCGCAGCCTCGAAGACATGAGGAGGGCATATAGAAGTTTTTGGACCGAGGGTAACGCTCCTTAGGCGTGTAAAACTTCGCTAACGAGTAAACCGGCCGTTGTATGCGTTTTCACGCTCTACGACCAAGATCTGCGCTTCTTTGCTCGTGGCGTGGCGACTAGGTAAATTAAGAGCGTCTCTTCCGGCTTTGGAGAAACCGTAGCAGAGCACTCGAAAGATACCTCTTGACATCCTCAAAGCAATGTTTGCCTCGCTCGACCACTCAAAACCTTCATGTCTCTCGAGAAGTTTAAAGAAAGGTAGTCCTTTTCTCCTAGTCGATGCGATGAAACGACTTAAAGCCGCCATGCACCCGGTGAGTTTCGACTTCCTTTTTGTGTTTGGAGGTCGATCCGAGGATGGCCTTTATTTTTTCAGATTTGCTTGATTCCTCGCTCGGATACTAGGAATCCAAGCAATTTTCCAAGAAATTCCAAACACACACTTCTCTCGATTAAGTTTTAAATGGTGCTTTACGAGGTTGTCGAATGTTTCTTGTAGGTCGGTGATATGATTAAGTCTCTTAATGCTTTTACGACTAGATCATCAACATAGGCTTCCAAATTCGGCCTAATTGAGATGAAAAAGTCGATTGCATTAAGCGTTGAAAAGAAGCAGGCATTCTTTAGACCAAATGGCATTTTGATATAACAAAAGGTACCAAATGGAGTAATGAATGCGGTCTTTTCTTCATCGCTTAGACACATATTGATCCGGTGATATCCGAATATGCATCTAAAAACTTAATATTTCACAACCCGCAGAGAATCAACCGGTGATCAATACGAGGTAAAGGGAAATCATCTTTTGGACAAGCTTTATTAAGATCAATAAAGTCACGCACATACGCCATTTGCCGCTTGACTTTTTGACCATTACAGGTTAGCCAACCACTGGGTGATTGACTTCTCTTATAAAGCCCGCCTTAAGTAGCTTATCCAATTCGATTTAATAGCATCTCGTCGATCGGGGCAAATCTCGTAATTTTTGTTTTACGGTACTTTATCGGCCGTAAAGCTAGCCTCGTGCTCGATCACCTCACCGGGACTCGGGCATGTCGGATGCTTGCCACGCCAAGACATCTGCGTTAGCTCGGAGGAAGGTAATGAGGGCGCCTTCCTATTTGGGATCGGAAGTCTCCCCAATGCGAGCAGTCTTGAGGGTTTCTCTGCGCCCGGAGGAACCTCTTTGACTTGGTCGCTCGGCTTTGGTGCGACTTTTAGGCTTCGACTTGCTAGTCGAAGGTCGACTTTCATCTCGAGTTGGTATTTGACCAACCATCTCGAGGATCGACGGCCATGACTATACGCCATCTTTTGTCACATTGAATTGTGATCACTCCTTTGGGACTCGCATCTTAAGACATTGATACCCATAATGAGTAGCCATTAAGAATTTTGCCAAAGTTGGTCGTCCGAGTATGGCGTTATATGCCGATCGAAATCGACCACATCAAAGGAGACTTTCTCCGTCTCCGAAATTACTTGGTGAGCCAAATGTTAAAGGAAGAGAAACTTGGCCAATGGGTTTGGTCAAGACCCGTGCGATTCCATGGAAGGAATATCGCATCGCCTTACCTTTGTCCCGGTACTTGCATCTCGTCCAGGGCTTTAGTAAATAATATGTTTAAAGAACTACCACCATCAACTAACACTCGATTGACCCGACAGTTGTTGATGGTGGGTTCGACCACAATCGGAAATCGACCTGATCGACTCATAGTGATCGGGCAGTCGTCCTTCTCAAAAGAGATGGTAACTTCCGACCACTTCGGTAATTTATTGACAAGAGGAGTATGTATGGAATTTACCTCTCGTCCGCAGACTTTAAGTTGTCGCTTGGAGTCGATGCCGATGATCCTCCATAGATATGCTCAACGGTATGGTGCGGATCTTGGAATGGCATCTCCTCATCATCTGACGACTTCTGACCACTCGTATGTCCTACCTGCTCGAGAGTAGGGAGCGGTGCTTTGCCGTTGTAGTAGTCCTCGAGCTTTCTTTGGAAAACTCGGCAGTTGCGGAGGTCATGTCCTTCCTTTTTATGAAAAGGACACCATCTTGGTTTGTCGTTCCTACGATCAGGGCGCTTACCTTTGCCTTGATCAGGGTTCGACTTGGTGGTTTGGGGCTCTCTATCTTTACGGCCAAAACCTCCTTGAAACCACTAGTTTGTGGCTTTTGACTTTTATTTTCTTCTTGGACTTTTTGCTTTTTGTCCTTACCAACCTCACCTGGCTCTCGAAGAGCGTGTGTTTCTCGATCGATAGTGTTATTCCACTCGACTGCCTCAGAAGCAGTTGCATATCGATCGGCCATCTCAAAGAGCTCGGCAACGGTGTTGGGAGGATTTAAAGCAATATCCTCTGTTATTCTTCTACTACGGACTCCTTGCTTAAAAGCCCTGATCACAGAGGAGTCGAATTTCGGAATTGAGTTACTGAACCCGACTAAAGCGTTTGATGAATTGACGCAAAGTCTCGTTGTTGTTCTGCTTGATCCGTGCAAGTCGCCTTCCTTTCCAGGCGGTTGTATGTGCCTTGGAAATTTGCCTGTAGAAGATCACAGAGGTGTTGCCAAGAGTAGATCGACTCGAGTGGTTGGTTTAATAACCACGATCGAGCGGATCCTTCGAGCACAGTTGGAAGGTAATTCGCCATTACGTGCTCTCCTCCTCCCGCCGCTTCGGACAATTGTTGTATAGATCTCAAGAAACTCGATGGGATTTTGAGATCCATCAAATTTCTCCATGTTCACCGGTCGTCGAAAATGAGGTGGCAATGAATCTTTCAAGGTCGGCGAAAATGCCCAGATCCGTAATTACTTCTTGACGCCTTCTTTGTAGGAAAGAAGGGTTAATGTCGCCAGTGATCGATACGACGATACCCGCAACAGTGACTGCTCATTGTAGGTCTCGGTTCTTGGGGAATACTCCTCGTAATCCACCCGCAGAATTTCTTTGCGAAGTAGTGATTGATCACCTCCTGAGGGCTACTTGATCATCACCGATCGAAAAGTATTTCTCGAATAGGAGATCGATGTGACTTATGACCGTGTCGATTCCTACGCAGAAATATTCGATTGATCAGTAGTGAAGAAGTCGCATTGCTACGACTACCGAATGTTGTTGACGAGGTACTTCAGCCTTGTCATCACATTCGAAGCCTTTGCGCAATCTCCTCAAAGAAAGAGATCGTATCTCGCGCTCGAGCAAGCTCTTGATTGGGATTCTCAAGCAAGTCGTTGATGTCCCGGAGTTCTTGTACCTCCGTGGATCGATATTGAATGCGCCAGCGAGTTCTTCGGCTGCAATTTTCTTTCTTGGATGACCTCAAAATCCTCCCGTCCGATCTTTGAGGCCTTCTCGGTGGAGCGAGAATGTCGAGGATTTCTCTCGCTCATCAGTGTTGGTTCTCTCTGTCGCGGTGGTTCCCTTGCCATTACTACGAGGAGGCGCAGGTCGTGATCTTCGGGAGGGTTCTCATTTCGTCCTCCATGAGGTTGACTCGATTTGAGGGAAGGACGAAGACCTCCGCTGATGATTCTCACTTGCGCTTGAGGCCTCCCGCTTGAGGAGTGCTCGAGAGACACCATCTGGCGACTTGGAGTAATCCTCCGTAGGGGAACTCCGGTTATAATCGTCTCCGTCCGCAAATGAGATCTGCGAGAGAGACGGTCGATTTGTAGGAAAAGCATGCTTGATCCCACTATCTCCGAGTTACCCCGAGAGATAGGATCACAAGATGGTGGAGTCTCGAATGGTGGCTTCCAGGACTTGTCTCACCAGGTCGGACCGCCTTAAGGGAACTTGGACACTTAGAGGAAAAACTCTCATTGTGTCGTGAGTCCTCCTGGGTGCGGTTCTGGTCGGATTGACCCTTGTCCTTGGAGGGAATTGGCTCCTCTGTTGGACGTATCGTTGTGGGGGATAAGGATCCCTCCTCAACTCCATTGATGGGATGGTTTCCTGGAGAATAATCTCCGGAGGGAACATCACCATCAGCGGATGCATCACTCGGCTCGTAGTCGAAACAAGGCATCCATGTCGACGTCTCACAGACCGCCAAGTCAAACCAGTTCTCCTCGTTCCATTCTCCTGCCATGATTGCATGAGATTGGAAAAAGAGAGTATGTTGACAAGAGATTACCGGAAGATCCCCACGGTCGGCGCCAACTGTCGGTGTATTAGAACCGATCTTACGTAAAGATTGTTTGATTCGGGGGGTCTCCTAGAGATAAGATCACGCAGAGTGGATTGACACGGGATGTTTAGACAGGTTCAGGCCTTCTCCGGAGAGAATAATAACCCTAATCCTGTGTGTATGGTATTCTTGATGATCAAGTAAAAGACTAAGACTATTACAGAGAATAGCACTTGTGTTCCTACTTGACTGGCTCTTGTTCGCCTCTTTCTCCTATCTCTCTGATCGATGCCCTTATATAGTCGTGAAGAAGTAGCCGTTTTGCCCTGCGGGAGATGCGCCTGATTAATCCGAAGAACGCGCATGCCGGCAAGAATTACCGGCGCCGGCTTCTTCACGCCGCCCGCAATTATCTTCCGTAGATAATGGGGTAATTACGCACCATTAATAAGCGGAATAATAGTGCGTGCGACCGCTCGATTCCTTAATCAATTGGACCCACTACCGTAGGTTTGATTATAAGGTGGTCGAGTTACCCGGTCGTAGAAGAACTTACGACCAGGTAGCAGTCGTAGAAGGACTTACGACCGGTAGCAATCGTTAGAAGGACTTACGACTATGTAGTGGTCGTAGAAGGACTTACGACCATGATATAGTCGTAGCAAGACTTACAACCACTTATTGGACTTCTCCCTTTTAGATAAGGGGTACCTCTGGGGACTATGTGACATCATATTTACCCATAATAAGAATTATAGATAAAAGATAAAAATGAGGATTATTAGATCCTCGTCAAGGTCGTTGCGAGCAGACTCCTCGGAACTTATTTTCATACCTTTGGTAAACCTCATATAGCCGAGAACGAACTTTTGCAAAATAGTTAGTATAGTCTAGCCCCGTAGCATCACTAAGAAAGTATAGTACCAAATGCATCAATTTTAGCTCTATAATCTAAAAGAAATGCAAATGCATATAGGTAAGGGATTTCTCTCTAATATTTAAGGTATTTAGATTTCAGGAAAACAACAGCATCGTGAAAAACTAAGTCATTTTCATATATTTTCAATTGAGTAGCAATCCGTAAAATAGTATACACAATGATAGGAGATGTTGGATAGTAGATAGCGGAAAAAGCAACATTTGACTCATAAAAAGTTTCTAAAAACGACAGTACCTTCTCAGCAACGAACCAATGTTGCTCAGTTAATAGTAAAGTACTGTCAGTGTTAGGATAGTGTGTTTGAATAAAAATAGAAAAAGTGCTCTTGTATGGTAAAAGATTCTTTAGCATTAGGTAAGCAGAGTTTCACCTTACCTCCATGTCTAAACTGAATTTTCTTGGGCGTACACCCATCGCCCTGCAGAAGTTCTTATATTGTGCTATTCTTACGTTAGAATTATTCAAGAAAGAAATCGTATCGCAGAAAGCTTTAACATACAGATTAAACCTCTTCAAACCACATTTGACTATAAGGTTGATAATATGACAAGCGCATCGTTGATGTAACAAGAAGGAATCGGCATATGTACTCAACACTGTAGTAAGAATGTCCATGGCCCTAGAGTTCGAAGTGACGTTGTCTAAAATAATTGCAAATATTTTGTCTGTAAGACCAAAATCTTCCACGACTTTGATAATACAACTAGCAATATTCTCCCCCGTGTGTACTATATCAATTAATTTCAAAGCTATAATCCTTTTCTGCATTACCCAATCGTCATTAACATAATGCGCAACTACACTAAGGTAATCCTCCCTAGCCTGACCACTTCATATGTCCGAGGTCAGGGCCACCGAAAATGTGCACGTACTAAATAATTCCTTTATTTTATTATGACGTTCATTATAGTATTTCACTTGATCCCTAGTTGTTGTCTGTCTAGAAACAAAAGAAAATCTAGGATTATGCGCAGTCCTAATGTAATTTTTGGAAAGAAACGGACTCTCCAAAACTTAACAGTAAATCCTCAGAAGCAATTAAACGACAGAGAGATTGGCGGGCTACATGAGGATCGTAGTCCCAGCTAGATATCGTACCGTCGGAGTTGTATTACAGCTGCGTCTGCCTCATCACCAATCATTGCTTAGTTCGACATCTTGTAGCATGTCTAAGAAAGTGTCCTGTTCCACCTGTAGACTTTGCAGACAATTCATGGTGACAAATTTTACAAATAGCATATGGTACCTCATTTCCTGCTACGTCTTGCTTGGTTGTCCTGTCGAAATTCTCCCACACTCCGGATGTAGACGGTCTTGACCTCTTTGCTCCGGTTGCCATGGAGCCTGATGCTGCCGTGGAGCCTTGCTCCTCTGGTGAAACCTCTGGTTGGTTTGAGGCAGCCGCAGCCACCTCCATGGACGCAATTTCCTCCGGTGAAAGTCCGTAATCATCAAGAGCAAAGTTGTCGTAAGGACTGTCCATAACAAGAACTGCAAAATCGAAACTAACACTATTACTACTTTCATCTTAGCATAACAAGAACTAACAATAAAAGTATTACAAAAATAGTATTGTACCTCTTTCATTGACTTGCTGCCGAAAATTAAAATATTCAATTTTTGGCATAAATTTTTTGAATTTTCCCAAATTAGCTCAACACGGATTTGAATTTGCACAACACAATTTCAAAGAGGGAATGGAGAATAAAGGGGTGCTGAATGAGGGGGTACGGTGACTATTTATAGAAAAAATTTAGGATATTTTGAATTTTTTTGCTATTTTTAAAAGACCCCAAAGGTAAAAAACGGTCAAAAAACGACTAAAAATCCCACGGGCCGGGCCGAGCCGTCCCGTGCCATGCCTAGGCACGGCCCGACTGCCCTCCCCTGCCCAACCTGCCTGCACTCGTGCCTTCTAATCTCCCCGCCGGCTACGCCTCATGGCCGTCGCCATGTGCCGCATGCGTGCTTGTCCGCGCCGCTGTGTCTCGTGACATTGCCGCCTCGCCTCCTCGCCGCTGAGCCGCCTCTCGCCGCCCCTCGCCTCGCCTCCGTCACCTCCTCGCCTCCTAGCCGCCGTCGCCTCCTCACCGCCCGCGCCTCACCTCTGCCGCCGACCGAGCCGCCTCACCGCTGTCCGCCTGTCGCCTCCTCACCGCGTCGCCTCCTCGCCTCTGCCGCCTCCATCGCCTCCACACCGACACGAAGCGTGGCGCCGCTGGCTTTTCGAGCCGTCGTTGCGTTCGCACGGCCCGACATCGTCTTGCCGTGTCGGACGGCCCACCGTTCGAGGTGGCGCCTGCATAGCCGGGCTCTTGTCTTTGGCCGGCACGGCCGTGAAACGATGTGGGTCGCGCTGCTTGCCGTCTTGCCCAAGAGACCCGGCCCATTTGGCCAGCTCTAGTATCCACCCACAGAATATAATTTAAGAAACAATTTGCAGCCTAAAAATAATAATGGAATCCAAAGCAAAATGGAGGAATCAATTCAGAAATGGTTAATTTGCTTATACAATCTTGATCATGACATATAACACCAAATCATTTATTTCAACACAAGCAAGCGCAGATTTTCAAAAATAAAATAAAAATAAAAACACAAGCAAGCACAGATATTTCTTGCATCCATGCATGCAATAGGTGCCATGCATGCATATATACTGAATTAGTACCGCATAGTTTTTGGCTAAATTAGCGCGTGACATTCGCAATAGCAAATCTAGGCCCCTCCGGACATCAAATGCAAAAATGGCATAGTCCGACGCCCGTGGCACGGAGTCGTCTCCTCCGTGTGCCCTCGGCCTGGAGCTCTCTCCTCCGTGTGCACATGGCAGCGTCCGTGCACTGAGGGTAGCACACGAATGTTGATGGTTTAATATCGATATTATGAATGAATGCTGGGGGCTCTTCTGGAGCGAAACAACACAGAAAAGAACAAATGAATTTTATACAGGTTCAAGCCTTCTCCTGAGAAAATAGTAATCATAATCCTGTGTTTATTGTATTGATTGTGTTTACAGATGTTGGACCGAAAAGGCGACTAGAGGGGGGTGAATAGGAGCACGCTCACTTTTTTCCAAATAATGAATTCAACACAATTTCACTCCAATAGCTATTAGGAAGCTATGAAGATCAATATACCAGTACAGCGGAAGACTAGTATTGAATCCAATTAAATCCCCTAAGCAAAATAACAAAATCAACTAAGATTGCAAAATCACAAAGCATGGGCGGTCTGACCGCTGTTGTACTGGCGGTCGGACCGTTCCAAAATCGGTCTGACCGGTGATGACGGGCGGTCCGACTACCGACTCGAACCGATCCAAACAAAGAAATCAGCCCGATGACGGTTGCAATTAGGTCAAACTTTTGATTCTCAACTCCAAACTATATGAAACTTTGCACACTCCTTCTCTATGCTATTGAGGACCTATTCCAATCGAATATTATGATAATTCTTGGATAGATCCTTAACAATTACCAATAGATTAACAGAGGGTCTAAAACCGGGCAAGAACGAAAACTTGATCCTAATGCTTGTTCGTGAGTGATTGATGATCAAGATGATTGTAGATAGATTCACACATATCACAGCAAGCTAATTCACGTGAAAGAATCAATCACAAACTCGCGGATCAAAGAAAGCCCTAAAATCACGAAATTGAAAGCAAGAACGAAAAGAGACTTATCTCAAGCAAACCTTGCATAGATTAAAAACGTGATCGTTGCTGGATTACACCCACACCATCATGGATCAGTGGTCAATCCAAGATCATGAAATTCTCCTCAAACCATGAAAAGCCCTAGCCTCCACCTCAACTCCCCCTAAGCCAATTAGGGTTTGAAATCAACAAAAGAGGTGAAAAACAGCGAGAGAGAGGGTGCAGCCCCCATCTCCTCCTATTTATAGTGGAGGCCTAGAACTCTCTAGGGTTTGACTTAATTGGGCTCCCGTTAAGGCCCACTAACAAACGGGTCACACACGCACGCTTCGCAAAGCGCCGTCTTTAACCTTTTGACCTAAACCGCTTCACCATGCGCCATGGATTTGCCAATAGGTCACCCTTGTCCATCTTGTGTCACGCTTGTCGTTCTGGACCTCAACTCTCCAAGTCTAGTCCCGATCCTCCTCGCCGTTGACCACCAAGCAACCTGCACAACCACGGACAAGCAAACACGAATTCGGGAACAAGTTCTTCACAACTTGACCCATGTTAGTCAAAACATGCATCATGTAAACCATATGCCACGATACCAATGACTTTGACCTAACAAAACAACATCGCCACGAAGTTGGCCGACGTTCAAGTCAATACCGGTCTGACCGCTCCATGTGAGCCGGTCGGACCGCCCCTTGGCCGGTCGGACCGCTCCCTGTGAGCCGGTCGGACCGCCCTAGGACTTAGCCAAATTCATACCCGAAATTCAAACCTTCCGAAATTAAAACGAATAGAACTTCTTACTGGAGACTCCAAAAATCATGAGACCAAATGCATTGGGATCCCCTCACTTGCCTACAACACCTATTTTTGGCCCAGCTTGTTTTGACCACTTTTAGGTCACAGCCGGTCCGACCGCCCCACATGGCCGGTCCGACCGATTCTAAATCGGTCGGACAGCCGTGCAAGGACCGGTCGGACCGCCCCTGTCCAGAATGCCTGTAGCTTTGTCGAAAACTCGTGAAACGACAAATCGTAAACACCATTGCCAATTGTCACATCATCATAAGATCTGGAACATATCCCCATGATATCCACAACAGAAGAGAAATCAGTAGAGGCTAAGACAATTGACTACCATCTCTTTTATTGCTTGATCGCCCTCCTCTCTGTTCACCGACTTTACTATTTATATAGCGCATGAAGGGGTGACAGTTATCTACGTTAAGAGACACCTTGTTGTTTGATGCAATGCACACGTTTAAGGGTAGTTATTGTTAGAGACGCATCCCCCATGTCGTCTTGCGGTTATGTCAGAGACAAATATTTAATACGTAGAGTTATCTCATAAATAACGACACATATTAACTACTGTGTGTATTAAACACAGCGCACAAATGTCCCTAATCGATTGGACTCACATGTTTGTAGGCTTTATCGACCATAGGGTGGTTGTAGATGATCAAGTCGCAGTAATACTTACGACCATGAGGTAATCGTAGTAAGACTTACGATTAATGAGTGGTTGTAGAAGAACTTACGACCATATATGTTTAGTTGTAGTATGACTTACAACCAAGAGATGTCGTAGAAGAACTTACGACCATATAGGATGATCATAAAATAGCCTACGAACACTGGGTGCGTATGATCTCATTCATTGTTAATATTGAGGGGTACCTTTGAAGGTTATATAAAATACATTACTTCTATAAACGTTACAGATGAATAACTTAATTAATTGAGGATCATTAGATCCTCGTCAACGGCGCAGTGAATTATTCTTATGAGTCAACCTGAAGCAGGTTGAAGTGCATGAGATAGACATTTATCATATGGTCAAGGAACTCTTATCATTTTTTTTCCCCACATATGCAAGCTAAATTAGGCTACGTGACTATCTAAACTTCGGCATTGTGTCAGTTTCAGTCATGACAATAGCAACATAGGTAATTTTAGAAAGAACATCCAGTAACAAAAAGTAAGTATATATAGTTATGTTTGCACACAAATGCATGGGCTGGATAGGAATATCAGAAATAAGAAGATCTATCATTTGCAAATATGTAGTTGGGGTCTAATTAATTTCTGTTAAGAACTGAGATGTATGTGCAGAAGCTTTAGTTTTACATGTGGGCCAGTAGTGTCTTTTGTAGTTGTGTGGTCAGTAGATAAGCTTTTCCGGACGCTTTGCGGAATAGGGCTGGTCTTTGAACCGTGGACATTAACATGTAGGTATAAGTTCAGCGCCGAATATAGCCATGCTAGTAAGATCTGTCGACTGATGATAGAGGGAAACAAAGATTTTAGGATAGAAAGGTAAATACCTGGAGGAAGTGATAAGCACAGTAGCTTGTTTTGTCGTCGAGAGTGGTGTGCCCACGAGTTTTTTTAATATTTCATTTTTAAAATTACAAAACTAGATAATCGCCTCAAAAAAGAAAAAAAAAAGGTCTGTTGGACCGAAAAGGCGACTAGAGGGGGTGGTGAATAGGAGCACGCTCACTTTTTCAACCAAGATCAGATTCAATACAAATTTCACTCTAATAGTTGTGGAAGCTATGAAGATCAATATACAAGTACAGCGGAAGACTAGTATTGAATCCAATCTAAACCCCGAAGCAAAACAACCAAAATCAACACGGGCTAAAATTCTAAGTGTTGGGCGATCTGACCTCTGTGTTAATGGCGGTCGGACCGGTCACCTTGGGCGGTCGGACCTGTCACCTTGGGCGGTCTGACCTCCAGTCTGATGAACAGTAAAAATAGCCCGAAAAACGAAGTTACAAATAGATGTAACTTTTGATCTACAACTCCAAACTTGATGAAACTTGGAACACACCTTCTCTAGGATGCCAGGAACCTATTCCAATTGAAGATCGTGAAGATCCTTGAAAAAGTTACGATATTTTTCCGTTTGAGAGGAGGATGGTTTAAAACCGAGTCAAAACGAAAACCAGATCAAAAAACTTACTCGTGGGTGATTGATGATAAATATGATCCTATAAGTGTTCCCACATGTCACAGCAAGCTAGATCACGTAAAGAAATCAATCAAACACTCACGAATCAAGAAAAGACTCAAAATCACCAAGTAGAGAGAAGGAAGACAAATAAACACATCTTTGAGCAAACTTTCCTTGGATTGATTTGATAGGGTTTGGGTTTACAGCCACTCCATCAATGGAGGACAAAGCTCAATCCAAGAGCACGAAATCAAATCAGATGAACAGTAGTACCAGAGTTTGTACGACAGTACTACCGTAAATCCTGATTTTTGGGGATTTCTACTCCCAACGGCTAGTTTTTGTGTGTGGGCTATAAATACTCACCTTAGCCAGTTGAGAGACAATCTTTGGCATCCCATTTCACTCACTTGAGATAGTGTGAGGTTCTCCTCTCAATTGTGCATGTGTTGCACCTTGTAAGCAAGGAGAGTGGTCTGTAATTGCATGTGTTGCATCTAGAGGTGGATTTTGTATCCACTTGAGTTTGTGCATTCGTTGCACGTGGTGAGAGTCAAGCAAAGGGCTTGGCTTATTATTCTTGGTATTTTCCGACACCTAGATGGCTGGAGGCGTCGTGGACCGGTGATCTTCTCAAGAAACTTGTGAGAAGGCTCGTGTTGTGAAGGTTGGAGCTCACCTACCAGGAGCGGGAAAGAGCTACCACTAGTGGATTTGAGGTGTTTGGCTTAATTCGTGGAGTCGATCTAAATAGTTTGGGCTTATCTCAACGTGGATTAGGGGAGATTGGCAAGTCTCCGAACACCACGATAAAATGTCATTGTGGTTTATTTCTCTTGTGTTTTATTTTGTGCAATTTACATTCCTAGAACTAAATTACTTATAGTCTTTGTATTTTTGCTATCATTATCAATAGTCTTATATAATTGGTGCACTTAGTCAAGACTAGTTGTTTAGGTTTTAATTGAGCAAAACCGAATTGATTTACAATTCCGCATAAAACTCAATTTTAGCCAAAAGATTTTAAAAACAGCCTATTCACCCCCCCTCTAGTCGGCCTCCTCGATCTTACACCCGCTGGTGCATTCATTCAATGATGTTCAAATGACTAATAACACGGTTTGTGCAAATGGGTTGAAGAGCCAGAATGGCACCGCGGACCCAAAGAATGATGTAATACACAAGAACATGTTGTTTCCAAGCATTGATGATATGAAGGTTTGGCTGCAAGAATACTCATTTCGGCACCATTGTTTGTTTGTAGTGCAACACTCCGATGTGGACAAGAGGCATACCGTGAGGTTCGAAAGGAGGTGCGGATGGAAGGTATGGGGTGCAAAACTAGGGACAGGCAATGGAAAATAGTGAAAGTGAAGCAGCCTCACTCTTGTGGTACGACACGAGTGTCTGGGGAGCACCTTTAGGCTACCGCCAATTTCATTGTGAGTCGTATTACCGGGCTCGTGGTTGTCGATCCTGATGTGACCGTTGCCACCCTCATCGAGGTTATCTTGGGTTCATTAAGTACTAGGTGAAGTACGATAATGCATGGAGGGCAATGCAGAGAGAGCGATTCTTGTGGGGTGATTGGAAGGAGGCTTACGGATTGCTTCCTCATATCCTAACCGCTATGCAGGCCAAGAAACTAGGCATGGAGTTTCATCCTTGGCACGACAACTGAATGGAACCCGACGGAGGGGTTATGAAACATGTCCTCGGACAGGTGTACTGGTCATTTGGGCAATGCAAAGAGGCCTTCAAGCATTGTAGGTCTGTCTTATCAGTTGACGCCACATTCCTAACTGGGAAGTACTACGATGCCTTGATGCTCGCTGTGGGTATTGATGTGAAGGACCAGCTGATTCCATTAGCATTCACACTGACAGAGGGTGGGAACAATGCGACCTAGGAATGGTTCATGGATATAGTTCATCTACACCTCGTTGGGCTTGGAGGAGTTGTTTGCATTGTCTCAAACAGGCATCGCGACATTCTAAACGTTGTCAATACCAGACTTGACGGACACCCGGACGTGCTGCATAGGTGGTGCATGCGCCACTTAGCAGCTAATTTCTTTAAGCAATGCAGTAGGGAAGATCTCAAAAAAAGTTCAAGCTGTTGTGCGGATGTTTAGAGAAGAGGGACTTTGAGGTCAAGTTGACAGAGCTGAGGGGACTGACCAACGAACGGGGTAAAAGGTGGTTGGACGAGGTCTTGTAGCAGAAGACTAAGTAGGCATAGGTGTACGATGAAGGTGGCTGTCGGTATGGTATGATGACAACGAACTTCTCGAAGGTGTTCAACAACATTATCAAGGGCATCCGTGCTATGCCAATATCAACTATCTTGGCGTACTCATTTCGGAAGACCAATTCATACTTTGTGGATCGGTGGACCTGTGGAAGGTATGTGTACAACACCGGCCAATGTTGTGCGGCTACTGCCAAACATCTTGCTATCGCGGAGGCAGAGTCATGTAATCAGGAGGCGGAGGAATACGACCCCACTTTGCATATATACGCGGTCAGGGCAACTGGGGGCACATCGATAGGGGGTAAGCATTATGGTGGCCGAAACCATAGAGTGAACCTGACTGTGGGAGACTGTACTTGCATGGTCCCGACGTTGCTACATGTCCTATGCTCTCACATTGTCACCGCCTGTCGCGTGCGCAGCGTAAGTAACATTTCGAACACCTTCATTGCAGAAGAATTCTCAAAGCTAGCGACGCTAAGGACTTAGGAGAAGAGATTTGAGCCTTACCTTGATCCCTCGCATTGGCCACCGTACATGGGGGATTAATACATTCTCAACACAGAAATGATGAACAATCGGCGTGGTCAAAGGAAGAGGAAGAGGCTTCGTAATGATATGGATCTCTCACAACAAGGTGGTAAGGACATGTACTGTCTTGCGAACTTCGACGACGCCACCATCACCAACAGGTGCTCGGAGTCTCACGAGTACTAACACACCAGGGCAAAGCACGTGAGTAGGGATTCCCAGCTAAGTAGGATACGGCGGCGCCACTCTTGTGTGCCACCCCCCTGAGGTAACACTTGCAATTCTTGTTGTGAGAAAATGTATGTTATTTATTAATAGAGTCCACTCCTTTGTATTTTCTAGAATTTTTTGTACCTTGTACGTATTAAAAATAACTTTTCCTGTAATGCAGGATGCCGCAGCACTCGTAGTACGCGTTGCTCCTCTCGGAGTACGATGACGACCATCGCGCCCACCGCATAGCTGACGATGGTGTGATCAGATTAGCTAATCTTTCATTCTATCATGCTTCCAACTTATTGACCATTGGGTTGCTTCACTTATATATTCGCTTATCTCTCTTGCAGGTACTGTAGCCACTTCGCCCTCGAACCCACACCCCTCTAGATTGGGATGAGCGGTATATGCCACACGTTCGCGATGCTGGTCTCTTTGTCTTGGCCCAGATAGTCATCAACGGGCTCCTCGCATGGACGGTGCCGCACTTACCACACTAGTGGACCGATGGCACCCGAGACTTACACGCATTTCATCGTCAGCGAGATGACCATCACGCTTCAAGACGCGTCAGATGGTTCGGGCCTCCCATCAATGGGCTTGCAGTGACTGGGGACGTAAACAGCGTGGGTTGGCGAGACCGGGTGGGGGAGTGGCTTGGAGTGCGACCGGAAGGCCCGCCTGCGGACACGAGGGACAACCGGCCATGCGCGATGCTTGCGCCCTGACTGCGTGCACACTTCAATGTGTGCTCAGAGAAAAGCCTGTCACTCTCTCTCAGGCCCTGTCTCTCTGATTAATCGACACTTCTATTTACTGATTGCAACAAATGGCTAGAATATGCTTCCCAGATCGACCTAACAATAGTATACCTCGCCAGCTTTTCAGAGCGAAAATACAACACTACACCTCACTCTTACAACAGGACATGACAGTAGGATGTGACATCGCTCTATAAAGCACAAAGAGACCACTCGACTGCCGCACTACGATGCCATATATTCAAATCGACATGAAAACACTCTACATCCTAAGCATGACAACACTCTGTGTATCATAGGATTTGTTATGTACATAGGCCAACTATTGCGGGTAGAATGTTGGATGCCTAGGACCATGTTACTGTTGTTTCTTTCTCCTTCATATTGATCTTTTCAGTTTTTTTTCCGTGTCACAGCTGATTGCTCCTTTATCCGTTTTTCAAGAATGACATTCTATGTGCAATATCACTAGAAAGCCTTCCTGACTTTGCTTTTCGAAAAGAATAGACCATACTCTGCCACGCAGTCTACTCACATGCATCTAACCACACTATGACACTATATATTTGAGTTGACATGACAACTCTCTACCTCCTCAGTTTTTCAGACTGAAAAGACAAGACTGTGCAAAGCAAGACAAGACTCTTCTCTCTGCAAACCACGACGTGAGCACTCTCTGCAAAGTAAGATGTGATAACACGCCGCCTCGCTAGCTTTTCATATCGACTTGACAGCACTTTGCTTCGCCGACAACTCTTCAGAAAGACAAGACAACACTCTGTCTCGCAGGCTACTCACATGAATTGAACCACGCCATGACACTAGCTTTTTATGTCGACATGACAACACTTTGCCTCGCCAGCAACTTTTCAGAAAGACAAGACAATACTCTGCCTCGCAGGCTACTCACATAAATTTAACCACACCATGCCAATGACTTTTCGTAAAGACAAGACAACACTCGCCGCCAAAGAACTTTTCAAAATTGAACACACTACACACATCGAATTATTGTGTAACCTCACTCCGTCTGGTGCATTATACTTTATGGCTTATAAAAGGAGGTGGAAGAGATCTGAGAGAGAGCACTACACAACCAAACCCAACACTACACGAGCTTGTTTCACCACGCCGGGTTCTCCCGCATCGGGACTTCAACACAATCTCGCCGATGAAGAAGCAATGGGACAAGATCCGTGAAATCACAAGGGCTGCTGCGGCAAGGGACGAACAAGCGGGGCGTGACAGGAGGGGACATCTCCACACTAACGGCCCCTGTAGCAGCAACCCCTACCAGAACATTCCCACGGAATATTCACCGCAAGACCCACCCGAGGGGGAGACGCTGCCACTTTGTTGGTGCAGGGATACATGCAAGTTGTTCAAGTCCAAACAGCGGCTCAACCTGGGCATGCGCTACTGGGGTTGCACTAACTACTCCTCGGACTACTCCGACCGTCGTTGGGACACGGCCCACTATCGTGGCAGTAAGGACTACATAAGATGTTCTGTCGTAGTAGGGCACCAAGGGGTGCCCTGCACCCTAGGGTCATCAGGAATACCGGTGTGCCATCGGAGATACTGTACATATATAGACCAAGTCATATAGTGTATTTAAATAAATGTACTTAAATACCCCTCTCTCTCTCTCTCTCTCTATATATATATATATATATATATATATATACATACATACATTATGGGGGCAAGAAGGTAAATGTCCCTTCTTGCCCCTATAAATAAAGCCCCAAGGCATGTAAAAGGGGACTCTCCTCATTTTCTCTCATTCATACACATTTATAATACAAGATTCATACAACCACTACTTTGGCTCCTCTCCTGTTTGGCCCCCTCTCAAAACAAAAGGGAACCCTGTACCCACTGTTTATCCTTTTTTCTACGAGAGTTCCCATACCATTTCTCTTTTAAAGTACATGATAACAATCTCTCTCATCTACCCATAGTCTCCGAATCCACTATGTGGCTACCGCAAGTGGATCGACCAAGGGATCCAACCATGCAACTAGTGGTGTCTCGACTGTGAGGAGTGGAATACTAATAGGGACAACGAGAAGAGGGAGGAGGAGCGCCGCAGCGAAGAGCACAACGAGCATATCCAGTGGGAGACACAAGCTCATCTCGAGACGTGCAAAGCAGCGGTGTGAGGCTTGAGAGAGAGTGCGAGAAAAGAGGGAAATGGCGGCCAAGGCGCCGGCGAGGAGTGCAACGCCGAGCTCACAATGAAGGGAAAATGGCTCCAGTCCACGCAGTAGGTCCGCCCAATCCGTGCTAGCCCCACGCCCAAGCTAATGATCTTTGTTCCAATCGACTGTATTTCAAATCCCAAAATGTGCATATGTATCGTAGATGTATTTCAATTTGTTGCATGGTACATGATGTAGTTGCTTATGCACGTAACCAAACTCTGGCGTCATCTAATTTGCAATTTTATTATAAAGTCTATTTCAATTCACTACTACGACTCCAAATCCCGTTGTCCATTCGCTTTCGATTCTTTGCGTAGCAATGCATAGGACATCATAAATATAGAGAGAAAAATGGTGTATTCACTTAGCACTCGGGTTTACATACTTTCGAACATACGTTCGTGAAAAATCACATGCTAAGAACAAGGTACATGAGAATAAAATTGTGCATAACATTTTCATTTGTCATCCTGGCAAATGGTCCAAATAGAGGTAGCTATTCTCACGCTAAATCGCATGTGTAAATAGTTGCAGCTACGGTCACACCCACACTCATGGCGTGAAAAACTTCCCTTGTCACGCCATAGCACCTAGCGTGACAATCTGCCCTTGCAACGCCATGAGTGAGGGCGTGACAGATGCCACGCAAGCCTCCATGCTGGCACATTGTGCGGGCGAGGACTTGCGTGGCATGTTTTGTCATGCCGATACTGGTGGCGTGACAAGATGGTTGGATCACGCCACGGGTGGTGGCGTGGCCAAAAGGGTCAAAATTGTAAATAAAGTTAGTGAGGGGCACAGAAGTTCTCCCACCATTCGGCGGCAATGCCCTCCATCTGGTGTGTGGCATATAGAACTTTCTCATGATCGCTGCATTGAGTGATCAATAGCTTCCTTTCAATGACACGAAGCCAATTGTAGGCTTCAACCGGTGAAACATTCAAGAGAACGTTGGTGGCGAGTCCTCATGAACTCGCCAACTTGGACGGTCTATGGTGATTGTGAGTGGTTGGTGCCCCATTGTTGTTGTTATTGTTCGATTGTTGCTCATTTTTTGCATCTGGTTCATCATTGTGTACATCATCTGTGTTTGAGTTGTCATGAATGCCCCAATATTCTGCAGATCAATTGGGGGTGCTTGCGGTGGGATTGCTCCTACTGGTGTCTGTTCATTCTCTTCTGACCCGTTGGTTCCGTAACCATCGCGAGAGCGCTTGTAGTCCGAACCATCTAGCAAAAGCTTCATGGATTAGATAAGGTAGCAAGCACAAGATAAATTAAGAACTAATCGGGGGTAGATTAAACCCAACAAACATGGCTCTAAGAAATCAACTGAAATATTTATTTATGAATTTAGGTCTTACCATGGTCGCAACAAATGCCTAAGGGCTTTACATACCATACTGCACACAAGAAAAACAAATGCAAACCTAACACACAAACTACGCCTAAAGGGCGACACTCCTAACCTTAAACTGGCTAAGCCTAAAAACTTTAGCGAACTTAGTCGCTCAGGTAACCTCCATAGCCACAAAGCAGTGTTCCACCGTTGTAGACACGAAACAAGCCGACATCCTTAAATCGACCTCGATGCCCCGGATGGTGCAACAGAACAGCGGCTCAGGTGCGAGCACAACCGCTCCTCATGCTCTGCTGGCTCTTTGGGCTGTTCTGGTTCTTCCTCTGGATCTTTTTCTTCAAGGTCCTCGGGTTCTTCTAGCTCTTCCCCGTGCTCATACTGGCCGTACCGTGCTTCCTCCAAGCACATGCAACAGCTTCCACAACTCTGCGGAAAGCCCTCCCTTGCGCTCACCATAACACTGAAGACGAGACATCTGTCAAGACGGACAAAATGTAAGAACCAATTTAAAATAGCGAGGAGAAGAAAATTCAGCAACAGTTGAGTCAAGAGAGACATAGGAGAAGTTAAGTAATTCATTAATCTTGCAAGTTAATTTTACTTTAGAAAATAATTTGGACACTCTAACGACGGTGATCTAACTAAGGTCAAGGCCTACATTCAAGATGGCTCGATACCACCTCTATCAGACCCAAAATAATTCTAGACCCACTGTGTATACTGCACTAGTCCAGGATCACGCTAGTGCACACAGTGTCAACATAGATGAATATTGATCTACACAAGACGAATATTAGCATAAACAATTAATTTAAATAACAAATAAGGGTTTTGACCTTATGGTCAAGTTTACACTTATTAAGCCTTGCAGGGCTAACAATAATTAAATAAGCAATGAACAAATAAACTCTAGCGGAATACCATCAATTCACCATGCATAACCGATCGATCAAGACCTAACGATCAAGACCTTCAGAGAACTCCTCCTCAAAGGCAAAGAAGACTCTTGCACTTCATTGATTGATTATAGTAAGCATGATTATACAACCGTACTCGCAAGTTATACCATAGAATGCAATTTATAAATGATGGTTTATTACAAAGGAATGACTTTTGTGGTTCTTTTGCATAAAAGCAACATTTTACAATTTAATACAAATAATAGATTCAAACCACAACTTAAAACAAATAAACAAAGGATAATTTAATAGTTGTTTTCACAAACAACACAAAGCCTAATCAAATTATTTCACATAGCCATATGACTTAGATCACATAGCAATCCTATCCCAAATGTTTTATGGAAATCTAACCCTCGTGTGAAATCACCGAGTATGTCTATGACCACGGACGCGGCTATTCGAATAGATTATTTAGCACTCTGCAAAGGTTGTACACTTTACTCACACGATATAACCAGTGTTGCAAGCACTAATCATAACAAAACTTTTCAGAAATATCATCTCAAGTATTGTCACTCCCGGTGTGTTTTACTGACAGTACTAACACCCAATTAGTCCATTGCACACAGTTGGACAGGGAAGCTGTTGGACCGTAAAGGCGACTAGAGGGGGGGGGGGGTGAATAGGAGCACGCTCACTTTTTCACAAATTATGAACTCAATACAATTTCACTCCAAAGAGCTATTAGAAAGCTATGAAGATCAATATACCAAGACAAATGGAAGACTAGTATTGAATCCAATTAAATCCCCTAAGCAAAATAACAAAATCAACTAAGATTGCAAAGACTCACAGCACGGGCGGTCAGACCTCTGTACCCAACCGGTCGGACCGATTGCCAGGCGGTCTGACCGGCGTTGTGCTGGCGGTCGGACCGCTCCAAAATCGGTCTGACCGGTGATGACGGGCGATCGACCGTGATCTGAACCGATCCAAACAAGAAAATCACCGATGACGGTTGCAATTAGGTGAAACTTTTGATTCTCAACTCCAATCTTTATGAAACTTTGCACACGCCTTCTATATGCTATTGAGGACCTATTCCAATCGAATATTATGATAATTCTTGGAACGATCTTGAGCAATTGCCAATTGATTAACAGAAGGTCTAAAATCGGGCAAGAACGAAAACTTGATCCTAAAGTTTGTTCGTGAGTGATTGATGATCAAGATGATGCTAGATAGATTCACACATATCACAGCAAGCTAATTCACGTGAAAGAATCAATCACAAACTCGCGGATCAAAGAAAGCCCTAAAAACACGAAATTGAAAGCAAGAACGAAAAGAGACTTATCTCAAGCAAACCTTGCATAGATTGATTTCGTGATTGATCTTTGGATTACATCCACACCATCATGGATCGATGGACAATCAAAGATCACGAAATTCACCACAAACCATCAAGAGCCCTAGCCTCCACCTCAACTCCCCTAAAGACAATTAGGGTTTTGAAACATAAAAAGGCGAGAGAGGAAGAGGTGCAGCCACCATCTCCTCCTATTTATAGTGGAGGCCTAGACTCCTAGGGTTTGACTCCATTGGGCTCCCGTTAAGGCCCACTAACAAACGGGTCACACACGCACGCTTCGCAAAGCGCCGTCTTTAACCTTTTGACCTAAAACCGCTTCACCATGCATCATGGATTTGCCAATAGGTCACCCTTGTCCATCTTGTGTCACGCTTGAGTCGTTGACCTCACCCGGCATCGTCGATCGTTCTGGACCTCAACTCTCCAAGTCTAGCCCCGATTCTCCTCGCCGTTGACCGTCGTTGACCACCAAGCAACCTGCACAACCAGAGACAAGCAAACACGTATTCGGGAATAAGTTCTTCACAACTTGACCCATGTTAGTCAAAACATGCATCATGCAAAACATATGCCATGAAACCAATGACTTTGACCTAACAAAAACAACATCGCCACGGTTGGCCAACGCTCGTTATTATCGGTCTAACCGCCTCAGTGAGCGGTCGGACCGCCCATGGCGGTCGGACCGCTCCTCGTGAGCTCGGACGGACCGCCTTGGGACTTAGCCGAATTTCAAACTCCCAAATTCAAACCTTCGAAATTAAAACGAATAGAACTTCTTCTTCGAGACTCCAAAATTATGAGACCAAGTGCATTGGGATCCCCACTTGCCTACAACACCTATTTTTGGCCCACTGCTTTGAACACTTTTAGGTCACCGCCGGTCCGACCGCCCCACATGGCCGGTCCGACCGATTTGGGACCGGTCGGACCGCCGTGCAAGGACCGATCGGACCGCCGTGCAAGGACCGGTCGGACCGCCCCTGTCCAATAAGCCTGTAGCTTTGTCGAAAACGCGTGAAACGACAAACCGTAAACGCCATTGCCAATTGTCACATTATCCTAAGATCTGGAGCATATCCCCATGAAATCCACAGAAGCGGTGAACCGTCTCGCGATGTGAGTCGCCACGAAGACAGAAACACACCTCCACCCTAGCATAGAGCCTAACCTACTACTTGAGTAGCCAATATCGAGACTCTATAACTTACTAAGTTAGGATCGTCCCATACCAGGTATGTGGTCGTACAGTTATGGCTCATTTCAATGGCGCACAAAGTTAAGTTCTTAATTGACCAAGGCAAGACTTTCAATTTCTAACTAAATAATCATTCTTTTAAATTCCCACGCACTGAGCTCCACCATGTCACAGAGTTTCCACAACTTACCTCAGTCTAAATCTTTTCTCACCCTGTTGGATAAGTGCAACACATATCATCAACGAGTAATAGCACATAACGCACACAATTTTATCACAAAGTTCCATAATCACTTAGTCAGATTCATATTTGCAACTCACAAGAAACGATAATTCATTGCATGGCTAAGCAAACTACTTGTATCTAACCAACCCACGTTAGTGCTATAATAATACAACTAATATTTATCAAGCTAGGGTGACAAAAGATCGTGACATAATAATAGACAAGGTGGATATAAACAAATAGGAGTAATAACTAAACCCAAAAGCATTTAAATAAATACTTAAAGTAGAATGCATTACTTTGAATCAAAGTAATTTTGAAAACTGGGTTCAACGTGGTCAAAGGTACAACTTGCCTTGGAATAGATCTTGGTACTGGTCTTGGTCTTGGTGAACTCTTTCTTCCTCGAAATTCCGTGAAGAATCAATGTCTACTCGCAAACGAAGTAAATAAACAAAAAAAGAGGAAAGCAAACTCCAAAAAAAAAAATTCTCAAAAAATAGAGCTCAAATTTAGATGAATTTAGAAATTTGAATGGACTCAATCAGTGTTTGGATGAAGAAGATATGGCTTTTGGAAGATAAACCTAAAGAAATACACTAAATTGGAATTTATGGATTTTTTCGATTTATTTTTCTACTGGAAAATCGGTTAATGACGTCTGCTGATGTTAGCCCTGAAATTTCAGAATTAAAATATATCCTGAGAAAAAAGCTAAGAGGCTGACATGTGGGCCCTCGGTCCATGGACTAAGTCCACGCAACTGACGCACTGGTACACGAGTTTATGGGCTCACAGAACAGTGGATATGACAATAGGGCTCACTGTCATAGGAACGACTCACGATGAACTGGGTTTACGCGAGATGGATCTATGGTTTGGATTTCAAATTGACACGCAGGCGCTGATTGTACGCTAACGTGGACGCCACATAGACGACACGTGCGCACATGGGCTGAGGTGGTAGGTTGACTCGGACTGCCACGTCGACTAAACGTTGGCGAGGTTCCAGAGACCATAGGGTTCGGCGATTGACGGTATTTTAGCGGCAGTGGAAGTGCGCATCTAGATGAGTGCGACATGGGGAGTCTCGTGACGCGCTCAGACCTCGTCGGTGATGACCACAGCGGCGGCGGCAACGCGGTAAGCGGTGGAGCGGTGCGGCGACAGTGAACTAGGGCTCCTCTGAGCAAAAGAGCATGCGCATCATGAAGACCGTGACGCTGCAAACTAGAAGATGGGATCGATGATGCCCGAAGATCACCGACGGCGGCTGAATTCGACAAAGAAGCCCTCAGCGGCGCTAGGGTTTGAGCTTCGATTACGGCAAAGAGGCGGTGCTCTAGGGTTTGTGGCTTTGGAGAAAAGGCGGCGGGGTGTGAGGTGAACCTCGGGGTCCTATTTATAGGGCCTGAGCGTGGCTAGGGCGATGCATAGGCGGTGAAATTTGATTCGAACACGAGACGGGATAAAGAAATTGAACGGGATTTGGAAGGAGATAAGGAGTGGAATCGGTTGCGGAGATAACAACGGATTCAGAAATCGTATGGCCGAAGGATTTTTCGGTTGGATACACTGTTGTTGGACAAAACTCGGACACGATAGCCATGGCGTTGTAAGACGCAGCTCACGCAAAGAAGACAGGCGGAGGTAGGAGACGGTGGTGGGGCCCACCGGTGAGAGGGACAGAGGGAGTGGGCGCACACAGGCTGGCGCGGAGAGGAAAGCGCGAGCAGGCTGGGCCAAGTTGGGGAGGAAGTGGGTCGGGTCAAAGAGATTCGGCCTACTGATATTTCTGATATTTTAATTTAGTTTTTCTTTTTAGAAATTTTAGAAAATACAAATAGCAATTAGAAAATAGCAAATGAACTCAAAAAAATTCTAGAAAAACCTAGAAAATATATCCAAGCACATAGAATCCAAATAAAATAGTTTTAATAATAATTGATGTTTACATTAATCATATTAAATAGTTTTGATACTGAAAGTTCATATTAAGCTTTATTTAAAATTCAAATAAAATCTCTCGGGTGAATTTTCCTTAGGCTAAACTACTGAAAAAATTAAAACTCAAAAAATTGGGATGTTACACCCTATGTAAAATACAGATCTTATTTCTCACGCAGAGGTATATGATACTTTGTTGGCAGCTGGAAACTGGCTGACATCGGTCCAAAATTATGAGATTGCTGATTTGCCTCTAAATTATCTATCAGAAGAGTTAAACCAGCAAATTTGAAGAAAGCTTCTAACACAACATTCCCTGGATAAAGATGCCTTGCGCTACTTTCTTGCAGCTCCTTAACACCAACAAATGTATTCTGTAATTCTTTGACATGTGAATTAGCTCTCGGAGGAATTGGAGAAGATAGACATGGTGGCAACATAGCACAATTCCACAAAAGCCAAACTGATTCAGAGAAGCACACGGAGCAGACGGAAGGATCGGCGTCAACGTCTTCGCCGTTTGGTCGGCAAGAAAGATGAAGTTGCATCCTGCAGCGAAAGAGAATTGCAAATGCTACAACAAGAAGCAAGAGGACAGCGACCACACATGCCAGCCCTTAATTCGAAAATTGGAATGCGATAATCGATTTTTTTTTTTACTTTTCTGTGGCCCAAATCAAATGCCCTGATAGGAGGATGAGTACTCTTAACATGAAAACGACCTTTCCATAATTCAATGGCGAGTGCATCACTAAAGTATAGCCGGCGTTAGTGGGACGATGACATGGAAGATTTTGGAGCGAAAGGAAATGCTTTTGATTACTGCAGCCAACTAGCTAACTAAGAGCATCTATAATAGTTTGTTTCTTAACTTATTACTAAGAGGGGAAAGTACTCAATCTAACAAAAAAAAACAAGTTTTTCAATGAATTATTTCTTGAGTTTGTATTTAAGATTTTAATTTTTTACTTTAATTGCTATATATAAAACTAATTTTTAAGTAACAAGTAAGTCTTCAATAGTTATTTTGCTATTTCTTATGTCTTGGTATCAACAACTTACTTGTTTCTTCATCTATAAATAAGTTTATCTTTTCTCTTCATCTTCTCTCCTCTACATCACAAAAATACTGATGTGGTAACCCTTTATAACAAACAATATGAATTATTATAGATGCTTTAATACTGTATGGATGAGTATAGATGTGGAAGATAAAAAGGTCTCATCTTCTTTTTACCATCACCAAAAAGGTCTCATCTTCTTTTGACCATCACCTCAGCTTTCCCCTTCGCTTAACATGCCAATCAAAGACAAATCTACACGCACATTAAGTTGGGCTCTTGATTTGTATAATCTACCGGATGTTATTTTTTCATCCACGTTTGTGTCAATTGGACTGAAATTGACGAGAGTGAGAATGTGTACCTCTTGTGATATATTTTACACTTAACTTTTATATATATAGATAAATTATACAATAAAAGAAACATTGTTACACAAACTGATCTTCACCCTTTTGTTAGTGTGATCACCCTTGGTAAGAGTACCTTGTAAGGAACAACAGAAGTACACACATGTCAATCCCAAAGTTGCAATATGATTCTCTGGCCTCGGGAGCTCCACGCCGTTTTTTTTTTTTTTTTTGCGAGAAGGCCCCTGATGCAGCGACTCCATCGAGCCGAAGTTTTGCCGACCCAAGCCAACCAAATATCAGTACTGCCTTTCCAATCCCGTTCCCTGGTTTTGCCGGCAAATCCAACCGAAAGTCCGCATCAGGCGCGACAAGAACCCGAACTCGGGGGCGCCGAGCCGGTTCCCGTTCCCGTTCCCCGTCCTATTTGACGTTTGGCACCTGCTTGCTGCCGCACTTGCCGCGTTCCTCTCGCTGCCGTCTCCCCTTTCCTCCCTCCTCCACCACCAAATTCCAAATTAATCCGAGATAATTGGCTGTTCTTCTCTCCTCGCGATAGTATTCTGGTAATGTGATTGACGCTCGCGTTGATTGCAAGATCAACGCCAGCGTGTGTCTCCGCCGTTTGGTCTCATTTGTTGCGCCTCGTCATTGGCGATCTTACCGCCGGCGAGGGGGCGGGACGCGGCAAGCCAGGCCTCCTTCCGCCCGTAGGCGTCTTTTCTCGTCGAGAGACGTCTTCTTGGATTGACTTCTTCTTTCTTGGTAAGGAACCCTAGCTTGATTGGATGGATTTGGTTGTCCTAGGAGTAATTCGTTTTTGTTCTGTTCTGGGGATCTTTTCTTCATTTGCTGTGGCTGTGAGCAATCGAATTCTACTGATTTAATCCAATCATGTTCCATGGTTCGTTCGATTAGGCTCTTCTTCGGAGGGCGCAAGATCGATCCTCCACGCCAAGTTCGCCCTTGTACTCATCTGAGGAAATGGAAATGGTAATCACATATGAAAATTGTACATAGTGAGAAACTTTTCAGTTCAATTCAATCCCTATTCGCTAGTCTTTTTTTTACAGGGTCCACAGATAGATATGTATATTCACTGTGTTTTCTTGATTTATCACAGCGAACCGCTTTGCAAAGGGGGCCAGGGTCTAGATTAGGCGACTAGACACTGCTTTTGTGGAAAGAGATGAATGATTCAACATTTCAAGATAGTCATACTTTAGCAATTAGAATTTCAAAGCCAAGTGGAAGGAGGACATTGTTTGTGGTTCGTCTTCAAGCCTGTGCTGCTCAAGGAGGAGCTTCCAGCACAACCATCATTCCTTTGCCTTGTGTCAAATGAATAACCAAGTTGGGTCCAATAACCAGAAGAACGTGAATGTAGTCTATCAAGATCTGACTAAAATTATTGGTCTTAGTAGGTTTGACTCTGAGAACCTTTCTGATGTCTCAAGTGCTGGTTTGCCAGTGAAATGTGCTACTGATCCGACAAATTCAACGCAAATGAGGACTATACCTCTGAGAATGGACTAAAACCAGCTGAAAATTCAGGTGATAATCTGCAAGATATGTCTTCCACATGCGAAAGCCCACATGCTGGAAAAGTCAAGTTCATGTGTAGCTTTGGTGGGAAAATCTTGCCTAGGCCGAGTGATGGGAAACTCAGATATGTAGGCGGGGAAACACGTCTCATCTCAATACCCAGAAACTTCTCATGGACGGAATTTGTGCAGAAAACTCTGACAATCTACAATCAGCCTCATATCATCAAGTATCAGCTTCCTGATGAGGATCTTGATGCCCTGATATCTCTTTCGTGTGATGAGGATCTTCAGAATATGATGGAAGAGTACTACAGTCTTGAAAAGGCCAATGGCTCACCTAGACTTCGGTTATTTCTCGTCTCCCCAACTGAATGTGAGGATTCATTGTTAGATTCAAAAAGCTTAGAGAGTGAACCGGAATATCATTTTGTCGTTGCTGTAAATAATCTGGCACCACTGAAGCAGAGCATCAGTGGAAACAGTTTGATGAGCCAATTGAGCCATCAGTTGGATAATTCTCCACTCCCTCACAGAGACTCACCTGTCTGTCAAACAGAGATAGAAAGTGGAACTAAATCTTTGGCTGGAACAACCCTAAATGAGTCTTCCCCTCAGTTTTTTCTTGCTCCATACACACCACAAATGGTGGCTGAGTCGTCAGCAACTTCCTCCCCAAGCTTAAGTCGGCAGAGGACCATGAAACAGTCTAGGGTGCGACTGTCTGCAGATAAATCAACAATGAATCAAGAACATGAGAACAAAAGTGAAGTTTGCAATGGATCAAATCTGAAAACCATGCTTCCAGACCATCAAGATAAGAAGGAAAATGATGCAGAAACAAGTATTGGAATCAAATCTCCCACACACCATCTTCACATTCAAAGGCAGGTGGAAGATTTCGCTATACCTCGAAATGAGAGTGACTTGAGTTCACATACCAACTATGGTATGTCTACTCCAATGGAAACACTGTTTTATTCTGAAAAGGTCTCCATGCATCCAGAGAATGCAAGATGGGTATCTCGAATGCATGAGTACACTGGTCAAATTCAAGGCATGCCGCATGCCTTCTCTGATCCTTTGCTCAAAGATCTCACTGAAGTACTTGCATCCAATTTGTCATTAACTGCTGATTCCTACATAGCCTCATCATTTTCCCAGAAAATATGTCAAACTAATGAGCTAGAGAGAACAATAAGTGGGACTAGGCCAGATTTGGTATGTGTTAAGCCACCTGAGTTTGCTCAAACGGATGAACCAAATTACATTGTTTCTAATCATATTGATCAGCGGTATGATCAAGGAATTACTGGTGCAGCCAGTTCGGAGCCAGCAGTATATTACCAACAAGACAGTTTGTCTAGTAATGTGATACAGAAAGGTCATGATGGTAGCCCTATTGTTCAACAGCAGGATAAGTTTTATCATCAGGAGAACGGCGCAGGTCCAAGTGTTGCCCCCCAGTGCATTTTTGTTGATACAAGGTTTGATTCGTACCGCACACGTGGTGCAAGGATGTCCTCAGATGAGTTAGATGCTCTAGAAAGCTCAGTTCCAACGTCGATGCTTGCTACTGATAATTCCCATTCATATCTTCTTAATGGATGTTCTAATGGATCCCAAACAGAGAATTCAGATCGTGGACCTCATGTAGAGAAACTGAATTCAGGACATGTTACAGACTATGGAACTGCTGGTTGTGTGCATGGGAATGATAAAGTTGCTCCAGGGCCCCATATACTGTTGCCTATAAACTCTTTTGAAGCTTTTGCCTCGCAAAGATCAACGGCAAATAGAGAACCTGGTGTATATCAAAACGGAAATTTGGACCAATTGTCAGTGCATCACTCTGGTTTGGCTACCTCTCCACTTCTTGGACCGAGTGATTCTGATCTGAACGTAAATTTGTATGGCAATAGCACCCTCTCCTTGTCCTCATCCCAGAATCCAGTTCTGGATGATGTTTCAAGGAGAGAGGTTCCTCTTCTTGATCAGCGCTATATCGCCTTCAGTGATGTAGGAGTAATTGGAATTGATCATGACACCATCAATAATAAAAGCATGGAGCTAAACGACAGAATGCATAGTAATGTTCAAATGGAGGCGCCTGTTATAGTTGAGGATGTGACTGATAATGTGCCTTCAGGCATTCCATCATGCGGACCAGTTGTTCCTTGGGTTGAAGTGGCAGCTGAAGAACGGCAACATGCGATTATTTCATCACAGAAGGATGATGATGCTAGGAGCAATGGGCCAGAGTTAGCTAATGAGGTATACCTGTATTATATATTGATCATATTCATTCCGTATGAATGAGCATATCATGTGTTGTTCCAAATGTTAGGATCATGATGATGAAGGAGCTGCAGATGGATCCATAAGTGATGCTGCAATTGCTGAACTTGAAGCCAGCATGTATGGCTTGCAGGTGCAGTTCTCGCGCTCTATTTTTTTAGCAATTATAGTACTCTTCTGAGCAAGATGGCTATTTGCTTCATAAAGGAACATCTTCATGCATTTTATCTATTACACGCAAGTCATAGAAGTATTATTTGTTTTGATTTGATGATCAGATCATAAGAAATGCTGACCTTGAGGAACTACGTGAATTGGGATCCGGCACGTTTGGAACAGTATACCATGGAAAATGGCGAGGAACAGATGTTGCTATCAAACGTATTAAGAAAAGCTGCTTCGCGGGGAGATCATCTGAACAGGAGAAACTTGTGAGTAGTATTTCCATCACTCTTTTTAGTCATTTGACCGCTTCATCATCCATGCAAAATTTCAGTAACAACCTAACAGAAAAACATTGGTTATAAGTTATAACAGTAAGTTTTCTGCACGCGAAGCTTGCTTGCTTTTGCATGTTGCTACATGTTTAAGCACCCTAACTAATAATATGATTGTTGGAATTGAAGCCTTCTTGATAGAATGCATGCATTATTATTTTCTTTTGCTGGATGTAACGCCACCCCTTTTTTTCTGCAGACCAAAGATTTTTGGAGGGAGGCGCAAATTCTTTCAAAGTTGCATCATCCAAATGTTGTTGCTTTCTATGGTGTGGTTCCTGATGGAACTGGAGGAACATTGGCAACTGTGGCAGAATTCATGGTGAATGGATCGCTAAGGAATGTTCTTTTAAGGAAGGACAGGTGAGTCGTGTATGTTTCTGTTTAGTGCTTTCCACTCTGCACAATGATGTAACTGTTTACTAGATCTCTGCAGAATGCTTGATCGTCGGAAAAGCTCATCATTGCTATGGATGCGCATTTGGGATGGAATATTTGCACTCCAAAAGCATAGTCCATTTTGATTTGAAATGTGACAACTTACTTGTTAATTTGAGAGATCCTCAGAGGCCAATCTGCAAGGTAGTTTTCGATCCACATCAAGCTCTGGGCGAGTTATCACCTTGGTTTATTGCCCAATAAATAGCAAAATTTTCACCTTGGTTTTGGCCTTTTAATTCTGATGTCATTGGATTGTTCCATTAATAATTCTCAGGTTGGAGACTTCGGATTGTCAAGAATTAAGCGCAACACTTTGGTTTCTGGTGGTGTACGGGGCACACTTCCGTGGATGGCACCAGAGCTGTTGAATGGGAGCAGCAGCAGAGTGTCTGAGAAGGTAATGTCATTCATCAGACTTCAGATCATTGTTTGCATGTACAACCATGCTGTGCCTGATATGTAACGAACTAACAACTGGACACATGTAGGTGGATGTGTTCTCTTTCGGGATAGCTTTATGGGAGATCTTGACTGGTGAGGAACCATACGCAAATATGCATTGTGGCGCTATCATAGGTATACCTAAACTACCCCCCTCTTGTTTTGATTACCTTTCAGTATTGATCCATTATCATGAGACAGAATGCTTCATTATTCACGCTCTGAAATCATCTAAATTTCTTAACATCAGTTTTGTTTTGCTTTGTTGTGAGAAGGGGGTATCGTCAACAACACTCTCCGGCCTCCTATACCTGAAAACTGTGAGCCTGAATGGCGAAAACTGATGGAGCGATGTTGGTCGGCTGATCCTGATGCCCGCCCCTCATTCACCGAGGTCGCAGACAGGTTACGAGCCATGTCAGCAACGCTTCAGTCAAGGGGACAGACTCCGGGGAACAGATGAAGCTTATGCCACCACACGGACAAAATATTTGCCTGCAACGGGATGAATCAAATCATTCAGTATGGGTCGCCCATCGTTTCCCGATTGATCTGCCGGACTCCTATATGTGCATAGATAGAGTCTATACTATACATACATGTATTTACTGGTCATGGTGTGTATTCTATTCTGATGTATTTACGCTTATTCTGTTCATTTTAACCATTTTTGAGGGTTTCTGAAGTAACTGGATGTATCTATCTGAGTTAACATGTACTGCAGGCTTCTTCGGGCCTAAAGTCATGTTTTTTGCAAGTTTTTTGTCCAGGTTGTGATGGTCTACCAGACCACTCAAGCTTTTTGGCTTTGGTTGTAAATTGTAAAGATATGAGCCTGACACTTGTACTTATATAGCTGATGAATTGGCAAAAAATATATATTGAGCCTGACACAGTTTTTACTGTGCAAGAAGTGCATACATCAATTCAAGGCCATTTTTAATGTAATTGCATAAACCCTAAAAAATCCCATTCGATGATGTGCCTGATTTGGGCCCAATATATACTCTCTGGCTGTGTCTGAGCTCTGAAGTTGCCATTTTCCACAGGCGCCCACGGGTTTGTGTGCTCATCAGGCGAATTTTTTAATAATAATATTATTTTAAAATAAATTTATAAAATAAATAGTCAAATTTGTTTTTATAAAATTAGGCTACTGCCGTCATTTGAAATGAAGAAATTTTTGTCACCATTCCAAATGGCGACAGAGCCTAGAACAGTGCAGAGATGTTCCTATCGCCAGTAGAAATAGCAACAGGGCCCTCTCGTCATTTTAACTGGCGACATGACTCTATCGCCATTTTAACTAGCGACAGAGACCTCTCTGTCTGTTTTTTTATTGTCTATTTCCGACCACATATTTTGTGGGCAAATCATAATGATATTACAAAACATTCAGCATAACGTCATCATATTTTTTATCGACAAATCACAATGATATTACCGAACATTTAGTGCAACGTCCTCACATATTTTGTCGATAAATCACACTGATATTACAAAACATTCAGCATAACGTCATCTCCTAGTTTTTTGACAAATCAAAATGAGATTACAAAGCATGGAGCACCACATATTTCAACAAGACGGACATTTCCCATGGCCACGACCTCAACGTCCATCATGTCGACCGCCTCGAGTGGGGCGGTCGGATGAGATCCCCCCGGCGCCGTCCGTACTGCCGATGTCTCCTTTATCTTGTGGATTTCTCGTAGAGCATTTCTTGAATGTGTGCCCAGACTCCCTGCAAATGGAGCACTTCTTCGTACAACGTCCGGGTTCTGCTTGGTCCATATTGTTCTTGATACGTCGTACCTGTCGTCGGCCAACCTTTCCCTTCAGCCTATCAATGTCTGTGGTCCAGATAAGTTGCTCCCAGGTCGGATGGCCAATGAAATGGATAACCGCGTTGTAACCATACAACTTTGCACTTTAGGTTTGCATCACCTCCTCCTGGTTGAAATAATCAGAGATGTACTGGCTGGGATGTTGCGCCATCGTCAAACATGTGAGCAGGGCTTATGCAGAAGAAGAGACTTGTTGCAAGTGCATACGCAACTAGCATGGTGTAGCGTGCACTCGTGGGTGATCCCTCGCGGTTTGTCCCATGGCGTCCTTTATCCCTACATAGTATATCGAAGCGAAGCTCCCTTGTGCCCATCTTGAATGCCTAGTGCATCTCACCCTTCTTGCTCTTCTCCTCCATGTACTTGGTGATCATGGTGGAGTACGGTACTCTTGCCATTTGTCATGGCCAACAACGCGTAGTTGCTTCTATCAATAAAGTAATTTATGGTATCGAGAAGAATTATCTCCACAATACCAACCAAAAGGAGACACCTGGCGTCACGCATGACCCAAGTGTACACCTCGGCTAGATTGGTTGTCATGACGCCATATCGAGCATCACCCTTGTCATGTAGCAGCGACCACTTCTCCTTAGGCTTGTACTCAATCTAGTTCGAGAAGCATTTCACCTGTGCCCTTGTCTTGCTCGCCACACTAGAACCATCTGTGGGTAGCTGTGGCAATACTTCGAGGGCCTGATCAGCGCTTGTAGTGGCCTTTTTCCCTACCTCCCTTCTGTGCGTCTGGGTCTACTCATCCAGAATCTTCCAGAGTGCGTCAAACTTTTACTGCTGATTCTGGTTGCACAGTCACTTGAACAGGTTCATCAGGTCCTTGTTGTGAAACTACTTGTAGAAGTTTGCACCCAAGTGTCTTATGCACCATCTGCTCTGCAGATCCACCCATGGAAGTGGTTCGTTTTCTCCTTGTTGTAGTTGAGTTATTGCACTCAGCAAGCCCGTATGCTAATCATGTGTGACGCATACATTAGGACGACCCTGTACAACAGAAATCCTCAAATTCCTCAGGAACCACAACTAGTTGCATATGTTCTCGCTTTCAACAAATGCGAATGCCACGGGAAGAACTTGATTGTTCCTGTCCGTCGCTATTACAGTCAGTATCTGGCCCTTGTACTTTTCAGTTAGAAATGTGTTATCCACGCGCAAGATTTGATGGCAGTGCTGGAATGCATTGGTGCATGGACCAAAGGCGAAGAATGCTCGCTTCAGTACCCTCTTATTGCTTCACTTCGGATACATGGAATCTTGAATGTCGACATGAGTGCCGGGATTCTAGTCTTGCATGACTCGGAGTTAACTGAGGAGGTTGTGGTAGGAATCCTAGAACGTATCAAACATTAATTCTAATGCCTTCTGTTTTCCCCTCCACGTCTTGACATAACTGATTGTGTACTAGAACATTGCCTCAATTATCCGAATGATGGATCGTGGCTCAAAATCTAGATTATCCACAATCTCACCGTACATGATGTTAGCGATGAAGCCTGGTGATAGGTTCTTGTGGGACTGCACTAACTCAGCAACGACACATGTGTGGGGGCCACTATAAAGCATTTTCAATAAGTGTCCCACTTAGACTGAAATGTGTGCACTCGTCAAGGGCATCCCTCTATGTTGCACTTCACGTCGTAGCATCTTGTGTTAGACTTGACGACTGTGAATGTACGCCGCACAGACAAGATCCAGAATTTGACCGCCTCCTGCACGGCCTCCTTGCATTTGTACATAGCCCCTTGCCTGACCTCACTCTGGTCGTACTCCCATGGCACATGGGGGCCTTCATTAACGACGAGATTGTCGAACTGGTATATGTTCCACTCGGATAGAACTGCCTACTGTTCTATAGCATCTTCGTCGTCAGATCCTTTATCTTATGACAATGCCATGTAGTCTTGGTCTTCGAGATCCATCATTTGTACTAGAGCTTCCAGCTCCTCACCCTCGTCAGCAAGCCCACTAACTTGCCAAACTGAAGGAGCTCCTTCTATAGAGTCTTCATCGACAGCATCAGCAACCCCCGGACCTTCGGCCATTGTGTGCACCGCACTGTGGCTGGAGTCGCTGACTTCTTCTTCAGCAGCACTATCCCCTTCTTTGTTTAGCCGCTGATGCATGAGTAGGCTTGGCATATGCCTGGGCTAGAAGGACAAATCTCACTGTTCCTCTCTCGCCCTGCGTACATATGACTGTCATAACCTTGTTCTCTTGAGCTGCATTAACTCCCAATATATGCCTTGTGGTGCTCGTTTAGCAAGGCAACTCAATCCCAGATCATACCTAGCATGGTCCAAATCGAATGTGTAGAACAACCACCGCATCATAGTGCCTTATGTATGCTGCTATGGTCTTGTTACAGTCACATTCGCCGATTGGAAATAACGAAAATCAATCCCCTCGAGACCCTCAAGAATAGTCCCCTGACCGTAGTAAATTTTAAAACTAGTGGTGTTTGATATATTTAACATACTACACCGTAAACAAGATTTCCACGATTAACTACATATCTAAAACTAAACTATCCACTGAAAATGATTATGTACAACATATACACTACGTAAACATACATCTAAAACTATATAATCTATTCAATTAAAAAAATTACCTGAAAGGTGGACGACCAGACAAGCAGCGCTTAGCTAGCTTCTCTCCTCCTCTCTCCTCCTCTCCCTTCCCTCCCCTCTTTCTCTTTTTTTCTGAATAAAAGCGAGTTATGCCAGAATTTTAGGGTCTTTTATACGGTAGATTGTGCCGCCATTTGAAATGGCAACATGGACTTGCTGGATCCCTATCGTCATTTGAAATGGAGATTTTCCAAAAAAAAATATATATTAAAAAATTTAAGGACTTATAGGATCCCTATCGTCAATTGGAGTGACGACAAGGTCCTGTCGCCAGTTAGAGTGACGATAGGGTCATATCTTCATTTCAACTGGTGATAGAGACATCTCTGCACTGTTCTAAACTCTGTCTTCATTGCCTAGGCTGCTATCATCATTTGGAATGGCGATAGAAAATTTTTATCATTTCAAATTGCAACAGTAGCCTATATATATATATATATATATATAATTTGATTATTTATTTTTGTAATTTTTTTTTAAATAATATTTTTTTCAAAAAAAAAATCCTCACTAGGCTGTAGAAAACGTGTACCCAGATGGTGACACCTGGGCCGTGGCTAAACGTGTACCCAGATGGTGACTACTGTCGTAGAGCTAACTGTATTCGGTCAGATATACATACAGACAAGGCATTCATATTCATATTCATATTCATAGTAGTCATCAGAGATCACTATCGACAGTGTCAGTCAGAACAGATAAGCTAGGCGCATCGAATTGTACATACATACACTTGATTGGATTTTACTGCATCGCCTCCTGCAAATTTGTTTTACTGTACAACAGCAAGTAGTATGTTTTTCTGGAGCTGATCCTGTAACTGCTCAATTTTGTGTTCTTTTAAAATTTCGCTGAATTTTATGGATTTTTAAAAACTTTTGGTGCATGTTGTGAAATTACAAAAACTTGGTTGCATTTCAAAAGTCAAATCAAAATCCTTGCCTTAAATGGAAATTAACAAAAATCTAGAAGAAAAATTAAGTGCCAAAAGCTCTTTGAATTTGAATTTTCAATTCAAATTCAATTATGAAATTCCCTAATAAATTCCAAACTCAAATTCCTTCCCCCTTCTCCCCTCAGGCCGCAACCCACCTCACCGACCCAGCCTATCTCCCTTCCCCCTTAGCTCGCTCGCGCTTGCTTGACATAGCGCGCCCGCCTCCCTCCTTTCTCTTCTTTCGCCTGCATGCGGCCTAGCTCCTTTGCCGTAGCCCACCTCCACGTCAGGTCGCACACCAGCTCACCCTCACGCTCGTGTCACCGCCCGGTGGCCCCAGGACCCACCTGTTAGCTGGCCCTATTCATCGTCTTCCTTGCCCGCACCAGCGCACGCCGCTCTCTCTCTCTTCTCTGCACTCCATCAAAGCAACCACTCGAGTACTTCTGCCATAGTACACCTCGAACACAGCAGTTCTGCGAGCTTGTCTCGTCGCCAACCAGCTCGTCGACCACATAATGCGCGTAGTCGCATGTTCTTGCTGAGACGGCCGCGACAACGCCACCTCCCCCCCACACCCCTATAAATCCCCTCCCGAGCGCGTCACCATGTATGCCTCGACCTTCTCTTCCTTTTGCCCCCATCCACTCTCACTCTCTCTCGCTCAATCGGCGGGAACATGTCAAAGACCGAGCGCGAGATCTGTCGTTACCCTAGCTGCCGTCGCCCGTTCCTCGCTGCCCCGATGAGCTTCGAGCTTGAAGGTCATGTCCCTTGGCATCACCTCATTCTCCTCTTGCTGATGGTCCCCTTCTTCTTCCAGTTGGAGCACCAGAGCGTCGAAGCCCCTTTGTCCTCACCGCAAAATAGTACTCCCCGAATTATATATTAAGTCAAGAAGGGCCGTGACTCCCCAACAACGGAGGGTCCCTAATTAAATATGCACCTAGCAAAGGGTATTCTGGGAAGTGGCCCCGTAACGGGCACTGTCCTAGTCGTTGAGGGGTACCCAACGGAGCGGGTTTAATGCTGGGGATAGGGTTTGGAAAAGATTTGTTATGATCATCTTCATCGCACACCCAAGGAAGCATGCCATGGCCGACATATGAGTTGATTATATCTTGTTGGTAAAGTTATACAATCTCTGCAAAGTGTTTAAATCTATTCGACTAGTTGTGCCCCCGATCATGGGCATTGTGAAGAAAGTCACGCTGGTTAGTTTTATTAACTTAAAATTGTGAACTAAAATATGTTGGGTAAACATAGTGGTTGTGATTTACGACATTCTGGTTAAGCATAGTTGCTGTGAACGAGACATGTTGGTTAAGCATGGTCGCTAGATTTGGGATAGTATGATATCTGTGAGTTGTGACGTGCTAGTTAAGCATGGCCGTTTGGAAGTTGGAACATGCTGGTTAAGCATGGTGTGTGGAATTTGTGTCATGCTAATTAAGCATGGTTTCCAGGATGTTGTCGTGCTGGTTAAGCATATTCGAGATAATAATTGCTTACACAAAAGAAAGTTTGGTTTTAAAGTTAAACATGCTAAATCATAGGTTTCGAAAATAACTATAGTATTTGAGCAAACTGGCTTTGTGCTAAAATAATATACAACACCTCCATTGGAAGCCTTGCATCTATATAATTGCATTTGCGGTGAGGACTTGCTGATACTTTTGTACTCATGGTTGCTCAAATATGTAGATTCAGACTATGAAGCTGAAGATCCGGTATATAGATATTTTTATGCATCCGGCCATGAAAATAATGAAGACGGCGTTAACTAAGTCATAGCTCTAGTTGGTTGCTGTGGCAATGCATGGAGGTCACGCTCTTATGATGTTCTTTCGCTGCTATTACTACTTATTTCCGCTGCTACTCTGTTCTGTAAACTTTGGTCTTAAGCTCTATTCACTATATTATGTATTAATTAATTACTTGTTTATGTATTTGTTGTATGGATATAGTATTTGCCGATATCTGTACTGCGTAGACTAGCTACTAATAATTAGACTAATTCAGAATACACAGGTATTCTAGATGTTAATCCAGGTCCCCACAGATCATGCATGTTTTACCGTCCGCGTCATTTACCTAAGTAACCGTCCGCGCAAATCCACGTTTGGACGGATTACCAGCAGAAAGTACAGCCGACGTTACCGCCCTGGATGCCTTTTAATTAGTGCTTAAGCATCTCTCCAACTTGACCAAACTACTGGCTGATCTTTGAATTATGTCTGTTTTGGTTAACAAAAAAAATTTGTGCAGTGTTTTTTTTTTCAGAAAGCCACGGCGAGTAGGAGACTGGACTGGAGTGTAAAGTTGCTTCAACAGGTGATTTTGCTGGCCAATGTGTCAGCAGGCCTTTCCCTAGGGATCGACAGCAAAAAAAAAAAAAGGGTTATTAGTAACCGAACTGGTTGACGCAGAATAAATTCTTACGTTTCTCTCATTTTTTTTTGCCAACGATTTCGTCTACCCGTTCCCCATTGTATGTCAGTATGTCACTAGGAACAATGATGAGCTGAACCGATGGATTTCAGACTGAAACCGTCAAACTTACGGTACTAGTTACCATGCTGATTAGTACTTTATTACTAGGTAAAAAGTACTTACTGGAATGTTGTCGACAAGTCATCTTCACCATCAAGGAACAGAGCAGATAAACACACAGACAATGCGAGAGCAGAAGAGCAGGGGTGGAGAGAAGGGAGTGAGATCCGTCCAAATTCGACCGATGAAAATAGCAACAGGGGAGGAGACGGAGGTGCACACAGAGCAGAGTAGAAGAGCGGGGGTGGAGGTGAGGGCGCAAAGGAGGAGAAAGCGTAGGCGGCGTCACAGGTGAATGTTGTGACAGCACAATGCGATGAGATAGTTTGTTGATAACGTGATCCACATGTCAGTAGAGAAAGAGAAGTGGGAGGGTGGGAAGGATGAACGACCACTACCTTTAATTTTTAACTATATATATACCCGTCTATAAATACACTCCACCTTGCCACATTTCTCTCCTCTCACTTGCTATCACTCTCCACACTACAATCTCTCAAGGTCTCTCAAGGAAGGAGAGGAAACAAGAGAAGCCTTGTCACTCGATCTCTTGCCATGGTGTCCAAGAGCCCCTTGTCGTCCTCGCCTCGGCCGATGCACGATGGCAATGGCAACCCAGCGGCCACGACGCAGGTCACGGGCCGCCTGTGCCTGCACTGGCCAGAGTCCGGCGCGGGGGCGATGGAGAAGAACGTTGTGCTCTGCCGCATCAGGCACCGGAAGCGCGCCAACCACCATCTGGTATGCGTTGTACCTTGCTGCTTCTACAGACGGCGCCGGAGCCGGAATGTTAGACATAATTTTATTGTCTAAAGTTTATGATGCGGGGTGCCCGATCTTCTCGACGTAGAACCTCTTGATAACTTGTGTACCCTGACGAACCACCAGCTGATCCCCCGCGCCAATGCATGGACTTGCAACTCTATGAAAAATTCGCCCAAACACACACTTGATTGGATCCTCGCGACCAAGCGAAGATCGTCGAACCCTCAATTCCCAAATGAAAAGCAAGAACGACCCTTGTTCTCAATGCCCAATTCCCTCTGTTTTGGCTATAAGCACAACAGGAGAATCAAGCAAAAGCTTTGAAAATATATTAAACGTGGTCTGAGGTTACAATGGGGGTCTACCCCTCAATATATAGTGTCACTTCTCCTCCTCATGGCTGGCCAAGAGGTCCTACTCCTATTCTAATTCGGATTTGGAGTCCTACTCCAATTCCGACACATTCCAAAACAAAAAAGGAAACTCTGATTTTACAACCATCACATTTATTCGATCATATCTTTTGATCCAGAAGGAATTTCGGAGTGAGGGAGGATCCGTTGGATCGGTCTTGAAGTTAGCTTTCCAACAAGCCCAAAAACACTCGAATCGGACTTTGTATGAGAAAGTTATGACCTTCTTACTCCGGACTGTCCTGCTGATTCCGAATCCGAATTTGAGGCTGATTCCGAATCCGAATTGAATTCTGAGTTGATTCCGAGTTTGAATTTAGTTGGGCTTGTGGAAGTTTCGAATTTGACTTGGATTCTTGGGCTTCTCTCCCCCTGCTTGTCTCCCACGAGCTTCTCCTCCATTGTGACGGCCTTTCTTCAAGAACAGCCTCATATCCTTCATCTCCGTTCATTATTGAATCTTCCAATCTGAGGACAAACAAAACACTAGTTTTAGGTAGTATGAAATTCTCAACTAATTTAAAAGGAAATTCAGTGAACAGATTCACCTGTTGGATAAGCTTCTCTTGTTTTTCAACTCTCTTAGTAAGCTCATGTTGTTATGAGGTATTTAATGAATTGAAAACATTATATGAAACAACGTAGCTAAGGATGTCCGCATCATCCTCCATTTATTCAAAAAACGCCGTCTGCGGCTTTTGATAGCCTGAAAATGTGCTAGACGAAGAAAACAACGTATATGCATGGTATATGTATGAATCAATTATTGTGTTCTTCTTATTGTTTTGCACAATCAATATCTCAAAATAATATTTCAAATTTCACAACTGACTTATATGATAAAATTTAACCTTTCCAATATCAAAGTCAACTAAAGTGGGTGAAAACAAATTGATACCATTTCATGCTTCAACTGCGCTACTCTGATTAGTTATACATTTAAGAGATAAACAAGTAGGCATCATATTGTGTTCTAAACAATAGACACTTGTATTTAAACCCATCTTAAAGAGACCGTGACATTGCTCAATAGATGGTTTGCGCAAAATATGTAATTTTAAATCAACAAGATTATCACCGGTAATGCATATTCGATAAACTTGAAACATGTTGTTGTCTACACCAAAATCTCCGATCAAATTGAATTTATATGTGTGTACGCAGCTATTTACTAGTGATCTTAAATGTGAAATTTCAAGAACCTTCTTAATAACACTAACTACCTCTTTTGGTTTATCAAATATGATATGACACAAAGAATCATTAAGAGATATTCCAGTAAGAACTTCTGTATGAGTAATCAATTCCATATTATGCAAATTAAGCATATCAAATTTAGAACTTGGAATCATCAAAGGAATAATGGAGTTCTCAGTTTTACGCACCTTGTCTTGATGATCTATCGATTTAGTACCAATAGTGTTACCTTGATCGTCCTCCTCAGTTGATGTAGGTGCCGCGGGTATCGTAATGTCATCATGTAACCACGGGGTATCATTTATTCCCTCTCCAACCATGGTTATATCTTCATCTTTCTCTTCCAATGGCGAGGGCTCTTGAATGTCCAACTCCTTATTTGCTTGGTCCACCTGCACAATGTGTGATACAACACTAGAAATAGAGGGTAGGTTGTTAGGTTCAAAAATAATCTTACTTGTCCTATCATCTATCTCTCCCTTTTCTTTTGGTGTATCTCTCACACTCTCAATTGGGATGCTCTCAACCTCGCATATAGTGGACTCACACAGCTCACTCTTTTTATCACTCTCACTCAATTTGGCTATGTGGCTCTCATTCTCACATGGGTTTTGATACATCTCATCCTTGTAAGACAGTGGGCCAGCAAGGGCACAACTACCACCAACCACGACCTCCTCACGTGTTGCGGGTTGTAACGGGGCAGCACTACTCATCACCTCGGTCGAAGAAAAATTCACATGCTCGATCTTCTTCTCAAGTGACACACCAGTAGATGAATTAGAACTAAAGAGCCGGCGCAGATTTAATTGATGTGCTTGTATGTGTTTAAGTCTCTTTTTTGCCTTCATAACATATTTCACAAGATCTTGCAGACTACGAAAATATTCATCTTGAAGTGCAAAGCAACCAAGGATAAAAATCTCGTTACACCAGCTTTTCTGGTGGATGGTCAGAATGATAACCGCCGATTACGGATTTACGAAAAAACCGGATGAAATTCGTTTGAATTTGTTTAAAAACCATCAAAATTTTAAAACTAGAATTTGAATTTGCTAAACGGGAAAAACCGGCGGGTTTTCCGTTATCGGACCGACCGTAAGCCGTAACCGGCCAGAATCACGATTCATCACGGATTTTGATCCATGGCAAAGAACGATCCGATAATTCAAGCTCGCTTTGAAGTGTGTCTTTTCTTGATATGCACTAGTGATATTGGCACGGCGCATTGCATGATTCAACTCAATGTAGTAATCTTGGACAACTTTGCATCCTTGTGTAATGCTCTCCACGTGGCGTAGTAGTTCCCGCCATAATAGGATGGAATAAATTCTCTTCTCATGACCCTTTTAAATAGACCCAAGATGTAATGAATCGTTTTCACTTAGTTGTTGCCACCAACTAGAGGCATAGTCCGTAAAAAACAAAGTGGTCACTCCACTTCCTTGGCTTCTGATTCGAACTTATGGGATTCAAGCTCAAACTCCATGTTTTGTACCCACTCAAGATACTCCTCTGGATCATTACTACCATAGAAGGGAAGATATGTATACTCGCGATCCGCCATTGTTAGCGACAAAGCAAAGAATATGTATGTAGGTGTATGTGTATATCTCAAACTCACTTGTCTTACCGAATTACATTCTTACCTTCCAAGTGAATTAAGATCAACAATACTTACACTTGAGTATGAGGAACCACAAGGTGATGTGTGAGCGAATTTCTAGAGCAAGTCAAAGCACGACAACAGGTGTTTTGTGGAGCTTGGTATGGATACCTACTTAATTAGAAAATTCTAGGTATTGTAAGGCTAAGTAAATATCCAAACTAGAATTCAATGCCTAGTTGCCGATCACAAATATATAAGTGAAAATCAAAGCAACTCACACGCAAAGATATTGGAACTTAGTGCAATCAAGAAATGAGCTATGTAAGATATAAGTGAAGAACAAAATAGCTCGTATTGCACAAGTTATAGAAAGACGCTAGCTAGTTGTAAATAATGAAACTAGGGCACAAGATTGCACAAAATATTGATATTCTAACAATTGAATCAAGAATGAGTGGGGATTTTCGCTCAAGTTTATGGTTCGGCTATGCGCTTTCTTTTTCCTTTTCTCTTTTCTTTTTCTCTTTTTCTCTTCTTTCTTTTTTTTCTCTTCTCTTTTTTCCTTCCTTTTTTTTGAACTATTGCCAAAATTCTTGTTCTACCAAAAATGAGCAAAAATTCTTTCCCACCTTTTGATCTTTGAACAATTGTAAGAACACAAATATTAATATGCAGCCCTAAGCAACGATTTAGCTAGTCTCAAATAGGTTCAAAGTATTCGCAAATGATTGAAAGTTTCACAAAGGATCAATTGATGTCTCACTTTTTTTGTGTTATTATTTTTATAAACACGACTAAAAAATCAAACTAGGCTCAAATAAAAGCAACGCAAAAGAATTCAAAATCAACAAACTAAACTTGATTCTAATGGACAAAAACTTAACAAAACTCAATAGAATAACAAATTAAATACTACGGAAACAAAAAAAATTTGTATGGCTTTTTCGTGTATAGGAAAAAATGATAATCGGATAAAGATCCCACCGAGTCAACTGAGCTCGATACCACCCGATGCGGGTGCCCAATCTTCTCGACGTAGAACCTCTTGATAACTTGTGTACCTGACGAACCACCACCGATCCTCGCGCCAATGCACGGACTTGCAACTCTATGGAAAATTCGCCTAAACACACACTTGATTGGATCCTCGCTGACCACAAGCGAAGATCGTCGAACCCTCAATTCCCAGCGGAAAAGCAAGAACGACCCCTTGTTCTCAATGCCCAATTCCCTCTGTTTTGGCTATAAGCACAACAGGAGAATCAAGCAAAAGCTTTGAAAATATATTAAACGTGGTCTGAGGTTACAATGGGGGTCTACCCCTCAATATATAGTGTCACTTCTCCTCCTCATGGCTGGCCAAGAGGCGCTACTCCTATTCTAATTCGGATTTGGAGTCCTACTCCAATTCCGACACATTCCAAAACAAAAAAGGAAACTCTGATTTTATAACTATCACATTGATTCAATCATATCTTTTGAGCCAAAAGGAATTTCGGAGTGATTGAGGATCCGTTGGATCGGTGTTGAAGTTAGCTTTCCAACAAGCCCAAAAACACCCGAATCGGACTTCGTATGAGAAAGTTATGACCTTTTTACTCCGGACTGTCATGCTGATTCCGAATCCGAATTTGAGGCTGATTCCGAATCCGAATTGAATTCTGAGTTGATTCCGAGTTTGAATTTGGTTGGGCTTGTGGAAGTTTCGAATTTGACTTGGATTCTTGGGCTTCTCTCCCCTTGCTTGTCTCCCACGAGCTTCTCCTCCATTGTGACGGCCTTTCTTCAAGAACAGCCTCATATCCTTCATCTCCGCTCATTATTGAATCTTCCAACTGAGCACAAGCAAAACACTAGTTTCAGGTAGTATGAAATTCTCAACTAATTTAAAAGAAAATTCAGTGAACAGATTCACCTGTTGGATAAGCTTCTCTTGTTTTTCAACTCTCTTAGTAAGCTCATGTTGTTCTGAGGTATTTAATGAATTAAAAACATTATATGAAACAACGTAGCTAACGATGTTCGCATCAGTTTAGTTTCTATTTTATGTTTAGGTTAGTATGGGATCACATTGAGGAAAGCGTATTCAATTCGGTCTATATTCAGTTCAGTTTGCTCTCTATTGGTTTTCATATCGGATATTGTAGCGTGTCTGGTTCTTGTCGTTTTTTCGTGTTTCAGAGTCGCTGGTGATTCGAGATCGGAAAACCGAATTCGTAATCTATTTGTAATTTGTTTTATTGTCTATATAAGAAAATAGAAAAGTCGCATTGTTTGATACGACGCAAATTGGAAAAAAATTTGTTGTCTTTGTTCTTTGTTTTGTTCGACAACTTCTGAAGTTTGAAAGAAGCATTTCTTCATAAGTTCTTCATAGAAGACATCGAGTGCATCTGTGTTTGATTTTAGGTTTTGTTTCAACATTTGGTATCAGAGCTTTCACTTCATTGGTGATAGCAGGGGATCAGTCACCAAAGAAGGGATCACATACGCTGCCTCTGAAGATTGGCGTTGAACCAGCAGCGCTAGGAAAAGCTTTGACGAGAGGAATTGGTGTGCTGATTCAGTACCCAATTCTCAATTAAAACAACTATGGCTTATGGGCCGTAAAGATGAAAATCATCTTCCGCTTTCTTGGAGTATGGGCAGCATCGAGGGCAATGTACTGATCTGATGAACCACGGAGGTCCTGATTTGACTCGGTCTTTCGATAAGAAGATAAATTCGGTAGAAATCATTCAACTCTCATGATCCTGACTACGAATTCGCAAGGCTCGAAACTACACAATCGCTGAACTGCTCAACAAGTCGTTATCAACCGTGCACGAATACCCAAATGACCTGATCACAAAGTTCAACTCTTGCATACACCGAAGAAGCACGCAAGAACAAGGTAAAAAAGCAATCTGGTGTATTGCAAATATGAGTGAAATTGGTATTGATAAGTGGGGTTTCGAAGACGATGTCGTTGTTGTTCTCGCCGAACAAGAGGACAAAGTATAAAGTAGCAAAGCTAAACTTCAATCAACAAAACCCGAATTTTGCTAAAGGGTGGCGACTTCTATATTAGGAGGGCGGCCAGGAGGTGAAAACCCTAGGGCCGATGGTACTATTCATAGGTATTGTTCACATGAATAGTACAGCCTCCCTAGGGTGGATGGCAGCATACGGGCCTCATGGGCCAAGTCGACCCATACATTACATAGCCTGTGGGCCAATAATTGGTGGCGTAGCACCATGGCATGTAGACGCAGCACCATGGTATGTGCACGTAGCTCGGCTCGTAGGAGTAGAAGTAGCTCGGCCCAATTGGGGACTATGGCATTGTTGTGGCCGAAAGTCCAATTGGAGAAGATGTGTTTGAAGTAGAGGATGTCGTACAGCGGGTCAAAGTAGTGGTTGCATCCTTAGGGTTGATGTCCTCATCATGATCGATGAGGAGAAAGATCAGGGAGCTCTGGCTGCTATTTCCGAGGAAGTACCAGATGCGGTAATGTTAGCAATTGCTGATAAACAGACAGCAAAAGCAGCATGGGAAGCGATTCAGGAGATGAGTGTTGGTGAAGATCGAGTCAAAAAGGCGAGGGCAGAAACAGTGAAATGATGTTTTGATCGCATGATCATGACAGATACCGAAACCATCAATGAATTTTCACAGAAGCTAATCAGTACAGCTAGTGAAATACGTTCGCTTGGAGTTGAGCTAAAGGAAATTGCTATTGTAGATAGATTCTTCAGCGTAGTCCCAAATAAGTTTCTTCCTATTGTCGGCATGATTGAGCAGTGGGGAGATATGACAACAACGTCTCTGTTCGAAGCAATTGGACGACTTACAGCGTTTGAGGAAAATCTGAGAGGGAGGCGCAATGAAAGAAACAAAGGGGGGGAAGAGCAATTGATGATGACACAAGGTCAATGGGAATCATTGGCTGCAAACGAGGGGGAAAAGAGCAGTTGAAGCTGACATGAGGTCAATGGGAATCGTTGGTTGCAAAGGAAAAGAAGACCTTCGATGGTACTAGCAGGGGTATGAATAGAGGCAGTGGCTGAGGATATAATGGGGGTTGAGGCGAAGGCACTGACAAAAAACCATACAAGAAAATTGATAAATCTAAGATTAAGTGTTTTAATTGTGACATTTTTGGTCATTTTGCCTCAAAGTGCCGACAGCCAAGAAGGGAGCGAATAAATTTTATGCAAAAGCAAGGCGACGAAGAGCTAGCTCTGCTCATGGTCGAGACTTGTGAAGTTGTACAGATGACCAAAACGACAACAAGAAAGGTTATGTTGCATGAAGAGAATGTCTGACCCGACCTTGGTCTAGAAAGTGCAAAATACAATAGCTCTTGGTATTTAGATACTAGAGCTAGTAATCACATGACCTGTGTGAAGATGTTTGCAAAGCTAGATGAAACGGTGTCAGGGGTTGTCAAATTTGGGGATGATTCAGTGGTTGAAATGTGTGGGAGAGGGGTTGTTCTATTCCAGTGCAGGAATCAAGACCAGTGCAAGAATCAAGAACACAAAATACTCACAAATGTGTATTTCATACCGAAGCTCAAAAATAATATAGTGAGTCTTGGGAAACTCGATGAGGTCGGGTGCAAGATCATAGTTGAAGATGGAAAATTATCAATCTTTGACCCTGATCGGGTTCTGCTGGCAAAAGTGCAAAGATTAAGTGAAAGACTATATTTGCTGAATCTTCATCTGACAGACCCAATATGTCTGCTGACAAAGAAAACTAGTGAAGCCTGGAGGTGGCATGCAAGGTATGGACATCTCAATTTTCATTCGTTATGGAACTTATCTCGTTTGGAGATGGTAGAAGTGTTGGGACCGGATTTTTGAATCCGAACCCTCTGTGTATTTCTACACCAGTCCTAGATCAGTAGCAAGTGCACACAGTGGAAACATTGTTGATAACCAGTTCAAATCACAAAATAACATTAATAAATAACTGAGTACCGGCCTTATGGCCTCTTATTACAAAAGAGGTCAAAAGACCTTAAGTCTTACAGCAGCGGAAACAACAAAAAGAGTAAACTTCGAGTGGTGACCCATCAAATTGCCCACCGGCATTCGACTGGGGAAACGCTTGACCTAGTACTCAGGAAGCCTTCACAAAGCCACAGCGAAGTAGTCGTAGTCGTTCTCGGCATCTTCGTAGACTTCTTAGATTTGTTGAGCGTAGCATGTGAGTACATAAAGTACTCCGCGAGTCTTGGGAAATGATGCATATGCATAGCTTTAACAATAAGGCATATAGGGTTCATTTGCACAAAGCAGCATTTTAAGTTTAAACATCTTGTTAAGAAGCTCATTTGACAAAAGGTGATTAAAAAGATAAAGTAAATTAAATTAAACTCTAATGCAGGTTCCAACTACCATACATTAGTAAAAGGCTCTAATCGCCTGGTTTTCAAGAATTGAGGTCTAGCTGCTCAACTGGCTCTAACTGCCAGAACCATAATCCAAGAGTTCCAACTACTCCCAGATTCCCAAAATAAATCTTTTAAACCAAAACTGAAATCTACCATGTGTATACACACCTTGCCCGCCCTTGACCGTGGGCACGGCTATTCGAATAGTTTTTAACACTCTGCAGAGGTTGTACAGCTTGACCCACACGAGACAATCAACTTATACTGTCCGCTTACACACTTCCGAAGGTGTGCGACTAAGCGATTGTCACATGGCTTTTACAATACTTTATCCTAACACTAGCCCGCCCGATGAGCTTAACCCCAAGCCATGGACGTCATTTACCATCGACCCGGAGCTCATTGTTGTGAGGGATAACCTGCCCGGACTTGGACGTCTTTTACCAACATCCGGCGCAAGCCCTGACAGACATGGACGTCAATTACCATCATCTGCACTACCAGGTAAAACCTACCAACTACAGCCTGCGGACGTAATGCTAGAACATAGTAAATTATTCAGCCATGTCCTTCCCATTTAGGACATGTGGTTGTACGGTAATGCTTGGTTTGAATAAACACAAGAGTCAGTCCTTAATCGACCAGGGTCAGACAAACCAGACTCATACCACTCACCTTAGTCTAAAATATTTTCCACCATTTTTATTTTGTTTCCAAATATTGACATTACCTAATGTCAAATATTTTTCAAAATTTAAAGGATAATAAATAATAAATATTTTTCTCACCCAAAGGTTAAACAGGAACAAAGCACGTCTAAGCAATTCTACCGTATCAAACTATTCTGCAACATTGTATTCAATAATGCAGACTTTCCTACACTAGGGTTACAAAGATGTAGGATATCACATAACAAGGATGATAATAGCAAACTTTAGGTTTTTAACTAACAACCTACAGTTTAACTTATCATTTTAATAAATAAGCAATGCATAATAATGTTTAAAACTGAAAACATATTTTACAAGTCATAGGTTCAAAGTGGTCAAAGGAGACTCGCCTTCAACGTAGGTTGTGGTTGCCGCGTCCGGTTGGTCAAAACTGGTGTCGACGGTGTCGGATTCTATAAACGCGAAACGATACAAATAAATAATAGAAAAACAAATAAATTATAAAAATTACAAAATAAATACTGGAAGAAAGAGAATGAATTTATATGAATTTAGGATCAAGAATCGACGAATTTGAAGTTTGTACGAAGGAGAACGGACATATGGAAGATTGATTAACACAAGAAACGAAACAAAATACAGAAATACACTATTTAGAAATTACTGTTCACCAAAAACAGAAAATGGAGGAAAATCTTGGCCACTGGGGTTCAAACCTGGGACCTCACGCAACAGCAAAGTACAACCCGCCTCCTCTAACCAAATGACTACCTGTGCTCTTGTGATAAATAAACAAGGCAAAACTATATGAAGCAAAGCACTGACGTTCTTTAACCACCAGAGAAACGAACGGAGCAGAAGCTCAAGGTCATGACAATGGCGCTAGTGAGGGAGGCGGCAAGATGGCTAGCCAAACCTAAAAATGGGAGCCCAAGGGGTCACTCTACCTGAGGAGGCGGCTCAGTTGGGAACCATGGCGGCAAGAATGACGCGACAAGGAACGGCGGTGGCAACATGGCTGTGCACGGCGGCGGCGGCACTCGACGTGAATTTGAACAAACGGAGGTATGCACTAGGTAGAGTGGATGATGGAGATCAAGCAGTAACGAGGAATTGAATTTTGGCTCACCAGAGGCGACGAATTCGACGATTTGGGTGAAACGACCGTCGTTCGGAAAAATTGAAATTTGATGTCGTCGGTGCTCCGGAGGTTATGAGACTTGGAGGGGATGCAAAGGGGTCAAAGAAGAGCTATCATGCCAATTTATAGCTTCTTTCGTAAAACGAATCGCCGGAACAAGAGGAATCACAGGGGACGGTTTTAGCTCGCTTACGGAAACTGAAAGAAACGCCAAATTGATTGATGAGCGGTTTAAGGGCCTTTGAATGCACGAGGATAATGGCGCAGTGATTACGGGGTCGCAATGCTTCAAACGGTTTTCAAATTGATGAACCGAGTGAAGAGAACAGGCAAGAAAATAAAAATCGGATGTTTCGGACGGAGCACAGGGCTCTTCGACTGGAGCTAGAAGAAAGGGATTAAGGTGGGAATAAAAGGGAGTGAGGGCTTTAGTCAAAGAAAGCCAAATGGCCGGTTGGTAGCTTGTGCAATGGAACTTCACATTAAGTGATCGACGCTCGGGAGGAATTCTTGGATGGGTGACCGACGGGAAGTCACATTTTTTTTTAATTTAAATAACATTTTTTTAAGAAGAAAAGGAAAGAAGGGCAAAATAAATAAATAAATAAATAGTTTGGATCAAGAAATTAGAACGAATATTTTTCTAGAGATTTAAATTTGAATTTTCGAAATTAAGATTGGACATGCAGTTTTGAAATTTGACTTCCTACCAGTACTACAAAAAATACAAATAAGATCCAAATAAATTTCAGATAATTTTAAATAATTAATTTAAAATTCAATTTTAGAGAAAGCGAAATTTAGGATGTTACAAGAAGGATTGCCTGAAATTAATCAAATAGAGCAAATTTGCAAAGGGTGCCTTGTCGAAAAGCAGTATAGGAGACCATTTCTGACACATTCAATGTATCGAGCAGAGAACTTGCTTGAGTTAACACATAGAGATCTATGTGGTCCAATCACTCCGAAAACACCAGCAGGTAATAGCTACTTTTGCAAATTGTCGATGACAGCTCTAGATATATGTGGCTACGACTCACCAAAACTAAAGATCAAGCTTGTGATGCTTTCAAAGTAATCAAAACAAGTACTGAAGTAAAAAAATCAACGTATGATGAAAGCATTCAAAACAGATTGAGGAGGAGAATTCAGGTCTAAAGATTTCGTCGAATTTTGCGAAGAACAAGGAGTGAAGAGGCTTTTCACAACACCATACTCGCCCCAACAAAATGGTACTGTTGAAAGGAGGAATCAAACTGTGGTGGAAATGGCCCGTAGCTTGCTAAAGAGTATGAGTGTATCGACAAGATTTTGGGGAGAAGTTGTAATGATGGTTGTTTATTTACTGAATCGATCACCTACAAAGAGTTTGGCTGGAAAAATCCTTATGAGGTATGGCACAATAAAAACCGAAGGTACATCATTTGAGAACTTTCGATTGTTTAGCTCATGTGAAAATTGTGCTTCCTCATGCGAAGAAACTGGATGATCGAAGTATTCCTATGGTTTTTATTGGATATGAGCAAGGATTAGAGGCCTATCGATGTTATGATCTGAAATACAACAAGTTGCATACCAGTCAGGACGTGATTTTTGAACAAGACAAAACCTGGGATTGGTTTGTTGAAAGTGTTCAAGAAGATACTTTGGTGAGTAAGGATCGTACGTTCCATATACATTATGAGCCTGAAAATGCAGACACCAAGTGGAGCTAGTTGTGACAGAAGAAGTTATTACAGAGCCACTAAGTCCTCATGCTGATGTTTTATCTACTCCATTGTTTGAAAACAGCACTCGGCAGGAGCACTCAAGGGAGGAAATAGATATTGATTCATCGACAGAAGGACCAATTCAATTTTGAGCATTAAGAGATATATATGAATCTACTAAGCCTGTCAAGATACAATATTCAGGGTTGTGTTTGTTAGCTCTAGAAGAACCGACAAGTTATGAGGAAGCGGCAAAAGAAAAATGCTAGAGAATTGCAATGCAAGAAGAGATGAACTCAATTTAGGACAATCAAACATGGAATCTCGTGGACTTGCTGCCGATAGAAAACCGATTGGCTTAAAATGGGTATTCGAGGTGAAAAAGGATAGCCAAGGCAATATTGTTAAATACAAAGCACATTTAGTAGCAAAAGGGTATTCTCAACGTCATGGGGTAGATTTTGAAGAAATCTCTGCACTAGTCGCAAGGTTGAAAACTGTCAGGTTGCTTATTGCATTGGCATCACATGGTGGATGGGAGATTCATTATATGGATGTAAAATCAACTTTTCTCAATAGGGGATTTACCCGAAGAAATTTATGTACATCAACCTCCTGGATATAATGTGGAAGGGAAGGATAATATGGTATTAAAACTCAAGAAGGCTTTGTATGGACTTAGACAAGCACCTCAAGTTTGGAATTATAAATTGGATCAAACTCTGGTGTCTTTGGGTTTTGAGAAAAGTCATTTTGAACATGTAGTTTACAGGAGAGCAAAAGGTAACACATTTCTGTTGGTTGGAGTATATGTAGATGACTTGATCATTACTAGATCAAATGTCAAAGACATAACATAATTCAAAACCAATATGAAAAGGTTATTTAGGGCATGTTTGGTATAGCTCCAACTCCTAGCTTGTGGGAGTGGGTGGAGTGTACAAACAGGTTGCTCCATAAATTTTTGAAGTTGGAGCAATCAAGAGCGGAGCGACTGTAGTGCAAATTTTGAGAGTGGGTAGAACCTTACTTCAAAAGAGGAGCTACGGACCAACAAAACAAAATACCCTAAGAGTTGAGAATAATTACCCGCAATATGCCACTCCACTACCCAAGCCGCAGCCCCACCTCGCACTGGTTCGCCAGTTCGCATCCCCACGCAGCCTCTTCTCATCCCTCGCCTGTTCAGTAGCAAGGGGACGGCCGGGTGGCGGCTCTCGCCCGCCGACCTCTTCGTCCTCTCTCCCAGCATCATTCTCTTCCACTATTCTCAGACATATGCTAATTCGTGGCGTTATTCATTTTCAGCGTTGATACAGCACTAAGCCAGGCAGAGATTCGGCAAAGGTTGTATGCTGCTGAGTAGGGTGAACTACAAAATCTACACCTTGTTTAGAAATGTAGGGATTCCTGTCAAATGACAAGTTTTTGCCTAGAGGCTAGAAGAAATCAAGATAGCATTGTCCGTCAACTGATGCATCCTTCACTTCTGTTCAGACACAACCTTCTACTTAGTGAATGACATGTATAGCATAACCATTCTAACGATTGACTATGTTGTATTTTTCTTACTTAATGTGTAAATTCAATTCTTTGTGAATTGTGATGCCCTGTCGGGCATTTGTTTTCATGATCTGTGTGTCTGAACTCCTAAGTCCTAAACTACATATATGCACATTGTGTTCTCTTCCCAAGTGTAACTCGACTCCCTTTCAGTTATGGCACTGTATTACATTGCAAGCAATGAACATATAAGCTTGCATCAGTTTTTTTGGTGGCAGCTCTATCTCAGGTTTTTTTGGGGCTTTTGGTATCAAATGTAAGATAAACATAGCAAGCCACTCCCTATTGCTCTCTCTGAAGCATGACAACAGAGCTGAGCCTTGCTTCGGTACTCCTCTTTACTAAGTTTACTAATCTTAAAGTAAAATGGTAAAAGTTTACTAATCTTGAAGTAAAAGAGATTATTAATGAGAAGGTGCAAATATGTCTCATTGTAACTGACTTGATTATATTGGTTCTAGTCATACCCTTTCTGTTTTGAGAGGGTGAAAAAGATGGCACAACAGGGTACAATATGGCAAAAAAATAATAAAATAAAAGCACGGCATGACTAAAATCAATTTATTAAATTTTTATAAGTTAAGTAATACAAAAAAGATTACAAATCACAAAACAAGGGTAGTGCAGTCTTTTTACAATGACCATTCTCATTTCTGAAGCTGGAGTCAATTTTCTAACCAAACAGCTCTTCAGATTACTCCAACTTCTCGTAAGAGTGGATCCAAGAGTGAAGCTGGAGTTGGAGCTGCAAAAACAAAGAGCAGAGCCATACTAAACAGGCCCTTAGTATGAGTGATCTTGGACTCTTGAGCTATTATCTAGGCATTGAGGTGAAACAAAGAACTGGAGCTATCACCTTGTGTCAAAGTGGGTATGCTAGAAAATTATTGCCATTGTCGGGTATGACAGACTGCAATCCCTGTCAGACACCCATGGAGAATCAACTGAAATTGAGTAAGAAAGGTGGTGGTTCTCCAGTGAATCAGACTAAATATCGAAGCATAGTTGGAAGAGTACGGTATTTGGTCAATACAAGACCAGATATTGCTTTTTCGGTCGGGATAGTGAGTCATTTTTTGGAAGAACCGGCGATTGAACATTTGGCAGCAGTAAAACATATTTTGAGATATTTGAGTGGCACAAAAGATTTTGTTGCTGTTATGAGAGGTGTGATGACCCAGAACCGAAGATTGTTGGTTATTATGATAGTGATCTGGGAGGTGACCTTGATAATCGAAAAAGTACCACTGGAATGGGTTTCTATTTTGAACACAGCTTGATTACTTGGGGATCTAAAAACAGAAGATTGTAGCTCTATCCTCTTGTGAAGCAGAATACATTGCAGCTACAACTGCTTCATGTCAAGGTGTTTGGTTAAGTTGTTTAATTGGAGACTTGACGAAGCAAACACATAATAAAGTCAGATTAATGATTCATAATAAATCGGCCATTGCACTATGCAAGAATCCGAGCTATCGTGATCGTAGCAAGCACATTGATACACAATATCATTTTCTTCATGATTGTGTTGAAAGTGGCAAAATAGAAGAAAGTGGCAAAATAGAAGTGGAGTATATTGTAACTGAACTTCAACGAGCGGATATACTGACTAAAGCATTAGGCCGAGTGAAATTCATTGAGTTGAGAGAGAAGTTGGGGGTCAGAGATGTAAAATTAAGCCAACAAAATTAGGGGTTGATTTGTTAGACCTAATCTTGTTGTTTAAAGTTTAGTTTCTATTTTATGTTTAGGTTAGTATGGGATCGCATTGAGGAAAGCGTATCCAATCCTATCTGTATTCAGTTCAGTTTTCTCTCTGTCAGTTTTCGTATCGGATACTGTAGTGTGCCCGGTTCTTGTCATTTTTTCGTCTTTCAGAGTCGCTGGTGATTCGGGATCGGAAAACCGAATTCGTAATCTCTTGGTAATTTGTTTTATTGTCTATATTAGAAAATAGAAAAGTCGTATTGTTGGACACGGTGCAAATTGGAAAAACTTTCGTTGTCTCTGTTCTCTGTTTTGTTCGACAACTTCTGAAGTTTTAGAGAAGCATTTCTTCAGAGAAGGCATCGAGTGCGTATGTATTTGATTTTAGGTTTTGTTCCAACACGAAAAAGGACGGCGAGTGCCGACAACTGCTAATTAATATAAGCATGCATGTCCGATGCTTAATTTTTCCTGGTATGTAGCATTATAGGCTAAATTATCGTGGTTGACGATGCAGTAGCAAATTTAGCTATCTTCGAACATTAAATACAAAAATAGCATCATGGAGTCGTTGAATCCGTGCACCGGGTGCACGAACTCGGGAGCACTGTGCAATAGGGGCACAGACGTGCCAATGTGCGCGCAGAGAGAGGGGGGTTGACGCGCCTACGCCGTTGACGATGACCTAATAATTCTCAATTAATTAAGTTATTTATCTGTAACGTTTATAGATAATAATGTATTTTATATAACCTTCAAATGTACCCCTCAATATTAACAATGAAAGATCATACATACCCAATGGTCGTAAGCTATTTTACGACCACCATATATGGTCGTAAGTTCTTCTACGACCACCTCTTGGTTGTAAGTCCTACTACAACCAAACGTATATAGTCGTAAGTTCTTCTACGACCATCCATTAATCATAAGTCTTACTACGATTACCTCATGGTCGTAAGTATTACTACAACCTGATCATCTGCGACCACTATATGGTCGATAAAGCCTACAGATTTGTAGGCCCAATCAATTAGGGATATTTGTGCGCTGTGTTTAATACGCACAGTAGTTAATATGCGTTGATATTTCTGAGATAACTACGCGTATTAAACCCATGTCTCTAACATAACCGCAAAACGACGTGGGGGAATGCGTCTCCGACAATAACTACCATTAAATATGTGCATTGCATCAAACGACAATGTGCCTCTTGACGTAGACAACTGTCACCCCTTCATGCGCTATATAAGGAGTAAAGTCGGTGAAAAGAGAGGAGGGGCGATCAAGCAACGAAAGAGATAGGAGTCATTAGTCTTAGCCTTTGGTGACTTCTCTTCTGTAAACACAATCAATACATCAAACATAGGAGTATGATTATTATTCTCTTATGAAAAGGCCTGAACCTGTATAAAATTTATGTGTCCTTTTCTATGTGGTTTCGCTCCAGGCGAGCCTCCAGCATTCATTGATAAAATCGATACTAAACCATCGACAGTCGTGCCCCCAACGCACGGACTCTGGTGCGGGCGCACGGACGAGGCCACGTGCACGCGAAGGAGGGAGCTTTGGGCCTAGGGCGCGCGGAGGAGACGACTCTGTGGCACAGGCACGCGGACGAGGGCCTCCGACCGCCTGGGCGCAGACTCAGCGACATGTCGACCACCGACAACTCTGTGATGCCATTTTTTGCATTTGATGTCCTGGGGGAGCTAGATTTGCTATTACGGATGTCACGCGCTAATTTATGTGGCATTAATTCAGTATATATGCATGCATGGATGCAAGAAATATATGGGCTTGCTTGTGTTTTTTTTTATTATTTTTTGAAAGTCTGCACTTGCTTGTGTTGAAATAAATGATTTGGTGCTCTATGTCATGATCAAGAGAGCATAAGCAAATTAACCATTTCTGAATTGATTCCTCCGTTTTGCTTTGGATTCCATTATTATTTTTAGGCTACAAATTGTTGCTTAAATTATATTCTGTGGGTGGATACACTGATAGGAAATATCATAACCATTAACCAAGCTTCTTCTTAGGCATCCGTTATACGGTGATGTTACTTCATTTAGCCCCAGCCATTATCATGGTAGTATGGAATACTTTGCTCACATAAGCAGTTTGTCTACTCCAGAGGGCACTCACCAACCATATGATAAACAAGACGAAAAAGATGTTTCCTGAGCAAGTGATGTAGATCATCTGGTAGGTATGGTGCATATATAACCAAACACAGCTTGTGCAAATGGCGCATTTGTTAAAACTGTACAGTACAACTGGAAATAGAAAAACCAAAGGAAAAAAAAAACACCCTGCCTATTGCAGTTGTGCACAAGCAAACCATCACACTCATGTCAATATGCAAATCAGACACGGATAATACTAGTAACAATGTAAAATTTAAAATTTTCGGTATTACTATAATCCTTTCATGTGTCAACAAACACCTCCTCCTGGATTCAAGAGGAATACATATAATTACAGATAGTATATATTTCTCAGAGGATTACATACGTAGCGCCAGCTATTTCAATTTTTTTTATAGAAACCTATCTTGTCTCCCTGACCTTTTGAGCTCTACAGACAAAACAGAACCGTAGACGTAAAATGGGCTATAGGGGTCACACTAAAAGAATATGGTGAATCAGTATCACCAAATAAGATGCTCTGCGGTTCATACTGTATGACTACTAGAATCCAGTAGCCTGTCTCCTTCCGCAGGCATATCAGATGACATCTCCAAATTTTGCTTGGCTGTCATTTTGTTCCACTCATTCTCAACACGGAAAAAGACCCACTGAAACCGCCTCACTATTTCCAATGCTGTTATAGTAAACAGTGTCAGGTAGTTGTGCCGAAGATGTGCCGAAAGCTTGTATGTCCATGTACAGCGGAGCACGAGATTGCTGCCTAACACCCAGTAATATACCTGCAGAGCAATCAGAAAAGAGCTAATGACAAAAGTGTCAAGATGGGCTAAATAAAACCATGTATATGTTTGAGTTTATACCCAGATCTGCCCATAAAGAAGATTAGTCCATGTACTTGGGTTTTTGAACATGAAAATCCTCGTTAAAATGCTGCAGGGATAGAGAAAAGCTCATTAGCAGCAATTGAGATGTGCAAAGTGCAAACACATGTTGAAGAAGTAGAAAATAAATTATGTAAGGACGCCACACCTCAAGTCCCAATCTCGCTTTACATCCCAGTAGAAGGAATACAACGAATTTATAACGCTAGAAATAAGCCAGAGGGGCCGGTAAAAGCTAATCCACTTGTCAGGGAATACATGATACTTGAGAGCTGATAAGAAAATCACTGGGACCGCTGTCGAGTACTTGAGCGCTGGATTTGGGACAAAATGTTAGTAAATGATTACAGAACCAGGTATCAAACATACAATCACAAATCTTAAGTCGTACCATTTTCTAACATTTTAAACATGCAAATCATCTACAAAATAAAGAAAGAATCAGAACTGCCTCATGGTGAGTAAATACCGTTCAAAAGACAAGTCTTCTCTTTTGTATCCTTGTACTGTCGAAGACATTGGAAGAAACGGCACAAATAGGGGAATACGAGAACTAGAGGAATAGCTACAGAATGGCTACCACAAATTGAATCAGCTTCAAACCAAGCGATTGTCGCAACCTGTAAAATATCAAAATAATAAGATGTCATAGAGATGTGAGATGAGTTCTAGGCTTCTAGCAATAATTTACAACTGTCAAACTAAGACATTAGCATGCTATTTGCCAGTAATACGGAAACTGCTCAGGACACTATGCACATAGCAAAAGGAAAATATAAGAAATTAACCTGACGATTGACCATGCGACAAACTGAACGTTCCAAATCTGAGAACACCTGTCAAGAAACGAAACAAAATGGTAGAAATACCAAATATTAAGAATGTCAGCTCAGGACAACCCACAAGTTTGAAATAGTTTTCTACAAACTAAGAAATAGTAATATGTGCTCATATAGTTAGGAATGTTTTTTCTTACAAAAAATTATATTACACTAAAGCCAAGATGAGGAACAGATATTCATATAATATTAAACAAGAAGCCATGTCCTACTATCTCCAAACAGTGGTAATGTAAACAAAAAAAAATCCACAACCAATACTTTTAAATTAATTAATGCATACCTTTGACATGGATGTAAAAATATCAGCCAAAAAGAAGTCAGGGAATGTAATTGCCTGCAGAACAAGGGCACAGGAAATCATTATAAATTTGATTTGATATGATTGCTGGCTCCACAGCAAAGACAATCAGGTATATGTTAGCCACAACAAACCATAACATATTGTTTGTAGCATAGCTAAAAGCAAAACCTACTGTATCCATTACTAACGTATTGTGCAACTTACTTGTAATGGGAGTATTATATGCCACGCTGTCCTCAGAAAGTAGAAGCGTGACGATAAGTAAAACATATCAAAAGGAGAAAGGAGGATCATCAGAAGGATAGCATACAAAAGAACCTGCAAAGAGGAAAAAAGACATGTCAATTTCATCATCGTGAATTTGAAAAACAATGCATCAGTATAGAACACAGAATGATATTTTTTTGCTTTCAACATGGGGAAGGAATAGGTGGATCATAAATCATCCAGAACTTCAGATTCACTTTAATGTTACAAGCAGCCATCAGTGTGTGCACATGTATATTAATTGTTTGTCTTGTGTGTACAGTTTAATAGTACTAAGATGGACCTATTTTCTCATTATTATACTGTTCCTTGTGAGAACTCTGGGAGAAATATTCTTGTACGCACTTGATTATTGGTAAGCACTACCACAACAAATATAACCAAGCATAATTTGTAGGGCCCAAAAGGTCTCATGAGCTCAAGCAGACAAGAAGAACAAAGCATGGAATGAAATACTTAATGGGCTAGACATTACACTGGTTGAGATGCAGCAAGAGACACTTCCCCGTGTGAGTACAGATATAGGTAAGCTGTCATACTTGTGGGAACAATTAAAGTCAGCCAAGTTGCACACTGTCAATGAAACAAAAATGAGAGTGTTACTTTAGCAGAATAATATGCCAAACAAGTAATATGAGAAGATATACAACATAACACCAACAGAAAGAGCATGGATAAATGCAGAAACAACAAAAACAAAATGCATCTAACCCAAAAAAAATCCTGATATAAGTTACAGAAAAGAGAGCCAGGTTCGAAAGATGACTGCTTAGCATTTGGATTTAGAAAATGCAACAGTCACATGTTATTCTCAAGAAGAATTATCCTAATGAGGCATGTTCGTCGAGAAACTATGGTACACATTATATATTACATAAGAAAGAAAGATAAACATGCTTGCTCTTAGAAATCTGCAAGTATAGTTGCGCTGCATAATACAATGGATTGACAACTAAATAAAATACTGTGAGCTTAGCACTCAAAATCAGCACGTGGTAAGGAAAAAAATAAAATTTTCAGACACTGTCATAACAGCAACTGTATGTCACAGACATACTAAAGGAATGTATGAAGAAAATATCCTATCAAATTACTACTCCACATTGCCTATGGCTAGCCATGTCAGTATAAATGCATTTCAAAAGGAAAAAAGAACTTCAACAAATCCAAAATCAAGTTTAGAAATGGAAAATGCAATCCAGAGTAAGATAGGCATACCCTCCATATTTCTCGGTGCGATAGATGTGTTTGTGCGAGATCAAACACTCTTGCGTAATTCACTGATGATAGCGCAAAGACCCACAAATTTACTCCCCATAACCAAATCATCAAGGCCTACAATAAAAATATGAAGCACAATTACATAGATGCACAACGAGAGCCTTAATCTGCTGTATTTTCTCTAGGTAATGACCCTTGAGCTTGAGCATGTCACATGTACAGAAACAAAATAAACTCACCACAAGAAGAAGAGGATTATAGTATAAGAAAGCCTCATAAAGAAATAAGTCCCGCAGATCAGCACTCATTCTCATGACAGAGTCCCAACCTATCTGTAACCCCAAGAGAATAACTGAATTACCACACAAGAGGCTCAGAGCATACATAAGAAAAAGTCATGGATAGATCATAGCAAGACTGACCTTGCAACAGCATAAGCCCCATAGGAGAAACAATATAGCCTGAAAAAAGGGTAGGTTCGTCAGCAGTTTGACAAGCAAAATTCAAATCCTACAGACACGGAATCAGGAGAACAGGATATTTTTGGTACAATCGGTTGCAGAATAATGAAGGAGCAACAAAATATATAAACATCAACGTATATAATTGAATTGTATAATCACAAGCAAATATCCTTGGGCTTCTCAGAGGAAATCAGGAAATTCAAGAGTAAATCATTGAAGAAAACAAGCAGCAGCTCCAACTGGAAAATGGCAATGATAAAAGGCCATTCCATCATCCGTAACAAAATTAGCAGGCAATTCCCGCAACATGTTTCATGAAGTATTGACACTATCATCGTAGCGTTCTGTCATGGACAAAGGCGCACCCTAGACTAGCAGAGAGTTAGACATGGCATGAGTTTTATCCCTTTTACAAGGTTTATGCACCCAAGGCACCTGAAAGGAGATATCAGTATGTGTAGGACTATCACTTTTCCATCAATTCTCGAGTTCCCTTAGTGGCCATGATCAACACAATGCATATTACTCGAGGCGATACATCCGAAAGATGGTACTGATTCATCCCTTTTCAGGAAGAAAAAAAAAAGGTACGGCACTTACAGACAATGTATACAATGGCGCATTGCAGTACCTCAGAAGGTAAATAAATCCGTGCCCATGGGAATGGGACTTACGATTGAAATTCACTTCATTCCATAGGACAATGGGGAAAAAAGAAAGGCCAACCTACCTTAAACCGCCAAAGAAAGAGTGGCGAAGGCATGATTGCCACCGCGGGGATGGACGCGCCCTTCATCCCTGCGCACGCGCGCGCGCCTTCGTCTCCGTACGAACCCTATGCACAGATAAATTAGCAACAGGAAACGAAACCCGCGACCAATTCAAACATGAACGCACACAAGCTAAAACGACTATGGATTGGGATCTCGCCGCTCTCCAACGAATCGATTGGGGCAAAGCAAATCCATCCAACCAACCAAAGGCGAGCGATGGCTTACCGAGAAACACCAGCCCAGATCTCCACTTGGACAGGGCAGAAGCCGTTGACGAAGGAGGGGGTGGTCCAGAGACTACGAGGCAAGCCCCTCGGGTTCTTCAGAGAGACACCTATCCCGTCGCAACGGAGCGCGCGGACTGCGCTGCGGCGGGCGGCGGCGGGAATGGCGAGGGCGGCGAGATCTGCGAGGGAGCTGGCCCGGATCCGATTGGGGGAAGGAGGAGGAGCCGTGCGAATGGGAGCGGAAGGTGAGGAGCCCGACGACGATTTTCTTCCATCAACTTTAAATGAAACGGTTTTCCTTTTTTTTTCCCCCTGCTTCTTTCTTGGAACGTGGAAATGCCACGGCACAGTGGCGTGCAATTAGGAAAATGCATTCGCTCCAACGGACACGTACTTTAAAGCCAGTTTGAAACTGACGTATTGGGTGCAAATTCCGGATGATTTTGTGTTGATTCCTGAAATTTTTGCTTAACTATCTTCCCTATGTCTATTTTAGCTTAGATGAAGAAAAATGCCGATGGAAAAGTAACAGATCTATTATATCCTCATTGTCTTAACTATCTTCCCTATGTCTATTTTCTGTTATATATGATTAAGCTTTTGTCCTCTTTTCATTTTAGAACTTGATCTGTCAAAAAAAACATTTTGAAATTCCAAGTAGCATAATAGATTATGACACATGATATTTAGTCCAAAAAAATTAGTGGACAAACTTTCTTCCTCTTATTATTTTCATCTATGCATCAATCTAAACTTAATTGCCTTCTTAAATATGACTATAATTATATAACATTATTTGACTAATTAGTTGCAATTTTCTACCTACGCATTTCGTTCAATTAATAGTAATTCATATTTTCCCATACTAAATTAAGGAGACATCTAATATAATTTCAAAGTCAATGCGTGATTTAGCCCAGTACACCATGTTTATTTGGCTGGCCATGTTATTTTCTATAAATATAATTGCTCATGGTCAAAGTCATATCCCTCGCGACCTTCTTCTTATCGTTCTTCTCTTTCCGGGGAGAATGTGCTTCACCACACCGCCGCTCCCTGACGCCACCGCAATTGTTCTCGGCTTCATCTTGTTACATCTCTATCCCACTCGGCCCCGGACAGTCTAGGAATCTCGATGGTCCTCACGATGTCTAACGACAGTCCTCCTTTACTTCTATTTTATTTTATTGGTTTTTGGTTTACTATCGGCCTTTTGGTTTTTGCTAAAAATCATAATGGAGTGTGGTAGGGCTTTGGATCGGCTTGGGAAGGTTCGATCTAAGGGCAACGCACGGGCAAAAGATGCGAAAAGAGTTCGTGGCGACCAAGCATGCAGAAGTTCAATTTTAAAATTTTAAATAATTGTTGTAATTTATATTTGTTCCAATGTGACGAATTATTGAAATGAATTCTTGTAATTAATGTAGAGTGTGTATTAATATTTTACTTTCGCTTGTAATGAACGCTTGTAATGGACTCTGAGCTTGAATCGAGGTTGTATTATTGATTTATAAATTTTGTTGTAAACTTTTGATAATGAGGTGTTGTATGTTACTAAGTTGTCATTTGTTCCAATTGTCTACAATTACGGTTGAGATGAATTTAAATTACTGCTTATTACCATTTAGATGAGTTTAATCGTTAGGGTTCTCACAGTATGCCTCTGAAAGGTTTCGTGGTTCATCATCCACGACATAGGTGACATAGTCATCACCAAGGGACTTTTCAGTCCTTTGCCTCTTACTCCTCCTCAACTCCAATTCTAGAACTGCGTTATCCACACTAGGAATAACAGAGTATTCATCTGAACCATTAGGGTCAATGACTTCATTTGATCTCATAGAAAACACATGTTCAAATAATGTTGCATCACGAGATTCCATCATTACATTTGTAGCGATGTCACTCACCTCGGATTTGACCACTAGAAATCTATAAGCCATGTCATTTTAGCATACCCTAGAAAGACACAATCAATAGTCTTGGGACCAAGCTTTTTTTTTCTTTGGTAACGGCACATGCACTTTTGCAAGGCATCCCAAAGTTTGAAGAAATGATAAGTTAGGCTTTCTCCCGATCCATCTTTCATAAGGTGTTTCCTCCTGATTGCGATGTGGAATCCTATTGAGGATATAATTAGTTGTGAGAACTACTTTACCCCACCAATAGTTCGACATATCTGAACTTTGTAGCATGACATTAACCAAGTCACAAAGATTTCAATTCTTTCTTTCGGCTATTCTATTCGATTGGGGTGAGTATGGTTGAGTAATTTTATGAATTATTTCACTTTCTTCAAATAATTGAGAGAATTCATTTGAGATGTATTCACCTCATCGGTCCGACCTTAACCGATTGATTCTTTTTCTAGTTGATTTTCCACTTCGACTTTAATATTTTTAAAGTGTTCTAGTGCTTCATCTTTCAACTTAAGTAAGTAAATGTAACAATACTTAGTCACGTCATCTATGAGAGTTAGAAAGTATCGTTTGCCACCTTTAGTTAATATTCTATTCATCTCACAAAGATAATAATGGATTAGCTCAAGTGGAGAGGTGTTTCACTCTTCAACGCTACGAAGAAGTTTCCGGGGTTGCTTTGCTTGCACACACACTTGACACTTAGAACCCTTCTCATAATTATATCTTGGAATCAAACTCATTTTGCTTAACCGCGCAATGACTTCAAAGTTAACATGGCATAAACGAGAACGTCAAACATTATGAATTTTATTGCAATGAGAAACATTAAAAATGTTTACATTATTGAAATCAAGAATGGATAAGCGGAACATGCCTTCGGTATCATAGCCTTTGCCCACAAAATTACCAAATTTGGTCAACACGACCTTATTGGACTCAAATATAAGCTTTATTTCTTGCCTACACAGCATAGATCCACTCATCAGGTTGTGAGTCATGGCAGACACTTACAACACGTCTTTTAGAATTAGTGTTTTGCATGAAGTAAGCTTCAAGAAAACCTGTACAATCCCACGTACTGTAGCAGTGGATCTATTCCCCATCAGGACAGATCCACCACCTTCACCCTGAAATGAAGAGAAGCACAATTGATCAGCACGTATATGTCTAATAGTACCTTTATCAATCCACCAATCAACTGATGGATTTGCCATAAAGGCCTGAGGTACATACCCTTCTGAACTGGAACTAGCCAGTGCGACATTCACTTCAGCCTTACGACCTTTATGCTGACCAAGAGAAGGACCTCTTGTGTTTACGACTGCGGCAATGGTTGGCTTTATGACCAACCACTCCACAAACAAAGCAGACAATCTCATCCTTCTTCTTCATTTTCTTTACTTGGAGTTTATTCTGGGGCTGATTCTTGACCTTCTATTTCCCAAAGACTCCAGCACTCTTGACCTCCACCTGATGAGCCTGAACTTGAGCCTTTCCTGTACCGTCACGGGTTCTTGCACGCACTTCGATATTAATAGCAGCTGACAGCTCATTGAGAGTCAAACGCTTCTTTATATGTCTATGAGCGGTCACAAAGTCACGCCATAAGGGCGGCAACTTAGCCAAGAAGACATTAACTTGAAACTTCTCTGGTAGAACACATTCGTACTGACTTAAGTCACGTACATGGAGTTGTAGCTCATGGAGCTGCTCCATCACCGACCGCCCCTCAACCATCTTAAAGTTCAAGAGGTAGCAGTTATGAAAGACTCATTCCCATTATCCCCTTTGGAATATTTCTCATCCAGTCTGTCCCGGAGTTGTTTCGCATATGTGAAGTTAACGTACATGTCGAACAGCCGGTTGGATATGATGGATAACAAACAAGCTAAGACTGAATTGTTCGCATCCTCCCACAGCGTCATTTCAGTAGTTTCCAATAGGAACATTGGAGGATTTGAAATGACCTAGAAAAGTCTAAGATCAATAAGCCATAACTTAGTTTTAGACTGCCAACGTTTAAAGTTGGCGCCGTCAAACACCTTCGGCTTAACGACATCAGACGAAGAAGCCATTTCTTGAAATATTAGTTTTCTGAATTGCTGTAAAATTAGCGGTTTTAGCAAATAATTAGAATTAATTCCAGCATAATTAATGATAATTAAAGCATATTTCCAACATCATTTAAATGACAAAATTAACATAGAAATATGTAAATCCTCTGTCATTTAAACAGGATAATATACTCAAAACATAGAACATGTGGACAATTAAAATCAGTATAATGCCAAGATTTAATATTTTGTTCAATACACTCAGATGTCGTGTTGCTCAAGATTTAATATTGGTCTTCACAACACTTATGTCAATATCTCTTCACCAATTAAATATAACAACTACAAATCAGACTTTGAGCCCAAACTAGTGCTTTACTAATATGTCAAGTTTTATCTCAAAACAGCAATTATTCTTTCAGACAACGGAGAATCATTTAATTAACAGTGTGAATGGAATAACAATTTCAGCACACAAACTTTTTTGTAAACCGGATATCATAGTGCAAATGTTCACAAATTCAGTACTAAGCCTTTCGGCAAACTAAATATAATAGTGCAAACAGTTCATAGAGGATCAACAAGATCAAACACCTTTCAGTCACAGTTGAATTGCAGAGAGCATCAATGCAGAGAGCATCAAAGCTAATAAATAAAACTGACAACAGTAAGCAATTCAATTTGGCTCAAGTCCGATTTTAGCTATCAATTCAAATATCAAATTTTGACAATGATCATCATCGAGCTATTAACCGAACCCACAGAATCACCAGCAATATCTCCCAGTACTAGCATCAAACCAATTTCAGATTTTAACTAGTACAACACATATATGCAAAGTGATGTGTAAAATCAAATACAGTGATATTCACAAAGCCGATGGCACTCAAAGCCAACGAGAAGAATCGGGCAAGGCACGCCAAATGGCGTAGTCTCAGAAAACCAATTGCCTCATTGTGCCGCGAATACTAGACAAGGTTGACGGAGATACAAATCCAATCTTCATAATCTGGGACACACTAAAAGACGAAGCCGATGTACAGGATATGCAGCACAAGACCACCAAAGTGCACCGACCAAAATGCACTCGAGAACACCAAAGTATCATAAAAACCAAAATTCTTCTCCCTTACCAAGATCAAGCCACAGCCGAATGGATCAAACAGAGAGCATACCGGAGTGATCCTCAACTAGCGCACAATCAAGAACCCTCACAGAACCCTTAAAAGAAGAAAGGGCACAAGAGGGAGACGGCAGGATGCGCTGGGAGGAGGGTTCCGGCCTCACCACCGATGGCACTAAAAGTATCTAGACCCTTGTTAATGGTTTTGGTAATTAACGACAACAATGTATTAAGGGACTAACTTGTTTGTTAAGATGTTTTTAAGGTTAAGTCCTAAAAGATCGAATGATGATATGGAAATAGCAAAGCAAAGGTGACAAAAATCAACTTGACTCAAGCAAAGGTATAATAGTATCTAAGAATCATTTTATAGTATTTTGATCGGTCTCGGTGTTTGGAGAAAAGATAGGATTTGTAGGTGAGATGTCGTACTATAAAGAGGAATCATATCTAGTACCTTGAGGATCTATTTATGTGCCATATTGATCAACTAAAAATCATGCATTGCATTTGTTATTGCCTCTGGAAAATGTTCAGAAAAATAGGGAAGACCACAAGAGATGAGCGGTATTACGGCAAGTCAGTAATACCGAAATCCAGTTGGTGGTATGGATTTTCCAGAGAGTATGTTTTTGTGAGACTTTCTTGAAATCCAAAATCCGGCATGACCGCAAGTGATACCGCAAGTCGGTAATACCGAAATCCAGTTGGTGGTATGAATTTTCCAGAGAGTGTGTTTTTGGAAGAGTTTCTCGATATCCCAAAATCGGTATGACCGCAAGGGATAAGCGGTATTACCGCAAGTCGATAACACCGAAGTCTCGTTGCGGTATGTTTTTCAAGAGAACATGTTTTTGGGAGATTTTTTGAAACCTGAAAACGGTATGACCGCAGATCTTGAGCGATATTACCGCAAGACGGTAATACCAAGTTTTACTTGGTGGTACGACTTTTCGAGATAGTGTATTTTTCTTTTGATTTTTAATCCTCTAGAAATCGGTAATACCGATATAGCCTAGCGGTCTTACCGCAATGCGGTAACACCAATTTATAGTTGACAGTAGTACCGCAATTTTTTCGTAACAGCTATGATAGGCACATTAAATGCACAGCAGTTGACCGTTGGTTTCGAATACGGTAATATCGGCCTAGAACGGCGGTATTACCTCAAATCCTGAATTTTTCAGTAATCCTGTTCAAACGGCTAGTTTTATGGTTAGGGCTATAAATACACCCTCACCTGCACAAAGCCTAGAACCTTTGGCCATATTGAATACACTTGAGGCTTTGGTGCTCTCTCCTCTACTCATTTGCATTGATTTCACATTTTGAGGTAGTTGAGAGCTATTCAAGTGCATTACATCATTAGTTGATCACTTTGGTACTTGATTGTCTTCAAGTGAGCGCGACGATTTGTTACTCTTAGTGCTTGCCAGCACCTAGACGGCTTGGAGAAGAAGTTGTGCGGTGATCACTTCAAAGAAGCTTGTGAAGTGACTCGGCAAAGGATTGTGAAGTGGTTATGTGCTCACCATCTCGAGAGCAGAGGAAGAGCAACAATAGTGACCGAGGGTCAAGGCATAATTTGTGGAGCCGGTTTGATTCGTCCAAACTTCCTCAACGTGGACTAGTGAAGATCAGCAAGTCTTCGATACCATGGAAAAAACTTTATTGTATTCATTGTGGTTTATTCTTGTCTTTACTACTTCTGCATTTACATTTCTAGCAATTTACTTATGTAGACTTGCCTAGTTAGAATTCTATCTAGTATTGACTTTGTTTCATAATTGTCTTAAAAGGTTTAGTAGTTCTTTAATTATATTTGTGTTAGGAAGCTTTGTTAAGACAACCTTACTTAAAATTGCTAATTGGTAGAAGAATTTTAAAAACCCCCTATTCACCCCCTCTAGTCAGTTATCCTTGATCCTACCGGCACTGAGACAAGTACGACGGTGCCATATCTATAAGGGATCAAAGGCCGAACACTAATCGGAAGGGAAGAAGAAGCTCTAAATTAGGGAAACTCACTGATAATTTTTTGAGCTAGCCAGAAAGAACCGAGTGCACCCAAGCCAAGAAGATGAGGTGATTAAAGAGGCTGGACTGTCACCGCCAACGGTCGGCGCAAAATGCGCCTGAGCTGACTGAGTCTCCCGCGGGTCGCACCCCAAGCATGCGCCGCCAGAGAAGGAGAGAAATCCCCTTGCGTGTGCTGCACTCCTGTGAGGCAAGGCCACCAGACCTTATCTCTTGCTTCCTCCCATTAACAAGTGGACCATCTTATTTTCTTTTGTTTCATTCTCTTCCTTCTTTTCTCTAATCGAGAAATTACCAAAATATTTGACAAAACTAAAGTCACTAGTACTAACGACTACTAAGCATGAACGCATACAGTAGCTCAACTTAATCGGTTCGATGCATCGATATGGACAGGGGCGAGGCGCCATTACAAGCAAGCTCGCTAGAGCTTCGTCCGCATGGAAACCCCTCGCATCCGCTAGAGCCTTCTCTCACCGAAACCCCTACATCACCCTTGGTCTTTTCTCCCTCCTGGTACCAGGAGTTCGGCGGTTCGGGGCTTCTGGCGTTCGGCAAAAGGCAAAAGGAGTTGTTGGGCGCCTGGGCCAACCATTCGCATGCATGCGGCGCATCGGCAGTGTCTTCGCGGCCAACCAGGCACCAGCCCACCCATCTAAGTTGTAGGACCGGAAAGGCGACTAGGGGGGTGAATAGGCGCTTTCTCAACTTTCTCGCCTAAATCAAATTCAACACGAACTTTACTCCTTTAGCTATGAAAGCTACGAAGATCGAGAAGCGCGCACAATGGAAGCCTTAGCCAATTCGATAACTCCGACAACCACACGACACAAAAGTGGAGACTTAATCTCAAAGGGCAGATCTGGGCACAGGCGGTCTGACCGGCTACCAAGGGCGGTTTGACCGACGGTCAACGATCGGTCGGACCGGCTACTAACTGGCGGTCGGACCGGTGGAAATCGATTCGACCCGGCAGTACTAGCGGTCTGAAAACACGGGCGGTCGGACCGCCGTTATAAAATCGGTCAGACCGGTTCAGTCCAGTACTGAAAAATCAAACCCAAATCCAAAACGAAATTTGATTCAACCAATGAAACTTGACCAAATTTCGAGCACACCTCCCTAATGATATTAGAGACCTATTTCTAGCGACGATCCTTCAGATCCACTTCGCAGAATCGATCTCTCAGGGATTTAACAAAGAAGTGCACAAACCCTAGAAATATGAAAAACTTTGATTCAAGACTTGCTTGTGGGGGTTGATGGTCTAGATGATTCTAGGAGTATTCCCACACATCAAAGCAAGACACAATGGGTCAAGAGACCAAGTTTAACCACTTGAATCAAGGAAGCACCAAATTCATCCAAATGAGAGAAGAACACAAAAGAGAGACAAATGAACTCTCAAGCAAGCATCACAAGATTGATTGATCTCACAAGATGCTTACAAAGCCACTCCCTCAAGGAGGACAAGAGCTCACCAAGGAGCAACCACAATCTCTCCCTCTCTTCCTCTCCAAACTCTAACCCTAGAAAAAGGCTAAGGAAACCAAATGAATGCCTCAAGGGGTTTTACATCTCCCCCTTCTCTATTTATAGGAGAGGCCTAGGGTTTCACTTTTGGGACCCACTCACACATGAGACCCACACACAACATCTGTTGAAGCAATCGCCTGCTTCACCACGTGTAGGTTGATCAGAGGTTCTCATCACGTCGTCAAGCCTCTCTTGTCCGAATCCCATCGGAACCTCCCAGAGACTCGCACCGACTTCCGCACCGCCTGATCCAACCAGCTGTATCGAACTACCCGTTCGATCCATCTTGCCCATTCTGCACCATGCTTGAGTCACACGACCACCCGCAGATCCATGATCGCTCGACCTCGGCTCTCAAGCGTAGTCCCGATCCACCTCACCGTTGACGTCGTTGACCTGCAAGTCACCTGCACAGCAATAGACAAACAAACCGTTTCCGGGAACAAGTTCTTCACAACTTGACCCACGTTAGCTCCGCAATGCAATATACATCAATAAAGCATTGATAACTAAACATAAACCACAATCAAAACACATCAATGCAAACTTGGCTATCCTCCAAGTCAACGGCGGTCTGACCGTCCTCAAGGTCGGTCCGACCGATTTCAGCTTGATCGGACCGATCCACAACGGCGGTCGGATCGCGAAAAGACTTAGCCAAAATTCCACTTGAAAATCCGAAACCTTCTGGAATTTTCAACTCGATAGAACTTTTGACTGGGAGCTCCAAAAATGATGCGACCACATCCAGGAGACTCCCCTCACCTGCCTGCACAACCTATTTTCGGATTAGCTCCAAAATCCACTTTTAGGTCAGGCCGGTCCGACCGCAACCAAAGCCGGTCCGATTCTCCACAAGCGGTCCGACCGCCCTTGACACCACCGGGCCGACCTTTGTGGTCCGACAAATTGAAGCAAACCCCGTAAACGCGAGATTTTGCAAACCAACAAAGCCATTGCCAATTGACTCATCATCCTGAGATCGTGCACATATCCTCACGATATCCACAATCTCCCCCTTGATGAACACATTGGCAATTTCCTAGAAAATGTAGTTTTTCAAATTGAAAAGTAAAACAAATCGCCGTTTTCGCATAAAGGCACAACTTGGTCCATAAGCAAGAAAAAGCCTAGGAACCGACCAAGCTGGCTTCAGAATAGTATAGGCAAGTGAGATAGGCAATGAAAGCACAAATGGATTCAAATGCTAGAAAGTAGCCAAAAATCTCACTTAGGTCCATATGAAAGACAATTGTTCTATATGACCTTTGATCATTGTGAGTCTTCTTCAATTGCAATTAAGATCAGAAAAAGGCAATAAAACCCAGAGACTCAACTCACTGTGATCACAAATTTTCAAAAGGTTCACATATTTTTTTTTATATGTGTTCTTTGATATGAAACCTTATGTAAACCAAGAGCTTCAAAACAGCATTTTCTTCAATCCTTCTCCCCCTTTGACAATGAATTCATCAAGATCCAAGGGAAAAAAAAGAGCATGAAGAAATGACTTTATTTGAAATTTAGTAAAAGGAGCCATGACCATTATCGAAGTAGACAGTACAAGAATTATACCAAGCCATATAAGGTGAAGAAGCTATATTCAATCATGGCAAAACATGTACTGCAAAGCTAAAACCAAAATAGCAGCAATCTGAGATTAACAGAATTAAAATCATGAAAGGTTGCTCCATATCATAGATTCACTAAAAGCAACCAAAAATGAGTCAAGCCATTTCTATAAGTAAAAAGAGACTCAAAACAAGAACAGAGGCATTTTGAGCAATTAGAGTATTCTTTTGAAGCAAAACTCAAGCACTTGGCATTTTGAGCATTTTCCTAAAAAGGATTTTTCCACTGTGCTAGATCTCAAGCCTTGCCGCGACCATCTCAAGCGATAAGCTTAAAAGAGTGGTCTAGGTCATCCAAAACTCCCCCTGAGTTCATGCCTAGTGCAATGGCAAACCGTCTCATGAGAAAGGATTGGTGAGATCAGCTTTTTCGCACAGAAAATCTTATTTTTCATTTGCTTGACTTAAGAAGATAAAAAGCTCATTTTTATCTCAAAATAAGTTCAAGACTCAATTCAACCTATAAGACATGGCAAGAATCATGAGAGGATCACTAGAGCAAAGCTAGTCATAAGATCCAACAAGACATGATTTGATTTAAATTGCTCACAGATATAAAGCTAGCAAGGCAAAAGCTGAGCTAAACAAGAAGAGCCATAAAAGAAGTCTAGCAGACTATCACTTGAAATGACAAGGTATAAAGTATGAAGTCAAGTCATACGAGGATAATAATCAAAGCTCCACAAGTTTTATTATGCAATGCAAGACATTTGAAATGAAAATGCATTATGATACAATGAATGCAAAAAGAAGCAAAATTCCCTCAAAACATCCATGCCTCAGTACTGGGATTTGAGATAAAAGATCTAGGTGTCCAGTACTGAGATGGACGATGCCTGGGACTAGCAAAAGAAGCAGCAGAAAAATGATTAGGAATAAAATCATAAGAATGCCCATGAGCACCACCTGGACCTCTCCAAAACGATCTACCAAAAGACCGATACTCCCCCTGTCTAGGTGCTACCCGTGGTCTATCCTCACGATATCCAAAGCCAAGCTGTTGCTTGGACCCACCAAAAGAGTCAACAAAATTCTCTACAAACCTAGGCCTATATGTGGTACGCTGAATAAGCTGCCTGGCTCTAGAGACTACAGCTGAAGAAGAGACTCCTCTAATGGATCTCAAAGTGCTCACTCTCTCTTTCCTCTCAATCTTTGCTCTCCGGAAGCAAAACTCAACAGAGTGGCCCTCTTTTTTGCAGAAGGTGCAATGGTACTTGACCTTTTGAGGGGGCTATACTGGTGAGACAGAAGCACCTTTCTTGCTAGAAGAAGTTTGAGCAGAACCTGCAAATTTAAAAGCAACCTTTGAAGTCTTAGGAGGTTCTTGCTCAACCAGACCACTTTTCACAATTTTAGCAACCTTAGATGGGTGATTCTTGGAAAGCTCTAGGGACTTAAAACCTAAGCCACTGTTTTTCACACTCACCTTGGATTGGTCTAGAATCAAGTTGAGTTTCTTTTTCCCACTAGAAAATTTCTCAAGAGTCATTTTGAGATAATCATTCTCTTTTGCCAAAGCTCCACAGTTAGAGTACTTTTTAGAATTGATTACCTCAATATGTTTGCTCTTAAGAAGATCCACTTCCACTTTGAGAGCCTCACAAGACACACAATAGGACTCCCCAATCCTATTTAACTGCTCCTTAAATTTGACTCTAAAAGCCTCTTGTATCTTACCAACAACAGTTTCAACTTCAGCATGCAACATACAAGAGGAAGAATCAATGACTTTCTTGGAAGCAGTAAGAGACATGGATTTTTCAATTTTAGCTTTCTCTTCAAGAGTCTTGTTTAAAGCTTCAATCTCAATTGTAAGCTTAGGACAATTTTCACATGATGCAGCTCTAGAGTAAACGACCATTTCGGTCAACTCTTGCATTTTAATCCTATTGTTCTTACAATGAGAGCAAGTGTGACTAGCATCAAATTTTTGCAATTCTTTTAAGGAGCTATCCAGTTTCAATTCTAGCAAAGCACAATTTGAGCAAATTAAAGGAATAGCATCCAAGGTAGTCACACCAAGCGGAATGGCATCCATGCAAACAGAACTAGACTTGAGAGATTCTAGTTCGACAAGAGTATTTTTTAATTGTTTTTCAACAGAGGAATGAGCATTATTTAAGCTTGACAATTCATTAAGCAAGCTAGAGCATGAATCACAGAAATCATCAGGATTAATGGATTTGAGCCTAACCACTTCTAGGTTCAAATTATCAATCATAGTATCCTGTTTCTTAACCAATTTAGCTTGCTTATGCAGTTTTTGTTCAGCAAGCACTAAACCCCTTTTCATGTCAGGAAGTGAAGGGCATACCTCATCGGGATCACCAAAAGGATCCTCGCTGTTGGAGAAGTCGCTGTCGTGGCTGTTCTTAGCCATGAAGCACATGCCTGTGAAATCACGTGCCTTCTTCTTGCCACGAGAGTCACTCTTGTCGTCCTCCGCCTCCGAGTCCACATCTTCCATGCTCACATCCTCTAGAGCTTCAAGGACTCGGCTGACAAACTTGCGATAGTTTGTCTTCTTGGACTTAGCATCCCTCGCTTGAGGATGCCTTTGTGACTCCTTCTCCTCTTTGCCCTTCAGCTTGGGGCATCTAGAGCGAATGTGGTTCGGCTCACCACATTCAAAGCATGTGATAGGTCCACCTCTCCTCCTATTTCTCACATTGTTGTACGCTCTTGTGTATTTGGTGGATAGGAGGGCTAAATCATCTTCAGGTAGTCTCTCAAGTTGCTCATCGCTCAAAGAATGCAAAGCAGACAAAGAAAAGCCAGATGAGCTAACATCAAAAGAATCAGAGTATCTACCCTTAGATTGGTCGACCACTAAAGCCATCGGCTCTGTCGTGGGGAGACGCGAGATAAAATCAATCTCATGCGTCTTCAACCTCGAGTAAAGCATATCCATGGTAAGCTCACTCATGACAGTGTTGTCATTTATGGCAGTGATCTTCATCCCCCAGACCTTCACATCCAAAGCACCCAAAAGCTGGCGTGCATTTTCAGACTCAGTGAAAATGAGATCAACAGCGCGGAGATCATGAAGAATTTTAGAAAATCTCCCCCACAGCTCATCTAAAGATTCACCAGGTCTTTGCTCGATCTTGGAGTAAGCTTTCTTTAGCTGGTTTTGTCTCACTTCCTTGATCGCAGTGGACCCCTCGTGATAATCACAAAGAGTCCGCCAGATCTCATGAGCAGACAGCAAATGAGCGACACGCTCAAACTCCGATCGACTAAGGCCTTGAATCAAAAAATTCCGAGCCCTGCTGTTGTTCTCCACATCTGGAGTGATCAAATTATCATCGGCTAGCACGACATAAGGATTTTTCACCTTAAGCCAGATTGCATGCGCTTGAGCCTCGATGTAGACCTCCATTCAGGCCTTCCAATAAGCAAAATCAACTCCATCAAAAACATGTGGCCTGATTGAATATCTGTCAGTCGCCATGGCTCCAAAGACCGGTTAAGATCTATGAGAAGAGCTAACCGGCTCTGATACCACTTGTAGGACCGGAAAGGCGACTAGAGGGGGTGAATAGGCGCTTTCTCAACTTTCTCGGCTAAATCAAATTCAACACGAACTTTACTCCTTTAGCTATGAAAGCTAAGAAGATCAGTAAGCGCACAGTGGAAGCCTTGTGCTGAATTCCATAACCCCGACAACCACACAACACAAAAGTGGAGACTTAATCTCAAAGGGCAGATCTGGGCACAGGCGGTCTGACCGGCTACCAAGGGCGGTCTGACCGACGGTCAACGATCGGTCGGACCGGCTACTAACTGGCGGTCGGACCGGTGGAAATCGGTTCGACCCGGCAGTACTAGCGGTCTGAAAACACGGGCGGTCGGACCGTCGTTATAAAATCGGTCAGACCGGTTCAGTCCAGTACTGAAAAATCAAACCCAAATCCAAAACGAAATTTGATCCAACTTTTGATTCAACCAATGAAACTTGACCAAATTTCGAGCACACCTCCCTAATGATATTAGAGACCTATTTCTAGCAACGATCCTTCAGATCCACTTCGCAGAATCGATCTCTCAGGGATTTAACAAAGAAGTGCACAAACCCTAAAAATATGAAAAACTTTGATTCAAGATTTGCTTGTGGGGGTTGATGGTCTAGATGATTCTAGGAGTATTCCCACACATCAAAGCAAGACACAATGGGTCAAGAGACCAAGTTTAACCACTTGAATCAAGGAAGCACCAAATTCATCCAAATGAGAGAAGAACACAAAAGAGAGACAAATGAACTCTCAAGCAAGCATCACAAGATTGATTGATCTCACAAGATGCTTACAAAGCCACTCCCTCAAGGAGGACAAGAGCTCACCAAGGAGCAACCACAATCTCTCCCTCTCTTCCTCTCCAAACCCTAACCCTAGAAAAAGGCTAAGGAAACCAAATGAATGCCTCAAGGGGTTTTACATCTCCCCCTTCTCTATTTATAGGAGAGGCCTAGGGTTTCACTTTTGGGACCCACTCACACATGGGACCCACACACAACATCTGTTGAAGCAATCGCCTGCTTCACCACGTGTAGCTTGATCAGCGGTTCTCATCACGTCGTCAAGCCTCTCTTGTCCGAATCCCATCGGAACCTCCCAGAGACTCGCACCGACTTCCGCACCGCCTGATCCAACCAGCTGTATCGAACTACCCGTTCGATCCATCTTGCCCATTCGCACCATGCTTGAGTCACACGACCACCCCAGATCCACGATCGCTCGACCTCGGCTCTCCAAGCGTAGTCCCGATCCACCTCACCGTTGACGTCGTTGACCTGCAAGCCACCTGCACAGCAATAGACAAACAAACCGTTTCCGGGAACAAGTTCTTCACAACTTGACCCACGTTAGCTCCGCAATGCAATATACATCAATAAAGCATTGATAACTAAACATAAACCACAATTAAAACACATCAATGCAAACTTGGCTATCCTCCAAGTCAACGGCGGTCTGACCGCCCCTCAAGGCCGGTCCGACCGATTTCAGCCGGTCGGACCGATCCACAACTACGGCCGGACCGCCTAAAAGACTTAGCAAAATTCCAACTTGAAAATCCAAAACCTTCTGGAATTTTCAACTCGATAGAACTTTTGACTCGGAGCTCCAAAAATGATGCGACCACATCCAGGAGACTCCCCTCACCTGGCTGCACAACCTATTTTTGGATTAGCTCCAAAATCCACTTTTAGGTCGGCCGGTCCGACCGCAACCAAAGCCGGTCCGATTTTCCACGGGCGGTCCGACCGCCCCGACACCACCGGCCGATCACCGTGGTCCGACAAATTGAAGCAAACCCCAAAACGCGAGATTTTGCAAACCAACAAAGCCATTGCCAATTGACTCATCATCCTGAGATCGTGCACATATCCTCACGATATCCACATAAGTGCCCGACCAAAGGTCCGAAACCATGTCTCCCAATGCTGACTGATCCCAGTCTCCCTCGCGCCCTCACCCAAATTGCCCCGAAATCGAGCGACGACAGGTGACGGAGCGAGTAAATCCTAGATCCAATCCAATCGAGCATGGGCGGTGCGAGGCGTCCATTGGCGCAGCGGGCGAGGCAAATGAGCGCAGCTTGGGGCGCCAAGCGAGTGGGCGGCAGAGTATGTGTGCAAAAACTAAGGCTAAAACGTGATCTAACAACTTTAATCCTAACTCAAAGATGAACACCTAATCTAAACGTTAGGGCAGAAGCGTGATTACATACCCGATGTCGGTGTTCCCATCGTGGCTTGAGGCTCGGTCGAGGTCGGCGCAGCAGCAAACACCGAAGCGTCGGCCTGAGGTGGTGTAATGTCGAGGTGGCAGCGGAGGGCTTCGATCTTCGCCCACAGCAGTGCCCGTAGAGATCGGATCTTTTCTTTGGATTCTCGTAGCCTAGAGCTAAAAAAACCCCTTGGCCTGCCGAGTCCAAACTTTAATATGGTGCTGCGTGAAACAGACCGAAGCCAATAAGTTGGTTGCGCCCCCGATCAGAGCGCGAGTGCGCGTTGCCCCTCCTAAAGTCTCAGGGTGGTTAGCCAATATCAACCCAACATTCTCCTCTTTGATCGTAAGGCTAACATCATAAGCTTATTCTCAATAAAAATATCATACCAAGGTAATACGTCATATGGCCAATGAAGTACCATACAACCCCAGAACCTATAGTGTACTATCTCATCTTTGAAATGGATATTCATTATACTTAATGGGAGTTAGTTTGCTTTAAGGTCCTTTTATCCAGAATCAGAGGCTTTCCAATAGACCCATGCCGACAACATGATCACGAAAGATATTGGGTGGTAAGCCTTTAGTAAGCGGATCCGCAAGCATTGACTTAGTACTAATATGCTTGATATTAATGGTTTGATCTTGGATTCTATCTTTCACAACATGGCACTTAATGTCAATGTGTTTGGCAGCATCACTTGACTTGTTGTTACTCACATAAAGACTGTGGGATCGTGCTGGACCGAAAAAGCGACTAGAGGGGGGTGAATAGGAGCACACTCACTTTTTCACAAATAATAGATTCAATAATTTTTTACTCCAGTAGCTATGGAAGCTATGAAGATCAGTATATCAGTACAGTGGAAGACTAATATTAAATCCAATATACAACCCTAAGCAAAACGATAAAAACAACAAAGATTAAAGCACATTAGTGCGCTGCCGGTTGGACCGCTGGCCTTGGGCGGTAGGACCGATTTCGGCGGATCGGCCGTGGCCACGGGCGGTTCGACCGCCGCCTCGTAATGCATTGAAAACCCGATGACGAATATGCAAATAGATGAAACTATTGATCTACTAATCCAAACTTGATAAAACTTAGAACACACCTTCTTTATGATATCAGGGACCTATTCCAATCGAATATTATGATAATTCTTGGAGGAATCAAGATCCTTTTCCGTTTGATCAAAGAAGGGTTCAAAACCGGGTCAAAACGAAAACTTAATCCAAGATCTTGCTCGTGGGTAATTGATGATCAAGATTATCCTAGATAGGTTCCCACACGTCACAGCAAGCTAGATCACGTGAAGAATTCAATCAAAAACTTACAGATCAAAGAAAGACTCAAGATCATCAAATATAGAGAAAGAACACAATGAGACAAAACATGATCAAACTTTCCTTTGATTGATTGATATGATCTGGGCTTACAGCCACTCCATCAATGGAGGACAATGCTCAATCCAAGAGCACGAAAATCACATCAAACTATCAAGAACCCTAGCCTCCACAAAAGCTCTCCCTAAGAAAATTCGGGTTTACAAGAATTCCAAAATAGACGAAGCGAAGGTGCAGCCACCTCCCTCTCCTATTTATAGTGGAGGCTTAGACATTCTAGAAGTTTGACCCTATTGGGCTCGCGTTAAGGCTCAAAACAAATGGGACACTTACACACGCATTTTAATGCGCCGTCTTCAACATCCCTTACCTAACTAGCTACACCTTGCGCCATCTTGCGTCTCGGATTAGCTAATAGGTCACTCTTGTCAATCTTGCACCACGCTTGAGTACATTGACCTCACCCGGCATCGTCGATCGTTTTGGACCTCAGCTCTCCAAGCCTAGCCCCGATCATCCTCGCCGTTGACCATCGTTGACCACCAAGCAACCTGCACAACAATAGACAAGTAAACCGAATTTGGGAATAAGTTCTTCACAACTTGACCCATGTTAGTCAAAATATGCATCATGCAACATATATGCCCTGAAACTCATGACTTTGACCTAACACACAAATATCGCCGCCACATCGGGCGACGAACAAAGTGAAAACCGGTCGATCGCCCCCGGCGGTCGATCGCCCTTCTGGCCGGTCTGACCGCCACCTATGGGCCGGTCAGACCGCCAGCTGGGACTTAGCCATTTGTCCTCTCTGGAAAACCGAAACCTACTGGAATTTTCAAACCAATAGAACTTTTGACTGGTGACTGCAAAAATTATGGGACCAAGTGCAACAGAATCCCCTCTCTTGCCTACACCCTCTATTTTTGGTCCAGCTCAATTCTCACTTTCAGAATCGCCGGTCCGATCGCCACCAAGGTCGGTCGGATCGCCATGGATCGGTCAAACCGCAACCCCGGCGGTCGGATCGATTTCGCTCGAGAAGATTGAACTTTGTCGAAAACGTGAAACGACAAACAGAACGCCATTGTCAATTGTCACATCATCCTAAGATCTGGAGCATATCCCCATGATATCCACAATCTCCCCCTTGATGAACACATTGGCAATAATCCAGAAAATATAATTTGTAGGTTTGAAAAGTAAAATACTTTGGTTTTCGCATAAAGGCACAACTTGGTCCATAAGCAAGAAAAAGCAATGAAAATGACCAAGCTGGCATCAGAATAACATAGGCAAGTGAGATAAGGCAAAAAGTGTGGATATCATGGGGATATGCTCCAGATCTTAGGATGATGTGACAATTGGCAATGGCATTTATGGTTTGTCGTTTCACGGGGTTTTCGACAAAGTTCAAAGCTTTACGGGCGGGCGGTCCGACCGCCATAGCATGGCGGTCCGACCGGTCCCAAATCGTCGGACGACCATGTGCGGCGGTCGACCGGCCGTGACCAAAGAGTGTCAGAATGTGCTGGGCCAAAAATAGAGGGTGTAGGCAAGTGAGGGGATCCCAATGCACTCGGTCTCATAATTTTTGGAGTTCCCAAGCAAAAGTTATATTCGTTTTAAGTTTCCAGAAGGTTTCGGAATTTCAGGGCTTGAAATTCGGCTAAGTCCCTTGTGGTGGTCCGACTGCTCACGTGGAGCGGTCCGACCGGCAGAAGGCGATCCGACCGCACCGTGAGCGGTCGAACCGATTTCCACTTATGAACGTCAGCCAACTTCGTGGTGATGTTGTTTTGTTAGGTCAAGTTCATTGGTATCATGGCATATATATTGCATGATGCATGTTTTGACTAACATGGTCAAGTTGTGAAGAACTTGTTCCCGAATTAGTGTTTTGCTTGTCTATAGTTGTGCAGGTTGCTTGGTGGTCAACGACGGTCAACAGCTAGGATGATCGGGACTAGACTTGGAGAGTTGAGGTCCAGAACGATCGACGATGCCGGGTGAGGTCAATGACTCAAGCGTGACGCAAGATGGACAAGGGTGACCTATTAGCAAATCTGAGGCGCAAGATGGCGCTAGGTGAAGCTGTTTTAGGTCAAAAGGTTAAAGACGACGTTTTACGAAGCGTGCGTGTGTGACCCGTTTGTTAGTGGGCTTTAACGGGAGCCCAATAGAGTCAAACCCTAGAAGTTCTAGGCCTCCACTATAAATAGGAGGAGGTGGTGGCTGCACCATGGCTCTCGCCTCTTTGATGTTTCAAAACCCTAATTGGCTTAGGGGGAGTTGAGGTGGAGGCTAGGGCTCTTGATGGTTTGAGGTGATTTTTGTGATCTTGGATTGACCACTATTCCTTGATGGAGTGGGTGTAATCCAGCATCAATCACGAATTTAATCTATGCAAGGTTTGCTTGAGATAAGTCTCTTTTCGTTCTTGCTTTCAATTTTGTGATTTTAGGGCTTTCTTTGATCCACGAGTTTTTGATTGATTCTTTCACGTGAATTAGCTTGCTGTGATACGTGTGAACCTATCTAGGATCATCTTGATCATCAATCACTCACGAACAAGCATTAGAATCAAGTTTTCGTTCTTGTCCGGGTTTAGACCCTCTCTTACTCAATTGACAACTGTTCAGGATCTAACCAAGAATTATCATAATATTTGATTGGAATAGGTCCTCAATAGTATAGAGAAGGTGTGTGCAAAGTTTTGTGAAGTTTGGAGTTGAGAATCAAAAGTTAGACCTAATTGCAACTTCATCCATCGGGCATTTTTACTGTTTCAGATCTGTTCTGGAGTCTACCGGTCCGACCGCCCCTCACCACCGGTCCGACCGATTTGGCAGCGGTCCGACCGCCGGTATAACAGCGGTCCGACCGCCCGGCAATCGGTCCGACCGGTCAAGTCCAGAGGTCAGACCGCCAGTACACTGTGTTGTTTTAATCTTAGTTGTTATTGTTGCTTTACTTTGGGGGTTCAATTGAATTCGATACTAGTCTTCCGCTGTACTGGTATATTGATCTTCATAGCTTCATCATAGCTATTGGAGTGAGATTGTGTTGAATTCATAATTTGTGAAAAAGTGAGCGTGCTCCTATTCATCCCCCCCTGTAATCGCCTTTTCGGTCCAACAAAAAGAAAGCATAAAAACTTTGATTTCCATAAAAGAGTCAAAATCTCACTTAAGGTCCATATGAAAGAACAATTGTTCAATTGACCTATGATCATTGTGAGGATTAATAAATGCAATTCAAGTTCAGAAGAATCAATAAGACAATAAGAATGCAATTCAAAAACTCCCCCTCACTATGATCCTCAAATTTCAGAAACTTTCAAATTTTCAATTTCTCCCCATTTTTATCATTTTTATATATCTTCTCCCTCTTTGTTCAATAATGATATATTTTCTCCTCTAATATTGAAATATCTTCTCCCCCTTTAACAATGGAGTCATCAAGAAATCACGCATTCCTCTCATCCAGAGATAACAAATACAGAATGAAGAAAGAAGCATAAAAAGGAGTATGCATGAAGTGCAATGGAGTGGCTTCATTTTTGTATTTTTTTAATTTTTGATTACAAGAAGCTTTGGAGATTACCCAAAAGAACAAGCCAACATTTCTAATATTGCACAAACAACATATCAAGCCTAACAGCGCTAGCAAGATCATGATAAGACATATATATCAAAGCTAAGCACGAAGGCTCAAAAATAAAGCAGTAGATTTGATCAATTTAAGCAAAGCTTCAAATTCAGCCAGTTCATCAACAGGGATCCTAAAGTGAAACTGGCCATGTCAAAATGTCAAAGTGAGATCAAAAATCTAACAAAGACCACATTAAGAGTCAATCAAGTCATGTATTGAATCATTTTGCTCAGATTTCTCAAAAGCTCATTTGTCAACAGTTTTCACATTTGCACTGAATATTGAAGTTGACTAATGATCTAACTTAGTGACAAGATCCTGGACTAGGAGCCATCCACAAACTCATCCTAAGCTTCGATCAGAAGTTGATTAAAGGTATATCTTAGTGAAGAAGATCCTGGACTAGGAGCCATCCAAAAACTCTTCCTAAGCTTCTACCAGGGCGACAAATCTTGAGGTTCATGTCATTTCTAACAAGCAGTCCCCATGAGATCGTCTGGATCATCAAACTATCTCCAAGTTCATGTCTTTGACAAGCAGTCTCGTAAGAATAGTTTGGCACAATTTAAGCATAAGACAATCTTGATTTTTCAAGTGCAATAGGATCCCCTCTCTTGCCTACACCCTCTATTTTTGGCCCAGCTCAATTCTCACTTTTCAGAATCGCCGGTCCGATCGCCACCAAGGCGGTCGGCCGATCGTTATGGATCGGTCGACCAAGCAACCTCTGGCCGGTCGACCGATTCTAGCCTCGACAAAGATCGAACTTTGTCGAAAACACGTGAAACGACAAACCGTAAACGCCATTGCCAATTGTCACATCATCCTAAGATCTGGAGTATATCTGATATCTGCCAACATTCTAGCTACAAAAGCTAAATCAGGGCATGTGCTTACTTGAGCATACATAATGCTTCTAACAGCTGAAGCATAAGGAACCGACTTCATCTTATCAGTTTCATATTGGTTCCTTGGACATTGAAATGTTCCAAACTTATCACCCTTAACAATAGGAGCAGGCGAGCCAGAGCACTTATGTGTATTATATCTCTTCAGTACTCTGTCAATGTATGCCTTTGAGATAAACATAATACTCTTTTGGACCTATCTCGATGAATCTCAATACCAAGAACGTAAGAGGCATCACCAAGATCCTTCGTATCAAAATTAGATGAAAGAAATCTCTTGGTCTCAAACAACATATCCTCATCACTGCTGGCCAATAAGATGTCATCCACATAAAGCACTAAGATGGTGAATTTACTCCCCTTGAACTTAACATATATACGGTTATCAACTTTATTTTTCTTAAATCTAAAATTCCTTATGACCTTATCGAATTTTAGGTACCACTGCCTTGACGCTTGCTTCAAGCCATAAATCAATTTTTTAAGTCGACATCCCATATGCTCCTTGCCCTCCACGACAAAACCTTCCGGTTGAGCCATGAAAACGTTTTCTTGCAAGTCACCATTAAGGAATGTCAACATCCATCTAATGTAGCTCTAAGTCATAGTGAGCTACAAGTGCCATAACGATTCTGAATGAATCCTTAGTTGAGACATGAGAAAAAGTGTCATTATAGTCAATCCCTTCTCTTTGTGAGAAGCCTTTTGCTACGAGCCTTTCTTTGAACCTTTCGACATTTCCCTTAGAGTCATGTTTGGTTTTGTAGACCCATTTACAGCCTACTGTTTTGACTCCGTTAGGGATTTCTACTAAGTCTCATACATCAATAGTGCTCATAGACTTTAGTTCATCCTTCGTGGCATCAAGCCATTTAGAAGAATGTTCACTTATCATGGCCTCCTTATAAGAGGTGGGATCATCTACCTTCCTTATATCATTAATATCATCATTCATATAAACAACATAAACATTTGGGATGGCAGACCTTCTCTCTCGATGTGATCTTCTAATAGGTTCAACAGCTATTACAGGAGACTGCTGAGGCTCATCATTAGGTGCGATATTAGGAATTTCAGAAACCTCAATAGTGGGTGTATCAACAGTATTCGATACTGGAGGTGCAACCTCCTGAAGCACATGAATAAAGATCTCTGGGATAAGCGGTGAAGGAACATAAACCCGCTTCTCTTCTATATCTATTTTTCTAGGCTCCAGGTCCTCGTCATTCTCTCAGAACATAGTGTGTCTTGTTTCTACAAACTTAGTTATCCTATCATGACAGTAAAAACGATACCCTTTGGATCTTTCAAGGTACCCAATAAAATAGCAACTTACTGTCTTAGGATCTAATTTCCCAATATGTGGATTAAAGATCTTAGCTTCAGCACGACAACCCCACACTCTTAAATATTTCAAACTCAGTTTTCTCCCTTTCCATAATTCATAAGGTGTCTTAAGCACAGATTTACTGAGAACCTGATTAAGAATATGTGTGGTTGTTTTAGTGCTTCCATCCACAAACCAGTTGGTAAACTAGAATAGCTAAGCATGCTCTGTACCATATCCATAAGGGTACGGTTGCGTCTCTCAGCTACCCCATTCTGCTGAGATTCACCTGGTGTAGAATACTGGGCAATAATGTTATTTTTCTGAAGGAACTTAGCGAAAGGGCCAGGAATTTTCCCATAAAAGGCATGTCTCCCATAATATTCTCCCCCACGGTCCGATCTTACCACTTTAATTCTTAGGTTGTGCTGATTTTCAACTTCAGCCTTAAATATCTTAAATTTGTCAAGTGACTCAGATCGGTCTTTAATGGGAAAGATATAACCATAACGGAGAAATCATCAGTGAATGTGATGAAGGAATCAAAATCATCCACTGATGTCACAGGGAAAGGACCACAAATATCAGTATGAATTAATTCTAAGAGTCATGTGTTGCGAGTGGCTCCCTTCTTTATTTGCTTTACATATTTTCCTTTGATGCAATCAATGCAATGGTCTGAGTCAGAGAAATCTAATGGGTTGAAAATTTCTTCCTCAATGAGACGCTCTATTCTCCCCTTCGAAGTGTGGCTTAAACGACAGTGCCACAATTTCAATGAAGTCTCATCATTCTTTTTACGCTTAGCATCACACACATTCAAAGATACATGATATTCAGTAAGGGAAACAATATAGAGCTTGTTTTGTCTAAAAGCAAAACCAGCATCATTTGAATTAAATGTAATAATGCATTTATTGTTACCAAAATTATATTTAAAACCATCATCATCCAATAAAGAAACCGAAATCAAATTCCTCCTAATGGAAGGAACATAAACTACATTATTGAGACGAAGTATGAAGCCGCTATCTAAGACTAATGAAATATATTCAACTGATTCAACTTCGGCTTCTTTTCCATCCGCAACTCTAAGGCTTCGCTCCCCCTTTTTAGTGTTCTTGCGGTAAGGAATCCCTGTAAAGAGTTGGTAACGTGCACAGTTGCACCTGAGTCAATCCACCAAGAATTAAGGGAGAAATCAACATAAAGAGTTTCATCAATGAACATTATTGTATCATTACCCCTTTTGGCGAGCCACTTTAGAAAATCAACACAATCCTTCTGGAAATGCCCTAGTTGTTTGCAGAAGTGACATTCATTCCCATTAAGTGCTCCAGCGGGAGCAACATGGGGCTTAGGTGCATTGTGCACCTTAGGCCCTGACTTATCTAAATATGGGGAGAACTGTAGCTTTTTCTTGGATTTGAAGTCCCTTTGGAACTTCCTTTTGTTAGAGCCGCTAACCTGACGCACAAAATCTTTCTTTTCGATCCTTATTCTCTCTTCCTCTTGGACACACATGGCGATTAAATCGATCATGCTCTATTTTTTTTCTGAGTATTGTAATTTATCTTAAATGCAGTGTACTCAGAAGGAAGAGAAGTCATAATAAAATGGACTAGGAAACCATCGGATATCTCTATGTCCATGCCCATGAGCTTTCCAGCCATATCGGTCATCACCATGATATACTCTCTTATGCTACTGGACCCGTCATACTTAGCGGATAAGAACCTCTGGATTAAAGTACTGGCATAAACTTTAGTGGAGCCTTTAAATTTCTCCTCAACTGAAGTCAAGTACTCCTTAGCATTTTCGGAATCAGGGATTGCTCCTATGATCCCAAACTGAGATAGAGGTATTCATGATCATTAGTGACAGGCGGTTGGACCGCTCTTATTTTTCAGCATTAGCATCATAAGTTTTCTTTTTCTCATCATAATTATCCTCACCGTCGGTGGGAGGAATGGGAGCGCTCACCCTTAACGCATAGTCAAAGTCCAAAACTCCAAGGACGACATGTATTCTTTCTTTCCAAGTGAGAAAATTGCTTCCCGTAAGCTGCTCAATATTATCAATTGTGGCGGCAATATTCGAAGTGTTTATTGCTGAACATTAAAATACAGGGCAAAATTAGAAATAACATAAAGATGTATTGCATGCAATTAACCCTATGTTGGTCTGATTAACAACATGCAAAACTACAGTTCTAATCCATTTCACCGTTGGGTAGAAAATGAAAAAGAGCTTAACAATTTAATATGGCGACACACGACTACAAACAACGTTGGTCAGTGTGTAATCATGTGCATACATAATGCCAAATAAAACATAAAAATCTCCAATCAAAATCTCTCGTTGGTTCAATTTTAATTAGAGACAATGATACACTATTATTTGGGCAATTAACCTCAATTAAAATAGTGCACATATTAAAAAACTTAAACACAAAAATATTTGGAAATTATCAAAGTTACTATTCACCCAACTGTGCGGCCTACCACTTCGGCCTACTGCACGCGCGATCGCCCGGCCCATTTACCTTGCACGCCGGCCCATCAACAGTGCGACGCACAGTGACCATCAGATCTTGATCGGACGGCCGAAAACAACCGCGCGTCGCCACTTCGCCGGATCCGATTGTACGTGCGCTGTTGGATTTGATCGAACGGCCGAGAGCGAAAATCGCGCGGTATAAAAGACTCGACAGACAGGAAAACCTAACCCTAAAAACATTCCCCCCGTTCCCCTTCGAAAACAATCAGGCGATAGCATCGGCGCAGCGTGCTCGTGGGCGGAGGGCAGCAGCCGCGGCCCCGTCGGCATCGGCGCAGGGGAGGAAAACCAGAGCGGCAGTTTGAGGCGGCGCCTACGCGGCCCTTCTCGCCGGCGCGGGCGTGCGACCTAGGTCGCATGCGCAGCCGTCAAGTGGAGCTACGGCGGCGCCGAGACCGGAGGTACTTCAGCGGTCTCCAAAATCGTAAGTATCCGCCGCTCTTTGTGTTCTGATCTGAGTTGAGGATTTGGGGTTTTGAGCTTTGGGATTTCGTTAGGGTTTCACTAAGGGTTCCAAATCCCCTCCTTCTAAGTGCTAAAGCCGATCCTCAAACCTTAGATCCAGGTGATTGAGACTAATACGGGTTCAAACTGAACTAGGGTCGCTCTGATACCAAATGTGTGCAAAAACTGAGGCTAAAACGTGATCTACCAACTTTAATTCTAACTCAAAGATGAACACCTAATCTAAACGTTATGGCAGAAGCGTGATTACATACCCGATGTCGGTGTTCCCATCGCGGCTTGAGGCTCGGTCGGGGTCGGCGCAGGAGCGAACATCGAAGCGTCGGCCTGAGGTGGTGCAATGTCAAGGTGGTGGCGAAGGGCTTCGATCTTCGCCCACAGCAGCGCCCGTAGAGATCGGATCTATTCTTTGGATTATCGTAGTCTAGAGGTAAAAAACCCCTTGACCTACCGAGTCCAAACTTTAATATGGCGCTGCGTGAAACGGGACCGAAACAAATAAGTTGGTTGTGCTCCCAATCAGAGCGTGAGTGGGCGTTGCCCCTTCTAAAGTCTTGGAGTGGTTAGCCAAAATCAACCCAACAGAGTAGTCGGCGGACGGAGCGTCGACTGTCGATGACTCAAGGCGCCGGGCAACGCTGCTTTATTCTGCAGGCGGCCGACAAGTTTCAGGTTCTTACTACGATTGAAACCGAGTCGTATATCGTTGTTTAATTGTTTTGATTTAGTGCGTGTGAAGTGCCCTGATCGGCTGAGCTTCTTGTGGATTGTGTGATTAGGCTCTTGGAGAGGCCTACCAGGTCCTGAGTGACCCTCTGCAGAGGAAGGCCTATGATGGCTATGGCAAAACTAGTATATCCAGGTACCCAGTTAAGATGATGATACAAGTAATTCAGCAGAGATTCAATCTTCACTCTAACAAATGAATGATTATTTTTCCAGGGAGAACATGCTGGATGGCCTGTGGTGTTCACCCTCCTTTTCGGGAGCGAGCTGTTTGAGGACTACATTGGCCATCTTGCAATGGCAACAATGGCTTCCTCCGAGCCGACAAGCGAGAACGACAACCCCGAGAAGCTTCAGGATAGGCTCAAGGTTAGTGGACTAAACAGGAAGACATCTGTGTTGGATGCCGAATGTCAATCTGATCTTTTCTTCAGATGGAATATTGGTAGAGCAGTGATGATACTGTGGTCTACTTGCAATTTTGATGTAATGCGGTTGCTTTCACTCTATTTTATTGTGATGAAGGGTGTGCAAAGGGAAAGAGAGGAAAAGCTAGCTAGAGGCTCTCCAGTACTTGTCAGTCTGAATTCTGATCCTTACAAATCATCCTATTCATCTATCCTTTATAAAACTTTTCACTTGAATCTTGCCAAATGTCATTAACAGCATCTGGACTAGACATTCTTCGCACCATCGGATACGTGTACTCCCGACAAGCTGCGTAGGAGCTTGGCAAGAAGGCCATGTAACCTGGGAGTTCCATTCCTGGCAGAGTGGGTGAGGAACAATGGCCACCTGTGGAAGTCACAGATCACAGCAGCCAAAGGTGAAAACTTCGCAAGGCTGGTTTTGTCGTAATCATTATAATTGCTGACTGATTAGGGGGCAAAAAGAACAATGCAGGGTCCGCCACTTTGGTTCCCGACAATGAGTTTTTTTTTTTATTTGGGAAATCACACTCTCGTCGGTGCGGAGGATGCGCTCCTGGTGGCGCTGGGCATCGCGGTCCTGCTCCGGCGTCAGGGACTTGATCTCCTCCACGGTGCCGCCCCTGATCACGTCCGCCGTCATCTGCGCACACAGGTCCACCAGCCCGTACGCTCCCAAGCTTCGTCGACGCCTGCAGCAGTCGACCATCCATGCGCGTCACAGATTAAGGAAAATTGCTATATACCTTGATAATTTTTGGAAGTTAAAACTGTAATTTTTGTAACTTTTATGTTCATTAGATGTGCTATAAGATTCGTATGGTTGGTGTGTTGTAAGAAAAAAAAATCATGATAGTTGAATTTTCATTCGTCCGATATGGTTTGAGATTTACACTTTTTCCCATCTGATTAATTGGATCCGAATTTATTATGGTTTTTTCTTCCGAACATAACGGATTCACCACATTATCGTATCTTATTGATATTTTATTTTATTTTTTATCTTTGTTTTTGCTCAACTATCTCAAAGTACTTGTGAGATTTTGAATTATGTGGTAGAAATATGAGTTATTAAGATTTTTAAGAATAATTATCAAAATTACATAAATAATTTACTATAACTTATGTATAACTGAGTTATAAATAAGTTTTCAAAATATGATAGTTTTTTACTGATAAAACAGTCGAATTCTTCGTGTGTGTAATCACCAAGGGCCTGATACAACAGTTGCATGCATGTACGATGACTACAAGATCGCTAGCTTGCATGAGGATATGAAGGTGCTCTCTAACTGACTAGTTGTCCTACCAATTAAGCTCAAATCAGAGCAACCAGTTGTGTTTGTTCAAAACCTGCAGTGACCAACCAGTTTGTACTACTGAGCATGCATGCCGATAGGGAAAACTTCTTCACGACTTGTGTGGATATCGTGAGGATATGTGCACGATCTCAGGATGATGAGTCAATTGGCAATGGCTTTGTTGGTTTGCAAAATCTCGCGTTTTCGGGGTTTGCTTTTTCGTCGGACCACAAAGTGGCCCGACCCGGTGGTGTGGCGGTCGGACCGCCGTGGAGAGGTCGGACTGGCAGTGGTTGCGGTCGGACCGGCCTGACCTAAAAGTGGCTTTTGGATCTAAGCCAAAAATAGGTTGTGTAGGCAGGTGAGGGGAGTCTCCTGGATGTGGTCACATCATTTTTGGAGCTCCCAGTCGAAAGTTCTATTGAGTTAAAAATTCCAGAAGGTTTCGGATTTTCACGATGGAATTTTGGCTAAGTCTTTTCGGGCGGTCCGACCGCCGTTGTGGGATCGGTCCGACCGGCCTGAAATCGGTCGGACCGGCCTTGTGGGGCGGTCAGACCGGCGTTGACTTGGAGGTTAGCCAAGTTTGCATTGATGTGTTTTGATTGTGGTTTATGTATGAACTTCAATGCTTTATTGTTGCATATTGCATTGCGGAGCTAACGTGGGTCAAGTTGTGAAGAACTTGTTCCCGGAAACGGTTTGTTTGTCTATTGCTGTGCAGGTGGCTTACAGGTCAATGACGTCAACGGTGAATGGATCGGGACTACGCTTGGAGAACTGAGGTCCAGAACGATCATGGATACCGGGTGAGGTCGTGTGACTCAAGCATGGTGCAGAATGGGCAAGATCGATCGAACGGGTAGTTCGGTACAGCTGGTTGGATCATGTGGTGCGGATATCGGTGCGAGTCTCTGGGAGGTTCCGATGGGATTCGGACAAAGAGGCTTGGCGACGTGATGAGAACCGCTGATCAACCTACACGTGGTGAAGCAGGCGATTGCTTAAATAGTTGTGTGTGTGGGTCCCATGTGTAAGTGGGTCCCAAAAGTGAAACCCTAGGCCTCTCCTATAAATAGAGAAGGGGGAGATGTAAAACCCCTTGAAGCTTTCATTTGGTTTTCCTTAGCCTTTTCTAGGGTTAGGGTTTGGAGAGGAAGAGAGGGAGAGATTGTGATTGCTCCTTGGTGAGCTCTTGTCCTCCTTGAGGGAGTGGCTTTGTAAGCATCTTGTGATATCAATCAATCTTGTGATGCTTGCTTGAGAGATCATTTGTCTCCCTTTTGTGTTCTTATCTCTTTTGGATGAATTTGGTGCTTCCTTGATTCAAGTGTTTAAGCTTGGTCTCTTGACCCTTTTGTCTTGTTTTGATGTGTGGAAATACTCCTAGAATCATCTAGACCATCAACCCCCACAAGCAAGTCTTGAATCAAAGATTTTCATATTTCTAGGGTTTGTGCACTTCTTTGGTAAAACCTAGAGAGATCGATTTTGCGAAGTGGATCTGAAGGATCGTCGCTAGAAATAGGTCTCTAATATCATTAGGGATGTGTGCTCGAAATTTGGTCAAGTTTCATTGGTTGAATCAAAAGTTGGATCAAATTTCGTTTTGGTTTTGGGCTTGATTTTTCAGTACTGGACTGAACCGGTCTGACCGATTTTATAACGGCGGTCCGACCGCCCGCGTTTCAGACCGCTAGTACTGCCGGGTCGAACCGATATCCACCGGTCCGACCGCCAGTTAGTTGCCGGTCCGACCGATCGTTGACCGTCGGTCAGACCGCCCTTGGTAGCCGGTCAGACCGCCTGTGCCCAGATCTGCCCTTTGAGATTAAGTCTCCACTTGTGTGTCGTGTGGTTGAGCGGGGTTATCGAATTCAGCACACGGTTTCCACTGTGCGCTTACTGATCTTCTTAGCTTTCATAGCTAAAGGAGTAAAGTTCGTGTTGAATTTGATTTAGACGAGAAAGTTGAGAAAGCGCCTATTCACCCCTCCCTAGTCGCCTTTCCAGTCCTACAACTTGACAGTTTTCTGTGCTATGAATTAACCAGGGAAGTAAGAATCAACTCCACAGATCATCAGCTGCGAATCAAAACTCCACAAGTTGTGTGTTACAAATCCCAGACAATGCAGGAACCGCTTTCCAGTTTGCAGCTGCCCGGCAGGTGTTCTGTTTTCAATTTTTGCATACTCTAGTATCAACCACTGTTCCATTAACCATACCAGACAGTACTAAAGATTCCATCATTTGTATATAGGTACAACAACTGATTTAACATCAATTAAAATCTGCAGTACGTGGCTACCAGTTAGTCTTGTACAATTAGTCGCCTCCAGAGATATTAAACAGATAATCTGCCTTACACATTCAGTGAATGGTTCCTGAATTCCTTCCTGATTGATGTACTAGGTCCTAGCTACCAGGCTAGGTACAACATACAGTACTACCAAACCGCAAATTAATCACACACCGATCCTTAGAATTAAGAGAATGCCACTGCAAAACGACTAACAATAAAGTTAAAACATAGAGAAAAAACAAGCAAATCTACAAGGCTTGAGAGCCTCTTCTTTCTTGATTTCTCCTCGCCAAGCTCACGCACGCTAAACTATCCTCACATACCCGCAAGGAAGAAGCATGCATGACAGAATAAACGGAAGAGATCCCACCATTAGATCAAGTAGCTTCGCATGTCAAATCCACCGACCCAAAAACAGGAACCAACCAAACGAACGAAGCAGAGCAACTCGATCGACAGTACATCATCGTTCATGGCGTCATCGATCTCAAGCATAAACTGCACGCTCCTAGTACAAATCTTCCATTCCTTACTCCATCCAACCAATCACCAAGAACTTGTAATTGTTAGATATATATATATATATATATATATATATATATATATATATATTTGGTTTCCTTATCCGTTTAGTACTCACAGAGTACATACTCTGCTTTGAATATACCACTTAAATAAATATATTATATTTCTTTATCATTTTCAATATACTTAAATCAATTATAAGATACTCCAATGCGATTTGATTGAAAAATTTTCATTGCAATCCTTTATTTTTGCTATATACCTTTTTTCATACATAAAAGAAGTATATACACAAATTTAGCTATAAAAGGTGGACTTTAATGATTTTTTTTCATAGAACTCACTTTGGAGTATCTTATAATCATCATTGGAGTATACTCAAATAGATAAAGAGGTATTATCATCGATTTAAGTGGTATATGAGAGCGAGATACATACCCCTGTGAGTACCAAACCATTTTCCTATATATATATATATATATATATATGTGTGTGTGTGTGTGTGTGTGTGTGTGTGTGTGTGTGTTAGAGTAGAATTCTAGATATTATTTGGTTTCCTTATCTGTAACCTGTACTTGTGTATATATACTGGCCCATTGGCCCATTGATAATATAAGTTGTTATTCCTAACATGGTATCAGAGTCCATTAGGGTTACCTCTTCCGGACGCGCAACTCGTCCTCTCCTTATCGACCTAAGCCGTTGTTGTCGGCTGGCTTAGCTTCACCGCCTCCTCCGAGTCAAGCATTCTTTGCTTTCGAGTTCTCTTTGTCTAGCGTCGGTTTGGATTCTCTTCGCACTCTCTTGGCCGTCGTTCTGTTCGTCTTTGCTGGTATGCGTCTTGACTGGAGTTTCAGCGTGTCTACGAGTTCCTTACTCACCTTCGTCCTGAGTTCGAACAGAGGCGTGCCTAGTTTCTTGCACGCCACCCTCGTGTCACTCTTCTGGATGCTCTTACCGAGATACGTGCAGAGGAGACTCATCTGAGTGGTGTTGGTCTGATGTCACTCCCCTCCGTGCTCGCCGTCCGTCCACCTGCTACACCGACTGCTCCACGCTTCAGTACACTGCCTCCTTCAGCGGCTGCCACAGGTGGTGGTGGCCGCCCTCCATCTGGCAGCGACCGTCCTTGCTGCCCCTACTGCGACAAGGTCGGCCACATTGAGTCCCAGTGCTATAAGAAGCAGTGGCATCTTTCACGCCGTTCTTCTCCTAGAGCTGGCACCGGTACTTCTACATCGACGTCTGCATCGACTACTTCCGCAGTTTCTCTCTTTGGCGAGGAGATAGCCGGACTACGACGCTTGCCGCCGAGTTCTCCTCGGCGGGTTTTGCAAGTTCTGCGACTAACTCTTCGGGCACTGAGAAACCACCTCCTACACAGTCAGGTACCTCCCTGTAGATCCTTGATTCCGGAGCATCTTTTCACATAACTTCTGATTCTTCCACTCTGTCTTTTGTTACACCTCTTGATTCCCCTGTCAGTGTGCTTATTGCTGATGGTACCTCTTTCTGTCTCTGGTCGAGGATCTCTTAGCAACTCATCTTTTCATGTTCCTTCTGTTGCTCATGTTCCTCGCCTAACCATGTAGCTTTTTTCTGCTGGATAGATTACTGACCTTGGTTGTCGGGTCATTCTTGATTCTGACTCTTGTTGTATTCAGGACCGCCACACGGGGGCTCTGGTTGGTTCTGGCCCTTGGCGCCTTGACTCACAGCGTCTCTGGGAGCTTGACTGGCTTCACCTTCCTTCCGCTGCCACCGTCGCCACCAGTCTCTCCGCTTCGCCGCCGTCTACGGCTCTTTTCAACGGTGGCATCACCGTCTTGGTCATCTGTGTGGATTTTTCGTCATCATCTTTAGTCCGTCGTGGTCTTACAGGGTGCATCTCGGAGACATATCTTTAGATTGTCGGGGCTGTAAGTTAGGGAAACAGATTCAACTTCCCTATTCTCATAGTGAGTCTGTGTCTCAGCGACCATTTGATCTTATTCATTCAGATGTTTGAGGTCCGGCTCCCTTCCTTTCGAAAGGGGCCATCGATATTATATCATTTTTATAGATGACTTCTCTTGCCACACTTGGATATATTTTATGTCTTCTCATAGTGAGGCCCTGTCTATCTATAAATAATTTGCTACTATGGTTCGCACACAGTTTTCCACTCATATTCGTGTCTTTCGTGCTGACTCTGCTGGCGAGTACCTCTCTTATTACTGCGAGTTTTCTTTGTCGTGCGGGCACCTCGCCAGATTCTCTTGTCCTGGTGCTCATGCTCAGAATGGTGTCGCTGAGCGTAACCATCTTCACCTCCTTGAGACGGCTCGTACCTTGATGATTGCCGCCTCTATCCCACCTCACATTTGGGCCGAGGCCGTTTCCACTGCCATCTATCTCGTCAACATTCAGCCATCTTCTGCTCTTCAGGGTGAGATCCCGGTTGAGCGTCTCTGTGATCTTACTCCAGACTACTCTGCCCTTCGTCTGTTTGGCTATGTTTGCTACGTTCTTCTTGCACCTCGAGAACGCACCAAACTAACTGGTTAGTCAGTTGAGTGTGTTTTTATGGGATACAGTGCCGAGCACAAGGGCTATCGGTGCTGGGATCCTGTTGGTCGACGGATGCGGATTTCTCGGGATGTGACTTTTGATGAGTCTCGTCCCTTCTACCCACGTCCTGCCTCTCCTTCGGTTTCCTCTGTGGAGTCCCTGTCTTTTTTACCTTTTCAGATACACTCATCTCTGTCTTGCCTTCGTCCACCCATCCCACAGAGTCTCCACATATACCTCATGTTGCCTCTTCGTCGTTGTCGCCGCCTGCCTAGTCGCCTGTGGCTCCTCAGGCTCCTCCCACTCTCTTTTACACTCGTCGACCTCGTCTTGGGGCTCTTCCAGATGAACCATCTTCCCCTGATGTTTCATCTTCTCCTGATACTCCATCTTCCCCCGATGGGCCATCATCTCCTCGCTACGGTCTCCGCGATCGTCGGTTGATTCGGCCTCCTGCCCATTTTGGTCTTGCTGGTGCAGCTACCCATGAGCATGTCTCCTACCGGGATGCTGTTACTCATCCTGAGTGGCAGCATGCCATGGTCGAGGAGATTGCTGCTCTTGAGCGTACTGGTACTTAGGATCTTGTTCCTTTTCCATCTCACTCTCGTCTCATCACGTGTAAGTGGGTCTATAAGATTAAGACTCGCTCTGATGGCTCTCTTGAGTGCTATAAGGCGCATCTTGTTGCTCGTGGCTTCCAGCAGGAGTATGGTCGTGACTACGACGAGAATTTTGCTCCTGTGGCCCACATGACCACTGTCTGCACTCTTCTTTCGGTGGCGTCTGTTTGCCATTTGTCTGTTTCTCAGCTTGATGTCAAGAATGTCTTTCTTAATGGAGAGTTGTGTGAGGAGGTCTATATGCATCTATCACCAGGTATTACATTTCTCGAGGTATGGTGCATCGTCTTCGTCTCTCTCTATGGCCTTAAACAAGCCCCTCGTGCTTGGTTTGAGCGCTTCTCCTCTGTGGTCACTGCTGCTGGCTTCTCAGCCAGTGATCATGATCCTGCTCTTTTTGTCCACACTTCGTCTCGTGGTCGGACTCTTCTTCTTCTATATGTTGATGATATGATCATCATAGGAGATGGTTACGAGTACATTGGTTTTGTCAAGACTCGTGCGAGTGAGCAATTCCTTATGTCGGATCTTGGTCCTCTTCGTTAATTCCTTGGGATTGAGGTTACTTCCACTCGGATGGTTTCTTTATGTCCCAAGAGAAGTATATTGAGAATCTTCTTGATCGCGCTTCTCTCGCGATCGATCGTCTTGTTGAGACTCCCATGGAGCTCAACGTTCATCTCGACCCTCGATGGCGAGCTTCTTTACGATCCAGGCTACGCTATCGTCATCTTGTTGGGAGTCTTGTCTACCTTCTTTGTTACTCGTCGGATATCACTTATCCAGTTCATGTTACGAGTCGATTCGTTTCGCTCCCACTCGGGTCCACTATGACCACCTTCTTGAGTTTTGCGATACCTTCGTGGGACTATCTCTCCGTCTCTTCTTTCCACGCTCCAACTCGTTCTGACTTTAGGCTTATTCAGATACTACTTGGGCAACGATCCTCCGATCGCGGTCTATCTCTCCTTCTTGTTTTTCTTGGTGGTTCTCTCATTGCCTAGAAGACGAAGAAACAATCAGTAGTGTCCCGCTCGAGTGCAGAGGTGAGTTGGGAGCTATGGCTCTCTTGGTGCAGAGATTACAGCTACGGTGGTTACTTGAGGATTTTGGTGTTTCTGTCACTACACCGACTCCTCTCTTGTCAGACAATACAGGTGCTATCAGTATTGCCCGTATCCTGTGAAGCATGAGCTCACCAAGCATATTGGTGTTGATGCTTCCTTCATGAGGTCTTGTGTGCATGATCAGGTGATTGCTCTTCAGTATGTGCCTTCAGAGCTTCAGATAGCGGATTTCTTCACGAAGGCCCAGACTCGAGCACAGCACGGCTTCTACCTTTCCAAACTCAGTGTTGTTGATCCACCATGAGTTTGAGGTGGGTGTTAGAGATATATATATATGTTATAGATATATATGTGTTACAGTAGGATTCTAGATATTATTTGGTTTTCTTATCTGTAACATGTACTTGTGTATATATACTGGCCCATTGGCCCCCTGATAATATAAGTTGTTATTCCTAACAGTAACGAGGGAATCAAGCAAGGCAAGTCGGGTGGTGCTAGTAAATAGTCAAAAGAGCAACAAAAACAAACTTAGAGAAAAAGTGATTGAGAAATAACTAAACATATTAAAGTTGGATCCGAATCCTGTACATTACAGCAGAGAAGAACCGTAGATACTGATTTTTTTTAGCTTGGTGTTACAGTAGCCTGCCGCGGTGCTGTTCACAAATACTGTGCAACAGTTGTGATTTTTCCGCACATTAATTTAACAATTTTATTGTTTATTACTGTAATAAAGTATTGTACACTACTTATCTGGACCATTTGCTGGCGTCCTATTCAAGATTCTTTCCTTGACTTATCAAGCTTAGCTAGCACCCCACACCCTGCCCCGTTCAACGAGCAAAGACATCAACTCTCTCTCTCTCTCTCTCTCTCTCTCTCTCTCTCATATTGTGATCGCAGCACACAGGTTGCACTATTAGGCATGTAGAAATAGCTGGTACAAACTCAAAGTGAAGTCTAGTACATGCACCAACTACAGATGCACCTCCTCGTCTTCTTCCTGGTCCTTTTCTTGCTCCCCCATGAAGCCTTCTCCACCGTCGTCACCGCCAGCGGGTGCAATCGGCGGTGCGGCAGCGCCGTCGTACCCTACCCCTTCGACTTCTCCTCCGGCTTCCACATCCAACTATCCTGCAGCGCTGCCAACTCCACTTCATTCCTCAAAAATACCACGGGTGCCATGGTACCCATCCTCTGTTGGAACCAAAATCTAAAAAGGAAAACAACAGCTCTGTTCTTCACTGAAGAACATACTTCTTTGGTTTTTTTGACCAGTATCGTATAAACAGAGAAGCAAGAACAAACGAATACTTATGTTTCAATTTTCGCCGTATTGCTCAATACGACTTTTCTCTTTTCTTATATAGACGTCAAAACGAGTTACAATTACTATATTGAATCGGTTTCTTGATCCCGAATCTCCAGAAACTCTGAAAGTCGAAATCCGACAGAAGCTAAACTAGCTACAGTATCCGATATGAAAACAGACTAACTGAACAAAGCAACTCACAGACTGACTCGGAGACACATTGCTCAATATGATCCAAAAACAAACTCACACAGAAAAGAAACTAAACTTAAAACAACAAGATTAAGTCTAACAAAACACCTCCCTAATCTTGTTTGTCCATTTTTACATTTCTGACTCCCAATCTTTCTCTCATCTCTATGAATTTCACAGGGCTTAATGCTTTTGTAAGAATATCAACTCTTTGATTGTCAGTGCTGATGTACTCTACTTCAATTGTTCCATTTTCAACACAATCACGAAGGAAGTGATATCTTGTATCAATATGTTTGCTCTGATCGTGATATACTGGATTTTTGCATAATGCAATTGCAGATTTGTTATCTACCATCAATCTAATTTTACCCAGTGTTTGTTTCTTCAAATCCCCAATGAGATGACTCAGCCAAATACCTTGACAAGCTGTTGTAACATCCCAATTTTCAGTGCTTTAAAAATCTTTTAAATAGTTGTAGGGAGAAAATTCACCATTTGGATTTATTTGAATATAAATTTAAAAAGCTTAATATGGACTTTAAGGACAAACTGATTTAATATGCTTAATCCCAACATCAACAATTGTCAAAACTATTTTATTTCGATTCTGCATGCTTGGATATATTTTATAGAATTTTCTAGAATTTTTCCAAGATCATTTGCTATTTTCTAATTGCTATTTGCATTTTCTGGATTTATTAAAAATAAAAATATATTTAAATCCTCGGAATGTTGTTGGGCGAAGCCCAACACTATTCCAAAGCGCTTGACCCATCTCGCCTGGTGCGCCCTCGTCAGTTGGATGCTTGACGCGTGCCCTCGTTTTGATCGGACGCCGCGCTCAACCCCGCCTTCCTCCGTTGGATGTTCGCGCGTGGCCGCGTGATCTCGCTTCGCTTCGCCGCGCCTGTTGCCCATTGCCAAAGTGGGACCGCCACAGGTCATCGTCTCATGAGTCTTCTTCCTCGCGCCGCGCGCCGCCATTCTTTGGAGCTTGAGCTTCGTCGACAAAACCGATTCGGTTGCTAATTCTTCGCGCCGACCCCACCAAATCGTACCTCGGTTGATTTCTTATCTGTTCCAAACCGAATCAAACCCCGAATCCCTCTCAATCTCCGAGAATCAAGGAATTCAAAATCCGGCCGTTTCGGACCCGAATTGGGGATTTCCAATTCTGGCGTCCTCCGGGCCTATAAATACCTCCCTTAGGATCGCCTAGTCCGCCGCAACCCAGAACCACCACCCTCGTCTCCCCGATCGCTCTAGCGCCACCGTAATCCAAGAATTAGGGTTTTTGGCCGAGCTTCTTCTCCGGCGCCGCCGTCGTCGCCGTCCTTGCCTCGCCGACTGCACCTCCGTGATCAGTAAGTTCCGGGCTACCCCGTGCGCACCTCCTCGTCGCCGAGCAACGCCGGAGCACCCTCCCGACAAAACCAGAAGCTCCACCGCCGCTTCTTCCTCGCCGCCGGTCGCCACCGTCGTTTCCAGCTACCGGTAAGGGCACCCCTGAGTGCGCAATAGCACGGGGAACAATCTGGTACCCCCCACTGCCGGCGAGTCGCCGCCGTTCGCCGGTGACCATCGGGTCCCGAGCGCCACCGCCGCCGTTGTCGTCGGCTCGGCGCCGGTGTCGACCGATCTTTGGTGTGGCGGCGCGTGGCGCCCGGTCGATGCCGACTCATGCGCGCGTGGCTCGGTCCACCGCGCCAAATCTCTCTGTTCGGTGCACTCGGTCCACGTGAACCCGAGGCCCGACATGTGGGCCCACATGTCGATTTCTTTAAATCTATTTCTTTTTCGGAAATTCTACGACGCAAGCATTGCGCAATAATCTGATTTTCCTTTATAAAAATAATTCAGGAAATTCAATAAAATCCAAATTAGGGTTTTATTTGATTTTCAAACTTTCAAAGCCCGTATCTTTTGCATCCGAACTCCGATTAAGCCCATTCAAATTTGTAAATTCATATAAAATTAATATCTATTTAATGGTGAATTTTATTTGATTTTTGGAGTTTGTTTTACCTCTGTTATTTATTGTTTTTATTTCTTTTGTCTCGTTTTGCGAGTAGGCGTCGATACTTGGGAATTTTGCGAAGAAGGAGCACCTCAAGACCAAGACCAATATCTAGATCTATTCCAAGGCAAGTTATACCTTTGATCATATTGAACCCAGCTTTCAAAATACTTTGTTTCAATGTATTGCATCCTATTTCAAGTATTTATTTAAATACTTTTGGGATAGTTATTAATCCAATTTGTTATATCCACATTGTCTATTGTATGCTATGATCTTTTGTCATCCTAGGTTGGTTAATTATTAGTTGGTATTATCGTAGCACCAACGTGGGTTGGTTATATCTGAGTAGTTTGCTTAGCCATGCCACGAGTCATCATTTCATATGAGATGCAAATATAAACGACTAAGTGATTATGGGCTGTGTGATGAAAGCGTGTGTTGTGTGCTATTACTCGTTGATGGCATGTGTTGCACTTAATCAACGAGGTGGGAAAAGATTTGAAGCGAGGCAAGTGGTTGATCTGTGAATGGTGGGCTGTGTGCTATAAACTTTGTGATTTGGGTTAAAGCGGAAGTCTTACCTTGGTCAATTAAGGACTTAACTTTGTGCGCCATTGAACTGGGCCTTCTCAGACGACCACATGCCTAGTATGGGTGGGCTCGACTTAGTAAGTTATGGAGTCTTGACATTGACAACTCAGGTTGTATTTAAAGCGTGTGATGGGTGGAGGTGTGATATGTCACATCGCGGGACGTTCATTGCATCCTCGCCCAACGGTGTGTGTCGTTCCAAGGGCTGTGTGTACAAATTGGACGGCAGGAAAGCACATCGGGAGTGTCATTGTTTGGGATGAAATCTCTGAAAGGTTTTGTTATGGTCAGTGCTAGCTACACTGATTGTATCGTGTGGGTAAAGTGTACAACCTCTGCAGAGTGTTTAAACCAATCTATTCGAATAGCCGCGTCCTCGGTTATGGACATGCTCGAGAATTTCACACGAGGGGTAGATTTTCATAAAACATTTGGGAAGGGTCAGCTGTGTGAGATAACTTGTACAGCTGTGTGAATAACTTATTTAGACCGTGTGTCCTTTGTGAAATCAATTGTTAAATTAATATTCTTTATTTATTTTCAATTATGTTTCAATCTATTATTTGTATTCAATTGCAAATATTGTATTTCCGCAAAATAACCACAGAAGCCATTCCTTTGGAATAAGCCATCATGTATAAATGCATTCTGTGGTATGACTTGCGAGTACGATGTGTACTCACTCTTGCTAAACAAATCAACAGAAGTGGAGGAGTCGTCGCCTGCTTTTGAAGAAGAGTTCTACGAAGGTTGATCGTTAGGGTCTTGATCCCAGTCAGTTGCCTCTGGTAAATTGATGGGAGCCCACTGGAGTTTATTTCGTTTCATTTGCAGTTTATTCTTTATTGTCAGCCTTGCATGGCTTAATAAATGTAAACCTCGACCGTAAGGTCCCAACAGTTATTTGTTATTCAAAGTACTCGTTTATTCTTATATTCGTTGTATGGATGTGATCTCGGACTAGTGCGAGAATACACAGAGGGTCCAGATTTGCATATTTGGGTTCCGACAGCTGTTGTTGCAGCAGCAATGTACTCTGCCTCATATGAAGATAAGGCCACAAATTTCTGTTTCTGAGATCCCCGAGTGATTAGGCTTTGTCCAAGATAAAAATTCATGCCGGAGGTACTCTTGCGATCATTAATGTCTCCTCCCAGATCACTATCGCAATAGCCAATGATCTTAGGTTCTGGATCATTACATCTTTCATAGCAGCACCCAAAGTCCTTTGTTCCAGTTACATAACGCAATATGTGTTTTACAACTGCTAAATGCTCTGTTGTCGGTGCTTCCATAAACCTGCTCATAATTCCAACCGCAAAAGCAATGTCTGGCCTGGTATTCACCAAATATCGTAAGCTTCCAACTAAACTTCGATATTCAGTTTGATTTACCGGAGAACCACCTCCTTTCTTACTTAATTTCAGACGACTCTCCATCGGTGTCTGACATGAATTGCATCCTGTTAATCCTGACAATGCTAACAGTTTTCCAGCATATCCACTTTGACACAATGTAATGATTCTAGTAGCTTGTTTTACCTCAATGCCTAGATAGTAGTTCAAGAGACCAAGGTCACTCATACTAAATAACCTCTTCATTTGATTCTTGAATTCTAAAATATCTTTGACATTTGACCCAGTGATGATCAAATCATCCACATATACTCCAACTAAAAGGAATGTTTTACCTCTTTCTCTTATGTAAACAGCATGTTCAACTTCACTTCTTTCAAAACCTAAAAACACCAATGTTTGATCCAATTTATAATTCCAAGCTCGAGGTGCTTGTCTAAGTCCATACAAAGCCTTTTTTAGCCGTAATACTATATTCTCTTTCCCTTCCACAATATGCCCATGAAGTTGATGTACGTACACTTCCTCGGTTAATTCCCCATTGAGAAAAGCTGATTTAACATCCATATGGTGAATTTCCCACCCTCCATGTGCTGCCATTGCAATGAGTACCCTAACAGTTTCCATTCTTGCAACCGGTGCAAATATTTCATCAAAGTCCACCCCCTGACGTTGAGAATACCCTTTGGCTACCAATCGTGCTTTGTATTTGACAATATTTCCTTTGCTATCCTTCTTCACCTTGAATATCCACTTTAGACCAATAGGCTTTCAGTCAGCAGGCAAGTTCACAGGACTCCATGTTTCATTTTCCTGAATAGAATCTATCTCTTCTTTTATTGCTTTTCTCCAGTGTTTCTCTTTTGTTGCTTCCTCATAGCTAGTTGGTTCTTCCAGAGCCAGTAGGCATAATCCTGTGTATTGTATATCAACTGGCTCTGTAGCTTCATAGATATCTCTCAACATTCTAAATCGTACAGGTCCTTCTGTCAATGACTCTAAGTCAGTTTCCTCCAAAGAGTTCGCCTGTTGTGGGATATTTTCAGTCATTTCAGTGGCCGAAGCATCAATATGAGGACTTGGTGGCTCTGAACTGACATTTTCAGCCACAACAGGTTCTGGTTCGTAGTCTGCATCTTCAAGTTCGTAATGTATTTTGAAATTATGATCATTACTCGTATCTTCTTGAGCGCTATCGAGAGACCAATCCCAGCTTTTATCTTCTTCAAAGACCACATCCCGACTGACATGTAATTTATTGCTCTTAGGATTATAGCATCGGTATGCTTTCGTTCCAGGTTCATATCCAATGAAAACTATGGGAGTACTTTGATCATCCAGTTTCTTCGTATGAGGATGCACAACCTTTACATGAACTAAGCAACCGAAAGTGCGTAAGTGGTGTACACTTGGTTTTTTGCTGTGCCATGCCTCATATAGTGTCTTGTTTGTCAAGCTCTTTGTTGGAGATCGATTTAACAAGTACACTGCTATCACTACCGCTTCTCCCCAGAATCTTGCTGGCATGTTTTTACTTTTAAGCAAACTTCGAGCCATCTCAACCACAGTGTGGTTTCGCCTCTCCATAATACCATTTTGTTGAGGTGAGTATGGAGCTGTGAGAAGTCTTTTCACTCCTTGTTCCTCACAGAAATCCATGAATTCCTTTGATCTGAATTCCCCTCCTCGATCTGTTTTAAATGCTTTCAACTTACAATGGCTTTCACTTTCATTACTCCTTTTGACTGCCCTGAAAGCATCTAGTGCCTGATCCTTTGTTTTGATGAGTCTCAACCACATATATCGAGAACAATCATCCACAATCAGCAAGAAGTAACTATTACCAGCTGGTGTTTTTGGACTGATTGGGCCACACAAATCTCCATGTGCCAACTCCAGTAGTTTCTCAGATCGATACAGAGATGCTTGCGGAAAAGGTCTCCTGTGCTGCTTCCCGACAAGACAGCCTTGACATACCTGCTCAATCTGATGTATATTTGGCAGACCTTCCACCATCCTCAACCGATATAAATTTCATAAGGACCGATAATTTAGATGCCCATACCTCACATGCCAAAGCCAATCATCACTTGAGCTCTTCGTCAGTGGACACACTGGCTCTGTCATACAAAGATTTAAAAGATACAGCCTGTCAGTAGAACGTTGCACTTTTGCCAACTGTAGCCGATCACGATTGAAGATTGTCAAGAATCCATCTTCCACTGTGATCCTGCACCCAATCTCATCAAGTTGACCCAGACTAACTATGTTACTTCTGAGTCGCAGTATGTAGTATACGTTTGTGAGCAACTTGTGTTCTTGTGTCTTGCACTTGAATAACACCGTCCCACGCCCACAAATTTCCACAACAGAGTCATCTCCGAACTTGACATTGCCAGAGACCGTCTCGTCCAATTTAGCAAACACATTCTTCTCTCCAGTCATATGATTGCTTGCACCAATATCCAGATACCAGCTATTATTGATCCTTTCATTAGCTGTACCTAGGATAGGCCAAACCTTATCTTCATTTAGCAAAACTTTTCCTGGTATCTCTTCAGTCATCTGTATCACTCCACATGTTTTCATTATGAGCAACGTTGGTTCCTCGTCACCTTGCTCCTGTACAAAGTTCATCTGTTCTCTTCTGGGCTTTCGACACTCAGATGCGAAATGTCCGTATATGTCACAATTAAAGCATTTGATTTTGGATTTATCAAATCTTTTATATGGTTTCTTGTCGGCGTCTACGCTACGCCCACCGTATTGTCCACGGCTACGGTCTCCGCCGCTGCCATGCCATCTTCCTCGGTTGTTGTCTCTGTCAGCTCCATCAGGATTTTCCTTTTCCTTTTCTACCAGAGATTCCTACTGACTATGAGTCAGCATTAATTGCTCTCTTTCAGCTTCGTTTCTTTCAGTGCGCCTCCCTTTCAAAGTTTCTTCGTATGTTATAAGTCGTCCGATTGCTTCGGACAGACTCATTGTCGATATGTCTCCCCACTGTTCGATCATACCTACGATAGGAAGAAATTTGTCTGGTACTGCACTGAATAATCTTTCGACTAGAGTGCTTTCCTTCAGTTCAACTCCAAGTGAACGAATTTCACTAGCTGTGTTGATTAGCTTCGGTGTAAAACTACTAATGCTTTCTGTTTCAGTCATGATCAACCGATCAAAGCTTCATTTCATCGTCTGTGCTCTTTCCTTTTTTACTCTATCTTCACCAACATGCATCTCTTGGATTGCTTCCCATGCGGATTTTGACATCTACTTTTCAGCAATCGCTAACATTACTACGTCCGGCACTGCCTGAGAGATAGCGGCCAGAGCACCCTGATCCTTCTCTTCATCGACCAACGCATCACCCTCGATCGCTGTCCATACTCCCAGAGAACGCAAGATGATCTTCATTTTTACAGCCCATAATCCGTAGTTGGTGTCGTTAAGAATCGGGCACTGAATCGGGACTCCACTTCCTCTCAACGAGGTTTTTCCCGATGCCGACGGCTCAACAATGATCTTCGATGGTAGCGATTTCAATTCCTTTAATGATTGATATTCTTCCATCGCCAAAGAAGCCTGAACTCTGATACCAATTGTTGGAACCAAAATCTAAAAAGGAAAACAACAGCTCTGTTCTGCTCTGAAGAACAGACTTCTTTGGTTTTTCTGACCTGTATCGTATAAACAGAGAAGCAAGAACAAACGAATACTTATGTTTCAATTTTCGCCGTATTGCTCAATACGACTTTTCTCTTTTCTTGTATAGACATCAAAACGAGTTACAATTACTATCTTGAATCGGTTTCTTGATCCGAATCTCCGAAACTCGAAAGTCGAAATCCGGCGAAGCTAAACTAGCTACGATCCGATATGAAAACGGACTAACTGAACAAAGTAACTCACAGATGACTCGGAGACACATTGCTCAATATGATCCAAAAGCAAACTCACACAGAAAAGAAACTAAACTTAAAACAACAAGATTAAGTCTAACATCCTCTCCTTCAATTCCACCACCTCCACCTTCCGTGTCCCTCCTCTAGCCCTCGTGCAGCCGCAACTTCTCTGATGCAAAGAAGTTGCTCTCCGGTGCCAACTACGTCGTTTCCTCCCGCACAGGCCTTTTGGTGACCGGTAGTTGCGGCACGGCGAGCTCCTCTGCAGCGTCCCCGAAAATTTTGTCCAGGTTGCTCCACACGGTGTAGTGCGTCAACACCACGGCCGGTGACGTGCATCGCGTCGACGCCGCCGAACGCCACGACGGCGGCGATAGGAGTGGGCCTATTTCTGCAGTTGAAGAAGGTGGGTAATGCTAGCTATGGCGACGTGCTGGCGGCGGCGGTGTACGGGGACACGCTAGAGGGACGGTCTCCCTTGATTTCGGGTGGCGGAGCTGAGAGGGAGAGAGGGGGGTCAGGGAATGTAATTAGGGCTTAGGAATTTGGGAGCTGGGGCTCGGGAGAAGAGGTTGGGGAGGTCGGGAGGGATGTTGGGCCAGACCAGGTGGCAGACGGGATGATTGGTTGGGCCAGGCGGGGGAATGATTTGAGCTAGGCCGAGGTGGGAGGGATTGGGTTAAAATGAGAAGGTTGGGCCTATTTCATGCCGTACCGCCCCCAAACACGGCCCAACTAGTCGTGTCGTGTCGTGCCGCCTAACGAGCCGCATTCTTAGACCCAGCCTGGCCCGCCTTTCGTGTCGTGCCGACCCGACCTACCACATGTCATGTCGTGCCGTGCTTAGACCGTGTCGTGTCGACCGGACATCGAGCTGGCCCGAAAAGCACGACCAAATCCCAGCTCTACTCACAAATATAAAAATATAGGTCTATAAAAAAAATCTCAGCATGTGCAGTGAACAAATACACATGTGTGGTGCCGTGAGTAGGGTGTGCGTTACTCGTGCGCCCGCCTTGTACCCTTACAACAAAAATTAAGTGAAGTGCTATATATCTTTCACGTATATTAAAAGAATTTTAATCTAAATCAATTGGAGCACTTGAGTGTAAGACCAGCAACTTTCGAGAAAAGTATAGGTCTATTCTCGCTAGATGGTTAACTTCAAAAAAAAAGAAGGAAAAATCCGTGTTCTAAATAGATTTAGATGCTAAATAGAAGTTATCGGCGTTGCAGAGTGGTATTGTCCATCACCTTTTGTTTTCACAGCCTTAGATTTTGCAGAGCTTTTAAACATGAGATTTTCAAAGATGGTGACGGATTTGACAACAGGAATTGGCTGCCTGTAAGACGCATGTCATATTTTGAGTTGATGATATTGATGCCTATTGACCCCTGAATAAGCTGTTATGTGTAAATGAACCACAAATTTTCTAGCACCAATTCTTGAATTCAAGTACTTTCAACCCGGTCGTTTCTTTCCATGTCGTTCTTCTGGTCCAACAAAATTTGTTCGAAACAATTTTTAGTCCACAGTAGGATCCTTTCCAACCGTTTTCCCTAAAAACATTTTTTACTCGAAATTAGCTGAAATGACAAAAAAAATCATATATTATAAATGAACTGGTCATGTAATAATACATTATAATCAGATACTAATGCAACTTTTTTTCCCACCATTTTTGCAGCTAAGAATGTCCCCTTCATAGTTGTCGGAAAAGATCAAACTTTTTATGCTTGACTTTTGCTGTTCTTTTAACATGTAGTTCCTGTATTACTATCCCTATTACAGTATGACGTATACGCCATGGTGAAGAGTGAAGAGTCAGACACTTGCGGTCAAGTCAGTTTATCGCATGGATATTTTTCTGCCTACGTGGAATTGCATCGACTGCTGACCTGGAAACTATTTTTTTAAAAGAAAAATGAAGACCTGGAAACTATTTTTTTAAAAAGAAAAATGAAGAATTTTTTTTGAAGGGGAAGAAACGAAAAGTTGTACTCCATTTGCATGGAAGAATCCTACGGTTTTGTTTGACCAAGAGAGGATTCACTACTAGGCAATTGATTTTGGGGAGAATAAGATTAACTTGTGTTTGTGGAATAATCTAGTCAATAAAATTTGTTTAAACCAAATGAATTTCGCATAATCTTTGATTTGACCAACTAACTTAACTGTCGCTGTTAACGGCAGGTGTCTTGGCGGGCGTGGCGGCCGCGGCCGGCGTGCTCCTGCTCTGCCGGGTGCAGTGCCAACGCTACGCCGCCGGCCGCTCTGGCTCCGACCGGATCACGGCGATGCGGCTCCTGTCCGAGGCGGCGGCGTCGAGCGGCGTGCCGGTGTACCCGTACCACGAGGTGGCGCGCGCGACCAACTCCTTCTCCCACACGCACCGCCTAGGGACGGGCGCGTACGGCACCGTCTACGTCGGCAAGATCCCGGCCAGCTCGCCGTCGCTCGTAGCCATCAAGCGTCTCCGGTACCGACACGACGACGACGACGACGACACGGCCGTGGCGCTGCTCCACAACGAGATCAAGCTCATCTCGTGCCTGAGCCACCCCAACCTGGTCCGCCTCCTCGGCTGCTGCCTCGACCGCGGCGAGCAGATCCTCGTCTACGAGTTCATACCCAACGGCACGCTCTCCCACCACCTCCTCCTCCCCGGCGGCGGCGGCGGCGGCCTCTCGTAGCGCGCGCGGCTGGGAATCGCGGCGGAGACGGCGGCCGCCATCGCGTACCTGCACGCCATGCGGCCGCCCATCTTCCACCGGGACGTCAAGTCCAGCAACATCCTCCTCGACGGCGACCTCCGGCCGAAGCTCGCCGACTTCGGCTTGTCCCGCGCCGTCCGGCTCGAGGCGTCGCACGTCTCCACCGCGCCGCAGGGCACTCCGGGGTACGTCGACCCGGAGTACCACCAGAACTTCCACCTCTCCGACAAGAGCGACGTGTACAGTTTCGGCGTCGTGCTGCTCGAGCTCATCACCGCCATGAAGGTCGTCGACTTCGGCCGGCCGGCGACCGAGGTCAACCTCGCCTCCCTTGCGCTCGACCGCATCAGCAAGGGGAGAGTCAACGAGATCGTTGACCTGGCGCTCGTTGACCACGGTGAGGAGTGGGTCATGGACTCGGTCCGGCATGTCAGCGAGCTTGCCTTCCGGTGCCTCGCGTTCCAGAAGAACGTCAGGCCGTGCATGAGCGAGGTGGCCGCCGAGCTGCGCCGCATCAGGGACGCCGCCTCTGATTCTGGGCCCGAGCCCATGTCCAGGCTCGGGCCTATGATGGGCCTCGAGATCGACGTGGGCTTCGACGGCCTAGTCACGACGGCGAAGAAGGCCGTGTCCCCGTTGTCGGTGCAGGAGACGTGGGTCAGCGACCAGAGCTCGCCGTCGACCAGCGGCTCAACGCCGCGCTTTACGTAGCTTAGTTAAACTTGTAAGCAAAGAGGAAGTGAAATGTAATTAAGTCGACATTTTTTGGCGTGCAATTGTGTGTAGTTAAACTTACCCTGAAGTCTTAAGAGATGTTAAAAGTGTTCCATTCCATTATGTCAACGACTGCTGTACAGTTACATGTAATATAACATTATCTTACAATTAGGCAAGGAATGTGGTATTGTGGTTTGATCATTGCAACAAGAACACAATAGCGCAGGCTTGTTTCCTTCTGCAGCGCATTGCCAGATACCAAGCATCAGCATCGGGAATAGCTGTAGTTTTTAGCAGCTGCAAAATTTTACAACTTATCCATACTTTGTTTCCTTCACCAATAGCACTGGATCGCATGGAACAGCATTGGGAGTAGCCTACAACTACGTTGTTCCTTACAAGAACACAAAGACCAGTACATGATGCCATAAAATGCTGGAACCCATGAATACTGAAGGAAACCACTCCAGAACATCATCCTACATTTGCCACAAGGGGTTCAGGTAACATCTGAAGAAGAAGAGAGTACAGGATGTGCTACAAGGTGGAGTGCCAACAAATGTGGCTAGTTCACCTGGAACGGCTGTGGCAAACATGTCGCATCAGTTTACGACAGTATTGAAAAGGGGAGGCACTGAACGTGCAAACCGTGGCCGGGTGTTGACACAAATGCAGAAGGATCCACTTCGACCTCGAACGAAGGTTGAATGCCTTACTTGAACTTGTCATCTGTCCTACATCTCAACTGACCATCTTGCTGAACTGTTTCTTGTGGCTGATTTGCAGGTGAAGCAAAGGCTTGAGTTGGCGCGCACACATCAGTAGTTTTGCCACTACTGGATGGAAGGAGCATGCACTTTTAAATAATGTTTGCTTATGCTATCTGTTTGTACTGGTTTCTGACTTCTTAATGGAAGCGTAGTTTTAATAATCCAATAAAATATTATGCGGTTAATTGAAATTGTTGTTTTCCTGAATAGTGAAATCAGGCCTGACGTCTAAAGAGAGCTGGAAAATTTCAGCAAACTCTTTGATCAAGGATTTATAAGATATATCCATCAGTACAGATTCCTCAATTTCTCTTCCATCGGAAGCCTTTTGTAATATCTCCTTAATGCTCCCAACGCCACGATCCTTTATGCCACAGGGAACAATGAGTTGAAATGGGGTCAAGTCAGTTGTGACATTTAGTGCTAGACCATGATAAGCTATCCATCGTGAGACATGAATTCCTATTGCTGCAACTTTCTGATCCCCTAGAGAGGAAATGGAGGGGACGGGACATATGTAAGAATTTTTTTTAAAAAAAAAAATGATAACATGGTAAAACACTTTGCAATATCCAAAGGATAGTAACATACCAACCCAAACACCAGTGAGACCTTCTATCCTTGATGCCTTGATAGAAAATGAGGACTGAAGGGCACGGATGATCACTTCTTCAAGTGACCTAAGGTACCAATGAAGATCCATTTTGTGATACCGCAAATTGAGAATCGGGTACATAACAAGCTAAGGAAACAAAGAAATGGTTGTAAGCAGCACACATATGCAGTGCTCATTCATAATAGCTACAAAAAAAAAGTGCAAAACGATTGAATATGCAATATGAAGAAAGTCATGATGTTTATTCTGACTTCAAAACGTCCAACGCTGGATCTATACTTCAAACTTAATCAGAGCTAATTAGACAACTAATTGGAAGCAGTAAGCAAATAATCAAGAAACATATCACCACTTCATCAGTATGCAGGCACAAAAAATGTGATACCTGTCCAGGGCCATGATATGTCACCTCCCCACCACGGTCAATACGGTGAACCTCAAAAGGGGCATCTTTAACATTGAAGTGGAGGTAGTCCTCAGTGCTGTCAGTGCCCAATGTATACACTGGTGGATGTTGCAGAGCGACTAATGTGTCCGAGTGATCTTCGTCTCTAGACACCAACACCTTCCTCCCCGTGACAATGGAATGCTGCCAAGCACATGATTCCGCAAAAGGAACTATCCGCCGATGGAGGTCAAAGCACTCGCACCTGTTGAGTACAGGGGTTTCATCAGTCATCGCCATGATCAGTGCCAGACACGCAATAGAATTTGCTAGCATAGTTTTACTGCCCACTAGCTTCAATTCAGTTGCTTCTTCTTGCAGCGAAGGAAGTTCCCCTAAAATGGCGAAACTTGCACGGCGCAAATTGTTTTCAGTCACCTTGTAAATACACAATGACCAAGTTTGTGTAGAACAACCAGTTTAAAAGGTTTTTGCTGTCCTTGACCAAAACAAAAGCCATTGGGGTCATGTCTAATTCTGCTGGTGATTATTTCAACCTCATGACCAAAGCAATGGTTTAAATAAATCAAACGCAACTACATCATTAACAAGTAGTAACACGGCAAAACTAACCTAAAACAAGTAACAGAGCAAAACTAAGTATACTAAATCACACCATGCGACTCCGTTGCAAGAAGAGATCCACGCGCAGATACCTCCTCCTGTCGACGGCGGCAGCACCGGCCACCAAAGCCGCGCGCCTTGATGGCGCGACGCTAGGACCGGAGCAGCTTCCGGAGCAGAAGCGCGACCTTCTCCGGGAGCAAGACGAGGAGGCCCTGGCGGCGGTGGGGAAGGGTACGGCGTGGCTGGAGCTACAGCAGGAGGAGGCGGCGGCGAAGCCGACCATGGCGGCGCCGCGGAGTACAGTGCTCGGCTAGAACCGGGAGCTCGTGCCGTCGTGCGGGGTTGGATTTGGCCGCTCTGGGCGGCGGCGGAACCGAGGAAGACAGTACGCGCCCGAGGTCACATCTTCTCAAGATTGGGCTCCGCACTTCCGCCCGTGAAATGTGGGTCAGCTAGATGTTGGCCCGGCCCATCCATGCAGACAATAGGTGGCTGGGCCTATATGGGCCCGTCTAGGAGAGTGAATGGATATCGATGGTTTGATCTTTGATGGTTGTTGATCAATGTAATAATCGACGGGGTTCCAAAAGAATTTTAATAAAATTTATAGTGTAAAGATGCTAAAAATGGGATATCCGGATGCTCCTTGCGATGCTTTCCCTAACCCTAACCAGCTGAACGTTCGTGCTCAGATTAAAAATAAATAAATGTTAGTGATTTTTCTATATTTAATTGAGCGCACACGAGTATGATTAACACGCCCTTTACCTTTCTATTGTAATGAGCAAATAACAGTGTTATTTACTCAGTCTGGTAGTAAATATAGCTCTGGAAAATTGGAATTATAGCTCACGGAATGGAAAGAAATTGGATATCAAAAGAAAAATATAAAACGGAAACGCGCGTGCACCAGCTAGTGATATACACATACAATTTTAGTTGTTTTAGCTTCTTGCTCCAAATAAGTACTGGCATATATACTTGAAACATATCGAGAATTTCAGTTCTAGTAATAAGTTACAACAACATACAAGGATACGAGGCGGGGTTGGTGACCGACGAGCAGGACCCACATGTCATCGCTGGAGTTGGAGGGGGTAGTGCAGAGATGGAAAACTCGGCCGGTTTTTGCCGGTTATCGGCGATAACCGGATTTACCGGTGGGAATCGGGATTCAAAACACAGACCGGAAAACTTCAGATTCAAATTCAAAATTCCGGTGGAAACATCTCAAAATTCAAATTTATTTGGACGAATTTTGATAGGTTTTTTCCCGAAAATTAGGATTCTGCATTTGCCGTGAGATTCCTTCAAAACGGTTTTCGATCCACGGGTAGTGAGACGGCACAAGGACCATCACCACCACCAACACGTTTATTATTATTATTATTATTATTATTATTATTATAGCAGTAGAAAAGGAGGTCACCATGTTCGCTCTTAAGGACTAAAAATTCTCACGTTAATTGATCAAAAAAGATAAATATCTATACAGCCGATTGTGGTGGGTCCAGATTATAACAGTTTAGATTAAAAAAAAAGAGTTCATGTCAACTACAATCCAGAAATAACTGAAATTTAGAATAAAGGATAAAAATAACATTAGCAATTTGAGTTCCATACAAATTCCTAAGTAAACTCCCTAAATAAATATAATTGGAATAAAAATTAAACATAAATTAGCAATTTGATTTGTATACGAGTTCCAAAAAAAATAACTAAAATTCGGAATAAACATAAAATAAAATTACCACTTTGATTTTGATACAAATTACAAAGTAAAATCCATAAATAACTGTAATTTGGAATAAAGAAATATTGGTGATGGGATTTGTATACGAATTCTAACAAAAAAATCATTGAAATTCAGAATAAAAAAGAAATTTACAATTTGATTTCCATACAAATTCCTAAGTAAATCCCTAAATAACTAAAATTCAGAATAAATTAAATAAAATTACCAATTTGATTTGTATATGAAATCAAATAAAAAATAATTGAATTGTTGCATAATAATAATAATAATAAATTATAGCAATGATAGCACAAATAGTGTCGAAGAAGACCACAAAAAAGTGGAATGATGCTGATGTGTCCTGCAAGAAGACGTTGACCCTCGAAGAAGCGAAGAGTGGAGGCGGCGGTAGAGAAGAGGATAATATTGTACTGCTCACATTAGTTGTTTGACAATAACAATGTAGTGCTGCTCGTTGAAGCCATTTAAGAGAAAGACCAGAGTCGAAGGAGACAAGGATCGTGACAGCGAATGGTGAGTGTCGGTATTGTTGAAGAAGTCAGTGGCCAAAGAAAGCTCGAGATAGGGAATCCTTGTCAGAGATAAGATGAAACTTTGCATTGAAGACGGTTTATAGACGATATGAAACCATCGGGTAGCTATGAGCGTACCATCGCTGATGAGAGGCACAACGTCACCGACGATGGCGATAATATTATCCATATTGTTAGACAACGACTGAAGGGAAACATGCCGATATCAAATGAAGATAGGAGGGCGTTGAGGTTAGTGAGGAAGTAACAACGTTGAGTTGGCCAACGTCAAAGAAGATGAGCGACCGATATGGGAGAAGAGGACATCGGGCACATATAACATCATGCATGTGTATATACATGCATGTATCCATAAGAATAGAACCACGAGCGTACATAAGTAGAGGAGCAAATAGCTCGAAGTAGAGATAGCACAATCACAGGGAATAGGCTTAAGGCCACCAGAGAGAGCGTGACGAATGTCCCCGGCAGGGATCGACGACAAATGCATATGAATGCGCGTTTTATGTCGCAACATTCAACATTCAACGACCTTAGCGAGGAACTCGATTGGTTGCTGGAGGAGACGATTGACTACCGAGGACGATCGACTATGACCACTACATCGACGCGCTCTTCGTTGGACCAGGCTGCTCCAACTTTTCTTCAGCTGCACTGCGCGTCTGGTGGTAATGATCTGGATCACTTGCTTGCATGGCGTGCTGGTTTACACGATAGAATTTTTTAAATTATCAGCTAGCGTAGTCAACCCATATCCCTTTAGGTATCAAGGTTGCATGCGTACACACACAAAATACTTATATTTACCTAAATAAATAACGTTAACACGAGAGAAACGCAAGTGTCCTAGTTAGACTCCTAAAAAGATAGGTACATGTGAAATCAGATTTATAAAGGTACATAAGAGATCTATACCATTATAATCTGGCCCTACCATGATTGACGGTGTAGATCTAGACCTCAAGAGCGAACATGATGATTTATTTTTCTATCGCTTTGATATTATACCAGCTGAATGCACGTGTGTTGCTACGGATAAAAAACATATATAGAAATGTAATACAAAATTTTGAAAGACATAGTTAACCAATTAGCAAATAGGCAAAAAGTTACATAAGGTATTGTGCTAATTGGAAGGTATGATTGTATGAATCATTAACAAATATGGTACAACTATGAAAATATAGCAAATATATCATCACATTTACTGGTGGTGGCAATTAGACATGCAGAACGATTATTTTCATATCAATGAACAAATTCAGTTGTTGAAGGCCTTGCTGACAAGCGCTGATATCTAAGCCATGGACACGTTTTCTTCCACCAGTTTGTGTTCAAGACCTTTTAATTTCCTATGCAGCTCTCAGTTGCTGCAAGTGTCCTTCAAACTGCTCGCACACATCGCCTCAATAAATATTTCATCAAACGCTTTCAGTATTAAGTAATGTTAGCTTGCTGGGATCAAACTTCATGAGGTATTGAATTAATGCCATGATAGCTTTTATATTGTTTCAATCCAAATTGAAAGGAAATGCACAATCATCGCATGAGTCAGTTAAATTAACAATTCTAAAATTTTCACAACAAGCCTATTGAGAGTTAACCCGACTGAATACGGACATACCACATACCCACACATAGAGGTAAAGACAGGGAGAGGGGGGTTGTATCTCATCCTAAGCCCGCTAGTTGCTTTTACCTTTGGCATGCTGCACCTGCTCTGTACGCACCCCCGACCGGCCGCGCGATTAGATGTCGAGGAGAGCTGGGAGCGTCAGATGAGAAAATAATGAGCAAAGCATTTCGTCGAGCGACTGGAGGGCAGTGAAACAACGAGTTGTCGGGCTGATTTGGGGCCGTGAGCCTAGAGCTTCGCAGAGTCTGCCAACTTCATGATGGCAAGGACGGAGGAGCTCGAGCTCGCCTATGGAGTATATGAAGCAACCACGACGGTGCGGGTCGAGGAACGACGTGAGGGTGGCGAGCACTGCGTCGCAATGCTTTCACGGTGATGACAAACACAACATTGAGGGTAGATGGCGTACACGAGGGGGTATTGGGAACGGGCGCGACAGGAGGGGGAAATTTTCATGAGAGGGGATGAATAAGACGTGGGGCGCGCGAGACGAGGGTCCAGAAGTCGGCGGAAGGGATGAGAAAGGTGGAGCCACGCTGGGATAGAAAGGGCGGACGCACACTGGTCCCCCTGTCGGCGCGGATGGGTTATGAGACGGGAGAGGGGAAAAATAACGCATCACTCACCACCATTAGAGTATTTTTAAGTAGTAAATAATATATAGATACGACTACAGAAGACAAGAGAATGTGGTTACAACTTCATATCTTAGCTTCTGATTTCTATCCCGGCCCCGATTCCCGACTCCGTCGCTGCACCTAGTCCAACCTAGCTTCCCATGTACTGGTACTCCGTTTGTATCCGAGGGAATCCGACGGTCTTGGGGCCGTCGTCTCCAAGCCCAAATCATCTCCCTTCACCCGTCGCCATAGCGGGAGTCTGCTGCACCAACGAACCCATTGATTGATCAGCTTAGCTCGGACTAGTCGGAGGAGGAAGAGCAGCTAGCTAGCCAGCTGAGGCGGGGGGGCACACACGCACCGCCGACTGCCGAGTGACCCAGTCCACCCTGGCCGTCCACGCAGGGGCGCCGCTTTTCGCGACACCCAATTAACGCCTCCCCGCACATCCCGCTCCCTCCTCTCGCGCGCACGAAAAAAACAAATCAATCGATAATCCTCCTCGGCTCGCCCGGCTCCCAGTCCAGATCCAAACCATTACTGCCCGGCCGTGTCCATCATCGGCCGTGCCGTGGCAGTCACGATCGGGATTGTTTTTCGAATTTGACATGATGACTTGATTTAGTATTATTTTATTTATAAAATAAAACAGCGTACAATCCAATCAGAAACCAACGGCCTCGGTCCCTTGCACTCGTATAAGCTGTCCGGCGAGAAAACGAACGCTCCACGTCATCAACTTCCGCGTCGTGGAGCCGTTCGTTTTCTGATCGGACGGCTCAGCTGCGCGTGCACGGAGCCTCCCCTGGCAAACCCATTGTCTTATTTTCTACTGCAACGCGGGCACATGGAAACTCGGGAAAAAAAGAATCAAAATGTGAACGGTGGCGAAGCCTCGAGGGTTGAAATTTCAAACGGAAACCACAGCGAGGCCGAGCCGAGGACAGTAGTGACAGTGGCGGTAGCGAGAGCTGAGCCTGAGCCTGAGCCTGAGCTGCGCAGGGCGGAAGCGACACCGCTCCCCACTGGGCACACCGCACACGTCCTCCCGCCATTAAAACCGCGGCAGGCCACGCATTTATCGCGCCATTACTGCGCTCCCGTCTCCCCGTCTCCACGCAGGCCCACACCGAGACAGACAGCGCGCCAGATCGGATCCCCTCACCGGCCGCGGTGCCCTCACCGCCCGCCGACGGCGGTGGGGTAGGCGACGATATGCGTTGTTTTCTTGGAGTCGGTCAGCGGCTGAGTCGGTCCGGCGAGAGCAGCGCCTCGGGGTCCCCGCACCGGAGCCGGCTCGACGCCGCGGCAGCGCGGCTCCGCCTCGCCGCGGCGAGGATGGACGGGGGCTCGGAGGCCAGCGACATGAAGAACCCGCTTCCGGGGGCGGGGGCGGCGCTGGCGCCGCCGCGGCGGCGGGCGAAGGGGGAGGACTTGCCGGCGGCGGAGCGGTACGAGCGGAAGGAGAAGACGCGGGCGGCGGCGGAGCCCCCACCCCCGCCGCCGAACGGGGACGGCCAGCGCTTGCTCCAGAAGCTACGGCCGCGGGCCCCGCCGCCGCCATCGGCGGCGCCCAGGTAGCGCCAGGGTGGGGAGGCCGTGGACGCGGCCTCCACGGCGAGGCTCCGCTCGAAGCCGAAGGAGTAGGACCGCTTGAGGAGGAAGTCCCTCGGGCCGACCTGGTCCGGGCTGGCCGGCGTGATCTCTGGTAAGGTGACGGGGTCGGGTGGGGGAAGGGGCACGGGGTGGAAGAAAAGGAGGTCGTCGAGGCTGGGGCGCACGCGGCGGGCGGCGCGGAGCGGGGAGGCGACGGGGGGTGGGAGCGCGACGGCGGCGCGGCAGAGCGGGCAGGAGGCGTGCGCGCGAAGCCAGACGTCGATGCAGTCGGCGTGGAAGGCGTGCGCGCAGAGCGGCAGTGCGCGGAGCTCGTCCCCGTCGGCGAACTCCAGCAGGCACACGGCGCATTCGCGGGAGCCGCCGGCCCGCGCCGCCGTCTTGAGGAACTGCGCCGACGGCATCGACTTGATGGCCGCGTCATCGAGGCCGTAGGGGGAGAAGGTGTGGTAGTAGTTGTCGTAAGTGGTGAACGACGCGAAGGAGTCGTCGGCGGGGGAGCCCGGGATCATGAGCAGCCGCCTTCTCCTCCTACGCCACCGCCGCCGGAGAGCCCGGAACACGCGGCTCACCAGCCGCGCGTACAGCACCACCAGCAGCGCCGCCCCCACCACCGCCAGCATCGCGATGAGCGGCGGGCTCAGGCTGGACGCGGTGCCCCCGCCCCGCCGCCCGCCCGCGAACCCCCTCATCGCGGACGGCTCCGGCGCTGGCCCCGGCCCCGGCGACGCCACTGCGGCAGGAGAAGGCGGCGAGTTGATACCATCCGGCACTACCGCCGCCGTGGACGGCGTCGGCGACGGGTACGGGGACGGAGCGGGCGCCGTCGCCGGCGCCGGCGAGCCCCTCGGCAACGGCCGGAGCGCGCGCATGGCGTTCTTGTGTGTGTGTGCGCCCCTCTCTCCCTCTCTCTCTCTCTCCCCCTCTGTGTGTGTGTGTCACTGTGTCAGTGCGTTGGATGGGGAGGTGCGCACATGGCACGGCAAGAGCAGCGGCAGCGATGGGAAGAGGGAGTGAGAGGGAAGCAGCGGCGCATCATTGTTACTCCTACTACTCCTTTGTTAGGGTGTGTGGTTGAGTGCAAAGCGGTGCGCTACAGCTACAAGTGCATTGCTGCAACACCAACAGCGGTTGGTGCCATGATTTATTATCCAATGCCAAATGCATTTACTACCACCACTACTAGGAGCTATGCTCCATTGCATCGCATTGGACTTCCAAGCTTTCAGTTTTTCAGAGAGAGCAATCAAGATTTATTTATTTTTGCACAAAAATATCCTCTATGTTTTTTTTTGGTGACATGGACACAAACACATCTAATGATCTCCAGGTTTTGCCTTTAAATTGGGCCCCAAAAAGCCCAATTCTGTAACTTGGGCCTCGACCCTAATTGGGCCGGAAGCCATGACTAACCACAGCTTCTCCTCTGGGCCTAGGGATAAGCTAAGCCAGCCTGGGGTATGCTTGGCACATATCTAGCTTTTCTGAAAAGCACTGACCTGAAGGGTTGCACTGCTGAGCGGAAGAGATTTTATGTTTGGCTGTTTGACTTTTAGGTCGGGTGACTCGAGCTTTTGAGTTAAGAAATATTTGAAATACCCTTGTGGCAAATGATGATTTGTTTGATGTCGTTTAACAACAATTAACGGTCATTAACGAAAATTGACGGCACTTTACGACAACTACCGCAATTAACGATAATTATTGCGATTAACGACAACTATCATAAGTAACAACAATTAACGTAATTAATTGTAATTAATGACAATTAAAGATAAGTGACACAATAGACCGCAATTAACAATAATTATTTTAATAAATAATTGTTACATAAATAATTATTAAAATAAACAATGATTACATAAATAATTAATTTACAACAAAAGAAACAAGAAAAAAGAGAAAATTATAAAAGAGGGCATCGAGTTTGGGTCGGCGGCGACATCAAGGAAGGAGCTCGGCGGTAGAGGCTCGGGGGAGGAGGCTGATGTCGTGGGTCGGCTTGGAGGTTGAGGGAGGAGGCCGGCGTCGAGGCCAGTGGCGGTAGCTCAAGGTCGGAAGAGGACCGGCGGCGTTGGGGCGCGTAGATTAGGTCGGCCGGAGGCGGGTGGATGCGTGGATGGGCAAGCGGGCGGCGGCTGTTTTTCGAAATTGACATGATTTGATTTAGTATTATTTTATTTATGGTTTAAAATTGTTTCGTATATATATATATATATATATATATATATATATATATATATATATATATATATATATATATATAGACGTCCGTTGTACTCACAGGAGTACATACTCTGCTTCAATATACCACTTAAATAAATATATTATACTTCTTTATCATTTTCAAGATACTTAAATACAAATTATAAGATACTCCAGTGCAATTTGATTGAAAAATTTTCATTGGAGTCCTTTATTTTTATTATATACCTTTTTCATATATAAACAAAAGTATACACACAAATTTTCTATAAAAAGTGGACTTTCATGAAATTTTTTTATAGAACTCACTTTGGAGTATCTTATAATCATCATTGGAGTATACTCAAATAGATAAAGATGTATTATCATACGATTTAAGTGGTATATGAGAGAGGGAGTACATACTCCCTGTGAGTACCAAACCATTTTCCTATATATATATATATATATATATATATATATATATATATATATATATATATATATATATATAAAGATACAATCCAATCGTAAACCAACGGTCTCGGTCCCTTGCGCTCAGATAAGTTGTCCATGAGAAAACGAACGCCGCTGACGTCATCATCTTTCGCGTCCGGAGTCGTTCGTTTTTCGATCGAGCGGCTCATTGCATGCACGAGCCTCCCGCAAACCCATTCTCTTATTTTCTCGCAACGCGGCACATGGAAACTCGGGAAAAAGAATCAAAATGCGAGCGGTGGCGAAGCCTCGAGGGTTGAAATTTCAAACGAAACCACAATGAGGCCGAGCCGAGAACAAGATAGTGATGATGGCGATAGCGAGGCCGAGCTCGCGCAGATCATGGAGCGACACCGCCCCCACTTGATACCATCCAAGACCGCCACCGCCATGGGCGGCGTCGGCGACGGTACAGGATCGGAATGGGCGGCCGTGAGCCTCAAGAACAGCGGCCGGAGCGCGTGCATGGCATTCTTGTGTGTGTGCCTCTCTCCTCTCTCTCCCGTGTGTGTGTGTGTCACCGCTGCGTCGGTCGTTGGATGGGGAGGTGCGCGCATGGCGCGGCAAGAGCGTGGCGGCGATGGGAAGATGGAGTGAGAGAAGCGTGGCGGCGATCGTGCCTTGTTTGGCAATCGGTTTCGCTGGGATTAGGGATGGTAATCGGGCGGCGCGGCACGGGTAGTGCTCGCCCATACCCGCACTGCGACCGAATTCCCACGGGTATACCATGAAGAACGACGGTGCAGTTGCACGTGGGCATACCCGTTTACCGCGAATAATGCATCGTCGCTTTGTGGGTACCCATCGCCACAGACATGCTCGTTACCCACGAGCAATGCATACATCAAGTTCATCATAATTCACACATCAATGGTGCATCACACATTCAACAACTAATAAAGTTTATCACAATTCACATATCATGTTCGACAAGACAACTAATCAAGTTTAACAAATAAAATACAAATACAAATTGACATAGTTTCTTACATATGTGGGTAGATTACGGGTAATCGGGCGAAGCGGGTACGGGTGGAGTTTACCCATACCCGTTTACCCGATGGGTAAAAAAATTATACCCGTTTTCATACTCGTGGGTAAAGAAAGACGTCCATATCCACCTCCATTAAGGTATTCGTCTGCAGATACACAGGTAATCGACCACAATTGCCATCTCTAACCGGGATCCCGGCCAAAACCCTGGGAGTGTATATTTCACCGGGATCATTTCTGGCGCATTTGGAAGTCACAGACGATGGGAATTCCCAGCTCCTTCCACTTCACATCCCCGGGGAATAAATCTTCCCCTCGCCACCCGCGACGATTTCTCCCAGGCGCCGACCGCTGCATCGCGCGAGGCCGCGAGGCCGCTGCATCGCCCCTTCGCCGGCCGCGACTCTCTCTCCCGCGACCTCTCCCCTTCGCCGGCCGCTGCATCGCGCAAGGCCGCGACCTCTCTCCTGCGCCGGCCGCGAACTATCTCCTACCACTCCGGCGCCGCCTCTTCATCGGTTTGCTCCATCTCTTCCTCCTCCTAGCCCCTCGTTCTCCTGATCTGTTCGTACGTGTAGCGAGTCTACCTAATCCCTAATCTCTTCTTGTTCTCATGGATCTGGTGCTCCTAGATCTTTTTGAGGAAGCAGAGGAGGGAGTTGTTGTTCCACCGAAGCATCGGAGGTTCCTTTGCCGCCGAAGCATCAGTTGGTCAGCTCAGGTATGTCTCCTCCTCTCGATCTACTGCTTTAGTTTCATTGCTCCTCTTCAAGCTGCAATTCTCATGGATCTGCGTGAGAATTTGTATGTGGTGTTCGTGCTACATAACAAGAACTAACATGAAGAATTCACTGGTAGGATACTTGATACAGTAAAACACTAAAATTTTGCCTTGGCAGATCAAAATCTGTTAATCCCTGGTTATTTTCATCTTTGGTTTGTTGTGGATGAATAACCTTCTAGGTGAATAAACACTAGACACTGAAATGGGAAATAGAGCTTTTAAGTTGCATAAGCACTGAATCTGTAACATTGCTAAGGCCAGAAACATTGCCATAGATGCTTTCTGATACTATGTGTATGGCTGCTTTGGTGGCGACATAGGTAAAATTCTTTTTGATTCTGTGCCTGTGCGATCATACTAGCACCATCTGGATTTTGATAGTTGTTCTGTTACCAGCTATCAGCGTCGCTTTATTGTAGTGGTGGTTGCTTGATAGCTGTTATGGTTTTGCTATGCTTTACAAGTTCTCTGTTGGGCTTATTCAGGGTAAGCTCTTTCTATAAATTGCTCTGATCTTGTAGATTCCTGTGTTCATAGTTAATTGTAAGGTTAAGACAAAACAAAACTATATCAAACATCAACTATGGATTATGTACACTAGGGTCTTGGTAGACGAATTGAGCACCGGTTGGTGGCCTCCAACTTCCAGTCTAGAACCATTTGTGCACAAGAAGGCCGGTTGCATAAATTGTACTGAATCTGTACAATTTATATCAGTGGCTCCTAGTTATTTTCAGCTTGGTGAAGATATTATAGCTTTTGAACATAGATACCAATGGATGCTGCAAAAAGAACAGAATAGTACTGTTAGACTATTGCTGATCTGTGCTGCAAGTATAACTTTGAGTGATCAAGTCACAGACTTACGCTTATTCCTTCCGTATGATGTGGCGGTTGTAATGGAACAACAAAATAGCTTTACATGTTACATATGATCTTCATGTCAAGTTAAAATGTTAGTAGAGATATTATAAGTGCTGGATATATATGGTTTCAACTATTGATATCTGTAACTTAACATGTTTAACTGTCTATTCATTAGCAAAATTCTTAATATTTGTTAGCCCTGAGAAAGCCCTGTCAGTTTCTGTAAGATGAATGGGCACGTGTATGTTCATTGTGTACAATCTATACATCAATTAACCTGCTGCTTTCATTTTAGCTGAGAATACCTTAACGATAAACTTGCATGCTGTTGCTTTTTTAAAATAACTAAATAAATTGACACCCGCCTATTAGAAACATGTGCCCTTCCCTAGGACATGTTAGTTATTTCAAATTTTTTATGGATACATTAAACTGTGAAATTTCATCTCCTTGTGCAATTATGATTATGTGGGATAGAAAACTCTCAAGTAGTCATCTCTTGCCTATTTGTTGGTCATCTATGTTAAGTTACATGCACTAACCAATTCACCCAAAAGCTTAAGCTGATGAGGAAAGGTGTACAATTCACTTATACTTCAACACCCCCCCTCACGTGTAGGCTCCTTTAGACCTAAGACGTGGAATAGAAGTGGGTTGCAATTATTATTTTTAATTGCACCAACCGGGTCTTGAACTCAAGACCTCTTGGCTCTGATACCATGTTAAGTTACATGCACTAACCAATTCACCCAAAAGCTTAAGCTGATGAGGAAAGGCGTACAATTCACTTATACTTCAACAATCTAGGAACTGGCCATGTCTAGTGACGTTTCTTTCCACTTTGGGGGCTCTCATTAACTCTTTCTTTTGTTCGGCGCGCATGGGTATTTTCTCTCAGGTCTTGTTTGGTGAGCTGAATAGCTAAGGTGTTAAACCAAATAGATAAAGTCGATAGTGTCTCTTTGTTTGTCTATTTTGCTTCTATAGACTATTACCTGTTAATAAAAATGATGAATGTTGTGGATGCTACATGTTATCGTTGTACTTACAGAAAGTTTGGCCTTGTTTAGCTTGTCTTATATATCATGTATGCTATAGCTTGGATGATATCTGATTAGTCTTTGTTTCAACTTCATGTAGCTAGACAATCATCAAAAGGCGAGGCAAACAAAGCTTTTCTGAGTACTGAAGTATTCATCTAGGGCAATACTTGAGGTTTGTTTTCTGTACCGTAGAACCTTTGTTTGTTTTCAACTTCATGCAGTTACCGTAAGATTTGAACACTTCATGAACACTCGGGATGGATTTGTTGGCGTATGCGAGGTGAACACATTCACCGGATCCCTGCAACGAGGGCAAACCAAGTGCTGTCGTAGTGATTCTAATTGTCTGCTCACTCGAAAGTTAGATGAGGTCGAAGACAACCCGTTTAAGACTGGAAGAAAGGAGAATAGGAAGTGAAGAGTGAGGTGAATGACAGCCAAAACATCCATATATAGCCTGCGGCTAAATTGCAATTGGGTCGAAGAAAATTCACTTCTGTGAGGTAGCGGGCCTGAGGAGGTAACGTGTGGCAGCGTTGCGTTAGGTCTTTTAGGTTTAGTACATTAAAATCGGGAGGTAGAGTTGTCATTTATACTGAATATTTCGGAGAACATTTTGTGTCGATAAATCACAATATCATAATGCACACTGACATTACATAAATCACAAAGGCATAATGCACAATGACATTACATAACATGCATTATACGGCCATGACATTACCTAGGTGTTGCCGTGTCTGACAAGAAGATCTAGCTTCTTCTTGTGCCAAGAAGACCTTGGTGCCGTCTGTGGTGGCAAAGACTAAGTCTTTGTGATTGTCGAAAGCAGCATGTGACATGCTGCGGTCCACGGCCGCAGCACGCGCGAGGAGGGGCTAAAAATGGAATTTTGAAGCTATGGGGGCCAGTTTAGGAATTACGGTACTATAGAGGGCCAATTGGGTCCAAAATTCGCCTTCTTTCGAATTCCGAGGTGGTACTATTACTTTGTGTTTTGAGTGTTTGTGTGTGCGAGGCAACAAGCGGATGAGGGAAAGGTTTTTAAGTTGAGTTGGTTTGGTTTAGGCTTGAGGAGGAAGGGTGTTGTAGGAATGGAATATATTCTCGGATTTGCTATCTCTACGTCGAGTAGAATTTTTTTAAATTTAAGTTAATTGTTGTGATCATTGGATTAATGCAGCGATTAACGTGCTATATGATTGAATTTTAATCCAAAGATAAAAAATATGACTTTTGCTTAAGAAATTCCAGGCACCTTACAAATAGACAATCCTATATATTCTGTTCTTTTTTAGATGTTTGGGGTTGTTCTAATTTCGGGATGGAAATATCAAACTCGATATGATCATGTATGGTCAAATACGTTTTTAAAATGGGAGAAAAGATGTACTCCTACCATGAATGGTCATGGGTTAAAATTGTTTCGAGCGCTATTTGGAACGGCATGTTTTGGCAGGGGTTTCGGAGAAATTATATTGTTTACCGTAAAATTCGCATAGATTTTAAAGGATTTGCGCTTGTGACAAAAATTAGAGCCGAGCTATACTATCAACTCGATATGTTAATACACAAGACGAACCTAAAGAAAATTTCGCAAAAATACTATGCTAATTACTTGTTTCAATGCCCACTATGTTGATTACTTGGTATATATATGGCTAGGCCTTTGGAGTAGAGTAGTGCATTGTGCACCTGCAACCACAATTTCCAACTACAGCGACGGTTTGTCACTGACAAAACACAAGGCGTCTGTCTTTGTCTGTCAAAACACAAAGACAGACGCCCTGTCACAATAAGTTAAATTTTCTCAGTTTAAAATAGTTTAATTTTAATTTATTTATAACTTAATTATATATAACTTATAGCAAATTATTTATGTAGTTTTTGTTCTTAGTCACTATAAGTATTCTCGAAAGTCTTAATAACTCATATTTCTATCACATGATTTAAAATCTAATATATTCTTTGAGAGATTGAGCAAAACAAAGATTACAAATTAAATTCTACAGCAACAAAATACGGTAATGCGGTGAACCCGTTATATCCTGAATAAAAAAATCATAATAAATTTGAATCCAGTTTATCAGATGAGAAAAAGTACAAATCTCAAAGCATATCGAACAGACAAAAATTCAAGTATTTTAATAAAAGAAAACAATAAATGTTATTTAGCAAAACCGAAATTAATTACTGTAATTACACCCACATGGCAATGCACGCACCAATAATATAACCGGCGCACACGGTACCCGCTGCCGAATGTCCCTACATGTCAGTGAGCGTTTCGCGTGCATCGGATCACCGTCCGATGACATTCTCGCGGCCTAGATCGATCAGATAATAGTGGTGCAGGGATGTTTTGCGAATTGAACTCTCGATTAAAATAAATTATAATATAGAACCCCCGAGATTTGGAATTTAATCTTGTAGTTGCCCACAGTGGTGAAGTTGTATTACGGCGGCCGATAAGGACCGTAAAGGGAAAAAGTCCATTAGACTAAAATTCCTTTATCAATTTCCTTTTTCCTTTCACCGTCCTGCCTCCAGGCCTCCTCTCCAGACTCCAGGGGAGAGGGGCGCAGCCGTCGCCGGGGAAGCCACATCTGCCTCCGCAGACCCGCTCAAGCGCCTGGGTTTGGGGCGCTGGCCGTCGTCCGCCGCCACTAGCCCCCGTCTGGAAGACTGGAACCCACCCTTGGTGCTGTGAGTTCATCGGCTCTGGGCGTCCTCTTACGCTCTTCCTCTTCCTATTGTATGATTACGGTCTGTGATATTGATTTCTGTGGTAGTTTGTTGTTCAGTTCACCGAACAATTGTTGGCCATGCACGCACATGTGTTACAATCTGTGATATTGATTTATGTGGTAGTTTGTTGTTCAATTCACCGAACAATTGTTGGCCATGCACGCACATGTGTTAGGTTAAATTCAGTGAGAAAATTGGCAATTGTTGTTATGTTCAGTGAAGTTTCCTAGATAATTGGTCACTTAAAAATAAAATATGAAATCGTCTTGCAAACTGAGTCATGGCGATTTGGCATGTGTACATCGAGTTGGAAGCTGCATATTAGTCTGAACTATTCTCACATGGATGCGAGTAACGCCGACAGAAGGATATAAAAAAGAGGATTTTTTTTTCCGGATTTACTTGTTAGTACTGTGTTATTACTTATTAGTGTTAGTAGAATTGATTAGTGCTGTAGTGACTATTGTAGGCTTAATGGACAATGCTGTGGAATTAATTAGGAGGTGATGTATTGGTAGTCAGTAGAGAATGCAAGGTGGGCTGGAAAACAAAGCTCATTAAGAATACGAAAATTCACTGATAGGAATAACTAGCAAACTGCAGAAATCATTGCTCCATTGGCCCCTTTATTTCTCGCTGCATAATCCACTGATAGACGATACCTGTTTCAGTATTCACGTTTCTGGGGTTCATGTTGGACTCTTGTTCACTATCGTTGAAGTGAACAGTTGTTTCTTGCTTTCACTTCAGGCTTGGCCTTGACTGTAAATATGGATCTTGCTCCTTTCAAGCTGGATATTGATGAGCTACTAGCTGTTTATGTCAAGGTAATTTTTTTCTCTTATGCAATTTCTGTAAGTGTCATGTGCACATTAACTTTCAATAAATAACATCTTTATATTTCTGATTGGTAGGAGAATTGCACAGCATTCACCGATTTCAAGACAGTGTGGATGGCCGAGAAATTCTCTTACATATACGAAGGCAGACCCAAGACAAACTCGGGTGTTTTCATGCAGTCCCTCTTTTTGCATTGTATCGGTAGGCTATGGCTTCCTGGAAATTGGCACTGTACCCACTTGTAAATATGTAATCCTTTGCGTAGTCACTGCTGAACTATTTTCACTTTCTTGTGTATGTAGGCCATATGACTTCTCAAAGTTCTCTACCTCAAAGATTGGCTGGGCTTTACTGCCTTTACTGTCTTTACGAGTGCCAACCGTACAAGCCACATTTCAAAATTTATCTGTCTCTTGGTAAGGTATATATATATTCACTAATTTGAGGCTTGCTGGAAAGTGAAGATTAATGTGCTCAATATGTGATTGCAACAGAGGAGTCCAAGAAACTCAAAGACTTTGTCGTTGAGGCTAAGCAAAATGGAGTGGCTCTCGTACCAGCACTTGTCAAAAGGATGCTGGACAGAGGCATGTTTTTGCTTGGGTTCATCAATTTGCTTGGTGACCATGGTGCTAAGCAGGTTGATGAATTAACTGCATTCCAGAATAAACGAGTGAAATTTGCCTGTGACAAGTACGTGTGATTTTGTTCTCTACCAGCTGTCTGATCTCCATCATTAGTGCCTGTGTTTTCTTTTTGCATTGCAGTATGCTGCTTTCTGCGTGCTATTTTCTTATGCAAACAAGAATACATAAATTATTGTTTTCTCATACTCTGATTGTTGCTTTTATGCTGCAGATTGTTTGCGAATACTCAAATAGAAAGTTATATGCACATGGACTTGGTAAGTTTTAGTCTCTTTACATATATCACTGCTTCTATTTCCTTCCATGGCTTCTTCTCTCTCTCTCTCTCTCTCTCTCTCTTTCTTTTTCATTTTAACACACTCCAGGACATAGGATGAATGTTATCATTTACTTTTTTTTCATCCCCGCCCCCTCCCTATCCCCACTTGTTTTGTCAATGCTAGTGGTTGAGGCAGCCCTCTGACCTTTCCAGTTTTAAGGTTTGAATAAAGAATTACTATCCTGTGTTGGGTTGGCAAGATATCAACATAAAAACAAGCTCAGCATGGCAATCCTTTATTTTATTTTATTGACATACTAGTATACTACTCATATTCACTTCTGTTACTGAACATTGATCTGCGTAGTATACTACTCATATTCACTTCTGTTACTGAACATTGATCTGCGTCTAGGGCGTGGAGTTTGAACTTGATAACATCAAGAACTTGTCTACGGACTACGCTAAAGCCAAGGAATTGGCCTTTGCAGGTGCTCATCTGTTGTCAGCAATAGCATCTTTTTATATTTTTTCCCAACTTCTATGAGTACTATCTGGAAATTTTATTAACATTAGCACTGTTTTTTACCCTACCGCTATCATTTTATCCTTCCTTTTTTACCTTGACAGAGGCACGACAAACTGTTGATGTTGAAGATGCTAAGCACATCCTTCAGAATAATGACAAACTGTTGGGCGACAAGGTAGAGGAAATTGTCAAAGAATGGGATGCCCAGAAGGAAGAATTCTATGAGAAAACAGGTGTATCTCGTCATAATGAACTAGCGGTGGTTGACAATGACGAATCAGGAGTATTTCATCATGAAAACGAGGGCTTTGATGAGATAACGCAGCTGCTGCTGGAATGAAGAGCATCCACCTAGGCCCTGAATAACTGAAGGACCGCTTATATTCCTGCTCATGCCATTGTGCTGTGACATGAAACATACCATTGGCTTACCGGATTTTTCGAATCATTTTTTATTCATGATCTTTTAGGGTTTTCCTGCACTATATGTAATGTGTTGCAAACAAAAAATTGTACATAGCTCTATTTTGGATGAATTTTTGCCTCATGTATATATTGGATCTCCTAAATAATATCAGGAAATGTGACATTCTCGCATGCTTTTATCCACATGTGCCATTCCACATATATATCTCCATTGACTGCACAGGTGTAGTTAGGCTCTGCAGTGTCGGGAGGCGTGGATCACGCCCCAGCGCGTTGATCTTGTCGCGGAGGCGCAGTGGCGAGAGTCAAGAGGAAGTGGAGATGGCTTTGCGGCGTCCGTCAGGTGGTGGTCGTCGAGTCGACGGACGCTTCTTTGGCCGTCGCGAAGCCCTGTGAGGCTCGGCCACAGGCACAGAGCGAGCCGCCGATCGGTGACAATAAGCGCCGGCGTGCGCGCACAAGGCGGTGGCGGTGGTGGTGGCGGTGGCGGAACCCTGACGAGGTGGCAATGCTTGCAACTTTTAAACCCGGATGCATTTGTCATACAAAACTCGCCTGATAAGAAGAGACGTTAGTCAATCGAGCTTCAGGTTGTCGCTGTTTTTTCAGTCATCTCCAGGCTCGAGCTCTCACCTGTGGACTACATGTTTACCGATTTGCCTTTTCGATTGTGAAAGAACATGAAGTCTCATCTAAAGAAACATACATTCTTGGTAGAGATTATTTAGAAAACTTATGCTTAGAAATTAGTCTTTATCTTTAACGGATTTGCCAATTTTTAGTTGCTGAATTTTTTTTACCCATCGGTTACCTACAATTATACAGTACTAAGTTTAAAACTACAGTAGCAAGTGATGTGCAATTTTAGCACAACTTTACTGTAACTTTTAATTCTATTTATTTTTGTTTTTGTATTTGTAGGGCTTACCTAAATTTACTTTTGTCTATTTTAGATTTTTTTTTTATTTATAGGGTTCACATACGAACATTTACTTTTGTCTATTTTAGAAAGAGATAATCTTGACACATAGAATGTTAATCCAACGATGAGAAAAGATGACTGATAGATAAAGAAATTTTAGTTAACTGAAGTATAGACACTCCTATCTTTAAATCCAACAAATAGGCTACCGACATCGATCCCATTGTTGAGAAGTTCTCGTAACTAGTTCTTTCTTTCTTTCTTTCTTTTAGCCAATAACCAGATAAATTTACGACATTCTAAAACTAGCAATCACACAAGACATGCATGTACGTGCCTGTATGTCGTATAATATACTAGCCGATAAAAAATCTTGTGTAATATCTACTAGCATGCATGTCTTGTGTTAGTCGTTGCAAGTTCAATTTGCATGTTTACGACATTGTCATGGCTGTGAGTTCAATTTGTTAGTTACTGCGCACTTGGCTGTAACGAATCGGGGTGGAAAAGGGATTATGTGAGTAACACTGACAATCACAGAGCAAAGAAGCACACTTGTGCGATTAGGATAACTCTTAACTCCTAACAATCACCGAACCAAGAACTCGTAAGCCAGCAGATAACAAACTACGAACACTATTATACGCCCATACAGAGGCAAGTTGGAGATGTCAGAGTAGGATTCTAGATCTTATTTGGTTTTTTTATCTGTAACCTCCTTTTGCACTCTCTATATATTGCTTATTGAGCTCTCTTGAATAGATACACATTATTCCTAACCGGAGATACCACTGCATGCAGACGATCCTCATTGGAATGCAAAACACGCACCATTCTACCGTGATTAAGCATAAAAGATAGAGGAGTTAGATCTCATGACCAAGTTATCCACCAGAAAGTGAGGAACTACTGAACCGTAGGCAAAAATTCCCCATTTTCTGACAGACGACCACATGCATGGAGGTTCAGCCCACAAAAAATTGGTCACCTCACCTCTGTAACCCGCCCGCCCAGCCGGTGAATGACTCGTGGTGACGCATCGCCACTTCCTATGCATCCTCTTAACTCAGTAGTAGCTTGAATCGACTCTCTTCTCTTCCTCAACCTGGACCAAGGAGAAGTTATACAAGAGGAAGTAATCCGCTGTTACATGAGTGCTACAGGGAGATAAATTATGTCGGGGAATCCATGGAATTACGAGCAAGAGCTTCGTTAAGCTCACCTCGGACATAGCAGGCGCAGCTGCTGGTGGTGCAGAGGGCTCTTCACTCACACGGGCTACACGGCCATTGTGAGTGTCATCAGGCAAACCACCAAGTTCATGCAATGCTTATTAGTCCAAATATGCCACAATGCATTTTGATCGAGATGGTGTTGGTGATATGCTCTCGAGGCAATTGTAGAGATGATTGTATCATATTTATATTTATGAGTTATAGAATAAATGTTATTATGTTCCTTGAATGAATCATTAGTTATAAAGATTAACAAGTATGTGATTTGTTGGTGAAACTCTTTAAGTTATATGATGTCGTTCTAAATGTATCATTGGTCGGAACACTAGTGACTCTATCGAACAACATATGTATTGATTGATGATCATGTTTCACTTGTCATGGATATAGAGATATCAAATCAATAATGTGAACATATATTAGAGAATATAGTGTTGGATTGACCCATATTGAGTCACTGTTGAGATTATTACAATTTTATGTGTCATTAGTTGGTCTCAAGCAATGATGTTGTATAATCCTTAGACCTGATATCAATATAGTTTCCTACATGTGTAATAGTACATTTAGGGGTTGCCAAACGCTACTCCGTAACTGGGTAGTTATAAATGTAGCTTCTGGATATGCTATGAAACATGCGGAGAGACGTGACTGGTCGGATATAAGATTTGCCCCTCCTAACATAACAGGAGAGATATCTTTGGGCCCCTCAATGTGGTCGGATAAAGAAAGTGCATGTCAATGTCACTAGTGGTCGAAGAGTCGACCAAATGAAGTTATCCGACACTTGATCGAGAAAGTATTGAACAGTCCATCGATGACAAATTATCTCACATGGAGTTCAACCAGATATCGTGTGGTAAAGAGAGAATTCACGAGCAGGTTGTTCAATTCGAACAAATACTGACTAGTCGTATGGAGATACGAGTTGGTCGTAGACTGATCGAACATGATCACTAACTGGTCGTAAACTAGTTGTAAGGAGTTACGAACTAGTCATAACTAAATATGAACTAGTCGTATAGAGATACGAGCTAGTCGTAAGCGATAAAGACCTACTCGTAGTCGTATTGCATTAATGTTCATCCGATATAATTTATATGTATTCGGGAATCGTTATGTCATGCTAGGAACCGGTAACAACTTGTAGTCGAAAAGGTGTTTCCAAGTCACAACCGATTACACATGAACCTACTAAGTCGCACACTTAACGGGTTGGAGCAACCTTCACTCTAACAGAAAAAAGGTCGAAACTTTGGCAATAATTTACACGATATTTGATTGGAATAGGTTCCTGACATCTTAGAGAATGTATGTTTTAAGTTTCATGAAGTTTGGAGTTGTGGATCAAAAGTTGTGCCAATTTTGAATTTTGGTTTCGGACAGATTTTCCTGTTCATTGTGATGTTTTTACTGCCCATACGGTAATACCGCCACTCTACGGTAATACCACTACTGTTCACCAGTATTACTGGTACTATTCATTAGTAATGTTCACAAGCACTGTTCATCAGCACGTTTTTACTTGTTGTGCTTGGGGGTTTAGGTTGGATTCAATACAAATCTTCTGCTATGTTTGTATATTAATCTTTGTAGCTCTCATAGCTATCGGAGTGAAAATCGTGTTGAATCTGATCAAAGTTAAAAAGAGATAGTTCTCCTATTCTCCCCCTATAGTCGTCGTTTCAGTCCTACAGTTTTTTATTCTGAATTTTAGTTCTTTTTTCTTGGAATTCGTATCCGAATTTAATTGTTAATTTTTCTTTAATTTTTATTCTGAATTACAATTATTTATGGATTTTTCTTTGGAATTCGTATTGAAATCAAATTACTAACTTTACTTTATTTTTATTTGGAATTTCAATTATTTTTTGGTTGTGTGTCGTATACAAATATAATTGGTAATTTTGGTTTAATTTTAATTATGAATTATAATTATTGGAATTCTTGTTGAAAGCAAATTGGTTTTTTATTTTATTTTATTTTTATTCCAAATTTCAGTTATTGTTTGTGTTGGATTTCGTATACAAAATGTAATTTCCAATTTTTTGTTATTTTTACTCCGAATTCTAATCATTTAGGGATTTTACTTATAAATTCGTATATAAATCCAATTGTTGTTATTATTATTTTATTTTTATTCTGAATTTTAGTTTTATTGTACTTGGACTCTTTTACTTAGGATTAGTATATAAATCAAATTACTGATTTTATTTTATTTGTTATTCTAAATTTTAATTTAATTTAATTTTTTATTGCTCGATGGGACGAAAGAAGGAATACAGTGCCGAGTGGATGCAGCCCTGCCCACTGATGTAGAAAGGAGCTAGCTCGACATGCATAGTGTTAAGAGTCTAATCCTTGCAGACCGATCAGCACGCGAAATCAACAGCCTGTCCAAAGTATTATGGGGCATCTATTTTATAGGCGCATGAAAATTCATAAAATCACATTCACTTTTTTCTACTGTTGAATTAAGATCATGTGGCTCACATCTTTCTCTCTCATCTATATAATCCACCCCATCCTAACCCTAACTCACTCACACCCGGCCGCCCCCACCCACAGCCGCCCCACCTCCCACCGTATCGTCGACACCAACGATGCTTGCTAGCGAGCTCCTGCCGTCCGTCCCTCCTCTTTCGCCCCGCCTCCCATTCCTACAGCCGCCACCACCCTTCTTCCTCTTCTTCGGCGGCTACTGCCACTGGATCTGCCACCGCCTCCTAACCGCTTTGGTCGTCGTCGCCCCCCGCCGACCCCGCCCACTGCCCTCCTCACCCATGTCCGGCGGCACCACCGCCACCTCGACACACTGCCGCCGCCGGTCCGGCCTCCCTCTAAGCCCAAGGGGGCACCGGTGAACTCGAAAACCCTAAACAGAACGAGTGAACGAGTTAATTGTCGCGGATCGCGCTCGCGGTGAAGATGCTGTAGATTTGTCGATGCAGTTCTCCAGCGAACGTACGCGCGCGGACGGGGCCAGTCGAGCAAGTCTCGGCCAAATCACCGCGCGAATGATCGGGCCATGCAACATTATTGTGTGCGAACGTTCCATGTATCTGTTCCCACTACATCAACATTGAAAACCGTCCATAGTGAAATTAGATGAACAATGGCAAAGGAGCACAAGTGTACAGATTATTCAGTACACAGGAAAAAGAAAAAAAATAATAACATAAAAAAATACGCATTCCATTGCCGGGATTTGAACCCGGGTCGCCTGGGTGAAAGCCAGGTATCCTAACCGGACTAGACGACAATGGATCAGCTGAAGGGATCGGATTCTTTGCTCTCTTATCCATTAAGAACCGCCTTTTCCTTGCCTGTTGCACCTCAAAATCAATTTGAGCCCGGCAACATCCTTGTCGAACCGAATTTGTGCATACTGTGATTCAACAGAGTCTATGAATGCACACCTACTGCTATTACATTTTGCTTCTCCTATGTTTCTCTCAAATTATTCTATAATTAACTGGCTATATATGCTCCTGCACCTTTCTTCTGAACTCGAGCCACGGTTCACACAATCAAACGAAACATCATGATGATGTTTCCTTGGAAAATAAGATGCGGAGCCTTTTTGTCAAGAACAAGAAAGGGGGGAGAAAAGGAAGAACCAGGATGTGAAAAGGAGCCAAACCCAAGCGCTAGCTGCACACACTCTGATACGCTACGCTTTCTTCAGAATCTAGACCCAACTCCACCGGCTGGCACTCATGTCAGTTGTCTCCCATGCTTGCTTGTGCACGCCCAACTCGTGCATACTCCAGCTTGTATCATCATCTCACCCCCATACATAATTCCTTGTAGGTATCCCATACAAGGGATTTTTTAAATAATATTATTTTAAAATAAAATTATAAAAATAAATAGCCGACCCAGAAAATAATAAAAATACGCTCATATCGCCGTTTGAACTGGAGACAGGCTCCTGTCGCCAGTACAACTGGCGATGGGAACCCTGTTGCCTCCCTGTCGCCGGTTCAACTTCTTATCGCCAGTTCAACTAGCAACAATGACCCTTTCTCCTATAAGAGCTCTATAAAACCCTAAAATTCAGTACATGGCTCATTTTTATTCAGAAAAAAAGAGGAGGGAATGGAGGGGAGTAGATGGGAGGAGAGAAGCTAGCGAAGTGCTGCCCGTTCGGGCCCACATGTGAGGTAATTTTTTGAACTGAATGGATTACATAGTTTTGGATGTACGGTTACATAGTGCAGTATGTTGTACATAAGTCTTTTCGGTTGATAGTATTGTTTTATATATGTGGTTAATTGTGGAAATATTCTTCATGGTGTAGTGTGTTAATTATGTCGGACGCCACCAATTTCAAAATTTACTACAGTCCAGAGACTATTTTGGAGGGTCCCGAGGGGATTGATCTACGTTATTTCCAATCGGCGACCGTGCCCTTGCCAAGGGCAGAGGGGTGTACATGGGACGCTATGATGTAGTGGTTGTTTCACACATTCTAAGTGGACCATGATGTGTTGATCTGATATTGAGCTGCCTTGTCCCTCGAGCAACACAACTCACATATTGGGAGTTAGTGCAGCTGAAGGGAACAAGGTCATGGTAGTCATATCTACGCGTGGCGAGGGAGGGTGGGTGGGATTTGATCCTTCTGGCCCAGGCATATGCCAAGCCCACTCCTGCATCCGTGGCTGAACAAGAAGGGGGTGGTGATGCCGAAGAAGAAGTCGGTAACTCCAGCCACAACACGGCGCACACAGTGCCCGAAGCTCCCGGAGTTGCTGATGCTGTCGACGAAGACCCTACTGTATAGTTTTTCACCAAGCATGCCAAATGGGCTTGCTGACGAGGGTGAGGAGCTGGAAGCCATAGTGCAAAGGATGAATTGGGAATCCCGAGACTACAATGCATTGTCAAAAGATGAAGGATCCGACGACGTGTTGGAAATATGCCTAGAGACAATCATAGAGATGATGATATTTCATTATGTTCATGATTTTGATAATATGTTATCGTGTTCCTTGAATGAATCATTAGTTATAGATCAATAAATATGTGACTTGTTGGTGGAACTCTTTAACTTATATGTGTCATTCTAAATGTATCCCTGGTCGGATGTCACTAGTCGGAACACCAGTGACTCTACGATCAGCACATGTATTGATTGATGATCATGTTTCACCGGTCATGGATATGGGGATATCGAATCAATAATGAGAGCACATATTAGAGAACATGGGGTTGGATAGACCCATCATTGAGACACTATTGAGATTGTTATGAATCTATGTGTCATTAGTTGGTCTCAAGTAATGATGATGTATAATCCTTAGACCTGAGATCAGCATGGTTCCCTACATGTGTAATAGCACTCTTAGGGGTTGCCAAACGCTACTCGTAACTGGGTAGTTATAAAGGTAGCTTTCGGGTATGCTATGAAATATGCGGAGGGATGTGACTGGTCGAGATGAGATTTGCCCCTCCTAACATAACAGGAGAGATATCTCTGGGCCCCTCGTGGTGATCGGATAAAGAAAGTGCATGGCCATGCCACTAGTGGTCGAAGTGTCGACCACATGAAGTTATCCGACACTCGATCGAGAAAGTATTGAACAGTCCATGGATGACACAATATCTCACCTGGAGTTCAACCAGACATCGTGATGCAAAGGGAGAATGCATGAGTAGGTCGCTTAGTTCGATCAGTTACGGACTAGTCGTATGGAGATACAAGCTGGTCGTAGACTGGCCAAACGTAATAATAGAATGGTAAGAACCTGGTCGTAAGAAGTTACGAACTGGTCGTGACCAAATACAACCTGGTCGTATAGAGATACGAGCTGGTCGTAAGTGATGAGGACCTGGTCATAGATCATGTTACATTAAGGTTCGTCTGATACTCTATGTATGTTCAAGAATCGTTATGTGCTGCTAGGTACCGCTAACGACTGGTGGTCGGAAAAGAGTTTCCGAGTCATAACCGATTACACATGAGTCTGTAGGGTCGCACACTTAAAGGGCTAGGATCTATTTTGGATGGTGATCCGAATTCGTATAGGCCTCGAATTCCTAATGGGCCTTAAGGTCGAGACCCATCATGTATGCCTATATAAAGAGGGGCAGTGGCATGGGGTGAGGGCAGAGGATGATCTTTGGAATAACTCTCGAAACCCTAATAGCCACGCCTTCTCAACTACGCTGCTGGTGCTAGCACTCCAGCGTGTGGTGATCCTGCCCCGTACGTGTGAATACTTCGGAGGTGTTGTTGCGAAGCATCAGCACTAGGACGATCCGCAACTCGTGACGATCGCCGGAGTCGGAGGAGCAGACGCGCGACGAGTACGACCACTCGAATTAGGAGACGCCTCATGAGTACGACTATGACTGCATGAACTCGCTACAACGACTCTACTTCCGCTACGAGTCGGCGCGTCTAGCAGTAATCTCGTGATCTATTACTAGCGGAGGTTCCTTGGTTGCGCGGTAAATTTTTATTTGTGCTATCGTAGCCTTGCCGCGATCCCTTCACGACGAGGATGATTTAGACCAGCAGATCGTTCCATCCGAGTGGAACACATACCAGTTCGACAACCTCATTATCAACAAAGACTCTTGTGTGCCGTGAGAGTACAACCAGAGCGAGGTTAGGTAAGGAGCTATGTACAAATGCAAGGTGGTTGTGCAGGTGGCGGTCAAATTCCGGGGCTTGTCGGTGCGGCGCACATTCATAGTTGTCAAGTCTAACATAAGATGCTACAACGTGAAGTGCGAAATAGAGGGATGCTCTTGGCGACTGTGAATGTGCGAAATAGAGGGATACCCCCAATATGCATTGGCGGATCTGCAGAGCAGATGGTGCCTGAGGCACTTGGGGGTAAACTTCTACAAAGCAGTTCCGCGACAAGGACCTAATGAACCTGTTCAAGCGGCTGTGTAACTAGAACCAGCAGCGAAAGTTTGAAGCACTCTAGAAGATTTTGGATGAGCGGACCCGGACGCACAGAAGGGAGGTAGCGAAAAGGGCCACCCTTAGCGCTGTCCAGGTCCCCGAAGTATTGCCACAACTACTCACAAATGATCCCAAATCAGACTAGGAGGATTGGGCGCAGTGAAATGCTTCTGACCGGTGGATTGAGTACGAGCCTAAGGAGAAGTGGTCGCTGTTGCATGACAGGAGTGGTGCTCGATGTGGTGTCATGATAACCAATCTAGCCGAGGTTTACAACTGGGTCATGTGCGACGCAAGGTACCTCCTTTTGGTTGGTATTGTGGAGGCAATTCTCTGTGGTACGGCAAACTACTTCATTGACAGAAGCAACAACACGTCGCTCGCCATGGCAAATGACAGAGTACTCTACTTCACCATGATCACCAAGTACATGGAGGAGAAGAGAAAGAAGGGTGAGATGCATTGGGCATTCAAGATGGGCACAAGGGAGCTTCGCTTCGAGATAATATGCAGCGATAAAGGAAGCCACAGGACGAACCGTGAGAGGATTATCCACGAGTGCACGCTATGCCGTGCTAGTTACGTATGCACTTGCAACAAGTCCCTTCTTCTGCATAGGCCCTATACCCATGTCATGGCTGCATATTCCATAGTGGCGCAGCATCCTGGGCAGTACCTTTCTGATTACTTAAACAAGGAGGTGATGTAAATATGGAGTGCGAAGATGTATAGTTACACCGTGGTTGGCCATTTTACTAGCCATCTGACCTAGGAGCAACTAATCTGGGTTGTGAACATTGATAGGCTAAAGGGAAAGGTTGGCTGGCGACATGTACGGCGCATCAGGAACGATATGGACGAAGCAGAAGCCGGCCGTGGTACGAAGAAGTGCTCCATTTGTAGGGAGTGTGAGCACACCTTCAAGAAATGCCCGACGAGAAATTTTCTGGACGAAGGAGACATCGGCACTCCGGACGTCGTCGTGGGGAACTCATCCGGTCGCCCGACTCGAGGCAGTCTATATGGGGGATGTTGAGGTCATAGCCACAGGAAAGCATAGACAGTTGTAATATGTGATTGCCAATGTTCTGGAATATCACTTTGATTTGTAAAAAACTAAGTGTTATGACGTTTTGCTCAATGTTTTGTAATATCAGTGTGATATGTCGTAGTTTTGAGTAATGACAAATTCACATGATTTTATCGTCTTTACCAACATGTGGGAGGATTTGGGGTTGTGTTTGTCCCTCTGTCTTCTATTCACATTTACACGATCTTGACTTTTTGTTACTAGGAAATTTATTCTATGGATCGAAGGTAAAGTGTGAGGCAAGGAACCAAAAATACATTAGAGTCCGCAGACAGAAGCACGTTACACGTGGTCGCATGGTATGATGGTTCGGGTAATTGATTTAGTCATCCTCTCTACTACTATGGTACACAATGACACAAGCATCCGGACCATGTAAGTATACATGCTTTTAGGGAATAGTAAAAAACATGGCGGTAGGACGGAGGACTACTACGGAATGGTCCGACCTGCTGCGTGGACCAGGACCACTTACCCTTCCTTACGAGCTCGACGTTGTACTCCTCGCCAGCCTCCCTAGCCTTGGCTGCTATTTCCCTCTTTTTTCTCGTGAGCCTCGCGCTCCCTACGCTTGCACACCTTGAGATGAGCTTTTGTCTCCCAGCGGATACACTCATTTTGCTCATCGTTACGACACTCCTCCTCCCGGATCTCGTGGGTCCTTTTGGCATCCCACTTCTCGTAGTCGATTTGCCACTGGTCGCGTGGGTGGATCTCTTGGTCGATCCACTTGTGGTAGTCACATAGCAGATCCGGGGACTACGTGTAGACGGGAGAGATTATTAGTGCGTACTTTCAAAGAGAAATAGTAGGGGAACATACTGTAACTCCTGCCTCGTGTATTGGTGGTATTGAGGACCTACATGAGAAGATTGCCGTTAGTAACTAGTGGAGTTCGAAATAAAGAAGTGGAAGTGAATGTGTCATGCTCACCTGCAAACTATCATGAGGACCCGCCCGCCACATCCAGGGGAGGAGCCTGTGGCTATGAGCCACCATGGCTGACCCCTCGTCCATGCACTGGTGGGTCCACCGGGTCCCTCGGCGTGCGACAAGTCGCGATCTGGATCCCTCGTCCTGCCTTCTTTGTGATGTGTTGTAGGATCCCTCTGATGTCTCCCCATCGTCATCTGCTGCGTGGAGGCTGTCAACTCAAGGACCTCCCCCCGGTGTAGATCCACCTGTACACATAATCAACAAGTTAGAAATCTAAATCTAGCGAATTAAATATGAAGTACAGATCATTCAATACATACCAAGTGGTGAAATGCGGAGTCCGGTTGGGTAGGATACGTATCGGACGTCGCAGCCTCGTGTCGTGGTGGGTTGACCAAAACCCAAACGCGGTGCAACATCATCCGACTAGTGTACCACTCCATGTACTCCACGTGCTCCTGGGGTCGTAGTGAGCATCCTCCAAGACGACATTGCGGTAGACTCTGAGCCATCCCTCAACCCAAGGGAACATCTTCCCAGCCCAGGAGGTAGTATCACATACTCCCTTCCTAGTGTACATGTGGACGGTAATACAATTATTTGGTATGTATGTAACACAAATTGTACAAAAGAAGTAAAGCGCAAACTTACCCATGGACATGGGTCGGCAGTCGCTGCGCCCAGGGGGCTGGGACCTACTATCGCAGACTAAACTGGCGCATGGCCTGCACTACCTGGTACTCCTCCACAAAGACCTCGTGCACCAAGGCCCTCCGCGTGTACCAGTAAACATAGTCTCGCGTGCACAGACTGGACAGTCGTCCAGGCGGCGTGTACACCCTGTCCTGAGTGTACGATCTCTAGATGATGCGATCGTTAGTCAGCTGGTCAAACATCGTGACGTGTCTGGGTACGACCCCTACGTGGTGATAGGTGTGTAGGTCACCTGTGGATAGACTAAATAAAAACTTAGCACACGAAATTGTAATTGCATTACGAGAAAATAATAAATATTCACGAAACTAACCCGTCGGCGGCACCACATCGTGGCCATGGTCGGCCGGTCCACGTCGTCGTCCTCGACGTATAGGCTAACCGTGTACGCTCCCAAGTCCAGTTGTGAACGTCCGATCTGGAAGCGCTCGAAGGACCACATTTGCAGAAGTAGCAGGCATCCAGAGAGAATGGAGCTGTGCTGGGCCCAGCGGCACGCGTCGCATAGTGCGTGGTACGTCATGCACAACACAGTCGGACACCAAGTGTAGGACTGGATCTTGTCCACCGGCCAGTCTGCGAGCTCACGTGCGTACCGGACGTAGTGCTTGTCTACGCTGTCACAGTGGGACCCTAGGAACATGACCCACCGAATAGCCATAGTATGTAGGCCTCGAAGTGCCTCCTCATCATCTCGTCGGGTGTGTTCTTCGCCACACGCTCGGGCTGGAAGAAGACATATACACATCAACAAGATTCACAAAGGAATTGATGCGAGAGGACAATAGTTACGAATACTTACGTAGAAATGGTAGATCCACCTCAGTGTCGGCCCGTGGGGGCTGCTGAACTCCTAGTAATCACTACTCGGCGGCAGCACGTCCTGAAACCTCACCAGGAGCTCCGCGTGCCACATGGCCGAGATGTCATACGCCGCCATGGGGAAGCCTGTGTAGGGCAACCCTGTTAGGAAGCTCACGTCCTGCAGCGTCGGCGCCATCTCCCCGCATGGAAGGTGAAACGTGTATGTTTTTGGCCTTCACCAGTCGACCTACGTCGCCTCCAACATCCGTGCTAGTGGAAGGAGCCCTGCCGCCCTCAACCCGCGTCGGGTCAGGTTACGAACGAATGTTAGTCCACACGTAGTAGTCAGGCCACAAATGAGTACACGAAGATCGCAACAACACGTACCTCGGCACCCAGTTTGGGTGCAACCTCCATACCGTGATGGGAGTGCGCAGCCGCAACGTGCCAAGCTCAATCGGTGTCTCGCCCTCCTTGGGGAGGATGGTACTGATGCGGCTACAGTGATGTAGGTCAATCACCAGATCAAGCAACTCGTACGACCACTCGGCAGCGTGGCCTGGGTCCGCCATACCTGAAAATTCAGTGCATACATTGTAAAGACTACGAAATATGTAATAAGGTAATAGGAAGTGACATTAGCAAAGTAATTATCAATCACAAATAGAAACTAAATTTAAGCGATAAGTCATAAAACTGGGATTACGCTCTACCTACCATACGGAGCTAAATAAAGCTGGGATTATTTCGATTAGGCTCTACCTACCCTAATTAGCTGCTCTGGATTTTTTTTTACAATTTTAAAACATGTCATGTTATTTTCCTGGTTATAAATTAATTCCCAACATTAACAATATAATTACCACGCACAAATGAGGATCTAAATAAAGCTAGAATTATTTCGATTAGGCTCTGCCTACTCTAATTAGCCGCTCTGGATTTTCTTTACAATTTTAAAACGTGTCATTCCATTTTTAAAAAAAAATTAATCCCCGACATTACAGATATAATTACCATGCACAAATGGGGAGCAAAATAAAACTGATATTATTTTGATTAGGCTCTACCTACCCTAATTAGCTGCTCTGGATTTTCTTTACAATTTTAAAATGTGTTTGCTATTTTCCTAGTTAAAAATTAATTTCTAGTATTAACAATATAATTACCACGCATAAATGGGGAGCTAAATAAAACTGGTATTATTTAGATTACACTCTACCTACCTCGTACACTGCTCAAATGATGTAGGACATAATTGGACTACATTTATCTAATTTACTAAATTATATGTCACTATTTTTGTTTGCTAACCGACAAGATTTTGCCATAATGTATAAAGTTTCAAAAAAATGTACCTGCAAGATGGCTAGTTGGATCCGATGCTCCGTCTATCTCTCCTCCACGACGAACTGGCAGAGCTTCGCTACCTTTCTTCTCTCCATCTCCCCCTCTTTTTCTGTTTTTTTCTGGATTTAAATTGAGTTTTGGAGTGATTTTTTGGGTTTTTATAGCTGGATTGTTGTCGCCAGTTCAACTAGCGACTGGTCTATGTTGCCGTTTGAACTGGCGACAGGAAGTTGGACCGACGATAGGGGCAAAAGGGTTCCTGTTGCCAGTTGAACTGGCAGCAGGAGTCTGTCGCTAGTTGAAACGGCGGCATGAGCCTATTTTTGTTATTTTTTGGGTTGATTATTTATTTTTTGTAATTTTATTTAAAAATAATATTACTTTTTAAAAAAATTCCCATACAAGGCACACTAATTTTATTTGAGCTCACACAGGGAGGATCCACTCAATGCAGGGTTGGTGTAAATAATTAAGAGGAAAAATCAATCTGAGGCCCCATATGCAAAGGTGCTGAACTGATCCAGTACCGCCAACACTTTATCCTCGCTCCCTGCGTACCTCTCAGGAAGAAAGCCACAATTATCAAGCACTCCAATCTCACTAACTACTTTCTCTCTTATCTTTCTAGCTTAAAAAAACAGAGATGCCAACCACTCTTTTGCTGCCTCTTGCATTTCTTTTCACACATGATTGTTTTTTGGGGACTGACAAAAGAGTGTACACTACTACAACCATTCTTTGTTTTTCTATACACTTCTCAAGAAAGATGTTTTGCACTCCAATGACATTTGACATTGTCCAACTTCCAAAAAAATTTGTACTCCTACCCACTGCTACTACTACTGCTGCTGTCTATCATGAGTGCTAGTAAACTTTAGTTTACCATTCTTGGTGAAGTAAATCATGCTACGAGTAACATGAAGAAGCAAACCTGTTTTGGCCATGCATCCATCCATCTGGAACAGTGCAGAGAGGAGCAGTGAAGTGGAGTAAATTGGGATCCTTGCAGGCCAGGAAGGACACAAAAACCCACGCCTGCTTGTTCTCGGTTAACCCAATAGTAAGGACAAGGCATTGGATTCAGAGCAACAAAATACCACTCTCCCACTACTCCACTCCACTGATAGGTGGTACTAGAATTAGAATGTACCCAAAGTGGTAGCTAGGAGCAGCTGAAAGAGGATACAGCCGGTAAGAAAGCAGTTAGTTCGTTCTCCCTCCAGTTTAGGTTCGAGTTGTTTGGTTTGTAGGATCATGGCCTGGCTCTCTTGTTCATGGGATGGTTTCTGAGGTGAAACCTTGTTTCTTGCTCTTGTTTTGGTGCAAGTAATCTGTCATTTGAGTCGGCACGCTGTGTCTTGATTCTGCATGTTGTTTTCAAGAAGCATTTGAACAGTAGTTGCGAAAAAAATCGGGTTTTGTTGGATGGATTTGATTAAGTGGACACTATCTTGTTATTATCCATTTGCATGATCCCCCTGTTCCATGTTCTAATTCATTTCCCATCAATGTTTCCATCTTCTTTAGAAGCTCTGATCTTGCACAAATTGCAGGGCAAGAAAGTATCGAGATCTTTCAAGAAACCAGATGTGAAATTGGCCTCCAGGAATGGAGGAATCCAAGCCGAAGAGGGTGGAGCCGGCGCAGGCGAGGATCCGGACCGTGCCGATCGCCGTCACGCCGGAGGGGTTCTGGTGCTGCCCGTCGCCGGCGGCACTGCACAAGAGCCTCAAGAACCCGCACCACCATGGCAGCAGCAGCAACAACAAGCAGCAGCACCACAAGATCCCATCGGCGCCTCCGTCCAAGGCGCCTTCGATGCAGAATGCAGCATCTGTGACCGACGAATCGGGACCCAGGGAAGCTCCTGATGAGCCGAACCAGGCGGCCGAGGCGGTGGCGGCTGATAGGCAGCAAGAGCAGGCCGGCGAGACTCAGCAGCACAAGATCTGCGTTGGGTTTGGGCAGCCTGAGACCAGTGACCTGACGGTGATGCTGTATGGCAAGGAAGGGATTGCTGTCAGGATGAGCGTGCACAGGGATGTTCTCTGCGAAAGCAGCGCCTTTTTCGCCGAGAAGCTCTCCGGTGGCCATGGTCCTCCGGTGCCCTGCGTGGAGATTCATGATTGTGATGACGCAGAGATCTATGTGGAGACCGTTGGGCTGATGTACTGCGACGAGGCGAAGCACAAGCTACTCAAGCAGAATGTTTCGCGAGTGCTTCGCATCATGAAGGTATATGAATGTTCATTCGGAAATTCACATTTCAGCATCTTGTCATTTTGTTCCAGAGCTCATGTTGCTTAGTTTGTCTCCTGCAAATTCTTGCTTAAGTTCTGAATTTTCTAAACTAGTATTGAATGGTAACATGCTGCGTGAGTATGACTGCTATATAATCTCAGTTCATGCATTCAGTAGTTCTACATATTCATCATTGGGAAAGTGGCTGAATTTACAGGTCGCGGCATCACTTGGTTTTCACGCTTGTGTCAAGTCATGCTTGGATTATTTGGAAGCAGTCCCTTGGGTCGGTGAGGAAGAAGATAACGTTGTGTCGTCGATACAGCATCTTCAAAGCAAGGCTTATGGTGTTAGTCCTTTGCTGAAAAGAGTTACTTCTGACAATCTGAACTCACCAAGCGATACTTTGTCTCATATAATGGAGATGGTACTGAAGAGCAATGATGACAGGGGGCGTCGGGAAATGAAAGCCTTAGTTCTGAATCTTCTCAAGGACAGCAGTCGCTGCACAGATGGAACATCAGACATCTGTTCTGAAATATTGTACAGTTCATGTCGAGGTTGCTTAGACAGACTCCGACTACTGTTTGCAGAAGCATCTGAACCAGATTTTCCTGCTCATGCTACGCGGCAAATAACTATAGAGACAGATAATCTCCTCTGGTTGGTTGAGTTATTGGTTAACCAACGAATTTGCGATGATTTTGTGGTGATGTGGGCGAGCCAAAGTGAGCTTGCAGCATTACATGCAAAATTGCCTGTTGCCTCTCGTCACACCGTTAGCTATATCACAGCGAGGCTTTTTGTTGGCATTGGAAGAGGAGAGATGCTTCCATCTAAGAACAACCGTCTTCTTCTCCTACAAGTCTGGCTGCAAGCACTCATCGATGACTACTCATGGCTACAATGCAGCTGCCGGTCATTTGATAGGAAGCTTGTTGAGGAAGGGATTGGTCAGACAATCCTGACACTTCCTTTGGAAGACCAACGGTCTATGTTACTGTCATGGCTCGGGAGATTCTTGAAGTTAGGTGATAACTGCCCGAATCTGCAGAGGGCATTCGAAGTATGGTGGAGAAGGACTTTTGTCAGACCTTATGTCAATCAGGCAAGGTAATGTTTTATGATCAGACATAAATTCATCTTGAAATGATAGGGAAGAGTAGTGATTTTAGCTCATCATAGATTCTTTGGGAGATTGTCTTGGTCAATATGATAATAGACATGAGACCCTTCAGAATTTTGGTGGCTGGTTTTTTCTTATTGTGTAAATTTTCGTGGCACCAGAAATTTGCATGGGTGCGTGTTTAGCTTGTGTGTAAAATCAGATGCTTTTCCCTAGTTATTATAAGAAAATATCGATCAGCAGCTCCCTCTCCATTGTACTACTAGTTGATTTTTGTGAGCAAACATTTCGAGTTGTTATCAGATGTAATGTAAGTACTAACTACCATTTTCCTTTGTTCTGGTTAATTGAGGAGTACTTACATGAACTGTCATGTGTGTCTACGCCTCTAAGGCCTGAATAGACAGTAGAAAACTATTTTGTAGTACATACCTGAGATATATTATCTGAATATAAAAGGCTATCAAGTTAAATTTACAATATTATTTGATACTATTTAACCATTGCCTTATTTAGTAGTTATGTTATATTATTTGCTACTACATGACAGGTTCAACATAGAACCATGTGATCTGAGTATGAACAATAATAGTTTTTTTTAGGGAGGGTCCGTGTTGGTAAAATTGGTTGAATATTAAACAAAAACTTTGTAGGCTGTTTGTATTTGATCATGTTTAAAACTTTAAATCAATTAAAATTTACTGTCAATACTCTGATCAAGTAATCATAGATAAGAGAACACACGACTATTCATCTAGAGAATAGAACACATGACTATTCATGTAGAGAAACTAGTCCTTCTCCAACCAGGAATGCAGAGTTGTAAGTTTTTTTTTAAAAAAAAGGAATGCAGAGTTGTGTGCAGTGCATCTAGCAAAAAAAAATTTATATAGAAATTCTTGAAAATTTAACTCAGTGCGAGCCCCACTGAAATTTCACACGGGGTCACCTACTGATATGATGAAAGGAGTCACTTGCCTAGCAAAAGATAGCCTTCTCAGTAGCTTAAAGACAGCTAGCAACAATGGTGATCCTATGCATGCATTTAGTACCTTTCGCATCTTATCTCTCCTCATGGAACATGTATCAGCCCAAGAAGTCCTGTGAAATCCCCTGGGTTTTCCACATCAAGATGTCAACCACCCAAACAAGCTAATCAAGATGGCTTAGCTGGTTCTCACCTGTTTTTCTTCAGAGTAGAAATGTGTTCCGAGACTTTCGCAAGAGTGGAGACCAGAAGTACCCATATCGAACACTTGATCTGCTTCTGTTTGTGTTTAGCATCTTTGGACATTTTTAGACAGCACTACAAATATTTGCTTCCGTTGTAATGATCTCCATGTGTGGTTTAAAACTGAAAGGATGATTTTGGCAAGGAGATGTGACCCAAATTTCCTTAGGATTATCTTGCTTTACTGTTTTGTACTTTCATGTATAGGAGATGGTCAGCTGGCTAATAATTGGTCTGGTTTCAGTTGAATGAAACTGACGAGGGCATGATAACATTGTTAGAGATATGATTAGAGATATAGTTAGAGATATGATTTGATTTGGTTTTCTTATCTGTAACCTCATTGTGTATATATATTGGCCCATTGGCCTCATATTGAATACAAGCACTATTCATAACATGGTATCAGAGCGTACCTAGGGTTTTCCCGACGCTTCGCTTGTCGTCCCGCCGCCGCCGCGGCGCCGTGGTGGCCGCCGCTTCCTCCGTCGATCTTGGCGTCTGCGCCGCCAGCGCCGCTCGCGCACCACGCGCCTCCATCCGGCCGTGCTCCTCCCGCCCCAGCCGCGCCTCGAGCCGCGAAGTCGCCGCGAGAGAGGCGAGCCGCCGCTTCGAGCCACCGCCGCCGCTCTCCGCCGCGCCGCCGCCGCCGGAGGATACCGCGGGCGTCCTCGACCGGATTAGCGTCGGATCGGGCCGCTCGACTCCTCCGTCGCGACGCGCTTGCGTCTTCTTTACTTCATTCGGCGGGGCCTTGGCGGCGGCGGCGAGCCTCGGCACTAAGGCGTCTGCATCTCCTTCAGGACTCGGCTGCCGCTGCCGACTACGCATCTCGGCCCCAAGGCGCCCCGCATCTCCTTCAAGGACTCGGCCGCCGCCGCCGGCCAACAGAGCCCGAGCCGCCTCCTCAAGGCCGGACGCTACGGCCGTCGCGCGCCTGCTGCCGCTGCGTGAGGACGCCGGAGCCGCCGCCGCCGGTGTCACCCGCCGCCACCGCCGCCACTAGCGGGGATTAGGGTTGGGAACCCTAATCCCTTACGCTGCGAAGAAGGGCCACTGCTTTAAACAGTAGGTTGAAAAAAGAGAGAGAAAACGTTGATCTAACCGCCGCGCCGTCGCCAGCGCCGTTAGACCGTTGCCTTGGTCGCCGCGGCCGTCCGCCGGCCGCCACCGATGGCTTCCGATTCGCCTACGTGGTGCTACTTCACGCTTCAAAGACACTACCTCCTCCGGTGGCCGCCACGGTGGTGGTGGTCGCCTCCATCCGACGGTGGCCGCCTCATCGCTGCTCCTCATTGCGACAAGGTCGGCCACATTGAGTTCCATGCTATAAGAAGCGGCGGCATCTTTCACGCCGTTCTTCTACTAGCACCAAGACTTCTACATCGACGTCTGTGATCGACTTCTTCAGTTTCTCTCACCGAGCAGAGATAGCCGGACTTCGACGCCGCTGCTACTTCAGATTATCCTTGACAGTTACATCGGTTACGCATCGACTCTTCTGCGCTCGCGAAACCACCACCTCCACGATCAAAGACCTCCCATGGATTCTTGATTCGGAGCATCTTTTCACATGACTCGATTCTTCTACTCGTCCTTCATTACACCTCTTGAATCTCCCGCCGTTGTTCTTCTGCGATGGTACCTCTCTTTCGTCTCTCGTCGAGGACCCCTAAGCAACTCATCTTTCCATGTTCCTTCATTGCTCATGTTCCTCGCCTTACCATGCGACTTCTTTCTGTGGCGACATCGATCTTGGTTATCGAGTCATTCTCGACTCGACTCTTGTTGTGTTCGGACCGTCCACACGGAGCTCGGTTGGTTCTCGCCTCGGCGCCTTGACTCACGGCGTCTTTGGGAGCTTGATCGGCTTCACCTTCCTTCCACGACACCGCCGCCGCCGATCTCTCGCGCACGCCACTCCGTCTCTGTGCTCTTTCCGGCAGTGGCATCACCGTCTTGGCCATCTGTGTGGATCTCGTCATGCCGTCCTTAGTTCGTCGTGGTCTTCGGGATCTCGCCTCGTGAGACGTCTCTTTAGATTGTCGTACGTAAGTTAGGCAAGCAGATTCACTTCCTTATCATCATAGTGAGTCGTTGTCTCGGCGTCCTTTTGATCTTGTTCATTCGATGTTTGGGGTCCGGCTCCCTTCGTTTCGAAAGGGTCATCGATACTATATCATATTTATAGATGATTTCTCGCCACACTTGGATATATTTCATGTCTTCTCGTAGTGAGGTCTTGTCCATCTATAAACAGTTTGCCACCATGGTTCGCATACGCTTCTCCACTCCTATTCGTGTTTTTCGTGGCGACTCTGCTTTGGCGAGTACCTCTCTCATCACCTCACGCAGTTTCCTTTGCGAAAGGTGGCACTCTCGCCGATTCTCTTGTCCCTGGTGCTCATGCTCGAATGGTGTTCTTGGCGCAAGCATCGCCACCTTCTTGAGTCGGCTCGTGCTCGATGATTGCCGCCTATCCCACCTCACTTTTGGGCGAGGTCGCTTCCACCGCCACCTATCTCGTCAACATCCGACCTTCTTACGCTTCTTCGTAGCGCAATCCCTATTGAGCGTCTCGTGGTCTCCTCCCGACTACTCGCCTTCGCTCGCATTTGCTGCGTTTGCTACGTTCTCCTCGCCGCGAACGCACTAAACCGACCGCCACCGTTGAGTGTGTCTTTCGGGATCTGATCGCCGAGCACAAGGGCTATCGGTCTTTGGGATCCGTTGGTCGACGGATGCGGATTTCTGGACGCCACTTTCGACGCAGTCTCGCCCTTCTACCCACGCCCTGTCTCTCCTTCGGCTTCCTCTGTGGAGTCTCTCGTTTTTTGACTTTTCCAGATACACCTATCTCTGTTTTGCCCTCGCCCACCCGCCCCATCGAGTCTCCACATATTTCTCCCGTGGCCTCTCCGCCATTGTCACCGCCGCTTCATCTCCTGCGGCTCCTCGTGCTCCCCACTACACTTGTCTACACTCGTCGACCTCGCATTGAGGATCTTCCACCGAGCCTCTTCTACGATGCTTCATCTTCCCCGATGGACCGTCTTCTCTCGCTACGCTCTCCGCGATCGCCGGTCGATTCGCCCCTGCCTGCTTTCGCCTTTGTCGGGCGCAGCTACTCGTGAGCTCGCCTCCTACAGGGATCTTTGTTACTCATCCCGAGTGGCAGCATACCATGGCCGAGGAGATTGCGCCTCGAGCGTCTCGGGTACTTGGGATCTTGTTCCTTTTCCATCTCACTCGCCCCATCACATGTAAGTGGGTCTATAAGATTAAGACTCGCTCGATGGCTCTCTTGAGCGCTATAAAGCGCGTCTTGTTGCTCGTGGCTTCCAAAGAGAGCATGGTCGTGACTACGACGAGACTTTGCTCCGTGGCCCACATGACTCTTGTCGCGCTCTTCTTTCGGTGGCGTGCATCGCCATCGGTCTGCTTCTCAACTTGATGTCAAGAATGCCTTTCTTAATGGCGAGTTGCGTGAGGAGGTCTATATGCATCCGCCTTTGGGTATTCATTCTCGAGGGCATGGTCCGCCGCCTTCGCCGCTCTCTCTATGGCCTTAAGCAAGCCCTCGTGCTCGGTTTGAGCGTTTTCCTCTGTGGTCACTGCTGCTGGTTTTTCAAAGAAGTGATCATGATCCGCGCTCTTTGTCCACACTTCGTCTCGTGGTCGGACTCTTCTTCTTACGTATGTTGATGATATGATCATTACAGGAGATGATTCTCGAGTACATTGCCTTTGTCAAGGCTCGTCTTAGTGAGCGATTCCTTATGTCGGATCTTGGTCCTCTTCGTTACTTCCTTGGGATTGAGGTTACTTCCACTCCGGATGGTTTCTTTATGTCCCAAGAGAAGTATATTCAGATCTTCTTGATCGCGCCTCCTCACCGATCGGCGTCTGTTGAGACTCCTATGGAGCTCAATGTTCACCTCCAAACCCTCGATGGCGAGCCTCTTTCGATCCGACTACGCTATCGCCATCTTGTTGGGAGTCTTGTCTACCTTGTCATTACTCGTCCGTATATCACTTATCCGATTCACATTTCGAGTCGGTTTGTTTCGCTCCCACTCAGTCCACTCTGACCATCTTCTTCGAGTTCTCGCGATACCTTCGTGGGACTATCTCTCGCCGTCTCTTCTTTCCACGCTCCAGCTCGTTACAGCTTCAGGCTTATTCGGATGCTACTTGGGCCAGCGATCCCTCTGATCGCCGGTCTATCTCTGCTTACTGTGTTTTTCTTGGTGGTTCGCTTATTGCACGGAAGGCGAAGAAACAGATCGCAGTGTCCCGCTCGAGTGCAGAGGTCGAGTTGCGAGCTATGGCTCTCTTGATGACAGAGATTACTTGGCTACGGTGGTTACTTGAGGATTTTGGTGTTTCACATTACACCGACTTCTCTCTTGTCGACAAGATGCAGTGCTAAGATGTTGCGTGACCTTGTGAAGCATGAGCTCACCAAGCATATTGGTGTTGATGCTTCCTTCATGAGGTCTTGTGTGCATGATCAGGTGATTGCTCTTCAGTATGTGCCTTCCGAGCTTCAGATAGCGGATTTCTTCACGAAGGCTCAGACTCGAGCACAACACTCATATTGAATACAAGCACTATTCATAACAAACATATGCATTGTTGTTGCCATATTGAAAATGAATTGCAGGTTGCATGATCTAGATAATATTTACTTTCTAACTGTTCCTTTTGATTGCTTTTGTTGCCAAGATTCCTTCAGTGGATGCCATGCAACAATGTTTGTGTGCTCAAATATGAGTTTTTTTTTAATGGTTGAGCTGCAAGAAGCACCAAACTGTGAAGTTACAGAACTTATGCAAAAAGCCCTGGCTGATATCCACGGCAGAAAAATCTGAAGTTCAACTTCTTTGATAAACTTTTCATGGCAATTTTTCTCAATAATTTATGGCGACAAAATCATGAAGTTTCATCACATGTTTCTTTCAGGTTAAAGAGTTCCAAGAAAATTTTCTTATAGCTTACTTGAGTTGAGTTTGCTTGTGTCTGAGTGCTGAATGTTCTTAATGTCAAAAGTTAATTTCTTTGGATCAATGTTTTGGCTTTATCACTCTTGTCTTAATTTTGGATAGAGATGGTGGATGAACTTGCAGTTGGAGGTTGCTGGGGTATGATTAGGAGAAAGAAAGGAGCTGTGGCCATGCCTCTATATACATCAACTTCAGTGGGAGAAAAATGGTCTTTGTGTTGTGCCATTAGTGGAAGCTGCACCTTAGAAATGACACATGGAAAGCTACGGAAGTTAGCATTTGTTGATGGTGATGATGCTGTCTTCTTTTATTAAGCGTCGCTGTCGATGGCTCATGAGGTATATGCTGTGATTTGATTGTAGCTCATGGAAGTTTAAGTGTAAATCCCTAGCACATTCACATTCTTGTTTCTCCAAGAACCATATGCCACATGACAAATCCATGGAATAACAGTGTGGCTCAATGATCTTAAATACAGGCTACAAGGGATAAGCTGGATTCTCATTTTGTGCTTTTTATATCAGAAGCTAGCAGGCAAAGATCAGCTTCTTTCATAACGGGAAGGCAAACATAGTAATTTCTTGTCAAGAGTGATTGAGAAAATGTATCATTTTGTTTTCCATTATTCAAGTTTGTTGTATGAAAGATGATTTCCGAAGTTGAAATTTGGAATGTTCTTAAATTTGTCAAGTTCTTTCTTTTGTCTGGGGATATGGCAGATGTTAAATAATCTGAATTCTGAGTTAGTCTCTTTACTAAGTTTCTACCAAACATGAGCAGGACCAACTGCCCCACATGGTGTGTCGCAGATGCCAACAAGTTATAGTAGAGCTTGCTTGATTATGGATGTACCTAATCATCTTATAAGCTCGTAATAATTCTATATTCTATGAGCAGTGGTTTGCAAGTGGAATGTATTTCATGTTTTTTATACAATATTTTTCATGTTCTTGATGCCGGTATTCCCTCTGCTCACATTGGTAGAAAACATTCCGCCACTTGACGTGTGTAATAATACAGGGAAAAATTTATATGCTAGTGCAAATGTTTCTAATCCCTAATATACTATTGCAAAGCGACATTCCTCTTACATGCCACAGCAAACTTGAAATTATACCTATTATACCTTTTTATGTTACTGTTGTTAACTCTGTTAGAATTTTTTTGTTAACTTTTTCAAAAACACCTATCTTCCGCTCGGTACCTTCTTCCCCAAATCATGCACATTCTCCTCCTCCATTCTCTCTATGTCAAATCCTCCCTGCTCCTTCCTTTTGCTCTCCCCGCGACCACCCACCATGTCCTGCCCCGATGACACTTCCCTCCTCTCCCCCTTGACGTTGCCACCCAAACCCCATCGCCATGGATGCCTCCTCTCCTCCGTTGTCGCCGTCCTCAGGGCCACCCTCTCTCTCCTATTCTTCGTCCCCAGCTTCCGCTTCTCCTGCCTATGCTGCCTCCATGCATCCGCCACTGCAGCTTCTCAAAGGAGAATGCTTTGTCGCCCAGGTGGTGAAGGAGGGGGTCAAGGAGTTTTTGTTCGAGATGCTGATTCCACGGTCCAGGCCGCCGGCGTCAGAGCCGAGGAAGGTGAAGGGGAGGTAGGAACAAGAGGAGGAGGAGGCTTCCATGAGCGCGTCGGTGGCATCCACTATAGCGGAGAAGGCGAAGGAAAAGGCCCGAGGCGAGCAGGAGGTGGAGGAGAGGGTGGTCGTGGACGTGACGGAGAAGGGGAGAGTGTCTGCGCAGAGGAGGTAGGGCGTAGGCAGTGGGGAGCAGCAGACGATGTTGTCTAGCATTGGGTGCCACAACGGCAGCTTCTCCCCATTGACGACGAGGAGGGCCGTCGAGAGCGCTGTCAGGCGGACCCACTCCACCAGGAAAAATAGCATACATGGTATTTTCATAGAGAAGAAGAAGATGGCGAGGACAAGGACAAATGGTATTTTCAAGAATTTGCACGGTTTGGCTAGTCAAGGATGGCATAAAAAGGTATGGTTTCGAGTTTACAGTGGCATAGAAGGGAGATGTCACTTTGTAATAACAGATAAGGGATTCGGAACATTTGCAGTGGCATATAAAAAATTGGAATAAGTCCATCTTACAACACCCCTGAACTTTGTCGAGAGTCCAAAAACCCCTTGAACTCCAAAATCATTTGGTTTGCACCCTCGGACTATCATTACCATGCCCCTCGACCCTCTCGAGCCGAAACCACCCGAGTTTTCCCCTACGCGGCATCCACGCATGCCACGCTTGCACGGTAACGTCTCGTTAGCTTTCTCGTCTCTCTCACTTAAAGGACCACATCCCTTCCAACCCTCTGACTCCGTCCCTCTCACTTAAAGGACCGCATCCCTTTTGGCCCTCTGGCGGCGCAACTGATTGCGGTGGCGGGGATGAGTGGCTCCTGAAGCAGTGGTTAGTCGGAGTCGGCTGTAAACCGGGTCAGCGGTGAGGAGGGGTCGTCGTCGTCACCCATACCGTATGTCCGTATTGCAAGCGCCCGTTGGAGTATTCGCCCACGGTGATGTGCCACTGCGGATCGAAGGCTGCGCGGTGGATTTCATGGAGTGATTCAAACCCAGGAAGGAGGTACATGACATCTATAAGGGCTCAGGGGAGTAATTTGATGCAGGAATTTGTTGTTTGATTCATTGAATTGGATTTCTTCACTGTAATTGATTTTTACTATGGTCAATTCTGTAGGCTGGAGGTTGCAATTTTTGGGTTTGGGTGGACAAAGAGACAACTCCCTTTATGAAGGAGGTTTTGCTGGATCTACGAGACATTGTGAGGTCTCTAAGGAGGGAGAACAATGCGCTGAGAGCATCCAAATCGAATCAAAGGGCAAAACTGGAGGATAGAATGGACGCACATAGATCAGAAGTGGTTGCTCTAAGAGGAATTATGATTGCGAAGGATGTGGCACTGGAAGAAAAGAAAGTTAGAGTTGTCAAGTATGAGAAAAAAAGAATATTGTGTTTTGTTGTAGTGGTGTCATGTGTTTTGGTTGTCGTTGCTTTCATGTGTAACTTATAACTGTAATGTTTGGTTGTAAATTCAGCCATGTGTTGTCAAGTATGAGAAAGAAAGGAAGATGTTGTGAGGTATGATAATTGTCATATTTGGTTGGTGAATGGGAATGATATATGCAAAAGTAGCCTCAAGTCTAGCACATTACAATTCATAAAGGAACATTCATAGATACTCATAGGTCTGGCATAATACATGCATAATAAGTAGCCTCAATTCTGGCACATTACAATTCATACATAGCAACAGGTTTAGCAAAACACATGCATAAGTAGCCTCAAGTCTGGCACATTACCACATTACACTTCAATGGGTACCCTTGGAAGGCATTAGTATGTTATGAGCTGGTTTCTTGCCCTTAGTTTGAACTTGCTTCTTGGTCTTGCAGGAAGGTTCCGTGCATTAACATGAGCACTTATAGACCCCGAGTTCATATTGATGTTTTCCCTGGAGCTAGCATGTGAGCCAGGAATATGAGCCTCTATGTTCATAGAAGCTGACCCCCGGGTGGTTTCGGCTCTTGGGGGTTAAGTGACATGGTAATGATAGTTCGAGGGTGCAAATCAAACGGTTTTGGAGTTCAGGGGGGTGGACTCTCGGCAAAGTTCAGGGGTGTAATATGGACTTTGCCCAATAATATACATGTAACCTTTGTCTTTTTTCTCGTAGTACAAGGCATGAAGTGATGAATTATCCTATTTATATATGATGTTACTGAGTTAGTGAAGGTGACTAGTACTCCCTCAATATATGATATTTTGGTCATCAGTCTTCAAGCAACTTTGAACATTACTTTTTTATATAAATATTTTTATAAAATAATATAAAATTATTATATTATGATAATATTTTTCATAACTAATCAATGATACTATTTTCACATGATAATACAAAATAGTACTAATGGGTAATTCAGTGCTAAGGTGCTAATACCAATCTTGACCGTTGGAGGTGGGAGCATGCATGGTGTTTAATGAAGACGCATTAATGAAGGTGGGAGCATGCAAAGTGATTAAATAGTTTAGAGGTGGGAGCCCGCATTAATCTTGGTTGTTCAATTCAGATCCAACGGTCAAGATTGTTATTAGCACTTTAGCACTAGATACGTTCCCCCATATATATATATATATTTCTGAACGGATAGAGTATTAAATAAGAACTCCAATGCTCAGGTCTTTGAAGTTGTATTGTGGTCAAGGAGAAATTATATTTTATCGTTCCATCACCTGATTAAACAAATTCCTTTCTAAACATAAACAAAGTGAGCAGGCCCCATCTATTTGAAGAACCAAAACTATTTCATTTTCACCATATGACTACTAGGTGGTTAAGGCTACTTGTTGTACAAGATGTTGTGTTCATGTTATTTGAACATATTACTTCTTTGTCGACAAATCTTTCAAATATTTTTTGGAAATATTTGTATGCCATGTGCATTTTAGAAATCAAGCTAGTCATTAACTTTTTGAATCCTGCATATCTTAAGAATGCAAAGCCCAACTGATTATGTTCATTTAGATTTAACAAACACATGAATCCGTTCAATCTTCTCATAAATCCCTTTGCAATCTGATTAGTGTTAACTAAAACGTCTATAACCTTTTGCACAACATTACAAATAACGCGTTGTTTAGTGGATCATAATACAACACTTAGCGCCGAAACATTCCACATTAAATACAAATTTGACTCCAATCTGAGTAGAGGTGACAAAATATCCGGACGTCCCGAATACGTCCAATCATCGTTGACGAGTCAACAACTTCGGAGACAACCACGACTCGTCGACTTAGTCCTCCGCCACCTCTTTCCCTCTGTTTCCTAACTAACTAAGAAAGTTCCCATGCGTTGCAACAAAATCTCAAGAGGATGATACATAACATCAAACGTGATGATAAACCATACAATGAACATATAGGTTCAAGCATTCTAGTGAAACTATTAACAGGAAGTTTGATGAGGTTTTGTAGCGTGTGGTAATGATGTGCAAAGATTCTGTATGGCCAAAGAATCCAAATTTCTCTACGGTTCACACTAGAATTAGAAATAATGGCCACATTTCAAAGATTGCATTAGAGCAATCGACGATACACACATTCTTGCAACTATTGTCCTAGAAGAACAAGTAAGATATATTGGTAGATCAGAAAATGTAATATAGAATGTCACGGCGGTGTGTGATTTTGACATGCGCTTCACATACGCATATATTGGACAACCAGGAGCTATGTATGATATTAGTGTGCTTTATCATGCATTGGATATAGATAGAGAAGTCTTTCCACATCCTCAACTGGTTAATTTTCTTTGTTTTATAACATTTATGAATATAATTACTTGTAATACTAATGCATTGGATGTTGGTAGACATGACTTTTTCATTCTATGTTGCAGGTAAATATTACCTCGTCGATGCTGGTTATCCAAATAGACTAGGGTACTTAGCGCCATACAAGGGGCAAAGGTACCATGTTCCTGAGTTTCAGAGAGGTGTTGCTCCAAGTGATGTGAAAGATAAATTTAACCAGTTACACTCGAGTGCTCGCAATATAATTGAGAGGTCACTTGGTGCATGAAAGATGAAATGGAGAATTCTTCTGAAGATGCCGAGCTTTGACATGTCCAAGCAAAAGATGATTGTTGCAACAACTATAGGAATCCACAACTTCATACGTGAACATGCTTCTTCTAACATGCATTTTTGTAGGTACGATTGGGATCCTAATTATGTGCCCATGATACCATCAAGATATGCAAAATATATCATTTATCATGATGCATTGGATGTGTCAACATCACAAACGAGTGCTAGATCCAAGGATAGTTTCCATAATGACCTTGCAAGTGCAATTGCTCAATCTGGATAATCGGCACACTACTTGTGATATTTTGTGGTCTTTTATTACCACTCATTTACCCTTTTGAATACTTGTACGTAATAGCACTCAATTATCGTTTAAACACTTATACGATACGAAAGTATCTTGTTAGTTGATGAAATTGAATAAAGGCATCTTGTGATATAAGTTCTCCAACCTTTGAATTTGGCAATCGAAAACAACCTTATGGCCCTCTATACTCGTTAGAAATCTAGAAGAAACATAAGAATTCAATGAGGCAGCTTGTACGGTGAGTTTGTTCATGCAGTTTTCACCGAACATTTCAACTACACTACAATTCATAAGGACAACGTTAAGCCTCCGGGTTAACAATTTTTTGGATAAATGGATTAGCATATGCAGAGCACGGAAAATAAGATGACTTACAAATATGAGAAAAAAAGATAGTATGTATAATGTGGCATCCTCAGAAAATTTAGAGAAAAATTCTATAATTTATGTACAAATACAAATAAGTAAGATAAATACAATTAAAGTATTACAACCAGAGCAGTATAGTCTATTTGCCTCTGATCTTCTCGCTTAGTATTTTTATAGTCAATCCTTTTCTTTTCTGATGCAACTCCCGATTCTCGTGAAATCGAAAGTAGAATATGAAAAACAGGAATATAGAGTTGTGAGTCTAAATTTGCTATTTATCGCACGAACAGTTCGGAAAAGCTCCCTTTTTGCAAACCCCCGGTCCCGTGTTCTCTTTCCCCTCCCCTGGATTCACTTATCGCCCGCTCGAGACGTCACCTTCTTCTCGCTTTATCCTGTGGCCGTTCTTGGGCCGGGAGATCAAGATTCAAGAAGCCGAGGTGTCAGCGGCCGGTGGTTCGCCTGTCGCTCAAGTAGTTGCCCCTGTCTCGGTTGTTGTGCAGTCAATCGGGGTCACAGAATTCGAGGCTCTTCTGTGGTTTCCGGGTCCATTCCAAGGTGAAAGGCTCGCTGAATTGTGAAGTTTTTGTGTTTTGATGCTATCTTGGGATTGGGCTCAGTGATTGATTAGGTTCTGTTTGATCACAGGGGAGAGATTGAGCGGAAGGTGATCGCCGGTGAACTGAACTCGTAGTTTGTTACAGACTCAAGGTTTGATGATACGAGTGCTTCCTGATTTGTTTGATGTTAGGTCAATTCGAATTGCTTTCTGTTCAGTTCAAAACCTTTCCGTACTGTGCTAATCTGCTTTTGCTTCCATTTGGGTGCAGCTTTGAGGAGACTTGAGAACATCCTGGTTTCATAGAATTCTTGGTGAGGTGAGGGATTAACGAGCTCCCCCTTTTCTAATCATGCAATGCCTTTTGCCACTAATATAGAAATATGGGCTCACTGGTGCATAGGAATCTTGCCTGATAATTTGGTTGCCACTTGCCAGTGATCACTGTGTGGTCCTAATACCTATTGTTAGAGAACTGCACCTCTTTTTTTTTTTTTTTTTTGTCTAAATGTATTACCCTTGGTTGCTCTTGAAGCCCCCTTGAGGTGAGGAGGTGATCACAATAATATATTTTTTCTCATTGAATAATCTCTTCCTCCTGTTAGGTGCTTGCGATGACGAATATTAGGCCATTCGTTACCTAAAGTGGTCGGAGTATGATGTGGGTTGGCCTCCACTGATTGCCAGGCAGCCTAAGTAACTGTTTAAGGAGAACTGTATCAAGGTTTTGCTGAATTCAAAGTTCTCAGAGGTTTCCAGGTATGTCAAATGTAACTGGTATGGGATTGCTTTGTTGCATTTGATTTGTTTCTGTTTTTATGTTTGTTTTCCTTCTGAGAATTCAGAGTGAAACAGATCATTGGGATGTGTGATTGGACATGTGGTGTCTGGACACCGATTGCCTCTGTTCCATGTGGCTCATATGATAATGCAGAAATTCCTACCTTGTCTTGCTGAACTCAGGATCTTTGTTGTATTCTTAGTTTTATCCTATCATGTTCCTTGCTGATGCATTCTTTTAAATGTCTTGTTCTTTCGTCCTCTCATTATTTGATTCTGTGGTTGGCAACATGTTGATTGAAAAGGCGAATCTTTAGGACACCTATGCCTGTCTGGACTTCTTTGAAGTATTGCATAATTTATATAAGGATGAATGGATGCACATTGAAGCGCTATGCAGGTTTTCCATCCGCAAAACACCTAGTTTGTAGATCATAAGTTCATAACTTGTAGTGGCTAAAAATCTCTTCATATCATGGTATATTGTCGGGACCCCGGATATGCAACACCGAGACCCTCTATGTATTCCGAACTAGTCCCATAATCAGTAGCTAGTCAACACAGTTTGCAACATCGATGAAATCATATCCATACAACAAAGTAGCTAGGAAGCGGACAAATAAATATTTCTTAGTAGCAAAAGGATCTTATGGTCAAGCTTTACAGAGTTTGCCACGCAGGGCTTAACGACAACAGAGTAAACTTGCAATGGAAAGAGACCATTCATGGAAACCATACGACATGCCCACAGGCAATCGAGTGGAGGATGCAACCTAGTTCGTATGGTCTTCGAAGTAGTCTTCCTTGTAGAACTTGGTGCTCCCCGGGTCTTCTTTACGATCGATCAACAAATGGCGTAAAGCCGTGAGCTAGGATGCACGGACACGGACACGCGTGTCGAACACGACACGTATCAGACACGGGATTCGCCATTTTCTAAAAAATAGCGACACGGGGACACGGCTGTATATATATATATATATATATATATATATATATATATATATATATTGAATGCACAAGATGCACAAGCGATCAAGCACTCACCAAGCAAGTCCAAATCTGGCGACCAAGCAGGGGCAAGAAGCTAAAGCGGCGGCGTCGGGAAGCAGCAGGAGCGAGAGAGCAAAGAAGAAGCGCCGGGAGAGGAGCGGGACCAGAGCGGCGTCGGTGCTGAGCAGATCAGCGGCGCGCGGCAAGAGAGCAAAGCAGGCGCGTCTGACAGAGCAAAGCAGACAACATGCGTCGGTGGAGGAGCGACTTCTGCGCAGAAAGCGTCCGGGTCGGGCGGCGTCGCTTGGCGCGGCGGCGGCGCAGTGTAAGGCGGCGGCGGCTACAGGGTGGCCGCGCCTGGAGAGACGAGTTGAGATGGGGATGGGGGACAGGGGGAGAGATGGAGAGGAGAGGTAGGGTTAGGATGGGAGATAGGCCGAATGAATGGGCCGAATGAATGGTCCAATACGTGTCCGACACGCGGCCAAACGTGTCCGATACGTGTCCGAATTTGTTTTTATTTATTTTCGCGACGCAAATTTCCGACACGCTGGAATACGTGTCGGAGCCGTGTCGAGCCGTGTCCGTGTCCGACACGGACACGCGCGCTTCCAGCGTGTCGGTGCTTATGTGCCGTGAGTACTTATAGTACTCGAGAAGTCGAGAGAAATGTATGCAAATAGTATTCATGCAAGGCTTGACAAGTATAGCTTTATAGCTATTTTGCGAGAAGGCAATATTGACGATAAATCTGATGAAGTAGATTATAAAGCACCATTTGAAAGATTAATACATAAGTAATCAAGTTTCTTTGAAACAACTCATCAACACCCTATTCACTTCCCAACTAACGGCCACTCCAACAACTCGAAGCCATCCACGACAACATTTTTGAGAAAATTTACCCCTCGTGTGAAATCACGGACATTGTCCATAACACAGGACACGGCTATTCAATAGTTTTACACTATGCAGAGGTTGTACAGCTTGATCCACAAGAGATAATCATCTTATATTGTCCGCTTACACACTTCCGAGGTGTGCGACTAAGAGATTATCATAAGGCTTTTACAAAGCTCCGCTTTGACTTGGTTCTACTCACTAAGGTTTCGCCTCGATCCGGCCCCCTCTAGCGCCACTTATCAACCCAAACAAAACCGACTCAAAGTATTGCTAATTAGTTAGTCAGGTCCCCCCATAAATGAACTTGTGGTTGCACGGTATGGCCTAGATCAATGGCGCACAAAGCTGAGTCCTCAGTGGCTACTTAGACGAAACATCCTCATCCCAATGTGCTTCCCACACCCCTTTTACTGCACGCTCATTCGCCTGAGTATGAAATCATTTGTGGTTCAACCCAACTAAATGACAAAACTAAATGACAATCCTTGCCATGGCACAATAAATTTTATCAACAGTGACTCCACCACAATTCCATATATCATTAAGTCAAATTCATCATCATTGAATCATGTGATCGAGAGACCATTGCATAACTAAGCATGACTAAGCATAATACGCGCCCATGTTGGTATTACAATAATGCCCAACTAAGATTACCCAACATATGGAGCCCAAGGGTACATGTGAACCACAATTATTCAAGGAGCAATACTGTCAAGTAGGTATTTAACTAATCCCGGAAACAATTGATATAAAAATAACAATGCATGCTGATATAAAATAATACAATTTTATAAAATAGGTACGACATGATCAAAGGCCTATGACTTGCCTTCGTTGAAGAGTTGAGATGCTTCGGTCGAGGTGGCTGGGTCCAAGAACTCTTTAGAAACGTCGTGCGAAAAGAGCCAAATAAATAAAATAATTTCAAATAAAATCCAAAAAGAACCAAACTAGAACCAAAAGAAAGATACTGAATTAATATGAAATTAGAAATTTGAATCACTCGAATCGGAGCTCGAATGAAGTAGAACGAGCTCTTGGAAGGAGGTTTGACTACATGTGGTCGGAAGAATGTTCGACTACCTGGTCGAAGGAGGTTCGACTACAGGTGGTCGGAAGGAGGATTCGACTGCTCGGCGCGGTCGAAAGAACAAGAGAGAGAGAACAGGGCACAGGGAGCTTACCAAGACCGAGAGAGAGGCCGGGGGAGGTCGGTAGATGGCAAACGGCGGTGGGGAAGCTCGCGGTTGAAGGTGAAGAAGGACGGCGATGAAGAGAGCGGCGGCGAGGTGGTCAAAGACGGCACGGGCGCTCCAGTGGTCTCTTCAGCAGCGAGGAGGCTATGGCGCGAGCTCCAACTAGCGGTGGCAAAACTCAAAACACGGCGAAACGAGGGCGAGCGAGAGAGAAAAGGGAGAGTTGAGGGGGAAAACAAGAGGAGGCAAAGGGCTCCGTGGTGCTCCATTTATAGAGGAAGGAGGAGGACCAGCGACAAGGCGAACAGCACGGATTCATGGCAAGCGCAGCTTGGGCGCACGACCGGTAGGTAAGGGAGGGGATAGGGGCAGGTAGGGGAGGAGACAAGATGGGGAACGGGCGCAATGAGGTGACGACATTTAATGCGCGAGGACTTTTTGCGACTAGTGTGACGTGACGGGAAACGGAGCAGTGGGGAGGAGACAAGCGGGGTTGGTTGAAACCAAGAGAGTGGTCGACAACGAGAGGGTGGTCAACAACAAGAGGATGGTTGAAACCGAAAGGGTGGTCGAAATCAAGAGGATGGTCGAAATCAGAAGGGTAGTCGAAACCGAGAAAGGTGGAGCGGGTCGGCACGCGGGGGAATGGATCGGGCCGACGGGAATTCGGAATGAACAGAGAAATGAGACTTTAAATACCATAGAACTCCAATAAACTTAAAATAAACCAAGTTTTGAATTAGTGGAAGTTTGATTAATTCATATTAAATTACTTTTAATTTCAAAAATCTCCAAGTTAAGCTTTACCAATTCAACAAAACCAAATGGTTATTTTTATTTTAAATTTTTTCAAAAAGACCGGAAAAACTTGGGATGTTACATATATTTTGTGGGATAATGTATGGTTTATACCAGTGTAGGTTACTAAGGTTAGTGGCTTGGAATACTTGTCTTCCTTTCATGATTGGGCATAGATTCAAAACAAAATTTTGATCTGTCACTGTGCAGGTTTCGCCAAGATCTTTTTCTGAATTCATTCTGTTCTCCTCTGCAGGCTAAAGGAAAATTGATCCTTAGATAAGCTCAGGATCATGGATTGGTTCAATAAAATTTTTAAAGGTTCAGTAAATAGAGTTTCGAGGGGTCATTATGATGGCAACTGGCATGAAGACCATTCATCGGATTACATCAAAGTTAGCTTCTTGTCATTTATGTCACTATTTTCCCATATGCATACTAATTCATTTATCATTTCTAGTTTCTATTGTAGCTAGTCCTTTCTTGTTCATATAACCTAACTACACTAGTAAAGTAAAAACACATGCAGTAGAAGAAACTAAAAAAGCAAGTCATGAACATATTGTTCTACGTGATTGTTCAGAATCTATACAATACGTATTTATTATATAAAAGAATGATCATTCAATGTTGTTTGACGTGATTGCTGTAGGGTACATATGATGGGAGTGATAATGAAGATATAGATCGTGCTATTGCATTATCCTTATCAGAGGAAGATCATAATAAGGGAAAGGCTGTTGGTTAGTATTACCCTGGCCATTCTTATCCTCTCATCTCTCCGTTTATTCTTTTGATTATTGACTAACTTGTCCTATATATTAAATTATCTCCTTGGGAACAATGACTGCAGAAATGGAAATGATCTAGTATGGACACTTGCTGAATAAAAGTTAATTTTTACCATTTTCATTGTTGATTTTAATGTAGATGCTGATTATAGTTTGGAGGAAGATGAACAACTTGCACGGGCTCTGCAGGAGAGCCTTAATACTGAGTCTCCTCTTCGTCAGAATGTTCCATCAGAGAGTGTTCCAGCAAAGGAGCCGCCTCTGCATGTCTCCCCCTCAAGTGGATTCAGGTGCCTATTGGATGCTATGGTTTATTTGACATTTCATTCCAATATTCCCGGTGCAAATTTTGTCGTCTTCTTTTGTCTTCCTATTAGCACCATCAGTAGTTTGTTCGCTGGTCTTGATTTGGTTAGAAGAGCCTAAGCTTACTATCCTGTGCTTTGTTTATTCATGGCTATTTCTGACTTGTGTAGGACTTGTGCTGGATGCAAAAATCCAATTGGTCATGGACGTTTTCTTAGTTGTATGGATTCAGTTTGGCACCCTCAGTGCTTCAGGTGTTTTGCTTGCAATAAGCCCATATCTGAGTATGAGGTATAAAAGTCTACTGTATTAGTATATTGCTACCCACCATGTTTCAATTAGATCAAATGATTGATGCTAGTGTTTATTCTATGCAGTTTGCCATGCACGAAGATCAGCCGTACCACAAATCCTGCTATAAAGAGTTTTTTCATCCAAAATGCGATGTCTGCAAGAACTTTGTAAGTGTTCATCGTTCATGTTTAGGGATGAGCATGAAGGTGTTAATTAGAGTTAAATTCTTGATCTGTGCGTTTAATTGTGGTTATTGCATTTTCTTCCCCAGATTCCGACAAATAGGAATGGCCTGATCGAATACCGAGCACATCCTTTCTGGATGCAAAAGTACTGTCCTTCCCATGAAGATGATGGCACTCCTAGGTGCTGCAGTTGTGAACGAATGGAGGTCAGTAAAGGGTTTTATATCCCTCAACCAGACCAGCTCCCCCCAGGTTGTCTGGTTCCTGTTCCTGGAAGGAACCAGCCAGTTTTCATTAACATATGGAAAATAACGAATTTTAAGTTATGTTTTTCGGGATTAGTATAATCACGTAGTTATCAGTGTAAATAGCTCTATTACTTAGTCCTGTTTTTTTTTTTTTTGTTTTGTTTAGGTTCTCAGTGGTGACCTGCAATTAAGTGCCAGGGTCTTGGAATGCTGATTTAGTATAACATTCTATAGAGGCTTATCTAACAATTTAATAGCTAGAAAGTAACTTCTGTGTCACTATTGGTTGTTCAATTGATTCTGCAATTACTCCTTTTCCTGCTAGTGATGTATGTGCTCAACTATTTCTGATGATATTTCTGTGACATTTATGAGTTAGGTATGATTAATACATGAGTAATACATTTTCGTTCATCCTGAAATTCAGCCAATGGACATCAAATACATAACATTAGATGATGGGAGGAAACTCTGCTTGGAATGTCTCAATTCTGCAATAATGGACACTCCAGAATGCCAACACCTTTACATGGATATTCAAGAATTTTTTGAAGGTTTGAACATGAAAGTAGAACAGCAAATTCCATTACTTTTAGTTGAGCGGCAGGCCTTGAATGAAGCGCTGGAAGTGGAGAAAAGTGTAAGTAGCATGGTAGTCTGGTTATGTGGTGTGCAAAATGCTTCACATACTCCCAACTCACGAGTTTTAAATTTCTTTCATCTCAGGGACATCACCTTCCTGAAACCAGAGGTCTATGTCTTTCTGAAGAGCAAATTGTCAGAACGGTGAGTTTTTAAATGTTCCCACATTTCTGCATTAATTTGACTACTGGCGTACACAAATTTTATAATTTGCCTGTACTGAATAATACAATGCATCCAGATCTTAAGAAGACCGATAATTGGACCAGGAAACAGAATCATAGATATGATTACAGGACCATACAAGCTGGCTCGACGGTGTGAAGTGACTGCGATCCTAATATTATATGGACTACCAAGGTACATTGTTTTAGATTTATTTTTCCTTGACTTGGGTCCTTGAAGACTGATGCTAATTCCACAATCATCTCATAATCCATCATAAAGTTCTTATGTTTGCAACAAATCCAGATAGCCTTTTCTTATTAATATAGTTGTTTTGCAGATTGCAAACTGGCTCCATTCTTGCTCACGAGATGATGCATGCATATCTTCGTCTTAAAGGTACATTTATTTGGATCCCGGGCCCCACCGGGAAATCCGGTAACCGCCGATAACCGACCGGTTTTTTTTTCCCTGCATGCAACCCGTCCCTTCGTGTTTGTTTTAAGAAATAACTGTTACACTTACTCTTCTTTAACGCCTTTTTTTCTGTAGGGTACCAGTCCCTTAGTCCTGAGGTTGAAGAAGGCATCTGTCAAGTTCTATCCCACATGTGGCTCGAATCAGAGATCATCTCTGGTTCTAGTGGTAATGTCGCGTCCACCTCAGTAGCGTCATTGTCATCGTCGTCATCATCTTCAACTCCTACCTCATCAAAGAAGGGCGCAAAGACCGAATTTGAGAAGCAGCTTGGAGCATTCATCAAGCATCAGATTGAAACGGATCCTTCGGTGCCATATGGAGATGGTTTTCGAGCAGGCAACCGGGCTGTCGAACGTTATGGCCTAAGAAGTACCCTTGACCATATTAGGATGACAGGGTCTTTTCGATATTGATCATTGAAGTGAAGAAGGGTCGCTATTCGATTTGTCAGGACGGCTGAATACTTTGGAGATTATTGGTTTAAATTAGACACATACCACAGGGTAAGAGTAGTTTACTGTACAGTAAATCCACTGGTACTCTTTTTTTTTTTTGTAAAATTGCTTTCTTGTTGTCTTTGAAATAATACGTGTAAGTCTTCAGACAGAGGTATATAGTTGTTTCGCACAGTGTACACATCTTGAAAAGATCAAGTAATCAGAAGCTACTTTGCATCTGGATGCTTTGCAAATCCTTCGTTTTCCTCCCATTCACAGAGCTATTCCAATGTTTCATCTCTCACATTTTCGGATGCAGTACATTATCAAATGGGGATAAGTTCATGTATAAATTATCTCCAAAAAAAGTTTTTATAGCCGTGATCCAAGCGGATTTTAGTGCTCGAAGAGCATGTCTACCAAAAACAAATACATTGCGTCGGCAGGATTAATAAAAGAGAGTCGCATTAGAGGTCCTTGAAACATGCAAAGAAGTGTTGCTTAGGCCTTGAACTTCAAAATTACCTTGGTAAATCTCGAAACCTGTGTCATTTAGGTCATTACAAACTTTTATTTTTGCTAAATTGCTGACACCACAACTGAATAGAGATATGAAACCAATATGAGTCTTTTTTTTAATAGATTTCCCATGCCCCAAAATTGGGAGCACTGCGACTTAAGTAGCTTAGGGTGCTAAGGCAGCAAGCGAAGAGAGGAGCAATACTGCGAGAGACCCTAACAACTTAAGTTAAACTAAACAATGAGACAACTCGCTACAAGTTAAATATATATTTTTACAATGCTACAAGTTGGAAAAAAAATTTGACAATGCTACAAGTTTTTTTTTTTGGGACAATGCTACAAGTTAATTCTGGGGGCTTGGGATCCAGTTAACTCTTGACTACCGGTTGCGAGGGACCTCCAGTGCAATTTACAGAATGAAAAGGTGCATTCGGTTGAATTTTTTTTCTATAACTTTCTTTTTAGAGAAGGAATATTTTTGCAACTGGTGGGCCGATTTTGAGACAAGGAAAGGAAGGTAAGGCCCATTAGACTAGCGTTGGGGTTGGGGGTCGCCGAGCGGGGGGCTTTCGTGAGCCGGCGACCGGCGTCTCCTTCGTCCGATCTGGCCGGCCACCGCGGTCTCCGGCGCCGGCCGACTCGGCGGACTGCGCCCCCGTGGAACCCCTCTCCGCCTCGCCCGACCCGAGGTACGCACCTACGCGCGCGTGGTTTCGTGCCTGTGAATGACGGGCACCGGTCGCTTGGAGAGCAGAAGTGTACAGCCCCCTCCTCCTTTTACTGCAGGGGCTGATGCGTCGGTGTTGGAACAGAAGCCATGGCCTCGGGGAGCTGGCCGTGGCGGCGCTTGTCGCCGCTTGGATCTCCGACGTCGCCACCGCTTGGCCATCGTCTGAGCAGGTACATGGGGATGGGTGCTCTTGGCTTATATGATTATTATTTTTCGTACGATTCTCTGCGGAATTTATGACGCGTTGTTGATTCGTATTAGAGTACGCACTTGAAAACGAATGCTTTGCCAAATTCTTTGTCTACTGATTTTTTTCATACGGTTCTCTGCGGAATTTATGACGCGTTGTTGATTCGTATTAGAGTACGCACTTGAAAACGAATGCTTTGCCAAATTCTTTGTCTACTGTCAGTGGATCGCAGACGCCGTTCGTCCCATCGAGTTATTCCTTGTTTAGCAAAATATTACTTCCATGTATGTAAGTGGTAGAATTTACTTCGTAGAAGCGTCATCTCCTCACTATTCCGTTTATCGTCTTGCTGTTGATAATTCTTTTTAGGCACAAAACTCAGCCGGAATTATGCAGCCATCCAAGGTTAGATTTAGGTTACTGTATATTTGAGTTTAGTGGGCTGTGGTAAATTAACTGTACTTTGTTTAAAAATTAGGATATACCTAACTTTTGACTATGTAAGTGCTACTTTGAATTTTAGTGCACTTTTGTTCTGACTTGTTTCATGTTTCTGTCGATAAGTTTTAATTCTACTACTGAACAGGCAGGTACCGGCCAGAAATCCATCAGTTGTTTGCCGTGCTCAAGGATGTACGTTGCTGATGCATATCTCGATACCTTGACGGGACAGCTTGCTCAACATCGTGACTTAACTGAAATATCTGATTCTGCCGACTTGTGCAAAGGGCTTGCTGATGACCTTGATGTGCCTATGCTTTCAGACTTGCATCGTCAACTGGTTGGTGAAGGTTCTCACTGCCGTTTACTCTATTCTGTGAAATTTGGTAACTGTCAAGATTATATGGTTAATTTCCTCGATGGCTATGATGCCAATCTGGTGATAATTGAAAAGCTCCCGAATGGGGTATTTGCTGACCCATTTGAGCTACAACATTTTGTTGAGCGGAAAGGTGAAATCAAACTCTGAGCTAGGCATTCAGCTACAGTATTACTCATTTACATTACGTTCAGTTTCTTTATTATCTTGCAGTTTTTCTTGATGTTGCTGTTTTTGGAGACACCAACCTTGAAACACCCTCAGCTCTGTCCAACCGGTCAGCTGTTGAGATTCATTTTGATTTCAGACCAAGCACATAAATGAACTGTAACCTTGCAATAGAGCTTCCTCTCCATGCTAGATACCCGGTAAGGTTCTAAATAAACTATCTGTGGTAACTACCAACTTGATTTATTTTGTTCATGCTGTCTGCAAATACACGTGCTTTGTATATGGAAAATAATAATAGAAGAGGTATAATTCAGATTTTCCTTATCAGTTTGAGGAATTAAGTTGTGTGAATCTTTATAATTTAACAAGTTAACAACATTGTTGTCCTTACAGACATATTACCTCCCTGATGGACATCGAACAATTCATCCTCACAATGTAGGAAACACCTATGTTCATCGAGGAAAAAAACACCTATGTTACGACACGTTAACGCACAATAATGGCAAATAATACATGCTTGGCATTCTCTTTGGCATGTTTTATGCAGAGCATGCACCTGATGAATATTGAATAGAGATCAGAAAAATCTTGCAACTTCAGTCATTTCTGTAATTCTGTTTAGGTTTGCTTTAGATCACAAGTCACATCTCACTAGTGTCCTTGGATTTATGCAAATGTTATGGATCGCCCCTTGGGCATCCCACCCTAAAATGTTTCCAAAATTTTTCAGAAGAATATTGAATCTAGTGTAGGAGATGAACTACATCTGGCAAAAGTGTTCTTTTTTTTGTGAGGGCAAAAGTTTAATTTCTGATGAACTACATCCTGGCAAAATTTTAACTTGAATTGTATAGTCAGTCAAGAGACAGAAATGAGACAAACCAGAAGATGAATGCTAGTAACTAAGCGGTTAAAATAACTATTCATTGTATATTTGTGAATTTTGGCTTCCATCTCTCTAGATTGGGTTTAAAATCTTGTCACCTTGCCAGATTGTAGATCCCTACTTACCTAAATTTCGTGTATATTTGGGAAATTTTGGAAACTTTCAAAGGTATCAAGGGATGAGTGAAACAAGGGGCACTGTGGTGTGAGATCAGACAACCTAGATTATGAAACGGAAAGTTATAGTAGTTCACTTGATTTACTTTTTTCTACGTAATGCTACTTTAATATGTAATGGAATACTTGCATCTGAAGTGCTCAACATGCATAGGGGAAATCGGTGGATGGTCCAGGAAATAACAAAAAGAGAAAAATGTAGAAAGAAAGGTTTTATGGTGGTGCCCATGTTCCCCACCCTGCCATTTTCATGTTCTGTTTCATTGCACACATGCCTGAAATGCACATGGTGTTACGAAAAAATTGCATTGTTCCCCTCTTTATCTTTTTTGCTCATTTGCTTTGGAAGTTGGATGTACACATCAGTTGGACTTGTAATTTAAGATTCTAAATCTAGTCCTATTTTAGGTGTTATCATGGTCAACTTCTCATATGTAGATTTAGCATAAACAAGTGTCAAGCTTGTCAAAAAAATGTGGATTTTAATTATTTGCTTCTTTGTCATAATATTTCTGAAATAACCCCTAGCAGACTACTTCTTTTCGAGAACACACTCCTAGCAGACTACTGATTATCATGTTTAAGATTCTAATCTGGTCCTATTTTAGGTCTTATCATGGTCAACTTCTCATATGTAGATTTTGTATAAAGTATAAACAATTTTCAAGCTTGTCAGACAACATGTGGGCTTTTAGTTATTTGCTTCTTTATTAGAATATATTTGAAGAAACTCCGAACAGAGTACTGATTGTCATGTTTATTCGTAGCCTCTTGATGCCAGTGGTTATGCAACGGTTGAGTTCAGTAGCCCGGATCTGCTCCTACGTTACAGAAAAAAGGAAATCCATTCTGATTCCTGCTTATGGGTGCTTAAGAATCTTGACGCTGCAGCTGTGGAGAAAGTTGCATGGCGCATACCCTGTGGAGACGAAGCACACATAGGATTTGTATCTAGTATCACTTTTCTTTCAGCTCTAGTTTGTTCCATGTCCGTAGTCCTAGCTGCCCTAATTTTTTGATTCAAGTACTGAAATTCAAGACAGGATGGATTATTCCATCTAATCCAAAAATCAAATTTTCCGCATGCTTTTACACATCATCACCGTCTACCAAGGACAACTCTGTTCTCTCCTTCGTTTTAATATACATATTACATCAAGTGATCAGTGTTTTTCCTTGAAATGTAATATACATATTACATATTACATCAACTTAGAACACAATTGAATGTAATATGTATATTTTTCCTTGAAATGAAGTTGCAATTGCATCAAGTGATCAGGGTTTTCTCCCTGCAACATAAAAAAGGAGTTCCAAAAGAAAATCTTTTCCTTCAAGGAAGGTGCACTATTCATATTCCTGATATAATCTGGATCAGAAGCTATAATACATTATCATCTTGGAAGAAGCCAACTAGGTGAAGCGTCAATTGCAAGCTTGTGTAAACAATTCTAATCGCCTTTTGACTTGGCACGCTTCACCTACTGGCAGAACAATCATACAGGCTTTCCCTGTTTATTAAAAAAACCATGGTTGTTCCATTTTATTTTCAGCAAGGTTGTATGCTTGCGACCAGGGATCCAAAAACCGGATCTGGCTGAAATCACTGTTAGACAGCCTTATATGGCTTGCGTGTGTGTGGGTCCTGCGCCAGGCATTCTCCGCCGGCCGGCCCGGTGTTGATTTGGTTAGAGAGATTTGAGGAGATCTGTTTTGGTGTTGTTCCTATAAACCACAGATCTCCTCACTCCTATATATATGTACCTAGGTCTTCCAAATCAATCTATCAATCACATTCCACGCAATCTCATCTGCTTTCATGGTATCACGAGTCTAGGTTATCACCTGATTCCTCTTCCGCATCTAGCGACGCCTTCCCCTTCCCAGCCGCTTTGCTCCTCTAGCTGGCTCCCACCCGGCGCTGCTGCTCCATGGCTACACCTCCAGGCACTCCTCTCGCTGGCGCCGCCGTCCCTCCCGATGCCGCTGATGCCGATGCATTCTTGCTGCCGCCTCAAGCTGCGGAGGATGCCCGCCGCCTAAAGAGGCTGAAGCGCAGAACCCGCAACGCCGCTCGTCCGCGTTCGGAGGCCGAGCGCGAGGCCACCTCGCCAACAGAGCGCTGATGTCACGACGAGCGCCTTCGCGCTTGGCCGCCGCTGGCCGCGGCGCGCGGTGGCGGCCGAGCCTGGCCCAGATGACGATGCCGGCGACGACGTCACCAACGCCGGCCCTCCCACCAGCGACCCCCCTCTCCTCGAGGCCCTTCTTCACCACGAGGCTGCTGCGCTTCTCAATCTGCACGCACAAGCCGTGGCCGTGCAAAACATCCGCGCCCTCGTGCCCCTTGTCCTCGACATCAACTCCGCCTTCTTCGCACGCTGGCGTGAGTCCTTCCTCCTCACCGTCGGCAAGTTTTCCTTGCAGCAGCACGTCCTCTCCGACGACGCCGCACCCCACTCTCCAGATTGGGCGCGCATGGACTGCGTCGTACGGACGTGGCTCCTTGGCACCATCTCCGACGACCTTGCCGATGCCATTTCCGAGCGCGGTGCCACCGCTCGCACCACCTGGCTCGCCATCGAGTCCCAATTTCTTGGAAATCGAGCGACGCGTGCACTTTTTGCCGACCAGGAGTTCCGCTCCTTCTCCCAAGGTGACCTCACCGTCTCCGAGTACTGCCGACGCTACAAGCGCATGGCGGAGGACCTCCGCGACCTCGGCGAGCCCATCTCCGACCGCACGCTCGTCCTCAACATCATCCGCGGCCTAAACGAGCGCTTCACCGCCCTCGGCCTTCACCTCCGGCGCAGCAACCCCCTTCCCACCTTTCTCCAAGTGCGGGACGACCTCCATCTCGAGGAGCTGACCATGGCGAAGACGGCCCCCGCCGTGGCTCTCGCCGCCGCCACGAACCACGGCGGCACCGCGCCCTCCACTGTCCCGGCCGCCCGCCTGCACCGCCCTCAGAAACCCAAAGAAGAAGCGGTCGCTGCTACATGAGGCGCGCGCCTGCGCGCAAGCGCGGTGATGGCGGCGGCGGCTTCCAACCCGGCGGCCTCAACTCGTGGCGCTTAGCGCGACCTCCCTCTTGCAGATCGCGCCACGGCACTCCGTGGCCGACCCTCTACAACCCCTGGTCCGGGTCCATCCAGATGTGGCCTGGACCGAGGGCTCCGCCGGCACATGGACAGCCACCGCATGCTCTGCTGGCCGGACCTCAAGGCGATGGGCGGCCCGGTGGGTGTTCCTCCCGATGGTTGGGATCAGCAGACCCTCGCCGCCAACTTTCAGACGATGTCACTCCCGCAGCCGCAACAGAACGAGTGGTATTTTGATTCCGGCGCCACACATCATATGACGGCCGACGCCGGTACACTTACTCCCACTCGTTCACCTTCCTTTCCACCTCACATTATTGTCGGCAATGGGCAACTTCTGCCTGTTACCACCACTGGTGTCGCTCGTTTACCTCATAACCTTCACCTTCATAATGTTCTCGTTTCCCCGAACCTTATTAAGAATCTCATTTCCGTTCGTCAGTTCACTTCCGACAATAACTGCTCTGTGGAATTTGACCCTTTTGGCTGTTCTGTGAAGGCTCTTCCCTCTCGGAGAGAGATCGCCAGGTGTGACAGCTCCGGTCCCCTCTACCCATTGCAGCTTGCGGCATCCACCTTTCATGCCGCCACCTCCTCCTCGCTTTGGCATCAGCGTCTCGGACATCCTGGTCATGAAGTTTTGTCTAAGCTAGCACAAAGTTTTGGTCTCCCTTGTAATAAACGTGCTAGTGACTCTCTTTGTCACGCGTGTCAACTTGGTCGTCATACACGTCTTCCTTTTCATGCGTCGTCATCTCGTGCCATTCATAATTTTCAATTAATCCATTGTGATCTTTGGACTTCACCTATTCCCAGTGTCTCTGGTCATAAGTATTATTTGGTTATTCTTGATGATCGCCGCATTACCTTTGGACTTTTCCGCTACGTCTCAAGTCTGACACTTTCTCCATTCTTTCTAATTTTTTCGCCTATGTTCGCACCCAGTTCGGTGTCACCATAAAGGGGGTTCAATGCGACAACGGCCGGGAATTTGATAATTCCAGCGCCCGCATGTTCTTTCTCTCCCATGGCGTACACTTACGTATGTCATGCCCCTACACATCACCTCAGAACGGTAAAGCTAAACGCATTATTCGCACCACAAACAATGTCGTTCGCTCCCTCCTGTTCCAGGCAAGCATTCCTCCCACCTTCTGGGCTGCGGCTCTTAGCACTGCCACCTATCTTCTGAATATTCTTCCCACCAAAACGCTAAATTTTTCTACGCCTCATCTCTCCCTCTTTGGGACACAGCCATCGTATGAACATCTCCGCGTTTTTGGTTGTAAGTGCTATCCCAACCTTTCTGCCACCGCTGCTCATAAGCTTGCTCCTCGCTCCGCCCTGTGTGTCTTTCTAGGCTACTCTCTCCACCACAAGGGCTATCTCTGCCTTGATCGTCACACAAACCGTATCATCATCTCCCGCCACGTGGTTTTTGAAGAGTCCTCCTTTCCCTTTTCCGCGGATCCTTCACCTCCCACTCGAGCGGCCTTTGATTTTCTGGAGGAGTTTACTAATTCTGTGCCGGTTCCTTTTGCACCGACACCTTGTTTGTTACCTGCAGGATCGGCCCGATCGCGACACCTCGTCGACTAGCGGCGCCACGCGACGACCACGTCGCGGCACCGGCGTTCGGATTCCCACCCCGGCGCCCTCGCCGGCGGGTTGCAGCCATCACGGCTCCCTGATCCGCGCCCACGCTCGGTCGGTGGACTACCTCTGGCCTCGATGGACCCGCCCCGTCGGTCTCTCACGGTGGGCCGAGCTCGTCCACGCCACGGCCGCCGCCACCGCTCACGCGCGATCGCCGTCCCGGTGGCAACCCCCGCCTCCAGCTCTGATCCGCTGCAGCCCTCGGCGCGCCGGCCGGCCAGATACGCCGCGCCCTCACATGGCACAGGTCCAGGCGCCCGCGCCCGTGCCATCGTCTGTGCCCATGGAGCGCACCACGGCGCCCCTCCCTACGGGCGCTGTGCCCATTTCCCCCGTGACCAATCAGCACGCCATGGTCACTCGAGGGAAGCAAGGTTTTCGTCAGCCAGCACTCTTCGCAGCCACGCCGTTGTCTCCGGTTCCCAGGACTTACCGTGCTGCTCTCGCTGATCCACATTGGCGAGTTGCTATGGAAGCTGAACATTCCGCTCTGCTGTCCAACCACACATGGGATCTTCTTCCTCGGCCACCTCGGTCCAATGTGGTCACCGGCAAATGGGTGTTCAAACACAAATTCCGAGCTGATGGGTCTTTTGAGCGCTACAAGGCGCATTGGGTTCTTAGAGGATTCACCCAACGTCCCGGTGTGGATTTTGCTGAAACATTTAGTCCGGTCGTCAAGCCTGCTACTGTCCGGACTGTTCTCTCTTTGGCTCTTTCACGGTGCTGGCCCATTCATCAACTCGATGTCGACAACGCCTTTCTGCATGGTACCTTGTCCGAAATTGTCATCGTGTTTCACCCTCGGTTTTGAAGATCTTTGCTCATCCCGATTATGTGTGCCGCCTTAATCGCTCTCTTTATGGACTGAAGCAGGCACCTCGCGCTTGGCACAGCAGGTTTGCTTCCCATCTTCTGCAGCTTGGTTTTGTTGAGGCCAAATCAGACACGTCTTTGTTCGTCTATCACCGTGGAGCTGACACCGTTTACCTCCTGCTATATGTTGACGACATTATATTGACAAAGATCTTCCATCGCTTTACTTGGCGTACCATTGGCACTCTTCAAAGACGAGTTCCCATGAAGGATCTCGGCGTCCTTCATAATTTTCTGGGTATGCACGTTCAGCATAGGCCCTCGGGTCTTTTTCTCTCCCAGCGACAATACATGACTGAGATCCTTGAGCGTGCTGGTATGGCTGACGCAAACCGTGTTCAACGCCTGTTGATGTCAATCCAAAGCTCTCTGCAGATGGCGACCCTGTGACTGATCCCACGGATTTCCGCAGTCTTGCAGGTGCTCTTCAGTATCTGACGTTCACCAGGCCAGACATCTCATATGCAGTTCAGCAAGTCTGTCTACACATGCATGATCCCCGGGAACCACATCTTGCTGCCCTTAAGCGCATCCTGCGCTACGTGCGGGGCACTCTGCACATGGGTTTGGTATTACGCCCCGTCCTCGGTCCGACTTGGTGGTCTACTCGATGCCGATTGGGCGGTTGCTCGATCACGCGCAAGTCGACCTCGGCTATGCAGATCTTTCTTGGTGACAATCGGTCTCCCAGTCGCCCAAGCGTCGAATACCGTCTCTCGCTCGATCCGAGAAATTTGAATACCGAAATTTATTGCCAACGTCGCCGAAGCCCACCGTTACGCCAACCATCGCTCGAGTTGCATGTTCCTTTGCGCAAGACAACGTTGGTGTATTGTGACAACATCGATCGAGATCTACATGTCTTCAAACCCGTTCAGACCAGCGCACCAAGCACGTAGAGATCGATCTACACTTCGTTCGGAGCGTGTTGCACCGGTGATGTTCGCGTTCTTCATGTCCCTACGACATCCCGGGCCACGACATTTCCACCAAGGGATCGCGTCGTCGGCCTTCACGGAGTTCGATCCGATCTAAACGTTCGCTCAACCGATTATTGATCGGGGTGTGTTAAACGACCTTATATGGCTTGCGTGTGTGTGGGTCTGCGCCAGCATTCTCCATTACGGCCGGTGTTGATTTAGTTAGAGATTTGAGGAGATATGTTTTGGTGTTGTTCCTATAAACCACAGATCTCCTCACTCCTATATATATGTACCTAGGTCTTCCAAATCAATCTATCAATCACATTCCACGCAATCTCATCTGCTTTCAATCACGGCCAATGGCCGGTACCGGTTTTGCCAGCCAATGGTTACCCAAAAAACCGGAAAAATCGTGGTCAAATTTTGCGAGCCAAATTTTGAACGGAAGTTTTCCCGGAACCGGTCCGGTTATTGGCCGGGAACCGGAAAAACCGGTTGAAATACTGGAAAATAAAGAAAATTGGTAATTAATAATTTGAAATTTAGAATAATGCAAATATTATTTAAAAAATATTTTAAGTTGTACATAAAAGTCCTCCTTGGTAGCTTCACTATCTAGGGTAGTCCCCTCCTCTAAGTGTTCTAAAGTATGTAAAATAATAAAAATATAAGTTCATGGTAATGAATGATAACTTGACTAGCATACTAAAAACAATAATGGTGTAATAATTCATACCAATACATTGTCGAGAAACGCGAAAGTTGTGCAATGTAATCATTGTTATTATAGAGTACAAATCCTTCAAATTGAGCTAAGTGAGCTTTGTATTGATCCCAAGTGTGTGTTTCATGGGCATATTGTAGCCAATGATTATAAATTTATTGGTAATATTTGGGTTCCACCCATTGGTAAACCATTTTGGCATTGTTATTGAATGATACAGGACCGTAATGGCTAGTAGGATCAAAAAAGATGTCTGATAAATGAGAAGCATTACTAGAATGTAATATATTGGCATCTCGACGTCTATAAGTTCGAGTAAACGTTGAGTTAGCATGGGATTCATAGGAAGAAGGGTCCTATGGCCGAGATTAAACTTTTTGGCGACGCTTAGCCCTCGTGTGGGTCTTATGAATTGTTCTTGAAACATGACAGCCGTGGTCTTCATTCTGGGTAGCCTGCGTCAAGTTTTTCTCGCAGGTGAAATATAATGGTTGGTCTTGTCCTGCATCATGAGCTGTCCCACCATCATCGGACGACGGAGAGCTACTATCAGTAGACTCTTGGTACTGGACTTCATCAGATGGCGGACTTTTCGTTTCTTTATCACTTCCCACAATATCCTCCTCAATGGTTTTTCTTCTTCTTCTTTTCAGACACTTGTTTCCTTGTTTGTGTAAATGAGGCAAAGTCTGCAGCCAATTTTGTAGTTGGTTGGCTACAATATTTCTTTTTCCTAAGATGACTCTTGCCAATATTTTTCTTTGTTCATTGCACCAACGATTCATCATCTAGTGTTTTATCCAATTCCTTTTGAGGGATGGCATCAACTACAATTGTAGATGGCATAGGGGGCTCACCTTTCTCATCTAGTAGGGGCTCCGATTGTATTATAGAGCTATCAAGCCACTCATGTATTGGGTTCTCTCTGCCGTACATAGTGACATTAATTAGATCGCCAAAAGGATCTACATCCCTATCTTCATTCCTAGTCTCATGCTCTTGCAATTATAGCCTTAGATTGTAGTGGATATATACGAGTTTATGCAGTTTCTTGTACTCAAGACGGTTCCTCAATTGTGTATGCACCAATGCAAATATGCTCCAATTACGTTCACATCCACTGAAGGAAACACATTGTGAGACAATCTGTAAGGCATATTTTGTTAGTGTTAGTGTCTGCGCTCCAAATGTCATCCACCATGTAGCTACAAGTAACATGAAAATTATATTAAACTCATAATGATGGGTCATTTTCTATGTATATATAAGTTCATAACAACATACACGCAGTATAACGATTAGCATTAATGTAAGCCTCATTTGAAGCAAATAAACCTCGTCAATTATGATATAATTCCAGCTCAGCCTGCACTGTCTCATCAGGTGTATCGCTATTCTTTGAATTGCCGTTGTCAGGGAAACGACAAGGGCTATATTCTTCCCCAAACTATATAAGCTGTGGCTCTGTGGGTTTAGCAACGATGCTTTCCAACCAAACACACTTAGAATGTTAGGGAAAAAATACAACAAATATATATTATGTGTTTAGATTTAGGAAACTATCAACTTTCTTGGAACTATATATGTGCGGTCCTTCATCATTGCAATATTTCAATTAATAAGCTTTATAACACGATCATAAGTAGACTTATCTTCTTTCAATACGTCTTGAAGTTCGAAATTGAGATCATATATTTTTCCAACCATTCCTGTCACTGTTGTGGGTTTCTACTGGTCTACATATCTTAGTAGTCGATAAATTGGTTCTACTAATTTAATAACTCAATCCATACTAGACCACCATTGTCTACTTGTGAGACAGGAATACGTGTATTCTCCTTCCTTGGTCGTGCTCAAATGGTTGGAGCCCCACACATTTGATACCATCCACTTCCTGAACTTTGTTTTTCTATCCCAAAAACTTTTCAAGAAAATAAATGTCATTCCAAACCTTGTGGCGTTTGGACAACTAGCTCTCCTCTAATTTGTTGGCGTATTTCATTATAGAGGCGACTGTGGTTATATAGGAACCGACAAATCCTCTTAGCCGCCTTGACAACTGCATCAACCTCCTCGAACTGGCCAATATCCTTCAACGTGGGTTAACGGTGTGCGTTGCACATGGTTGCCAGACTAAAGTTGGATAATCTTCAATTACCAGCTGACATGCTTTCCTGTATTTCGCACCATTGTCAGTCACAATCTGCATAACATGTTTAACTCCAACTTCTTTCACAACTTTATGAATCTCACGATACAAAAAGTCAGCATTTTGTATGTCACCAGTTGCATTCACTTATGAAAATATTTTTCCATTACAGTACAACATGAAGTTAATGATACTCATTTGTGTATGTCCAGTCTATGAATCACACATGATAGAGACTCCATATATATCCCAGTCATCTTTGAACTGTGCTACATACTCCTTTACCTCTTGTTCGTTAGTATCAAGATATGTCACATCGATTTCATGTCCTGTTGGTGACAGAACGCCTCGACCAACTTCTTGTGTCTCTATGATGGCGGTACGAAAATAACAACACTCTATCTTAACTCCAGCAATATTATTACTATGGAACCACTTAGACTAATTTTTTTTCAAGTTTTGACTTTGCTTCTCTACGAAGTGTTGTGTCAATGCGGGGTTGGATGGGTGCCCGACTGCGTAAAATATCATAATCAACTCTCATGGACTGTAACCTGCCAAACATCCTAGAAATGGCATTGCTTTCTGTACCACTTCCTCTGCCACTTCCACTTCCCCTACCACTTCCACTTGTCGTACCACTTCCACTGCCACCACCATGTTCAAACGTCGCACCTCTGGCTTTTGCCCTTTGTTGCAGCTGGTGTACCTCTAACGACTCTCGGTGAGCCCATTTCATTTGCATGTCCTCGTCATCATCGAAGACATCTTGATAGGATGGACCACAAGCTACAGGCTCTCTTGCAGCTTGCTCCCTTCGCAGTCGTTCATCTTTCATAGATTTCTTTCTTGTCTTCGCTTCTTCAAGACTTGCTAGCATGAGCCTTCGGACTTCTGCCGGAACCCCACTACAAGCAATAATATCGTCGTGTTTTTTTAGCAAGATGTTCTTTTAGGCGGGTGACACCTCCACCTGATTTCTTAAGGTTACAATATCTGCACTTCCAACCAGCACCTCCTAGTCTCTCTGCATGCTCCAAAATATTGATAGATTTAGGAGCTATTGCCTACAATAATCCATACCACATTGTGTTTGGTTACGTCAAGATTGATTTATGCAAGGTACCACATTCTGAATATATGTTTCAGAGACATGCTATCTATGATGTCTATCACTAGCTCACTACTCATTGTTGGCAATAACACTCTAGCTCATGGAGAGAAACTCACCAGCGTCTAGCTGCTGCTGCTCTTGTCCTTTCTTGCTTGCTTGTCTTTGTCGTTGCCGCCATGTACTCTGACCTAACTCTCTGTTGCGCTGGTCGGCGTCGGCCGCTCCGCTATTGTTGCTTGGCCGCTATATGCTGGCCGGTGTCAGCTTGCTTCTTCTTTGCCACGCTTATCGCTGGTCGCCGCTTGCCATTCGCCTTTGCTTTTTTTCGCCGCTGTCGATCGTCTGGTTGTTGCTTGCTTGTCGCTCGAGGAGGGAGGAGCAAGAGGAAGACAATGCCCATGTGCTGCTGCCCAAGACAATGTTCATGTGATGCTGCTGCCAAGTAGCATCCAAGGCTCCTTTATATTTTAAAAGTGCTAAATATACTAAAAACTAATATTTTAATACATAATCTAGCATAACAATGCCTAAACTAACTGAGAAAGAACATTATAGAGTCAAAAATTCAAATTTTAATTTAAAATATTTTGGTCGGTTTTTTACTGGAATCGGCTGGGAAAACTAGTAACCGGTCGGTTTTTTACCTCTCGCTATACGACCCCATACCAAAGTGAGCAAGAGCTTCATTCGCGATCGGATCTCATTGAGAAAACTTTTTTGTGTTGATAACATGATAGCAGTAGCTTGAATTTTTTTTAAAAATATTATTTATTTTAAAAGAAAATTATAAAAATAAATAGTTGGCCCAAAAAATAACAAAAAGGGGTTCTTGTCGCCGTTTGAACTGGCGATAGACTCCTTTCCCCCTATCGCCGGTTTAACTTCTTGTCACTAGTTGAATTATCATCACCTGTCGCCGGCCTGTCGTCGGCCGACCTTTCCCTTCAGCCTATCAATGTCCGCGGCTCATATTAGTTGCTCCCAGGTCGGATGGCCAGTGAAATAACCAACCACGGCGTAACCATACATCTCTACACTCCATGTTTGCATCACCTCTCCCTTGTTGAAGTAATCAGAGAGATACTGCCCAGGATGTTGCGCCACTGTGGAACATACAACCATGACATGGGAGTAGGGCCTATGTAGAGAAGGGGTTTGTTGCAAGTGCATACGCAACTAGCGCGACGTAGCGTGCACTCGTGGGTAATCCTCTCGCTGTTCGTCTCGTGGCGTCCTTTATCCCTGAACATTATCTCGAAACGAAGCTCCCTTGTGCCCATCCTGAATGTCCGATGTATCTCACCCTTCTTGCTCTTCTTCTCCATGTACTTGGTGATCATGGCGGAGTAGAGTACTCTGTCATTTACCATAGCGAGCAACGTGTTATTATTTCTGTCAACGAAGTAGTTTATTGTACCGCGGAGAATTGTCTATACAATACCAACCAAAGGGAGGCACCTTGCGCCACGCATGATCCAGTTGTAAACCTAGCGACCACTTCTCCTTAGGCTCGTGCTCAATCCAGTCGAGGAGCATTTCACCTGCGCCCCTGTCCTCCTCGTCAAACTGGGACCATCTGTGGGTAGCTGTGGCAATGCTTCAGGGGCCTGGTCAGCGCTTGGGGCGGCCCTTTTCGCTGCATCCCTTTTGTGCGTCCGAGTTCGCTCATCCAGAATCTTCTAGAGTGCTTCAAACTTTCGCTGCTGGTTTTGGTTACACATCCACTTGAACAGGATCATCAGGTTCTTGTTGTTGAACTATTTGTGGAAGTTTGCCCTTAAGTGCCTCATGCACCACCTGCTCTATAGATCTGCTCATTCAAGTGGTTCGTTATCTCCTTGTTGTAGTTGGGTTATTGCACTTAGCAGGCCGGCATGCCGATCATTAATGATGCATAAGTTTGGACGGCCATGTACAATAGAAATCCTCACATTCTTTAAGAACCACAACTAGTTGTCTGTATTCTTGCTTTCAACGAAAGAGAATGCCATGAGAAGAACTTGATTGTTGCCGTTCATCGCTATTGCAGTCAGTATTTGGTCCTTATACTTTCTAGTCAGGAATGTGCCATCTACACATAAGATTGAACGGTAGTGCCGGAATGCATTGATGCATGTACCAAAGGTGAAGAATACTCGTTGTAGTACCCTTTTATTAGTCCACTTTGGATGTGTGGCGTCTTGAATGTCAACATGAGTGTTGGGATTCCTGTCTTGTATGACTCGAAGTAGCCCGGGGATGTTGTGGTAGGAATCCTCAAACGTGTCGAATCTTGATTCCAATGCCTTCTGTTTTGCCCTCAAAGCCTTGGCATAACTGATTGTGTACTAGAACTTTGCATCAATAGCACAAATGATGGATCATGGCACAAAATCAAGATTATTCGCGATCTCACTGTACATGAGGTTGGCGATGAAGCCTGATAACAGGTTCTTGTGGGACTGCACTGACTCAACGACGACGTATGTGTGCGGGACCACTATAGAGCACTTCTAGTAGCTGTCCCACTTTGGCTAAAATGCGTGCACTCGCCAAGGGTATCCCTCTATTTTGTACTTCACCTCGTAGCATCTTGGGTTAAACTCATCTTGGGTTAAACTTGACGATTGTCAACGTGTGTCACACTAATAAGGCCCAGAATTTGACCGCCTCCTACACGACCTACTTGCATTTGTACATAGCTCCTTGTCTGACCTCGCTCTGGACGTACTCCCACGGCACACGGGAGCCTTTGTTGATGACGAGGTTGTCGAACTGGTATGTGTTCCACTCGGATGGAACCGCCTGCTGGTCCACATCATCCTCGTCGTCGGATCCTTCATCTTCTGACAATGCATTGTAGTCCCGGGATTCCTAATCCATCCTTTGCACTATGGATTTCAACTCCTCACCCTTGTCACCAAGCCCACTAGCCTACCTAACTGAAGGAGCTACTTCTCCAAGGTCTTCGTCGATAGCACCAACAACTCCAGGATTTCCGAGCACTGTGTGCGTCGCGCTGTGGCTGGAGTCACCGACTTCTTCTTCGGCATCACCACCCCCTTCTTGTTCAGCCGCGGATGCAAGAGTGGGCTTGGCATATGCTTGGGCTAGAAGGACCAAATTCCACTCTCTCTCCCTCACCACGCGTAGATATGACTGCTATGACATTGTTCCCTTCAGCTGCACTAACTCCCAATATGTGGGTTGTGTTGCTGGGGGGCAAGGCAACTCAATCTCAGATTATACAAATCACGGTCCACTTGAAATGTGTGAAACAACTACGCATCACAGCGCCCATGTACGCCCTCGCATCACAAATACCCATGTATGCCCTCTACTATTGGCAAGTGGCACTACGCGATCGAAAATAACGCAGATCAATCCCCTCAGGACCCTCCAGAATAGTCCCCGGACTGTAGTAAATTTTGAAATTGGTGACGTCGTACATAATTGGCGCACTACACCATGAATAACATTTATACGATTAATCACATATCTAAAACAAGACTACCCACCGAAAAGAATTATGTACAACATACTGCACTATGCAATGTTACAACTAAAACTATGTAATTCATTCGGTTCAAAAAAATTACCTCACAGGTGGGCAACCGGACGAGTAGTGCTTCGCTAGCTTCTCTCATCCCCTCAACTCCTCTCCCTTCCCTCCTATTTTTTTTGAATAAAAATGAGTCATGTGCTGAATTTTAGGGTTTCATGGAGTTCTTATAGAGGAAAGAGTCCCTGTCGCCAGTTGAATTGGCGATAGAAACTTGTCACCAGTTCAACTGGTGACATGTGGGATCCCAAAATTGAATCTGTTTCAAGTTAAGTGATTGCACAGAAGGCACAACCCTGAACATGAAATGAAACCGATTTCAAGATTCCCGGGTACGCGTCTCATGTTAGTTCCCAAGGATCAGTGACTAACATGCGCATATCCAAACAACATTGATCACAACCATAGTCAAATATGCAAATTTTATTAGAATCAATGTTACAGTTTCAACAAATAGGGCCTTATGGCCCAATTTTTCATAAGGCGGCCGACCGGCCAAATATAATCAAAGTTAAATAAATCGCAGCAGAAGATAAACTTAAAAATAAAAGGAGAATACCGGGTTGGCATGCCCATACCCACAAGGAACCAACTGGGGTTAAAGCCACCTGCCGCAATCATCCTCAGCTGAACAAGCAGATATCCGGATTGAGTACGAAAGGTACTCGCAAGTGTTACACAAACTAATAAAGAAATTGTATGATAGACTATGCAAAGGAGAAGAATTTATACATGCTAAAGGTTGACCAAAGGAGAGGATTTAATGGCTTAAGTTTTGCATAAAACGCACAAGTTTTCGTCCTACTAATTTGTAAATGCCATATATCAAACACAATTTTTATAAAAGAATTTTAAATGACAATGATATAAACATAGATCAACAATACCAAAGTAGCAGCCCACTTTGATAAACTAAACTGCATAACATACCTGTCATGTTGATACCAAGTTGTCCCTAAGTCCAATTTTAGTTTAGAGTCTAACAGTGATGTCAATCGATCAAGACTCAAGTGTTGTCCGTAACCGTGGACATGACTATTCGAATAGTTTTAACCCTGCAGAGGAGTACATCTTTACCCACACAACTTGATCAGTCTGTAAGCCTCCTGATAATAACACACTTCCTTTGGTGTGTCGGCCGAGGAAATCAAGACTCGATATTTTTCAGCAAGAAAACCATATTGAATTGAACCACCCATGCATGATAAAATCCTGCTTAGTGCTAACTATACCGCCTACTAACTAACCGGGCATGCAAGTTATGTCAGAGGGGCCAATGTAAGGAGTTAGCATGTGGGTCGACCGCCCAACATCAAAATAAAAAATAGTGCTCACTTGCACATTATATTCTTACATTGGGTTCCTAAGGAACATGAGATTTCACGGTCCCATGTCCTCACACCACCTGTGTTTCAAATCAATATGACCTTCCCCTTACTTGACCAAGCGGCGCCCATACAACTCGTATGAAAGTATGAGTGATACTTGGAGTGACAACCCAAAGTTCAGTTCTTAACTGTCTGCAAGTCTTTCCATCGAACTCAATCTCGTGCACGATGGCACCCACACTACTAACTACTTGTCCATACCAAAATCAATTTTAATTAAACAAACTTTAGACTCAAAAAATAGATTCAAAGATCTGAACCAAAAGCATAAAAGTAAAACTTGCTTAGTGTTTCCCACGATTGACGAGATAATCCCGTCAACCAAAACTACCAAATCTATTAATTTGCATGGCTAAGTATTCATATAATTAATAAATATTAACACATGATAACTAACTTAAGCATAGCTGTATGAATTTATCACGAATAACCTGCAAGAGTTAGGACATAGGTAACTATACTCACAAATTATCGATATAACAAAATAGCGTGCAAGCAGTATAAATTGCACTTCAAAATACTAGATTATCAAAATCTGGGAACAACATGATGCAAGAGGATGCTTGCCTTATTGGAAGTCCACTTGTTCACTCTCGGAGGCGTAATTGTTTACTTTGTGCAATTCGAAATCTGGAGAGAAAACACGATAGCGAATAAGGACCGATAAAACCGAAAAAATCCAAAATGCTCAAAAATATATGAGATTTATGTATTAGTGATATTATTATTTTAGATGTATTTAGATGAAAATTTTAGTTCAATTAGAGTTCATATGAATTTGATATGAATTTTACAAGGTTAAAGTCCTTAATGTTCAATTAACTTAATTATCAAATTTTTCTATAGCAGAGACATAAGTAAGAGTTATTCCAAATTAAAGTACAGTAAAATTATAATTAATAAAATTGATTTCACTTGATTTGGAGTTAAAATGAATTACTTATGAATTTTTTTAGTTCAAACCATTTTTTTGTGTAAAAGTAATTCATTTCGGGATAAAAAAACGTATTCAATACTTTTTATACCCAGCTGATTCTAGCCGTAGCCACTTACAGGCGAGACCCAAGTCAAGGGTTGACTCGGTCATACTTGATCCAGCCCCAGCCGAAATGGCGCTGGAAGCGTATTCTATGAAATACATCTTCCGATTACAAAGTTGTACTTTCGGTTTTAAGCATATAAGTAATACGTTTTCCTTAAGGAAAAGCGTACTACTCAATTTTTTCTCTATCACTTAATCAGCCATATGGGCACACACGTCAGCGAGTTAACACGTTAACTAAATCTGAAACTAATCATGGTTTAGGTTAATCTGACGGAGATTTGAGTTAATTAAATGCTACAGTAATGGTCGGCTGTTCCAACAATAGAGCACTTGCTCCTGTGAACTTGGCCGGCGGCTAGCCGACGCTACAGTCCACGGCCGCGCGAACTAAGGCCAAAAATGGATTCACAATAGCCTTGCGGTACTAGAGGTAGCCGAAGTTTGGCCAGCGGTGAGCTCTAGCGGCGGCGCGACAAGGAGATGCAGCGGCACAAAAATGGTACAAGTGGCTACCACGACTCTACCACACTTCAAGTAATCTAACACATGCTTAAGCATCTATGGGGCATAAAGGACCTACCAGAGGGTCAAAGTTGGTTGGGGAAGAACGAAGCTTGCTTAAGAACGACGACCTAGTGACGGCAATAAGGGTTCCACGGGGAGAGAGTATCTTGAGGGAAAAGAACGACAATGAATGATCATAGCATAACCAGTATATCCCAATGATGGTGTGACAAGAAGTAACTGAAAAGAAATGCATCATGCCGAAGATGAAGACGAAAGAGGTGCTTTCGACCGTAGATGAAACAAAATCAAATTCCCAAAGATCCTGAGAATCAAAGGGTGAATTGTTTGAGGGGAATTAATCCTAATACCTTAAAGCATGAGATAATGCGCAAGAAAAAGAATGAACTCACCCGAGCACAAAGATGACACGGAGAAAGACATCCGGTGCACACTCTGGACAATCGAAAGACAAGTTCGTGTTCCCACCAACTCACTATAAAGTAAGGGCTCAGCTTCGTGGGATGGAAACGACAAGGAAGAAGGAGAAGAACGACACAAGAACCGAAGAACATACCTCGGTGAAGGAAGAGAATTTGCCTGGCTTGTCTGAGCGGACGAGAGGAGAGAGCTGAGGTTTTGAGAGGCTTCCACAACGGATCATTCGACGAAGTCAACTCGTGGTGCCTCTCGAGTGGGCAGTGATGGCGGTGGCAAAACGTCGTGAGGTTGTATGCACGGAGAACCGAGGTAGCAACAACACCTCGCCGGGCGCCAGAAGGCCGCGTGGCATGGCGAAGTAGCGCGAGGAAGAAGCTACCGACGAGGGGACCGGCCGTCGCCGACACGGCTGTGCCAGCCTTGGCCAGTAGCGGGAAGAGGCGCGGTCGGTTGGCATGAGCGAGCTGGCTCAGTCGAACCTAGACGATAAGGTTCTGGTCCGGTCGCTACAGTACCAATGGGTTCGGTCCGGTCGGACGTTTTGACCGAAATTGAATTTCAAAACCCCCACTTTGATCGAGGTTTAAACATAGCAAATAAATTTATAAAAAACTAAAATTTTTCAAAGGAGTTCCTGGGATAAGGTAGAACTCATATAAATTTTCTAAACTATTGTTCATGATTTATTTGCGTATTTAAAATTCATTTATTGTAGCTATTTGTGGATTGAGTTTGCATTTTTCCCAAGTTCAATTTAAATTCTAAAATTTTGATAAAATTCATATTTATTCATGATAATTATTCTAGTATTTGAATTAGTTATTTTCTAGAGATTAACATCAATATTTATTCCCATTTGTTTTAGAATTTAAGTTCAAGCAGTTTGTTTATTCTTAAATTTTAAAATTTTCAATTTCATAATTTATACTCATGCTCCATAAATGATATGAAATGCTTATGAGATGCATCTAAATCGTAATATATAAAAATAAGGATGTGACACGACAGGGAGTTGGACCAGCGACAGGGAGGCAACAGGGTTCCTGTCGCCAGTTATGAACCCATTTTTGTTATTTTTTCGATCGGTTATTTACTTTTTTATTTTTTTTAAAAAATAATATTATTTAAAAAAATTGCAGTAGCCCCAGGTTGACTGGCGAACAGACTTTTTTCCCCATACTTCCTATGATAATCTTTTTTTTTTCCACTTTGCCTAATTTGCTACATTTTTCGCTTTTATCTCAAAAATGAACTAGGAGATTTGGCGCGGCAAAGTATTAATTCCACTCTACTTCTCTTTTGTCGTAAGTCGTAACCACTTTTCAGTCTTAACAAGTGGTACCATAGCAACTTGCTTATAACAATATTATTATTGTTGGCTCTACTTCGAGCTTCAGTTGAGCTTGAGCATGGCACCGATGCGAACATGGATCAATAATACAAAATCGGACTCGTGAGAACTCACGAAACAATGAGTGGTCTCGTACTTGTTCTTGTCTTTGACAAAGTCTCGATTACAGTAATCTCCACGTCAGGCTCGTCCATTTACTTGCTTAATGAATGCCGTCTTCCAAGGCTGATGGATACCCTGCTGCCATGGCTAAACCTTGTTACGTGGCCAAAATCGACTGCTTTGCTGCGGCCCATGTCAAACTCGCCTGAGTGGAGCCAGGCCTTCGACAGCGAAAGGCGTGAAAACTATGCGGGTTTTACGCATTCGAATTTTGAAAATTGCATATAATGACACCGAAACGGGATCGAGCGTGCAGCTACAGTAGATATGCACAGTATGTAAGCATTAAGGCTTATTCGGACCGTCCAGCGAGCGATTTAGGTCAACAGCACACCACAGTACGAAGAGTAAAATAGCTGTAGTAGTTCATACGTGCATTAACATCACCGTTGTTTAGTGTTTTTTTTTTGCAGTGTAGTGTAGCGGTAACCCTATAATATTGTTGTTACCGTACCCCCTGCAGTATCGTGGAGAGTCTAAATCTGGGTACTCGAACAGTAGAGTTAACACATGGAGAAATTAAAACCACCGGTGATATCGGTTTAAAACATATAATTAGGTCCGTCACGACTTCGTGCAACACCTAATTAGGTAAAACTATTCGGAGCTGTACTAAAAGCATTGCCTAGGCACCAAAGCTAACGCACGGAGAAACATTGTCCTCATCGTCGTCACAATGAAAATTTATGGCCGAGGTTGAAGTTCCGAAAGAATTGCACCGTTTGGTAGAAACTCGCATGGAAATCTTGCGTCCCAAACACGGCCTAACAAGAGGAAAAGAAAAAGAAAAGGAAATAAAAAGGTGTATACGGTGGATGGCAATTGGACGCCTCCTTCCTTCCGGCCTGCGGTGGCTCGCCGTGGGGCGGTGGGGCCCACCCCGGCGATCCAATGATGAACCCGAAATCGGCATAGCCCAAAAGTGGAAACTACCCCAACCCCACACACAAACGACGAGGCAAACGCATACATATACACGATTTCTCGACCGCCTCCTCCTCCTCCGCCTCGAATCCCACCGTGCCCTAACCCCAACCCACCACCTCCCTCGGCGGCGGCGAGATCGGAACCCACCGCCCTTCCCAAACTCCGAGGTACGTCCGCCCCTCCCCTCCGGGCCCCACCTGCAATTCCGCCCCCGAGCGATCCGATCGCCGCGCGGTGGCCTCGGATTCGGCGACGAGCCCTAGTTCGGTGGTTGATTCGGCGATCGTTTTTTTTTTCAGGATCGAACCGGCCGGCCGCGGAATGGGCGGCCGCGATGAATAGCGTGGTTCCGCGGCGGCGTTGGCGGGGGCGGAGGTTGTGATAACGATTATCATGGTGCAGTGTCTCGACGGTGTGAAGCAGCTGCTCGCGGTCCTGTTCAAGTGCTGCGACCTCGAGCTCAAGCAGCCGCGGGGGCTCGAGGATCCCCAGGTCCTGGCGCGGGAGACCGTCTGTACGTTCGCCTGCCCATTCGATATGCTTTTGTTGTTGTTCGGTGCCTGTGCTGCGTTTGTTTCATGGGGAATTGATTGACCTGTGTGGTCGGGTGGTGTGGGTTGGGTCTCTGTGTGTGGTGCAGTTAGCGTGAGCGAGGTTGAGGCGCTGTACGAGCTGTTCAAAAAGATAAGCAGCGCCGTGATCGATGACGGGTTGATTAATAAGGTCAGTGATGGCTCATGAGTGTTTCATTCACAGCTCTTGTATGTAATCAGTGTAGTTTGTATTTTGAGGAGGGTATTCAGGTATTGGGAATATATGTGTCTGATAATTGATGAGGAGTTATGGTTCTTGTTTGTTGGCATTGTGCAGGAGGAGTTTCAGTTGGCGCTCTTCAAGACTAGCAAGAAGGAGAGCTTGTTTGCTGATCGTGTAAGTCTGCATTAATTGCACGCAGTTGATAATTGGGTGCTGCTGCTTGTTATGGTGTTATTGTTACAGATTTGGTGTATTATTTGCTTTGCATTATTGGAAATTTTGCAAATCAATGATAATCAGGGGGCTTTCAATAGTTAATGTTGCATGGTCAATTGAATGCTATAGAATACTCGTGGGTAGCAAACTAGCAATACAGGAGACAATTGACTCCTACTAATTGCATGGAAATAGTATTAGTTACCCAGGATTCTATTGGCCTACGCTTCGGATATCTATGCTATTACTATATAATGCGGTAGTTTTGAATTAGGATTTACCATTCCTGTCTTGCTTTCCCGCCAAACATATTTCTAAATAATCTCAACTGTTGGTCAGTCATGTAAGGGTGATACCTACGCATTATCTAACTTCAGTCAGGACAATCCAATCCGACAGCAAATATTTCAAGGATTCGCCTCCCGTGGTCCATGCAGTTCCCTCTGGACCCACCTATGTGTTGCTTCCCACACTTTTTTTGGGCCTAGCTCATAATTTTCTAGGCTTCTCCCACGTTTTCTGAGTACTGAATGTAACCCATCATACATGCTTGTTTCAAATCAATAAATATTTTATATGTTAGGTTTCTTTAATCCAAAAATTGTAGCATTACCTTTGAGATGATCATTTTCTTACATTTTGTGCTTACTTGATAGCATATCATTGTACGTAATATTCCAACATGGAACACATGTACCAGTTAGTACTTTCCTAAATTCAGCATGCTCACGTGTCGCAAATGCAGTGTTGCTGTATGTCTAATTGGAAGCTGAATATGTACATCGGTTAACTGCTTGACCTGTGTTTTGACTAGTTATTTTTCTATCAGTAGGAATTTCTTATATCTGTGTGCTTCTGTATTTGAGTTTTGATCTGGTTGTTATCCAACATTTGGGTAGTTCCTTTCATGGTTCCTACACATCGGTGCTAAATGCGTTATCTGTAAACATCTTTTGGGACTTAAAATTTATTCAAATAAATTGGTGCTGTTGAATGACTAACATTGTCCTCTGTATGGGAAGTTGTTGCATCAATCAATTGATGCTACCGACATTGAGAGCCATGTTCTATATTAAAAAAAATAGCTGCATGAAAATTGTTGGTGAATAATTTTGCTTTTGTTTACTAATACCCGACTTCACCATGCCCGTAACATTTTCCCTGCACTTACAGGTATTTGATTTGTTTGACACAAAGCACAATGGAATTTTAGGATTTGAAGAATTTGCTCGTGCACTCTCAGTATTTCATCCCAATGCTTCCCTTGATGAGAAAATTGACTGTGAGTTCACTCATCTTGTAGCTAGGGAATTTGGTTCTCAAGCATGCAAGTTATATCCAGGCTCTAAATATATTATCACGATAATGACTAGGAACTTATTTGAAACACCTGTTAACATTTTTATATATGCAAGGACTCATTAATCCTTAGTCTAATCAACAATTTCTAAATAGTGTATTTGTTGGTAAAGTGTTTTTTTAACCAATTTTTATGCTATGCTCTTGCTTCTTCACTTTACTTTGTTTAAAGCTAAAAATTCTGGAGAAGCTCATGTAATCTTTGCAGTTTCATTCCAGCTATATGATCTCAAGCAACAAGGCTTCATTGAGAGACAAGAGGTATTGATTCTATTTGCACAGTGTGCTCCATCAAGCTAGTATGTTTGCTAAATATATGGCTTACACAGAGTATAAATATTCAAAATCTTCCTTGATTGTCTCTGATACATGAAATCTTGGTTTTAGTCAAGTTAATATTATTGTACTCTATGGCCCTCATTGGTTATTTTGGTTGCTTGTGGTGATCGTGTATGGCACAGTACTGGTGAAAGAAAGGCTCAGACTGAGTCTTCAATAAATGAAGCTGGATCACTGGTTAAGTGAGGGTTTACAAGAGTTTAGTGGAACCATTCTCTGAATATAGAGGGAGCATCTGAGTAGTGACGTTGGTTATGCAAGTCAGGAGTTAGCTTTTATATAGAAAGGTAGACTTCAACATTCCAACTTCATTAATAGACATACAGTTTTAGATCATGGGTAGCTGCACCTGCAATAGCTTAATCTTGCTAGTTGGATTTTTTATACAAAATATAGGTAAATTGTTGGTTTTGTCCCCAACATACTGCACTGGGCCTTATTGCTGGGATATGAGGATTTTTATCTGTTGAGCTTTCGAGAACTGCTACACTATTATTGAAGCTAGACAATTTTGCTGAGAATGTCATTCTTTTGGTTGAGCTCTTTCCTTTTTCTTCACCGTAATAGTTTATATATTTGGTTATCAGGTTAAGCAGATGGTTGTTGCCACACTTGCTGAGTCGGGAATGAATCTTTCTGATGAAATTGTAGAGAGCATAATTGACAAGGTGCGTTAAAGTTGCCCATTTATCTTTATCTTTTATTCATCCTTGGAAGCTTGTGTTATATAGTAATTCTCTAGGTTGTATTATGTAGTAATTCTCAAATCTCAACCCTTTGTATATGACAGACTGCTACATAGCATCCTATTATTGAACTACATAAATATTGTTTTGATTTTATTTTCCATTTTCAATAGAAGTATTCTTTCTTACTTCCCTGTTCCCTGCTATTGTGATGACTTTTATGGAGTTGGCATAAGACATAATCAGAATGTCGCCTTGTTGCTTGCTAATTGTAACTTCCCATGGTAAAATTATTTTTATTTTCTTATTTTAAGACATTTGAGGAGGCAGACACAAAGCAAGATGGAAGAATTGACAAAGAAGAGTGGCGTAATCTGGTTCTTCGGCATCCCTCTTTGCTGAAGAACATGACTCTCCAGTACCTCAAGTAAGATATGTTCATTATATTCTGAATATTGTGTGTATTATTTAGAGGTCTAATAGGCAATATATATAGTGTGTACAAAATGTGTATGTCATATACAGATAAGACAATACCAAAAGGCAAATAAGGGAATACAAAAGAGTTTCTATCTCTAACACCCCCCACACACACACACACAAATGCAAGGCGTATAAAATAATATTGCATTTGGAAATGGTCGACACTAAACTAGGGAAAATTCAAAGTCCGAGTCTTGATAATGTCATCGTAGCATGTAGCTCTTGGAAAATATATCGGCAAAAGATCTCCCATCCGGGGTCGTGCGTCAGCCCATAAAGCACAAGAAAGTGCAGGGGCTGAGAAAGTAGAGGTAAGCAGGAACAAAGTCGACCGCGACAACACGACGGAGAAGATGATGAAACTAACAAAAATAGAGAAAGTTGTCAAATCAAGCCGAATAGGAATAGATAGAAACATGGCGGCACAGATCGAAGCCCAAGACGGCGGCGGCGTAGTGCATAAGAAGCTCAATGGAGTTGCAGTGCAGAAGAAGCGCGGCGGCTTTAGAAGCTCGGAGTGGCGGCTAAGAGAGAAGCAACGGCATCATAATGACTTCTACGATCTGCACGCGGCTCAGAGAAAAGAGAGGGAGTGGCGGCGGCTGCCGTGCAAAAGGAATTCTTATGATTCTATGACTGACAATAAATTTGTGGACTCACATGGCTTAGACGAACTCAAAGATTGAGTGATACGGGCTTGGATGAATGCAACGGAGGGAAAAAAAAAGGACTCAAAGGAGCAGCAGATACTAGCAACGCCAGTTTTTTTTTCCGTCTCCACCGACTCCCTTCCTTCCTCTGTTTTCTCAATCGACACCGAGGCACCGATCTCCCCCAACTCCGGCCTTATCTCCTTCCCCCCGATCAATCCCCACCGACTCTCTTCCTTCCTCTGCGCTCAAGTGCGCTGCTTCGGGTTCCTCCACATGTGGCTGCACTGCTTGCTGCCCTTCAATGAGTGGATGGGCTGCTTGCTGCTCCATATGTGGAAGGATCACATGCACAGGGAGTGCTGGATAAGGCACGAAGTGGAAGGCATCTGGTGGGGGTGTTAGGTAGAAACCAGGTGCAAACTCAGGGTGTGCATATCCAATCATTGGCCCGTATTACGCACCATAGAACGGCAGCAGAGGCGAAGCCAACAATGGCGGCGGAGGTGGTGGTGGCAGCTGCACAGGGAAAGGATGCGGAGACGACGCGTGGCCACGGCAGGCCGTAGATGCACACACGAAGGACAAGGAGGAGGTGCGTGGCGACGACAAGCTGTAGGTGGAGGCTTTGGTGCTAGATGGCGGAGACCACGGCGACGGCGGCTTCGAGGGCGCAGCATATCGTGGGCACACGCATGCGTAGATACCTCGCCGTCGTCAACTAGATGAATATGTTGCTACTGCTTCTACTAGGAAAGCCTACGACTAATGTGACCGCCCCCGGGAGCGGAGATTGCTCCTCCCTGGTGCAGCGGGCAGCGAAAGCAGTTGGAGGCTGGGTTAGAGGCTAGGGTTTTAATCAGGCTTTGATACCATGTTATGAATATTGTGTGTATATATTCAGAGGCTCAATGAGCAATACATGTAGTGTGTACAAGAGGTGTATGTTATATACAGATAAGGCAATACAAAAGTCAGATAAAGAAATATAAAAGAGTTCCTATCCCTAACACATTATACTTAAAATAGTTTGTTTTCCTACAGTAAACTGAAAGGTTTACTGCTGCTCTTGAATAAAGGGTGATAAGATTTTCATTCCCCATGTAGTGTTAGGTTGCCATTGCAATATCTTGCAAAGCAAAATAATGTTATGCAGAGAGTCACATACTTGAAATGTAGTAAATCATACTTCCACTAGCGTCCTGGCTCAACTTTTGGGGTTCTCTGTCAGCGGTTCATTTAAATTCATGCCTTGATGATGCACTACACCTAATTGTTTGTGTTTCTCAAAACAAATGTGAGAATGAGTTAGTGATTTAGTGGTTCAGCTTCAAGCAAGCCACTTCATGTCAGGACTTCTCAGTGAAATATCAGGCTTTGAAGTCTTCAATATTTTAGATCAGAACTTCATATTTTTCGGTCTCTTTGGGGCGGTCATTATCTCAGACGTGGTCAGTTTATACTTGATAACATATTTCCAATATCTATGTTCTTTAGATATCTCACTTCACAAGCTAATATTGCCTTCTTTGTGCAGGGACATCACCACTACATTTCCAAGCTTTGTCTTCCATTCTCAGGTTGATGATACCTGAGATTTCTTTCAAGTTGAAACATCAGAAGATAAGCTCATGGTGGCTTATTAAGGTTTTCGGTTTTGGTTTGTTGGATTGACAGAGATCGCGGTGCTCTGAAGGATGTTACATGTCGGATTTGAGAACTCAAATCTTTGTTGTTAATAACCTTGTTTGTTTCATTTGGAAGTTAGTGTGGGCCATGGCCGGTAAGCCTTTCGGCAAAGATGTAATCTAAGTCTGAAGTTCCCATTTTCTCCTTTCCCCCCTTTTTGTTTTTGGTTGGTTAGCAATCAGATCCAGTTCTCTGAAGCTTCTGTCTAGTATACAAAATGGAAACATCCTAAAAAAAAAATCTTTTGCTGGGTTTTTTTTTTTCTCTGTATTACTTTGCAATGTAGTGACTGGAGCAGAAAAAAGGAATGGATGGAGGTGACTTCTCCATCTTCAATTATCATTCTTGTTTTTTTCACAAAAAGAAGGATTCCAAAATATTCTCTCTACCTCGCATGCTTTCACCAGTTTGAGTTGCAATAAAATTCTAAATTTGATTTCAAGAACTATATTGATGCGTAATATATTCAGTAATGCAAAATGGAGCAAGACCGAGGATGTGATACTTTTAAGGTTCAAAATCCCGGCCTATCTATTTGGGTTTTCCAAATAAGGCCTAAAAATATTATTTTATCTGAATTATATGACAGGAGTGCAGATTGGGATAAGTTATTCTTTTTTCATAAAATGTTTTTCCGGTCGTAGATTATATCTTAATACGATGACAAGCTATCTCCACATGAGTCAAATATAATTCAGTATTCCTTCCAAAAATTATAATTCTGTAATATGTTTCGCAGCACGTACGGTTTAATAATTCATCCAGAATTCCTGTGAATTTTTTGGCGTCTAAGTCTAAATAAAATTGGCTTCACAAACAAAAAAAAACTATGTAAATTCGATCTCTGTTGTACGAACAATAAAATTAGCAACCATAATATGAGCACAAATGAAGCCCCGATTCCAATGAAGAAAGCTTGATTTATGATGAAAGTTAAATCTTCTAAATACCCAAATTCGCTATGACTATTTATCTACTAGAAAATATCAACTCAATTCAGATAAAAATAGCATGACTAATGCATACTCAACTCAGTTACAGAAAAACTCCATTGGGGATTTTTATTTATTTATTATTAATTACGTTATAGAAATACAATAGCATAATGTACATACCGGTCTAAGGCGCTATTTACTAGTGCTATGGCATCGGTATTTCATCGGCGATTTGTTTCTAGATACGACAATTTAGTAACTTGCACAAATAATAATACCTCAGAAACTACAATAATTGTATATCGTATCTATCTCCTATGTGTTTGGGACGGTGAATCGTGACATACATGTACGGATGATCTTGAATATGCTCCGCTCTCAGTATTTGGTTGAGTGAATCGAACAACTCGCTCGGGTGGGCTCAAACAGATTTTGAGAATATTTCTTAAATATTATGTACCGAACGGTTCCATAAAACAAACGAACCACACAAAGATGAGACGTGTGTGTCCCCTCGTCTCCCCTCGCACCACTCACTCGTAGCCATCGCCGCTCTCCAAGCACACCGGCTTCCTCCTCTCCGCGCACCTCCACTACCCTCTCCGCAACCCAAAACGCCTAGAACGCCACAGACGTCCGCGGCTTGAGTATCCACATCGCGCAACGCCGCTGCCGCCTCCTCGCTGTTCCAGCTACTTCAGTGAGCTCCTATCCTCTTGACTCGCACACGACGTGTTCCAAACCTCCTCCATCTTTTACCTCAATCAATTTTGAATTACCCCACGGAGCACCAGCACCCCACCTTCTTCCCGTGTCCAGCCAAAACCGCTGCCTCCACCTCCTCACACGGTGTGTATCATGTCAATTTCTTCCTACCAGAGCATCTCTACACATCCCTCTTCCTTCCCCAAAGACTCGCCTCCGCCCCTCTCCACGGTGAGTCGTCGCGCCGCCTCGGGCTCCATCGCCAAGCCGCTTCGGCCTCTACCCACTGTCATGGACAGCTTCTACAGGTAACCCACGCCCTACTAGTGCTCACGCGCTCGCCATCTTCCCAGTTGAGCCACTGGTTCACCGTCGTCACTATCGGCACAAGCATGCTACTCCCGTGCAAGCGCGCCTGGCCGCCTCAATGCCGCCCATGCTACAACGATGGCTCCCCTATCCCCCACGTCCTCCCGGGAACCCATTTTGTAGGGACCCCGAATTATTTACATATGATCACAGTCCTCCAAATCATATGTAAATAACTCTAGGTCTCCAAGTTCTGAAATCCAACTTAATCCATATAATTATGCAGAATATAGTAGTCCGAGACCATGCTTACATGAATCAAGTAGCATTTTAAAACTTCGGATATGTGTCCCGTGTTAGCTCCCAAGGATCAAGGCTAACACGCACATATCTCAATCAACATTGATCACAGTCATACAGAAGGTATACAAATATATTACAAATATCGTACAGGACAAGGAGTTATGTCCATAAGTTACAGTAGAGGCCGACCGGCCAAATTTAACCATTAACATAAGTATGCAGAGGAAATTAAAGCATTAAGAACAAAAACTCCAGCGAGGTGTGCTCTTCCCAAAGGCCACTGAATGGAGGCCAGAAATAACGCTATTCGTTAGCGTCGCCAAAGTCGGCGCTAACGAAATGATCTGTGTTATAATCTTCCTCACCTGAACAAATGGACAATCCGTTAAAGTATAAAGTTGTACTTGCAAGGCTTACACAAAGAAAATTTATACATGTAGTGGTTGATCAAAGAGAGGTTATAATGGCTCTAGTTTTTGCATAAATGTGGCATTACTCAATCTACACCTTCTAGTTTAAGAAAGTAGTTTTATCACTAGACTGTTTATCAAAAGAAAGTTAAATGACATAAAGGTAAACATATATCAAACAATATCAAAGTGGTAGACCCACTTGGACAAAATAAACTCATGACACACCCGTCATGTCGATACCAAGTTGTTCCAAGTCAAGTTTTAATTTAGAGTCTAACAATGATGTCAGTCAAGACCCAAGTGACGTCCATAACCGTGGACACAGCTATTCGAATAGGTTATAACCCTGCAAGGGAGTACATCTTTACCCACACGAGTCGATCAGTCCGTAAGCATCTGGATAATAACACAATTCCTTTGGTGTGTCGAGCGGGGAAATCAAGACTCGATATTTTTCAACAAGAAAACCATATTGAAGTGAACCACCCATGCATAATAAAATTCCGCTTAGTGCTAGCTATACCGCCTACTAACTAAGCGGGCATGCAAGTTGTGTCGAAGGAGGCCAATGTAAGGAGTTAGCATATGGGTCGACCGCCTAACATAAAAATAAAAGTAGCGCCCACTTGCACATTATATCCTTACATTGGGTTCCTAAGGAACATGAGATTTCACGGTCCCATGTTCTCACACCACCTGTGTTTCAAATCAATATGAGCTTCCCCTACTTGACCAAGTGGCGCCCATACACTACTAATGGAAGTACGAGTGATACTTGGAGTGACAGATTAAAGTTCGGTTCTTAACTGTCCGGACAAGTCTTTCCACTGAACCCGAATCTCGTGCACGAAGGCACACACACTACTAATCACTTGTCCATACCAAAATCAGTTTTAATTAAATAAACTTTAAACTCAAAAAGTAGATTCAAAGATCTGAACCAAAAGCATAAATGTAAAACTTGTTTAGTGTTTCCCACGATTGACGAGATAATCTCATCAACCAAAACTACCAAATCTACTGATTTGCATGGCTAAGCATTCACATAATTAATAAATATTAACATATGACAACTAACTTAAGCATAGCTGTAAAGGAGAAACTCAAGGTCAACCTGCAAGAATTGGGATATAACTATCTAGACTTCACAAATTATTCACACTCGAAAATAGCATGCACGCAAGTAATATTTACATTTCAAAACACTAAAGTAAGAAATACTGGGATCAACATGTATGAAAGAATAAAAGTAAAAAGTGATGCTCACACCTTGCTGAAATGCCAATTGTTCACTCTCAGATGGGTACTCGTTTGCTTCGATCGGCTCGGATTCTAAAAAAAAACACATTATCGAATAAACAACGAGAAAATCAAGAAAATACAAATTACTCAAAAATGCATGAAAATATCATAGTATAAATATGATGATTTAATATGAATTTAGGTGAAAATTTTAATTCATTTGGAGTTCATTTCGATTTTCTATAGAGTTTTCAAGGTTAAAGTTATTAGTGTTCATGTATTTTAAATATCATATTTTTATGTAATAGTGACATGTTCAAAACTTATTCCAAATTAAAGTACAGTAAAAATTTAAACTAACAAAATTGAGTTTACTCAATTTGGAGTTAAAATAAATTACTTATGAATTTTTGAAGTTTATAACAATTTCAGTGTAAAAGTAATTCATTTCGGAAATTAAAACGTATTCAATACTTTTTATACCCTGCAGATTCTAGCCACAGCCACTTACCAGTGGGACCCAAATGCAAGGGTTGATCTGGTCATCCTTGACTCAGCCCCAGCCGAATGAAGCTGAACACATATTTTATGAAATACGTCTTCCGATTACAAAGATGTACTTTTGGTTTTAAGTCTATAAGAAATATGTTTTCCATAAGGGAAAATGTACTACTCAATTTTACTTTATCACTTAACCAGACATATGGGCCCACACGTCAGTGACACAACTCAATACCGGTTCATTAATACCCTTTAGTTTCTATTCAAGACCCCACCTGTCAGCAAGTCAACGCGTTAACTAAATCTGAAACTAATTATTTCTTAGGTTAATCCGACAGCGATTGTAGTTAACGAAGGCTACATTAATGGTCGGTTGTTCTGACAAGAGAGCATCTCGACTCCGCGTGATTGCTCAACAGCTTGCCGACGTTGTAGTCCATGCTGGGGTGAACTAAGACCAAAAATGTATTCACAATAGCATTGCGGTTCTAGAGGTGGTCGGAGTTTGGCAAGCGGTGAGCTCTAGCGGTGGCGCGACAAGGAGATGCGGCGGCGCAAATACGGTACCAGTGACTACCACAACTCTACCATGCTTCAAGCAATCTAACACATGCTTAAGCGTCTATGGGGCATAAAGGACCTACCAGAGGGTCAAAGACGGTTGGAGAAGCATAGAAGCTCACCGGCGATAATGACCTAGTGACGACAATAATGGTTCCACAGGGAGAGAATATCCTGAGGGAAAAGAACTACAATGGATGATCAGAGCATAACCCGTATACTCCGACGATGATGTGACAAGAAGTAATTCAAAAGAAACGCATCATGCCGGAGATGGAGACGAAAGAGGTGTTTTCGGCCGTAGATGAAACAAAATCAAATTCCCAAAGATCCTGTGAATCAAAGGGAGAATCGATGGAGGGGAATTAATCCTAATACCTTAAAGCATGATATGACGCGCAAGAGAAGGAATGAACTCACCCGAGCATGAAGATGAAACGGAGAAAGACATTCGGTGTGCACTCCGGACAACCGAAAAACAAGCCAGTGGTTTCGGACCTATGAGTAAAAACACGAGCTCAGATTAGCAGGATGTACACGACATGAAGATAGAACAATAAGGACATAAGAATGAGAGGATACGCTGCAGTGAGGAGGGAGAAAGGTCGAGTGCATCTACTCGGCCGAGATAGTGGTGCTGAGGTTTTGAGGGTCTTTTCCGACGGAATAAGCACGGTGTCATGCATGGAGGCTTAGCATAGTTTAGTGACGGTGGTGGCGAAACAGTGTCCTCTTGCATGGACGGGAACACGTGACGCAGCGCCACCTCCGACTGCGCTCGGAGCTGCGTGGCACGGGCGAAGCGGCGAGTGGAGACGAAGAGCGGCGTGGCGCGTGGGACCGGCTGTCAGCACGGTCGGGCGAAGCGAGTGGCACGGTCTAGTCAAGACGTGTGGCTCGATCGCTACAGTGAATTGGACTCGGGTAGGTCGATTGGTTTGACCAGATTAAAATTTAAAACTGCCAACTTTGACTGAGGTTTAAACATAGCAAATAAATTTTAAAAAATGTAAAAATTTTCAGAGGGGTTCCTGGGACAATGCAGAACCCAAATAAATTTTCTAAAGGTTCGATGGTGTCCTACAAGTCTTCCCTTATAGTGCCTCAAAAGGTGACATGAGAATTCTGCATATGGTAAACACTTCTCACAATTGTTGCTATAAGACAACACACAAGCTTGGAGAAGGTCTTCTAATATTTGGTTCACCCTTTTAGTCTGCCCATCTGTCTGAGGTGGTAAGCAGTGCTAAAGGATAGGTTGGGCCCCATTGCTCGGTGTAGACAACCCCAAAAATACGAGGTAAACTGAGAACCTCGGTCTGAAACAATGACTTTCAGTACACCGTGAAGACAAACAATTCTTGAAATGTAAAGCTCGGCCAATTTACTCCCCTTGAAGGTAGTTTTGACCGGAATAAAATGGGCAACTTTCGTCAGGCGATCCACGACCACCCAAATGGCATTGGACCCAGTTTGAGTCCTTGGAAAGCCGGTGATGAAATTCATTTCAACCTATTCCCACTTCCACTTGGGAGTCAGTAATGATTGTAGGGTGCCTGCTGATTTCAAGTGTTCGGCTTTCACCATTTGGCAAACATCACACTCAGCAACATAATGTGTGATTTGTCGGTTCATTCGGCTCCACCAAAGCTTCTTCTTCAAATCTTGATACATCTTGGTACTCCTAGGATGCATGGAGAACAGAGAGTTGTAAGCTTCTTGTAGGATCAATTCTTTTAACTGGTCATTGACGGGCACTACCAAGCGGCTCCTGAGCCACAGTGTGCCTTGCTCATCTTCAATGAAACCTTTAGTCTTGCCTTGTTTCATTCTCTCGCAGATTTGGGCTGTCTTCGAATCATTTTTCTGGCCCCCTGATCTGATCTTCTAATGTGGGTTTCACCACTAGGGCAGCAAGAAATCCTTCTTCAACCATCTCAAGGTTCAGTCGCTGAAATTCAGCACATAGACCTTCCGAAGTGGATGATATTGACAGACAATTGCATTGAAACTTCATGCTCAACGCATCGGTCACAACATTCGCTTTCCCTGGGTGGTAATGGAGTCCTATATCGTAGTCCTTAATCAACTCAAGCCACCTTCTTTGCCTCAAACTCGGATCAACTTGAGTGAAAAATATATTTAAGGCTTTTATGATCAGTATAGATTTCATAACTATTACTGATGAGGTAATGTCACCAAATCTTCATAGCGTTGACCACAGCTGCTAACTCCAAGTCATGGGTGGGATAATTCACTTCATGGGGCCTCAATTGCCTCGATGCATACACCAACACTCGACCTCCTTGTATAAGGACACAACTGAGGCCATGGTGAGATGCGTCACAATATATGTCGAAGCTGTGGTGAATATCTGGCAGAGTGAGTACTAGGGCTACGGTTAGACGTTCTTTCAGAACCTAGAAATTTTCTTCGCGTTCCGATGACCACTCAAACTTCTGCTCTTTCTTCAATAGCCGAGTCATGGGTCTAGCGATCTTCGAGAAGTTTTCGATGAACCAACGGTAATAACCCGTCAGTCCAAGGAAACTCCGAATGTCGGTGACGCTCTTGGGACGACCCCAATTTTGTACATCTTGTACCTTGCTTAGATCAACCGCAACACCACCTTCAGATAACACATGACCTAGAAAGCTTACTTCCTTGAGCCAGAATTCACACTTGCTGAATTTTGCGTATAGTTGATGCTTGCGGAGTGTTTCCAACACCAGCCTCAAGTGTTGCTCATGCTCTTCATTGGATTTGGAGTAGATGAGGATATCATCAATAAATATGACGACACACATGTCCAGATACTCCATGAAAACTGAGGTCATGAGGTTCATAAAATACGTCGATGCATTTGTTAATTCGAAGGACATGACGGTATACTCGTACAACCCATAACGAGTAGAGAATGTCGTCTTCGGAATATCCTCAGTTCTGACCTTGATATGATGATAGCCTATTCGCAAGTCAATCTTGGAGAAAACATGGGCTCCAGTCAGTTGGTCAAATAGATCATCAATTCATGGAAGTGGATATTTATTTTTGATAGTGACATCATTTAACGGACGGTAGTCAATACACATCCGTAAACTCTTGTTTTTCTTCTTCACAAATATTGTCGGACATCGCCAAGGTGAGGAGCTCGCCCGAATGAAGCCCTTGTCTTGCAATTCCCCGAGTTGCTTCTTTATTTCCGAAAGCTCATTGGGAGGCATCTGATACGGCCGCTTAGAAATTGGTGCAGTACCGGGTGGAAGTTCGATCATGAATTCAACTTCGCGATCAGGGGGCATACCGGAGATCCCTGAAAGACATCCAAGTACTCCAAACCACTGGTACTTCCTCCAACCCCGGAGTGGTATCCACGGTCAAAGCATAAAGATGAGGACTGACTGTCTTTGGCTAGAAAACAACTTGCTCGCCGCTTTTGCTTATGACCGAAATGGACCGCTGGGTACAATCAATTTTTCCTTGATTTTTGGATAGCCAATCCATTCCTAAGATAACATCCATCCCTCTTGAGTCTATCACTATCAAGTTTGCCAAAAATTCTACCGCTTGAATTTCTATCTTTATGTCCCAAAGAAATTTGATTGGTTTAAAAGAATAACATTATTACCACGGACCTAAACCGATCTCTCACATCACATAATGCATCAATCTTATTATACAAGTTACTTGCATGTCACACAAGAACTGCAGGTTGGGAGGTAATTGAGATACCCTCCACTCACCGCTTCACCGCCTACAATATAAAATAATCGAAATGAGGACAAACGAGTATGGCAATGCTACACGTGTCCTCCCACAATATCTAGCCAAACCAACCAAACAAAAGTTCATTTTGATCAATTTACCCAAATATTCCAAATATCCCTAATCTGGCAGTTTTACTAGAAAATTCACCAATAAAAAACCGTAAGTCCAAAAGACCTGAAACCAGTGCTCAACTTTTCTTAACTTAACTGGCTACGAAACTCTAGTTGATGGTAAACTCTAATTCGGCCAAAACAGAGGTCTAACCATCCAATGAAAAACTATAACTGCAGTCTGCCCAGAATTCAGAACAGCCCTAAAGAAAAGGCTCCAACTTTTAAACCACTGATCCAAATAAAGTGATCTTTATCATCCTGGAAACATGGTGAAATTATCTTCATAAACCTAGTTGGGTGGCCGACCTGATTCTGACTCTAACTAGATCAAAACCTAGGTGCAACCGACTATACCCAGAATTTCTGACAGACAGAGCAGTACGTGGTAAAACAGTCATAACTTTTAATCTACTGGGTGAAAATTCGTGATCCAGGTGCCAAAAGAAATCTAATGAAATAAGGAACAATTCTCCAGAAGACACAGATGTCCAATTCGGCCTCTAAGATGCCCAAAACTGAGGTACAACGTACTGGACAGAATCAATCTATTAACAGAATCAAAACGAAACTACAAATCCAATCGGATCCTCAACTCTAATGGAATCAAATAACGAATCGGAGGTCTAATTACCCTTGTAGACCAGTAAGACGACGAAGATCCGCTGCACATGGGTCTTCCTCCCTTCCCCCTCTCTTCTCTCTTCTAGGGCCGGCCACCGGGAGACGACGAGCGGCCGTCGACGTCGGCGGGGAACGGAGTTGTTGGAGGGAACTTGAGGAGGAGCGACGGGATCACGGAGTTGGCACCACCACCAAGGGGCAGCAATGGGGGCGGTTTGGGGGAGGAGGAGGCGGCCAAGGGGAGGGAGGAGGTAGGCGGCTAGGGTTTTGGGGGAGGACGCCTTTGGTCGGCCCTACATGGGCCGCACTGCCCTCTTGGGCCACAGGCGCTGCCCTGCTGCCCAAAGTTGACGACTAATAACAAATACCCCCGCTGTTTGGAAAATCCGACGAAAGATGTTTCTTTTACTCCTCCGACTTCTTTCTTTTACCGATTCGATTAGAAAAGTTGTAAATCTCGTTTTCGAATAAAATTTCCAAACAATTGAAACAATACAACCTAGCTGGATAAATGAGGTATTACACTCTAACCCCCTTAGAAATGATTCGACCTCGAATCTACGCAACAAACTTCGAGAAAGATAGATGAACAACTTAGGTAGTTACCTGAGATGAACAAGTCGGGGTATTGTTCTCGCATGCGGGACTCCAACTCCCAAGTGGCCTCTCTCTCAGTCTGATGAGACCAAAGAACTTTGACATACTTCAGGGTCTTGTTCCTCAGAACCCGTTCTGATTCCTCTAATATCTTCACCGGTAGGGACTCAAGGTAAGGTCTTGCTTGACAATCAAAGGCTCCAAAGGAATGACATGATCTGGGTCTCTTAGAAACTTTCTCAGCATCGAAACATGAAACACGTTGTGAACCCCACTCATGGAATCGGGAAGGTCCAAACGGTAAGCTAGTTTTCCAATTCGTGCCACGATTGGGAAGGGTCCAACATACCTTGGACTAAGCTTTCCTTTGGTGCCGAAACGCACTACGCCTTTAGATGGCGATACTCTCATGTAACTTCATTTCCCACCTCGAATTCCAAATCTCGTCTTCGACATCGGCAGTAGCTCTTTCCGCCGACTCCAGGCGACCAACAAATTCGCTTAACCTCTGCCACTCTAGCCATCGTCTGCTGAACCCGTCGGGACCCAAGATCGCCCGCTCTCAACCTCATCCCAAGACAAGGGACTGCACTTACGCCCATAAAGAACCTCGTATGGTGCAGCTCGAATACTGGAATGATAACTGTTGTTATAAGCAAACTCTGCCAAGGCTAAATGCTCTTCCCAATTCCCTTTCCAGGATAAAACACAACACCTGAGCATGTCTTCTAATGTCCAATGGTGCGCTCGATCGCCCATCTGCTTGGGGATGAAAGGTGTGCTAAGACGGAGTTGTGTGCCCAATGCACTCGCAAACTTTCCTGAATTTGGAAACGAACTTGGCATCTCGGTCGTAAACAATGGTCTTTGGCACTCCGCAAACGCACAATTTCTCGTACATAAAGAGGAGCCAAATCGCTTGCCGAATTGGTTGTACGAATAGGAATGAAATGTGCAGACTTACTGAACCGGTCCACAATTACCCAAATGGCATCCTTTCCTCGCTGCGTGCGAGGTAAACCAACCACAAAATCTATAGATATATCGTCCCATGGCCAAACTGGTACCTCCAAGGGTTGCAACAGATCCTGCTGGTCGCTTGTGCTCACCTTGACCATTGGCACACCCCACATGAAGCCACATCTTATGCGATATCAATTTTCATCTGTTTCCACCGAAACTTTTCTTTAAATCTTTGTACATCTTGGTCTCACCAGATGTACAGTATAAGGGTACGGTGGGCCTCTTTCAAAATCTCCAGCTTAACTCGAGACTCTGTGGCACAGAGGCGCCTTTAAATCGCAAAGAATCAAACTTGTCCACACCTGAAGTGACCTTGCTTGCCATCAAGACAACGCTCTCACTCGTTGGAGCATCGATCTTCTCGCTGTGCTACTCTTTGACCGATCCGGAAGAGTGACTCTAAAATCAATCGAAGTCTCGATGCGAGCGGTACCCGCAGCGTAAGGCAATATCCATACGCCAAAGTCAGCAATAAGACAACCGAGGGTAGGAGGTGTCGCATGCGACTCAAGGCATCGACTACCACATTAGCCTTGCCGGATGGTCTTGAATAGTAAGATCATAATCCTTGATCAACTCTAACCATCTCCTCATCTCAAGTTCAAGTCCTTCGGGTAAAGATGTATTTCAGGCTCTTGTGGTCGATGAACACATCACAAGATTCGCCAGACAAATAATGACGCCAGATCTTCAAAGCATGAATCACCGCAACAAGCTCTAGATCATGGGTGGGATAATTGCTCATGCTTCTTGGTGCCTCGATGCATAGGCAATCACTTTACCATCCCGCATGAGTACACAACCAAGTCCAACTATAGACGATCTGAATAGATAGTGAATCTCTTCCTGTGCTCGGGAAGAGTAAGAATTGGAGCGATCACTAATCTATCTTTCAAAGTGCAAAAGCTGCGCCACAAGCATCAGACCACTGGAACCTAACACCTTTCGTGTCAATCGACATTGGTTTAGCAATAGTTGAAAAACCCTCCACAAACCGCCGGTAATAGCCAGCTAAACCCAGAAAACTCCTTACTTCTTTGACATTGGTTGGTCTCTTCCACTCTACCACTGTCGAAATCTTGCTAGGATCAACTGAAATACCCTTCGATTAATAACGTGACCCAAAACCCAACGAAATCCGTAACTCACACTTCTTGACTTGGCATAGAATTGATTCTCTCTTAAAGTTTCAAGCACCAACCGCAAATGGTGGGTGTGATCCTCCTCCGTCTTGGAATAAATCAAGATATCATCTATGAATACCACAACGAAATCATCAAGGTATTGATGCGAGATCTTCGCTCATGGCTTCCATGAAAATCGCAGGAGCATTCGTTAGTCCAAAAGACATAACTTTATACTCATAATGACCATACCTCGTAGAGAAAGCCGCTTTCCCAATATCCGCGCCACGAACCCGAATCTGATTATAACCCGACTGGAGATCAATCTTGGAAAATATCCTAGCTCCTTTCAACTGGTCGAAAAGGTCCTCAATGCGAGGCAAAGGATATTTGTTCTTCACAGTCGCCTGATTAAGCGCCCGATAATCTATGCACATACGCCAGCTGCCATCTTTCTTCTTAGTAAAAGAACAAAGCGCCCCATGGCGAACGCTACTGAATCATACCTTTGGACAAAGAGGTCGCCCAATTGTTTCTTCAATTCTTCCTGAAATGGCCGAGCCAATCGGTAAGGAGACTTGGACAAAGGCCGAGTTCCCGGAATAAGATCAATCCGGAACTCCACTTTCCTCACCGGAGGCATTCCGGGAAGTTCTATAGGAAAGACATCGGAAAACTCCTTCACAACTGGAATCTCCTCAATACGCGCGAAGAATCGGTCTTTTCATTGAGGAACAAAGTAATCCGATGGTCGGGCACGGCGGCTAGGGAATAGGTTAGCAAAGACAAATCTTGAATCGACGGTTGCACCGCCTCGAATACCGTTCTTCACCTAAGGAGCTAGCAAGGTCACCGTCTTCCAGAAACAACAAATCTTGGCACGGTATTGGAATAACCAGTCCATACCCAAAATAACATCGAATGGTGCCAATTGAATAACCATAAGATTGCGGTGAAAACCTCATCATCAATAATTATAGAACAACCGACAGATCAGAGCTAGAAATAAGACCTCTGAGAGGCGACTACCACCGACTCGAAATAAGTCAAAACTCAAACCCACTTTTCTAACAAACTCCAAAGACACGAACGAGTAAGTAGCCCCGAATCAAACAATACAAAGGCATCATGCGAATCCACAAGTAAGGTACTGTCACCACATCGACGTCCCAAGGTCTCGGGGTGGGCATGGCGTGGACCCCGATGCACCGGTGCGAAGACGACCGACACTCGCGACGGAAGCTGGAAACAATTCTTTGGAGGAACAAACGACGGAGGTGCGGATGGTGCGGGATTCAATAGAACCTCGCAGGAGGCGCCGGAGTAAAAGCTGCAGTGGAGCCCATCTTTGGGTACCGTGGTGCGAGGCGCGCCGTAGTCCGAATCAACCTCTGTGGAAGCCGGAGGAAGAAGCTCTTGGGACGGCTTCCCATTTGATGATACTAGTTTGGATTTTGCTTGCACACGAGGACTTGTGGCCCTCCCGACCACATCATCCGCATGTTCCCTTGAAGGAACATTCAAGCTCGATGTCCATCACCACACCGAAAACACTTCATGCCCCGACCGAACAGACGCAATCGTAGGCGAAAGATGAAGAACGGGCGCCAAGAAGAAGATCGCCATCTTTGAACCGGACGGAACTTTGATTCTTATGAAACCTCTTAGCGCGTCGTCAAAAGACCCACCTCCTCCACGAAACTCCGCTTCGCCACTACCGGATCCACCGTAGCAATGTAACCACGGCAACATGCCCTTGCGACGAAGGAGCTCTTTCCAACTCCATCCTCTAGCCTCGCTCAACCACCGAGCTAAAATCACGCAGACTGTCGCTCCCGAATTTGGCGATATTCTGATTGAGGCCCCGCGAACCTCTTAGCCTTCTTTATCATCACTTGCCACGGTGGTACAAAACGCACTGCATTGTTGAACCCGGCCTCATAATTAGATATCTTGACATCTTCCTTGCACATAAGTCAAGAGTGATTGCTCCATCTTCTCAATGAAGGAGTCGATAAAGCAGATCCTGAATCTCTCCACAAAACCTCCCAAATAACAGACTTCAGCCGAGTCTGGAAGATGTGACTCCTTCCCCCAGATGTCGGCTGGCCCTTGGTGAAAGGCCACAAATCGCGCTTTTCGCGCGGATACCACTCTAAGGCTCCAAAGCGACGCTCCATGTACCTCAACCATCCGCGGCACTGGACCGGTGTGCTGCTCCGTCAAAAGTGTCCAGACGGCGACATCCACTCCCCGAGGCTCATCCTAACCTCGGGTGGAACGAAGAGTAGCAACGAGTTCCGCCACAGCGCAAAGAATTGCAGGAATGGCCACCGCAATTGTTGGCGGAGTTGTTGATTCTCCTTATTAGGTTCGAATAAGATCTGCATGAAGGGCGGTGGCTCAATGGCCGGAGGCGCGGTGAGGCAATCTCCTCGAGACCAGCACCACCAACCCTTGAGACGAAGATGATGTAGCTGCGATCGCGGCCACGATCGCGACTACTGGGTCGGTGGGCGACCACGACCACGGCCTCTACCTCTTGCCATCTATGAACAACACAACAGAAAGAAAACCAAACACTTAGCTCAACGAACTGATAAACATAATAATTGGAACATAACCAAACAATTGCGGAAAACAATGGTTTACCCAACCCTTCCTATCGTGCACAGTGTGTCATTTTAATATTATTACCACGGACCTAAACCTGGCTCTGATACCAACTGTAACACCCTGACTATAAGGAAGTCAAGATGTCACCTACAACCACTACTCTTTAAAAGAATAACATCAAGACGCATGATAAGGTGAAGCAAGCATTAAGATTATACGGAAACAAGTATTCATCATCAAGTTTAATCAACGGAATGGAAATAAACAATTCAGAAAGATATGGTGAATAAGGCCAAGTTGGCTTATTACAATTCAACACAAGGTATAAATAGAAGATAATAATAAGTTCTCGAATGTTTTGGTTTATGGTAGTGAGTGCATCGTGATGATCTACCCTTCATGAAACCGTTCTTCCTTGTCATTTACCTAAATAAAACAACAAAGCAAGAATGAGCCAAGGACTCAGCAAGTAATTGTATGTAACAATCAAACATACCAAGAACAATATATCACTATCATAATTTGAACATTGACTTGAAACGACTTTATGAATGGATGAAGTGGAATGATGCATTGAAGGAATTGGACATATCGCAAAGATATCTGCAGATAGCGAGTGAAACACCGTCGGTGTTCACTTAAAGTAATCGTATGAAGAATGTTTCATACAATCGTCCAACGTGGCCCACATTGGAATGGTGGACTCACGTAACGTGGCCCACATTGGAATGGTGGACTCACGTACCCATTCTGGAATTGATGGGATTTTCAAGTGCCCATACTGGAATTGATGGGTCTTACAAAGATAATTATGCATGTCATGATGTGATTTCATGGAAATATTGAATAGTACTCATAAATGAAAAGATACACATGGCATTCATCTACAAATACGAACAAATATAATCATTCATTCACACATCACATAATGCATCAATCTTATTATACAAGTTACTTGTTCGCTTGGCTACGCAGGTTGGGAGGTAATTGAGATACCCTCCACTCACCGCTTCACCGCCTACAATATAAAATAATCGAAATAAGGACAAACGAGTATGGCAATGCTACACGTGTCCTCCCACAATATCTAGCCAAACCAACCAAACAAAAGTTCATTTTGATCAATTTACCCAAATATTCCAAATATCCCTAATCTGGCAGTTTTACTAGAAAATTCACCAATAAAAAACCGTAAGTCCAAAAGACCTGAAACCAGTGCTCAACTTTTCTTAACTTAACTGGCTACGAAACTCTAGTTGATGGTAAACTCTAATTCGGCCAAAACAGAGGTCTAACCATCCAATGAAAAACTATAACTGCAGATGCGCCGAATCTGTAATGACCCTAAAGAAAAGGCTCCAACTTTTAAACCACTGATCCAAATAAAGTGATCTTTATCATCCAGAAGACACAGATGTCCAATTCGGCCTCTAAGATGCCCAAAACTGAGGTACAACGTACTGGACAGAATCAATCTATTAACAGAATCAAAACGAAACTACAAATCCAATCGGATCCTCAACTCTAATGGAATCAAATAACGAATCGGAGGTCTAATTACCCTTGTAGACCAGTAAGACGACGACACTTGCATATTATATCGTTACATTGAGTTCCTAAGGAACATGAGATTTCACAGTCCCGTGTGCTCACACCACATGTGTTTCAAATCAATACGACCTTCCCTTTACTTGACCAAGCGGCGCCCATACACTGCATAGGGAAGTACGAGTGATAGCTAACTTAGACTCAAAAATCAGTTTCAAATACGACCTTCCCTTTACTTTAGACTCAAAAATCAGTTTCAAATATCTGAACCAAAAGCATAAATGTAGAACTTGTTCAGTGTTTTCCACGATTGTTGAGATAATCCCGTCAACCAAAACTACCGAATCTGCTGACTTGCATTAATAAGCATTCACATAATTAATAAATATTAACATATGATAGCTAACTTAAGCATAGCTGTAAAGAAGAAACTCAAGGTCAACCTGCAAGAATTGGGATACAGCTATTTAGACTTCACAAAGTATTCATACTCGAAAATAGCATGCACACAAGTAATATTTCCATTTCAAAACACTAAAGTAGGAAATACTAGGATCAACATGTATGCAAGAATAAAAGTAAAAAAGTGATGCTTACACCTTACAGAAATGCCAATTGTTCACTTGCAGATGGGTACTCGTTCGCTTCGGCCAGCTCAGATTCTAAAGAAAAACACGTTATCGAATAAACAACGAAAAAACCAAGAAAATACTAAATACTAAAAAAATACATGAAAATATCATAGTAGAGTGATGATGATTTAATATGAATTTAGGTGAAATTTTTAATTCATTTGGAGTTCATTTCGATTTTCTATAGATTTTTCAAGGTTAAAGTTATCAGTGTTCATGTATTTTAAATATCACATTTTTCTGTAATAGTGATGTCGGGATCCGAAAATACATCTCAGTAACCCTCTGTGTACTCTGAACTTGTCCCACATCAGTAGCTACCTCACACAGGAAACAGTGATGAAATACCATCTATTTATTCGAATTAACTAAAAAGATCTCAAAAATGATAAATAGTAATAATAACTGGACCTTATGGTCAACGTTTACTTAACTTGCCACGTAGGGCTAAAGAAACAAATAAACTCTTGCAGCGGAATGAAAAACTTGAAAATGCCAATCAACGTGCCCACATGCAATCGAGTGGAGAACGCATCCTAATCCGCAAAACCTTCATAGTACTTTTTCTGAAAGAACTCTTGACCAGCTTGGTATTCCTCAACTGATCAACAAAGGTATAAGCCGTGAGTACATAAAGCACTCAACAAGTCGTGGAAAAATATATGTAAATAGTATTCATACAAGACTTGCCAAAGGTTAGTTGTATGGTTCTTTTGCAAAAAACGGTATTGACGATAAATACAATAAATAGATTGAAATGCGTACTTGAAAAGAATAATAAATAAGTAAACAATTGCTTTGAAATAACCAGTGAACTTTTCATTCATTTTTCAACCAAACCAATGATAAGTGAATCCCCAATTTACCAATGGACACAAACCACCAAGTAAATTACCAATTCACCGAACGAACATTATATTCATCAAGTGAACTTCCCGCTCACACTCCGGCACATTTCATGAAGAAACTCTATCTCTCGTGTGAAATCCCCGAGCACGTCCATAACCGCGGACACGGCTATTCGAATAGTTTTACACTCTGTAGAGGTTATACAGCTTGACCCACAAGACACAACTTCTCTAGTTTATTTGGCATCCGTCAATACCACTACTCACTACCTTAGGTAAGTAGTCTAGATCATGTGACAAAGCCTTTACAAAGCTCCTTCTTAATCCAGTTTTGCCCGCTAAGGTTTCATCACTGAATGTTTAGTCGACCAGACAGGACCCCCCTCTTGCGCCATTGTGAGTATGTCTCCCGTAATTCACACTTCCAAGACAGAACCAAAATTAAGACATTGCTAATTAATCAGCCAGGTCTCGCCCATACAGGACATGTGCTTGTATGGCTAAGGCCCAGTACAGTGGCGCACAAGATTAAGTTCTTGACAAGTTACTCAGGCGATCTTACCACAACCCACAACGTGCTAACCACACCCTTAATCCACCATCCACTCGCTTGAGCGAAAACCACTTTGTTTAGCCAATGACATCCATGTCATGGTACTCAAATTTTAATAATAGTGGCTAACCATCACAATTCCATATATCATTAAGTCAAGATTAATCATTATGTCATATGTGATAATGAACCCATCGTAACTAAGCTTGACTAAGCATTAATACAATACCCATATTGGTGATACAAATATGTCCAACTAAAGTTAACCATACTAGGGTGACAAATGATTCATGTCATTCCAATAATCAAAGAAGGCATAATGACAACATGTGACAACTAATCCCAAAAACAGTTGATATAAAGATAGTATGCATTTATATAAAATAGTGTACTTTTGAAATCATAGGTTTAATATAATCAAAGTATTATAGCTTGCCTTGGAATAGATCCTAGTACCGGTCTTGATCTTGATGCACTCCTCCTTGCTCAAAATTGCCCGAAGTAGCAACGTCTATTCGTAACCAAAGCAAACAAATTAAATAAATACAAAACTAAGATAAAATCAACTCCAAAAATTAAATAGAAATCCCAAATAAATATATCTCGAATTTATATTAATTTAGAAATTTGAATGGACTCAATCGGAGTTCGGATGCAAAAGATATGGGCTTTGGAAGATTGAATTCTAATAGAATCATGAAAACCAGATTTTATGGATTTACTCAATTATTTTTCTGAAGGAAAAGGGAATTATGACGTCAGCAGGGATTTTTGGTAGAAAGGAATTCAATCTGACAGGTGAGACCCACCGGATATTGATTTGGTGTATGGTGAACTAGGTCTACAGACTATTGGCCCGGTTGGAGTTTTGGAGGTGCCACATGGCTGACACACAACCAAAGATGTTTGAGGTGGCACTCGATGGCACTGAGATGGCACATGAGGTGCATGCCATATCAACCAAGAGAAAGCATCTGAGAGAGAACCGAGAAGAAGACATAGCCGGCTTCAAGGCTCACGGCGGCGACGGCGAACGGCGGAGAGGTGGCTACAGGGAAGTTGCAAAACGGAAAGCTGAAGAGATGACGAAGCTCTGAGAGGCAACGGCGCAACAAGGGCGGCAGCGATTCAGTGACAGCAGCGACATTAGCAGTGGTGAAGCTCCCGGGTGCGACTGCTTTAGTGATTGGATGATGCCCGAAGAGAACGAGAGGGAGCACCGAAATGGCGACGACATGAGGATCATAGAGAGCCCCTTGGAATGACTGGAGATCGACCACACTGGTGATAACGACGAGATGATCGGACACAGAGGAAATGACCAGTGATGGCGGCTCGGCAGCACATAATCCAAATTAGAGGTGGGGATAGGATGATATCAACCAAGAGCATGCAATGACGCACTGGATTAGGCTAGAAGCTCACCGGAGATGTAGATCGGAAAAGAGAGGTGGCGGCCGGTTTGATGACAAAAATGAAAACGACGCTCCGGTGATCTTCAAAAGGGGATGATGCGAGCACCACGTAGCTCTCGTCGATGCGAATCCAATGGAGGTGGAGGCACGGGTGGAGAGGAACTGAAGGCGAAGAAATCCGATGAACAAGAGCTCCAGCGACGGCTCAGAGCTTGACGAAATCCAGCACAAAAGAACCAAAATCGTGGAAACCAATCTAGGGTTTCGGAAGAGGAAAGCAATGTGCTCAAATTGACACGGACGGCTATGTTTATATAGCACCGGAGGGAGCAGAATCCCAACAGAAGCCGGTGGCGCAATCGTGTTGCACTCGGACACTAGAAATCCCTGAGGAAGACGACACGCTGCAGTGACACGGGGCCCGTGAGAGACCATGTGAGAGGTCCTCCACTCTGAGTGATGAGTATTTGACAAGTGTGTTGATTAGATTGAGAGTTGAGGTTTTTGGTTTGGACTGTTTCTGGGCTGAGTCTGGGAAATCGGAACTACCGCTGTGTATGGAGCGGAAGTTCTGATTAATCGGAACTACCGGTGTTGGAAATAGGATCTTCCGATTTTCCTGGGTTTTGAGTTCGGCTGAAGGAAATCGGAACTTCCGCACAAGGGGTAGCGGAGTGTCCGATAATTCTGACATTGAGTGTTCTCTGAGATATCAAATCGGAATTAAATTTACGGAAAGTCGGTTGTTCAGGATATCGGAAGTACCGCAGTGTTGAGTGCGGAACTTCCGATATTTCTGACAAGTGCGGATGTTCCGGAAATCGGAACTTCCGCTGTGGTAAGTGCGGAACTTCCGATTGTGTCCAGAACTGTGCAAAGAAGGTTAAATTATGATTTTGATTTTGTATGAGTTTGAGTCTTATACAAATGTTGATGCTATGATATTGTGCAATGCTATGTGATGTGTTTTTGTCCGTGTTGATGCGGGGCATCAAGATGGAGTCGTGGCGAGACACGTGGACGGACTAAGCGCAGGAGGCGTTGAGGTCGAACGGTCGGGATGTGTCAAGACGGCGTGAATCTTGAAGCGGTTGCGTAGTCGTGCACAACAAGGTGTACGGAGGCTTCGTAAGGTGCGCAAAGGCGAAAGGGTCTTTTCATAAGCGGCAAAAGTGGAGGCGGTTCCGTTCGGGTGTAGCGGGCTTAATGGGTTGGAGGCCCATTAGCGAGGCTATAAATAGGGAGAACCACAGGGTTAGGGTTAGACCTTTTGATAGAAAATTAGGTTAGCTCTAAAAGGGTGTGTGTTGCCTTTTTAGAGTTTGTTGGTTTTGAGAGAATGAACTGAAATCTCTTGTAATCTTTCCTCTGTGTTTCCACTTGTAAACGTTTGATGTCTATCAATGAAACTCTGAGTCTTTGATTACATGTTTATGCCTCTTTTTATTCCCTCTCTGTTCATGTTGAATATCTAGGGTTTTGGCATATCTTTTGTTTCGTTTTATGAAATAGCATGAAACTTCATATCTAGAATCGTTTTGGTATTGCTATTACTTCCTCAAAGTTTCATGCTCTAAGAATCTGAGAATCTCGCTTATCATTGGTTTTGGTCTTTCTTGCCCCTTCTTCAAGAAATCCGTTTTTGGTTCGATTATTGAATCTTTGGTTGCGATTCTTCTCCATAAGGTCAAGATGGTGTTTAGGATAATGACCTGTAAAACTTGACCTGAGAAGAGCATTCAAGATTAAGTAGTTTGGATTTTTGGGCAAAAACCGAGAGCTCTGTTCTTTGTCGGGATAATCAGACTTAGATTTTATGCGTGGTATCATAAGCGGAACTTCCGCTATACTATCGCGGAACTACATAGCGGAACTTCCGCACTCTACCGTCCGAACTTCCGATTTCGGAAGAACGACTGAAACTTGGTTTTTGTTATTTGATCTTGTTTCATTTACTTTCCTTAGATCTTCAGAGATCTTTGTAGGCTGGTTTTAAATACATTGAAGGGGAGTATTAATTTTTAGGCACCATTCACCCCCTCTGCTGCCATTTCGGTCCTTCAATTGGTATCGAGTGGTTAGCTCTTCTTGATAGATCTTAACCGGTCGGTTGAGCCATGGCAAGCGGACAAGTATTCCACCAAGCCTCCGCTTTTGATGGTCCGATTACCCTTACGGAAGAGCCGAATGGAAACTTACATCCGTGCTCGGGGTATGCCATCGGAGAAAGGTGAAGGTTAGATTTCTTGCTCTCGCCGATGAGAACATCAATGTTGGAAACATGGCTGATGTTGAGGCAAATGCTAAGGCAAGGAACATAATCATTCAGGGTTTAAGCAGAAGTGAGTTTGATCGTATTTCTCATTTGATCTCTGCTTACGACATCTGGGTGACCCTCGATGCATACCATGAGGGCACCACTCAGATTAAGACGGTTCGACAAGACCAGTTCAAGCGTGAGTACAGTAAATTTGAAATGCTTGCTGGTGAATCTTTAGACGAGTGCTTTTCGCGTTTTCACAAGATCTTGAGCAACCTCCGAGCGGTCGGTCTTACATACCCCGACTCGGATAACGCTCGACAGATGCTTTCTGCACTTGATCTTCGTGTTTGGGAGATGAAAGTGACTACCATCAAAGATAGCACGGACCTCTCGACCCTGACTCTTGATGCGCTTTACTCGCGTCTCAAGACTCACGAGATTGACATTGTCTCTCGAAGGTCGAAGTCACAGTCGATGGCTTTAGTCACTGATCCCACTTCCGGATCTTCTTCTGAGTCGATACGTGGGTTCTCCCTAGCTGCTCTCTGTGACATAAGCGATGATCGATTAGAGCGACTTGAGGATGAGCACTAGCCCTCCTAGCTCGGAAGTTTTCCCATGCTTACAAGAGGAGGAGGGATGGTAAAGAGGAGGTCCTGTGATTTGTTTCGAGTGTGGTGGCCCCAACCACATCCGAGCAAACTGTCCCAAGCTTGGGAAGGGCAAAGGTGACTATGGCGGTCCAAGCAAGAACGACTACATCGACAAGAACCGCAACACGAAGCCCTCAAAGACTGATCAAGGCAAGAAGAAGTTCGCAACTTTGGGAAGGCTAAGAAGGCATTCCATCGCGTCCTCACCGCCTCGACGAACTGGACACCCGCCGAGGTGGAGGGTGGAGTGACGATGATGGGAAGGACGATCATGATCCCAAGGACGACGGCAACTTCTCGGCATGTGCTTCATGGCCCTGGCGAATCGAGCGACGACGAAGTGCACTCGACTCCGATGAGGTTAGTCCCACTTATGACCAGCTTAATGATGCTTTTCTTAAGCTAGGTAGATTTCATGCTAAGTCTAGGGCTAAGTGTTCGTGTTGGAGAAGGAAGTAGCTAGACTATCACGGAGCTGACTTTACTTACATCTGCTCCCTCCGTGATGATTGTGACACTTGTCGTGCTTTGCTTGATGACATGGAAAAACTAGGGACCTTGCATGATAGTGTGTCCTCCGAACTTGACATGATTAAGGTAGAGAACATTAGCCTTCTTCTTGAATTAGAGATGAGTAGGGTAGCACCTCCTGCATCCACTACTATTGAGGCTCGCTTGCACCTCATGTGAGGTTAAGGACAATTCGTTTAGAGGTCTTTATACCATGTTGCTTGATCCGCTGAAACTTGTGAAAATTGTAATAATCTCAAGATGAACCTAAAGCAGGCGAGATCACAAAATTCTTCAATTCAAGTCGCGCTACTAGAGCCTATTGTTTCTTGTTTAAACTGTCCTAAGTTAGCTCTGAACTAGAATCAGATCTCAAGCGGTTTCAAGAAATGATTGATCACGATAACAAATTGGCTCAAGATGCCTCTAAGGATCTTGTTAGCTCACCATGCAAGCAATGTAATAAACTAAAATGTGATTTGATTGCTTTGGATGAAAAATGTGAAGCTAACTAAGGACCTTCTAGAGACACAATCATCTCGCTTGTATTATGTGTGGGAAGAAGCCTAAGGGTTTGGTAGAGGCGCCTAGTGCGTGAACCAATCTGCTAGTGAGGGATCGTCCCCCAAAGTCGGGTGTCGTGCACAAGCCAATCTTTCCTCTGTTGTTGGTTCTTCCTCTGCTCCCTTACCTTTTGTTGTCCCTTCTTCCCCTCGCTCTTCTTGCACCTCTCTCTTCGGGAGTGTCGGTATCTTATGAACACTCTCGAGAGGTTTGTAGGAGGCAAGAAGAAGCTCAATCTCATTCTAGACAAATCTGAAATTTGTAGATTTAATCGTGGTCTAGGATATGATATCCGGAGGATATGAGGAAGCATCCACCGTCGTGCTCAAAACCATAGCACGGTGTGATCAAAACTAAGCCTGGGGTGAGAAAGTCAATTTTAAGTCAGCGGGTTTTGTTCAAAGGATTTCTGACAGCAAGGTGATTCCACCTGCAGCTTCGGCCCCTCAGAAGGCGAAGTATCATTGCACCTTCTGTCAAAAAGATGGACATTTAGTTGATCATTGCTTCAGGCGCGCCAAGATCGCGCGAAGAGATCGTGTTGAGTCTCTTAGGAACATTCGTGGTCGCCCTGATCTTGAGTGCACCTAAGACCAACACGAGGTCTAGGTTTGTGTCATCTGATGATTTTGGGCAGCATCGAGGACTTGGTTTTTCTGAGTTTTCTGATTTTCGTCCTCATGCTCCCTTTGGTCGTAACTTCCGCCGTCCTGAGGGTAGATCTCGTTTTTTCTTTCGAGATAGCTACTCATGGCGAGATCAAGATGTTCTTCGCACTTGACTCGCTCTTCCATAGCGATCGGATCCAAAGAACAGTCGAGATCTTTGACTTGTTGAGTGACAGAGGCGTAGGGTAGATAGAGGTCGGTCTTGCTTGACTACTTCATCGTTCGCGTGTTACTCAAGATTGGGTGCCAAAATCATTGTTGATTCACCCCAAGATCGAGACTTTACTCTGTTTGACTCGTGGTCGCCATTTGGGAAGGAAAGGTCCGCTTGTAGACTCGGTTGTTCACGTCATATGGTGGTGAGTCTCGTTGGTTTTCTTCCTAGCCCGCTCCGGTGATGAGACGATCACCTTCTGAGATGCTTCATTTGGGGCGTCATCGCTAAAGGTCTTGTGAGCATTAATGATTCTTTTATTTTAAAAGATGTTGCCTTAGTAAGTAAGCTGCGCAGATAATCGCTTTGATCTCTCGACCACCGATGAGCGGTTTCGAGGTGAGCTTTAAGAAAACAATTGCAAAATTCTTGATTCTTCGTGTAGTCTAGTTTGCGGGATTTCTCGTTATGGGAGGATTTTTCGTGCTGATTTTTCTGGATCTTCTCGTGATCCTCTCCGATGTTTAATTGCTTCTGAATCCCGTGATTTGTCTTTCTGGCATAGGAGACTTGGTCATATAGGATTTGATCATCTGACCCGAGTTAGCGGCCACGATCTCATTCGTGGTTTGCCGAAACTCAAAATGGTCAAGGATCTTGTTTGTGCTCCTTGTCCGGCCCGGCAAAATGTTGCCGCTTCACATCCTCCAGTTACAGTGACTATGACTGATGCACTGTGTCAATCGCCCATATGGACCAGAGGGACCGGCTAGAGTGCGATCGATGGGAGGAAGTGGTACGTACTTGTCGTGGTCGATGATTTCTCGAGGTATTCTTGGGTGTTCTTCTTAGCCTCAAAGGATGAGACGTTTACTCTTTTCGTGGTCTTTTGGTAGGCTTTACTGTTGAGCTCCCGGTGCATTACGAGCAATTCAGACCGATAATGGCACCGAGTTCAAGAATTCCTACTTTGAGAGTTTTGTGGTGAGGCAGTGTAGAGCACCGCTCGTCTCCATACGTCCCCAACAAAATGGCGTTGTGGAGAGGAAGAACCGCACCTTGGTCGAGATGGCGGGACGATGCTTGATGAGTACTCTACACCTAGGAAGTTTTAATGTGAGGAATTGCTCGCTTGTCATGTTTCTAATGAGTTTTTCTTGGGCACTCTTGCATCGCACTTCTTATGAGTTGAGATATGGGCGAAAACCCGGTCTCGCATTTTCGTGTGTTTGGTTGCAAGTGTTTTATTCGAAGTCCGGGAACCTAGATAAGTTCGAGTCACGATCTTGTGATGGGATCTTTACGGGTTACTCGACTTCTTCTCGTGCCTATAGAGTGCAGGCGCGAGTCTAGTAAATTGTTAGAAACACGTGAGGTGACCTTCGATGAGGCCATCCGAGGACTAGGCACGATATCTCGAGTTCCTTAGAGCGATCGAGTCCATTTTTGTGGACGATGAGGAGGATGGAGATGAGGGTTGTTTACCCGATCCAGTTCCTTCTCTTCCTCTTGAGGTGCCTTCTTCCACCGCACCTCGAGGAGATCGGCCCTTACCTTACGCTTCTTCGAAGCTAGTGGCTATGTTCCTATCTCATCGCTAATGAGGTAGAGGCCACGTCTTCATCTCACCTGGACCTCCAAGACACATTCAAAGGACCATCCTTGAGCGGATCATTGGAGACCTCTTGAGCGTGTCACACGTTCCAAAGGCGGCTTATCTCTCTTCATCTCCATTCGCCTTGTCGCCTCATTTGAGCCCAAAGACGTCTGTCATGCTCTTTCTGATGAGTCATGGACTAACGCCATGCACGAGGAATTGGAAAACTTTGAAAGGAACAAGGTCTGGTCCCTTGTTGAACCCCCTCAAGGTCACAATATCATTGGGACAAAATGGGTGTTCAAGAACAAGCAAAGTGAAGATGGGTTAGTCATTCGAAACAAGGCTAGGCTGGTAGCTCAGGGGTACTCTCAAGTTGAGGGTCTAGATTTCGAAGAGACTTTTGCCCCTGTAGCTAGACTTGAAGCCATTAGAATCCTGCTTGCCTTTGCAGCTTCTAAGGGTTTCAAGCTTTACCAGATGGATGTCAAGAGTGCCTTCCTCAATGGCCTTATTGAGGAAGAAGTCTATGTGAGACAGCCTCCTGGTTTCGAGAACCCCAAATACCCTAACCATGTCTACAGGCTTTCCAAAGCTTTGTATGGACTCAAGCAGGCTCCCAGAGCTTGGTATGAAAGGCTTAAGTCCTATCTGCTGAGCCATGGTTTTGAGATGGGTAAAATTGACAAAACCTTGTTCATCCGCCGTCTTGGCACTGATCTTCTGCTCGTCCAGATCTATGTGGATGACATTATCTTTGGCGGCTCCTCGCGTGCTCTCGTTTCCCAGGTTTCCGATGTCATGAGCTCGGAGTTTGAAATGAGCATGATGGGCGAGTTGAGTTTCTTCCTTGGCTTCCAAATCAAACAGACTCGGGAGGGTACCTTTCTTCATCAAGGCAAATACACTCGAGACCTCCTGAAGCGTTTCGACATGAATGATGGAAAGCCAGTATCAACTCCGATGGCATCTACAGCTGCTCTGGATCCAGATGAAGACGGCGAACCTGTTGATCAAAAGGAGTTCAGGAGCATGATTGGCTCTCTTTTGTACCTCACAGCCTCGAGACCAGACATACATTTCTCTGTGTGTCTTTGTGCTAGGTTTCAGGCTTCTCCTCGCGTATCTCACCGTCAGGCGGTGAAGCGCATCTTTCGGTACCTTCGAGCTACCATTGACTATGGCATCTGGTACTCTTCCTCTTCTTGTCTATCTCTTAGAGCCTTCTCCGATGCAGACTTTGCTGGATGTAGAATAGATAGGAAGAGTACTTCTGGCACTTGCCAATTCATTGGCACTTCTCTCGTCTCCTGGTCTTCGAGGAAGCAATCCGGTGTTGCGCAGTCCACTGCAGAGGCCGAGTACGTTCTTTGCGACCGATTCTTTGTAGTCAAGTGCTTTGGATGGTCTCGACCCTGCAGGATTTCGGGCTATCTATCGTCTGCGTTCCACTCTTCTGTGATAACACGTCTGCGATTTGCATTGCCAAGAACCCAGTGCAACATTCTCGGACCAAGCATATAGATATCAGATATCACTTTCTTCGAGACCATGTAGAGAAGGGTGACATTGTGCTCCAGTTTGTGGAGAGTTTGCACCAGTTGGCAGATATCTTCACTAAGCCTCTGGGCGACTCTCGGTTTTACTCTGCGGGAGAGCTTGGGGTGGTTTGTCCTTACGATTTCTTTGTGAGGGCGTTGTGCTACTACTGTATTATATTATATTATATTATATTATACGCTTACTCCTTTTCTGGTTTCATTTCTTTTAATATTTCGGGTCGAAGTCCTTCCAGCATAGGTTAGAGTGTTTCTCTTGCCACATTGCTTTGACTGCTACTTCTTGTCTTGTGTTTCTAGGATGCTGCTTATTAGCTGTCTCTTACCTCTCTAAGTAGAGCTTACTCACTTCTTATAGGTTCTAGCAGGGGTCGGGCCACCCTTGGGTAGACAGGGACGTTGTTTGCTCCTTAGTGTTTGTATAGATCGGTGATAGTCCTAGAATCATATGGGGTAGATAAGAACACGTGCGAGCGATAGTCTTCTCTATATCTTTTCTATGCTCTAAAGGACTGCCTTTTCTAGTTTACTTATCAGATTCTCGTTTTTGTTCCTTCGGTTCAGGGGGAGTTATTCTTGGTTATTCCATACTCTTAATTTTGTCATAACTCAACCTGAATTAAAAGATGCATCTCATTAAGGGAATCTGGATTTTGTACTTTTCATCAAGCATTGCATGATAATCAAATGGAGCCTTGTTTATTATCCCTTATGATCTGTTTTCACTATTTTACATCTTGCCATGATTTATGCTAAAGCGCTAGATCTATCATGACTTTTTATGTGTAGTTTAGTCTTTGCCATGCTAAGGTAATTAAAAATGCTAAACTTGAATTAAAATTGTGTCATGATAGCTCTTGAGACTAGTCAGTTGAAACTATCCTTTTATGATATTCGCCATGTCAAGTAGGTCGAGTTGAGTCCCGAATCTCATTTGAACTTTTGAGTAAGCTATGTCGGATGTTAAGAAACATGACTTATCTCTAATCATTTGGTCTAAAACTTCAAAAGCAAAAATGATCTCTTTTGTGCGAAAAACCGATCTCACCAAATCTTTCTCATGAGACGGCTTGCCATTGCACTAGGCATGAACTCGGGGAGCCTTGGATGACCTAAGATCACCTCCTTAAGTCATTGCTTGGAGTGGTCGCATAAGGCTTGGGATCTAGCACATGGCTAAAAAAAATGGTTGAAGCTCGGGAGGCGGTTGTGGATGGCACCTAGTTGAGCTTGCTTTATCGAGATAAAACCATAAAAGTCTTGAGAAAAAGAAAAATGTGCTAAAATTGCTTATTATCAAAGAGACCAAGTCTGGATAAAATGAGTCCTTCTTCAATGGTAGCTCTCTAAACTGTATTCAAGATGAGTCTTCTTGGTTCAACTTAGATTATTTGACATGGCTTGTATCATCTTTGGATATCTTTAGCTAGACTTCAATCTTGACTTATTTGACTCGCTAAAGCTGGATCATTAATCGATTATGGACTTTCTGTCTTAGCTCTTCTATACATCGATTGTCATGATCTTGATAGCATTCTTACGTGTTATGGCTTGGTGTAATACTCTAATAGTCATTTTGGATAATCTACATGGCTCCTAATGCTTAAAATGAACATCATATAGTCTTTTCCTCCCTTTTCTACATATTGATGATTTTATTGCCAAAGGGGAGAATGATTGTGAGAAAAGCCTTACGAAGAAAAGCCTTGAGTTTTGTGCGAAAATTGCTCTTTCATCTCATCTCAAGTCTTTCTCTTTTGTCAACTTGGTCTTGAGCTTAATTGCACTTGTTTAGACCTTGGTTGTTGGAATCTCAAACTCATCTTATGCTTTTGGTAATTGTCAATATACTCATCAAGGGGAGATTGAGAGACCATGTGAGAGGTCCTCCACTGAGTGATGAGTATTTGACAAGTGTGTTGATTAGATTGAGAGTTGAGGTTTTTGGTTTGGGACTTTTTCGGTCGAGTCGGGAAATCGGAACTACATCATGTGTATGGAGCGGAAGTTCGATTAATCAGAACTCTGGTGTTGGAAATAGGATCTTCCGATTTTCCCGGTTTTGAGTTAATTTGAAGGAAATCGGAACTTCCGCACAAGGGGTAGCGAGTGTCCGATAATTCGACATTGAGTGTTCTCTCGAGATATCAAATCGAATTAAATTTCGGAAAGTCGGTTGTTAGGATATCGGAAGTACCGCATGTTGAGCGGAACTTCCGATATTTCGACAATGCGGATGTTCGAAATCGGAACTTCATTTGTGGTAAGTCTTGAACTTCCGATTGTGTCCGTAATGCGAGTAGAAGGTTAAATTGTGATTTTGATTTTGTATGAGTTTGAGTCTTATACAAATGTTGATGCTATGATATTGTGCAATGCTATGTGATGTGTTTTTGTCTGTGTTGACTGCAGGGCATCAAGATGGAGTCGTGGCGAGACACGTGGACCGGACTAGGCGCAGGAGGCGTTGAGGTCAGAACGGTCGGGATGTGTCGAAGACGGCGTGAATCTTGAAGCGGTTGCGAGTCGTGCACAACAAGGTGTACGGGAGGCTTCCAGAAGGTGCGCAAGGGGCGAAAGGGTCTTTTCGCAAAGCGGCAAAAGTGGAGGCGGTTCCGTTCGGGTGTAGCGGGCTTAATGGGTTGGAGGCCCATTAACAGAGGCTATAAATAGGGGAGAACCCTGGGGTTAGGGTTAGACCTTTTGATAGAAAATTAGGGTTAGCTCTAAAAAGGGTGTGTGTTGCCTTTTTAGAGTTTGTTGGTTTTGAGAGAATGAATCAAATCTCTTGTAATCTTTCCTCTGTGTTTCCACTTGTAAACGTTTGATGTCTATCAATGAAACTCGAGTCTTTGATTACATGTATATGCCTCTTTTATTCCTCTCTGTTCATGTTGAATATCTAGGGTTTTGGCATATCTTTTGTTTCGTTTTATGAAATAGCATGAAACTTCATATCTAGAATCGTTTTGGTATTGCTATTACTTCCTCGCCGGTGATAGGATCGACGGGTCCACCTGGCGGTGAGGTCAAGAGAAAGCCGGCGATGAGTGAGCTGCGACGATGAAACGGCCAAGCGTAAAGAGTGGGCTGAAAAGCAGTGGTGGGTTTCGGCCCATCACTATTTAGAGATTTTAAATAAGTTTTTCTTTTTAGAAAATACTAAAAATTCAAATGGCAATTAGAAAATAGCAAATGCACTCGAAAAAATTCTAGAAAAATCTAGAAAATATATCTAAGCACATTGAATCCAAATAAAATAATTTTGATAATAGTTGATGTTGGAATTAATCATATTAAATTGTTTTGCTTTTGAAAATCTATATTAAGATTTATTTTAATTCAAATAAAACTTTCTTTTCTCTATACTTTCTTCTCTCTATGCTTTCTGTCCGTGTTCTCTCTCTTCTTCTCTTCAACCAAACACTATCTTGAACCATCTGGTACCATCATATTCATGCAACCAAATAAAATCTTAAATTATTTCATCCCACTAACCAAACACATAAGTTGTACTGTACCATCCATGGTCATCTCATCCATCCTGTACAATCACATCCCATTCGCCCTAGTTTACCCGCCAAACACATATGTACAATAGTGTGACGTCAGCTATCTATAAGTCTTGACACGTATAGCTCGAGATGATGTACAAGAGAGGGGGAGCGTAGAGAATTGGGTCGTCTCTCAGGCAGTAGTGGACTGTAACACAAGAAATATGACACATTGTATATGAAGAAGTTGTTTATAGAGATATGTAAGAAAGACAACCTATTATAGAATATGTCTTTAATGTTGTCTATAGATGACATAGAGTGATATTATATACAATAGTTGTCTATACCATTGTGCATACCCTAACAGCGCAGTCTACTGCTGCAATCCGTGTATGTTCTATGATGCCACTACTACAATTTAAGTAACATATTTTCAAATAGGCAAAATTGGCTACAAGACATTACGATTTCGTGTCATTGGTTGTTGGACACCTAAATTTTGTGTCTTTACCGAAATACACTACAATTTTGTGGCTCTTTGTTGTAGAACATTGATGCTATTATTATATCATTTTTGTGCGATAGAGGAGAGCGAATTTTTTAGAAAAGACTCTGGTGCCCCTGACCAGTCTCGACCCCATCCCCATTCAAACCCCTTCTCCCCAAACCAAGCTAGGGTTAGGGGGAGGCATCGCGTCTACCACACCTCCTTCCTCAATTAATGCGGCCAAACACAACACCTCACCACTAGCTCCTTATAATGATGACCAGATCCAGCGCTACCTCTCCATCCCATGCATCCTCTCCACTGATCCCCTGCTACTGCTCCTCTGTCAAGCTCATCCCCGGTGGTGATCTGTCTCCCCACGCTCGCAAGCTCCCCTCCTTTGCCTCCCCTTCTTCCGCCTCTCTATTTGCAAGGATGTACAAGATTAACAGAGGGAAATCTACAGATGTAGTAACGACTAGATGTTGCAATGATTTTGTGAATTGCATGTGGTTGTGTTTGTCAAATGGTTTGTAAAATTCTTGAGGTTGTACTAATGGAAGCATGATCATGAATTTGTTTGTGTCAAATTTATTAATTCAATGCACTGTGAAATTGTAAGAATTTGTGCATATGTTCATGAACTTGGTTTGTGAATTCAATGCACTGTGAACGCTTTTCAGTTCCCCTATTCCTTGCTAATTTCGTAGTGCCTTTCTGACAGTATACGGGTAGGCTACACTAGTTGGTAATTCAAAAAAAATATCACATAAATCCGGATGTCATGCAAGCAAGAGATCATAGATTGTTACCACCAGATACGTAGTGCAGCGGAAGAAGAGTTGGAGCAACCGAATACAACGTAGAGCACGTCGATGTAGTGGTCGTAATCGATCGTCCAGCGTTGTTGTCAATCGAACATCTCCTCCACCAATCAATCGCGTCCATTGTGAAGTCGTGGATCGTCCTTTAGCGCAACAAGAACTACAGTAGCGCCTCTATGGTATTCGCACGTCCAGTGATGGAACATCGTACGCCGGTGTGCCAACACCATCTTGCACAGTAGGGCTCTCGAGAAGATAACGGCTAGGGTTTCGGTGGAGCAACTCACATTGTCTGTCACGTCCCTCTCTAATGGCCTCATGCTTCCTCTTATATAGAGCCCATGACGGATCCTATCCGAACACATTTGTTCCAACCTGTTAATTCTGTGACCTGGTAGGTTCAAGTGTCATCGGTTGTGACTCGAAAACACTTTTTTGACCACAAGTCGTTGCAGTTCCTAGCAGGACATAACGATTCCCAAATACACATAAATTATATCGGATGAACCTTAATACAATATGATCTACAACCAGGTCCTTATCACTTATGACCAGCTTGTATCTCTATACGACCAGATCATATTTAGTCAAGACCAGTTCGTAACTCCTTACGACTAGTTTATGACCACTTAGTGATTATGTTCGACCAGTCTACGACCAGTTCGTATCTCCATACGACTAGTCCGTATCTGTTCGAACTAAACGACCCGCCTGTGTATTCTCCCTTTGTCATATGATATCTGGTTGAACTCCATTTGAGATAATTTATCATTCATGAACTGTTCAATACTTTCTCTATCAAGTATCGGATAACTTCATGCGGTCGACTCTTCGACCACTAGTGGCATGACCATTCACTTTCTTTATTCGACCACATCGAGGGCCAAAGATATCTCTCCTGTTATGTTAACTACCTTTATAACTACCCAGTTACGGAGTAGTGTTTGGCAACCCCAAAGTGCACTATTACATATGTAGAAAACCATGCTGAAATCAGGTCTAAGGATTATACATCATCATTGTTTGAGACAAATTGATGACACATAAAATCATAACAATCTCAATAGTATCTCAAGGTGGGTCAATCCAACATCATGTTCTCTAATATGTGTTCACATTATTTATTTGATATCTCTATATCTATGGCCGGTGAAACATGGTTATCAATCAATACATGTGTTGGTCGATAAGTCACTAGTATTCCAACCAGGGATGCATTTAAAACGACATCATATAAGTTAAAGAGCTTCACCAACAAGTCACATACTTGTTAATCTTTGTAACTGATGATTCATTCAAGGAACAAAATAACATTTCTTCTATAACTCGTAAACATAGACATTATACAATCATCTCTATGATTGCCTCTAGGGCATATCACCAACAGTCTCCCACTTGCACTAGAGTCAATCATACAGGGATCTAATACACATGGCTCTTGTGTGCACCTCATGCTTGGGTTGCGGCAGAGGCTTTGTCAATGAATCGGTAATATTCAAATTCGTGTGCACTTTGCATATCTTCACATCACCTGTTTCAACAATTTCACGAATAATGTGATATTATCGAGGTATGTGTTTGGACTTTTGATGCATTCTAGGCTCCTTTGCTTGTGCAATGGATCCATTGGACCGGAAACACTAGCAACCACATCCAGTTCATTAATGAACTTCTTAATCCATACGACTTCTTTTGCAGCTTCGGAAGCCACAATGTACTCAGCCTCTGTTGTGGAATCAGCAACTGATCCTTGGTTGGAACTTTTTCAGCTCACTACTTCTCCATTAAGACAAAACACAAACCTAGACTGCGATCTAAAATCGTCCTTGTCGGTTTGGAAGCTAGCATTGGTGTAACAATTTACGATCAGCTCTTTCTCACGACCATAAACAAGGAATGCATCCTTAGTCCTTCTCAAATACTTAAGGATATTCTTGATTGCTATCCAGTGATCTTCACCTGGATCTGATTGATATATGCTTGTAACACTTATAGCATACAACACATCTGGTCGTGTACATAGCATGACATATATGATTGTAACATCCCAATTTTTTGAGCTTTAAAAAAACTCTTAAATAGTTAGTAGTTGGAAAATTCACCCTTAGGATTTTATTTGAATTTTAATAAAGTTTAATATGGAATTTTAGTATCAAAATAATTTAATATGATTAATGTCAACATCAATAATTGTCAAAACTATTTATTTGGATTATATGGGCTTGGATATATTTTCTAGATTTTTCTGAGTTCATTTGCAATTTTCTAATCGTCATTTGCATTTTTTGTGATTTCTAAAAAGGAAAACTAGTAAATCTCAAAAAAGTTCATGGGCCGAATCTTCCATGACCCGGCCCATTCTTATTCCTTTCGACCCACTTCCGCGCAGCCGCACCAGCTCGCTCCCTTGTTCCTCTGCCAAGTGGGCCCCACCCTTCGTCGTCCTCCTCACCTTTATTTTCACCGTGTCCGAGTCGCCTTGGACCACCATGGCTGCTGTGTCCGAGTTCCATCCGACAACGGCATATCCAACAGAAGAATCCTTCGGTGATATGATTTCTAAATCCGTTGTAATCCCACAACCGATTCTACTCCTTATCTCCTTCCAAATTCATTTGAATTTCCTTATCTCGTCTCATATCTGATTTGGACTCCGCCGCCGATACGCCACCCTGGACTCGCCTGTGACCTATAAATAGCACCCCAAGGTTCACCTTCTTGCCCTGATCCCTAAACCTCAAGCCGCCGCACCTATAGACCCTAGCGCCGGCGCAATCGAAGAATTAGGGTTTTCAACCGAAACTCGTTTTCTTCTAATGTGCCACCGTTCTTGCTGCCTCATCGTCGTCAACCACGCCATTGTCTTCGCCGTCACCAAAGCTACCTCCAACACCCCTTTACGACCACGAGACGTCACTGGTGTTCGTCGCTGACAACTGCCGCACCTGCTTCGCCGCTTCGTCACCAATTTCGGCCAACTCCGACGACCTCCTGTGCCAATACCAGTACCAGTATGTGCACAATAACCTATTCTACTCAGTGTGCACATCCGCCACCGGCGAAGCACCACCGTTTGCCATTATTGAACGAACCCGAGCCTCGTCGTCATCTTGTCGACGTGTCGTGCCACCTCATCGGCCACATCAACACGTGAGCATATTTGTTGTGCCACATCAACTCGTGGGCACACGTGCCTGCCACCTCACTTGCCACATCAACTCGTACGACCCGCGTGTCTGTTCGGTCATCCGCGTCAGCGCTTGTGTGTCACATTTGAACCCTAACCCAGATCCGATCTGGTGTAAACCCAGTCTACCATACACCGTGTCTATGCCATGCGGGGTCCACCAGCCAGATCACTGTGTTGTGAACCTGTAGAACCTTCGACGACCAGGTAGTCATAACCTTCTACGACCTTGCAGTCGAAACATTCCGACCAGGTAGTCGAAACTTCCTTCCGAGCACGCGTAGTCGAAAACAATGAACAATACCTAAATTCTTTTTTGAGTATTTTCTTTATATTTATAACTTCTAGAAACCATGTATTCTTTATCTGAACTCCGATCGGGACTATTCAAATTCCTACATTCATCTAAATTTGAGCTCTATTTTTTAAATCTTTATTTAATTTTTGGAGTTATTTTCCTCACTATTTTTATTTATTTGTTTCGTTTGCGAGTAGACGCTGATACTTCGGGGAAGTTTGAAGAAGAAGGAGTTCACCAAGACCAATACCAGTATCAAGATTTATTCCAAGACAAGTTATACCTTTGATCATGTTGAACTCGGTTTTTAAAACTACTTTGATTCGAAGTACTGTATTCTATTTTAAATATTTATTTTAATGATTTTGGGTGTAGTTATTAATCCTAATTGTTTATATCCACCTTGCTTATTGTAATATCATGGTCTTTTATCACCCCAGGTTGGTTCATTATTTAGTTGGTATTATCATAGCACCAACGTAGGTTGGTTAGACGAATAGTATTGCTTAGCCATGCTACGAATCACACATATAATTTGAGTTGCAATTATAAATTTGACTAAGTGACTATGGAACTTTGTGTAAAACTGTGTGTTATGTGTTATTACTTTGTGATAGCATATGTTGCACTTAACCAACATGGTGGGAAAGGTTTTGGACTAAGACTGGTGGTGGATACTAAGTGATATAGTGGAACTTTGAGAATGATAATGATAATCTTTGTGGCATAGTTAGAAATTGAAAGTTTTGCCTTGGTCAATTAAGGATTTAACTTTGTGCGCCATTGAACTGAGCCTTACTATACGACCACATGCCTGGTATGAGACAAGCCTAGCTTAGCAAGTTATGGATTCTCGATATTGACAACTCAGATTGTAGATTAGGAGCTCAGTGATGGGTGGAGGTGTGGACTTCCAGGTAGATCACATCACAGGATGGTTCGTCGCTTCCCTGTCCAACGGTGTGTGTTGTACCAAAGCACTATGTATGGGTTGTACGATGGTAAAGCTAAAGAATCTAGGCCTACCAATATGAGTTAATAGAGTATTTTGGTGATTAATGACTAATCTATTTGTGAAATTAACACTTTAATCGTTATACCTATTGTTTAGTCTCAATTGGATAAAAAGGTGAAAATAAAAGAGGTATGAATTTGACACCATATTCCTATATCTTGTTGCATTCATCGGATCCAAAATATAAGTTAAACTCCACCAAAAGTCTAACTTGGATATGTGCATATGTTCTTATTACACATTCGTGTATGCACACAATTAGGGGGAGTTCATTCTATGTTTTGTGGTTTCATGAGTATTTATCCATATTTCTTTATCCACATATATTTGGGATATCTACTTTGAAACGTACCATTAAGTATATAAAACTTGTGTAGTAAATATATACTCATATGTCTTTATATTCAATTACTTACAAATTGTGATAGTTGTCATCAATTACCTTAGAGGGAAAGATTGAAGTATCTTGACCCACCATTATGAGTTAATGGTATGTTGTGATAATTAATGACAATCACATTATGGACTAACATTTTCATGAGTTTGTGAAATATGTTGAGTCCCATGATGATGGAGGCTTTGGATGACATCATGAGTTGATTGTCATCAAGTCAAAGTTCAAGAAGAGGATGCATTATGTGTTGATGCATACTAAGATCACGAAGAGGAGATGATCATGAGTTGATCATCAAGTCAAGTGAAGAAGAACATCATGTGTTGATGATATTCAAGTCAAGATTCGGGATGAATGATGCCATTGTAACACCCTGGCTATTCGGAAGCCAAGATGCCACCTAAGGATACAACATATGAACAATTTATGGAATAAGATTCAATATGCATCTATCCAAATATCAATAACAGGATAACGAGGTGAAAGCAGCCAATACATCAGTGGCGAATAATCAAGAAACTAATCATGGAACGACATGACATGAAGTTTAAACATTACTTATCTGATCCATCTCTCATCAAGGAATATCAAAGCTGAAACCATTAATGAAATTATCAAGTAATGTTCTGTGTGCAACGTGTTGGTCTACTCCCTTCCCAAAATCATCAACATCAGGGTGGATCACCTAAATAACATTGAAAGCAAGGGTGAGTCGAAACTCAGCAAGTACCATATTAGAATAATCAATCAAATAGTAGACAAATCAATCCAATTGAATTATGAACAAATCTTGCATCACATACATGATTGAATGGAATGAATACATGAATGGATGGAATGAAAGAATGCATTGAAGGAATGGACTAATCACGACTTATACGGTATAGCGAGTGTAACACCGTCGGTGTTCACTTAAAGTTACCGTATGAAGAACGTTTCATACGGTGTCCAACGTGGCCCACATTGGAATGGTGGATCACACGTACCCATTCGGAATTGATGGGTTTTCAAATGCCCATCTTTGGAATTGATGGGTCTTTCAAATGCCCATCTTGGAATTGATGGGTCTTTCAAAATTCCACTCCGTGGACGGAAATTAAAGCATGTATGAATGGAATGAAGCAAGTAATATGAATGTCATCATCTTTTCTCAATTATCAATTTGAAACATATCAACATCATGAACAAGTGCAAGAACATACACGTATGCATCACATTATCATGCATTCAATTGAAAACACCACAAGTTAATATGCAATACTTATGCATCTTTGGAATATGAATGTTGAGTAACCGTTGATTGAAAACATGAATCATAGAAACATTAGCATGAACACAAACACATCACTCATCAACGTAAAGGATTCAATGTACTTGCCTTTCGCGTTGCGACGCTAGCAAGCAATGAAGATGTCCCCACACGCGATGCCTCACCGCCTACACAAGTGTTCCCGAAATAAGAACAACGTGGAAATACATTGCTACCGGTGTTCTACAATATCTCCTGACTACCCAATATACCGCACAGACCCGAATTGAAAATAAACTATACTGACGATTTCATTCTTCCGATCAGCGATGCGAGAAAAATCATAATTAAATATTCGTAACTCATAATTAATTGAAACCAGTGCTCAAATAATCTTAACGCACCAGGATACAAAACTCTAGTTGGTGGAATCCTTTGATTCGGCCAAAACATTAGCCTAAACAACGATTGAAAATACTAACAGATATCGCCTGATTTGAGCGATGGTAAAGAAAATGGCGTAACTTTTATTCTACTGATCCAATAGAGGTGATCTGTATCAACTTGGAAATATAATTTAAATGGCTACAATAACCTATTTGGGTGGGAGTTCTGAATCTGACTGTAACTAGATCAAAACCGACGAGTAACCTCGGTCTCCAAAATCTCGATGCATGAGTAGTGTGCGGTTAAAAATTTATATCTCCTAAACCACAGGGTGGAATCTCGTGATCTCGGTACCAAAAGAAAGCTAAGGAAACCAGGAACATAACTCTAGGAGACGAAAACCCGAGATTCGGCCTCTACGTAATTCATAATGGCCCGACAAGAAAATCTGCAAAACACCTCGGTATCTGGACAGTCATTGTAAAACTACCATATCTCCTAAACCGTAACTCCAAATCAGATGATCTCGGTGCCTAAAGAAAGCTAAGATCAAGGGCTACAACTTTCTGAGAGGTGGGAAGATCAGAAAACGTACGGAACTTACCCAAATCTTACGAACAAGTTTGGCGCACGATAGGGAGGAGGGTGGCGGCCGGTTGGAGAGGGGGAGGAGGGGGTGGCGGCTTGGGGAGGGGAGTGGGGAGAGAGAGGGGATAGGCTAGGGTTTGGGGATGAGGAAAAAAACCCCCCTTGGCTGGCCCCCTCATGGGCCCCTGGGTGCGCGGCCTGACCAGTTGTCGGAAGATCGCTGAAAACCCCCCGCCGATTCAGGAAATTTCAGTTCTTGTTTGCATTTTCCCTCCCCAGCTGCTTTTCTAATTACCCGATCCGAATCCGGGGTATTACAGCCATTATGTGTTGATAAGCATCAAGACAAGATCCCGAAGTGAAGGAATCCATAATGTGTTGATGGAAGGCTCGTGAATGAGTTGATGCATATCCAAGTCAAGAACTTGGAGTAAAGAAAACCATCATGTGTTGATAGAAGTCAAGGAAGGATACATCATGGGTTGATGTGTATAAAGTCAAAGACTCAGACTTCAAGTAAAGATATGCATCATCAAGTTTCAAGTGAGTGTGCAAGGCAAATGTATGACTAGCTAGGGCTAAAGATGTGTTCCTAGTCTTTTACTGGTCTTGGTGTTTGGTTGAAGACTGGATTGCTACCATAGGTTGTCGTACTATTAAGAGGGGTCTTGTCTAGTAGCTTGGGTCTCATCTTGTGTTGATAGCGCAATCTCGCTTGTTCTAGCTCACCGTGGCATGATGCTATTATTTACGAATGTGTTTTGCAAATAGCTGGGGCTCATGCGTTTAATCCTTATATCATGTGACTATACTTTGTAAATGTGTTTTGCAAATGGTTGAAGTCCATGTACTTACTCCTTATGGCATGATCTAAGTTTTCAAATGTGTTTTGTAAATTGTTAGGGTTCATGCATTGTCTTGTTTTGAGCTTTTGGAAAACGGTTTTGAAAATCGGTATGACCGATGTTGATAAGCGGTACTACCGCAAGTCGAGTGGTTTGATACTCTCTCAAAAATCGATATTTATATGGCAGTACATATTTTTCAGAGAGCATGTTTTTCGAGTGGTTTGATACTCTCTCAAAAATGGAACGACCGCACTTCAACCGTGGTACTACCTCCGGTCGGTAGTACCGATATGTATATGGCAGTACGAATATTACAGAGAGTGTGTTTTTGGGAGTTTTGATCTCCCTTGAATCGATATGACCGCATCCCTTGAGCGGTACTACCGGAGTGCGGTAGTACCGATATTTACATGGTGGTACGAGTTTTCCAGAGAATATGTTTTTGAGAAATCTTGAGCTCTGCAAAATGATAGCTCCGTTCTAGCCGAGCGGTACGACCGTGATCTGGTAGTACCGATTTCTAGTTGGCGGTAGTACTACAACTTTATGTGTAACGACTAGTTCAGAGCATTAAATGCTACTGTTTCGACCGTTGAGCCGAAAATTAGTAGTACCCGGTTTCAACAGCGGTACTACCGCAAATCCGGTTTTTCAGGATGTTGGTTTCAACGGCTAGTTTTTGTGGTAGGGGCTATAAATACCCCCTTGGCCAGTTGTGAAACAAACATTTGGCACTTCATTTCATTCTATTGAGCTAGTGTGAGCTTCTCCTCTCAATTGTGCATGTGTTGCACCTTGTGAGTAAGGAGAGAGGTCTCTAATTGCTTGTGTTGCATCTAGAGTTGGATTTCGTATACATTTAAGCTTGTACATTCGTTGCACATGGTGAGAGTCAAGTAAGAGGCTTGAGTTGCTACTCTTGGAGTTTGCCGACTCCTAGGCGACGTTGGAGGCTTCGTGCCCGGTGATCTCTTCAAAGAATTAAGATTGTGAAGATGTCAAGCGTGGTGTGAAGGTTGGAGCTCACCTACCCGGAGCGGGAAAGAGCTACCACTAGTGGATTTGAGGTGTTTGACTTAATTCGTAGAGCCAGTCCAATTAGTTTGGGCTTATCTCAACGTGGATTAGGAGAGACCGGCAAGTCTCTGAACACCACGGTAAAAAGTCCTTGTGTCATTGTGGTTTGTTCTCTAGTGATTTACTTTATAAAATTTACATTCTTAGAATTAAATTGCTTACATGTCTTTGTATATTTGCTATCATTGACATAGTCTTATATTGTTAGTGCACTTAGTGAGATTAGTTGTTTTAGGTCTTAATTGTGCAAAACCGATTTGACTTACTCTTTCGCATTAGAAATCAATTTTATCCAAAAGATTTTTAAAACCTCCTATTCGCCTCCCTCTAGTCGGCCTCCACAATCTTACAAAAGCACACCGGGAGAGTCAATGTTTGAGATGAAGTTTATGAAATGTTTTGTTATGATTAGTGATTGCAACACTGGTTATATCTTGTGGGTAAAGTGTACAACATCTGCAGAGTGTTAAGCAATTTATTCGAATAGCCGTGTCCGCGGCCATGGACATACTCGGGGATTTCACACAAGGGTTAGAATTTCACAAAACATTTAGGATGGGAGCTGTATGATCTAAGTCATATGGCTATGTTAAATAATTTGATTAGGATTGGTGTCTTTGTGAAAACAACTGTTAAACTATTACTGTTTATTTATTTTAAATATGTTCTCAATCTATTATTTGTATTCAATTGCAAATGTTGCTTCATGCAAAATAGCCACAGAAGCCAATCCTTTGGAATATGTCATCATCTATAAATTGCATTATGTGGTATGATTTGCGAGTACGGTTGTGTACTCATGCTTGCTATAATTAATCAATAAAAGTGGAGGAGTCTTCGCCTGCCTTTGAGGAAGAGTTCTACAAAGGTGATGATCGTTAGATCTTGATCCAAGTCGGTTGCCTGTGGTGAATTGATGGGATTCCGCTGAAGTTTATTTGTTTCGCTGCTTATTTAATTATTGTTAGCCCTGGAGGTTTAATAAATGTAAACTCAACCATTAGTTCAAAACACTTATTTGTTATTCAGATTAATTGTTTATGATATTATTCGTCTTGTGTGGATCGATATTCATCAATGTTGATAATGTGTGCACTAGCGTGATCCTGGACTAGTACAGAATACACGGAGGGTCCAAAATTGCATTTTTTGATCCCGACAATGATAGATCCAATAGCCGAAGTATATGAGATTCTATTCATTTTGTCTCGCTTATCAGTGGTCGTAGGACACTGATTTTTGCTAAGATTAATTCCATGTGACATGGGAAAAAAATCTTTCTTGGAATCTTGCATGTTGAACCACTTCAACACCTTGTAGTATACATATCTTGGCTTAATCCAATTAGCCTTTTAGATCGAATATATGTTGCATAGATCTATCCCTATAGATCTTTATGCCTAGAATATATGTTGCAATTCCTAAATCTTTCATTGAGAACTATTTCTTAATGAAGTTTTAACAGATTTAAGCATTGGAATATCATTTCCGACAAGTAGTATGTCATCCACGTACAATATCATAAACATAAGCTTACTCCCACTAACGTTCTTGTAAACACAAGGTTCTTGTTCATTTTTTATGAAGTCAAACCCTTTGACCACTTCATCAAAGCGAATGTTCCAACTCCAAGATGTTTGCTTTAATCCATAAATGGATTTCTTAAGCTTGCATACCTTTCTAACTTCCTATGGATCGATAAAACCTTCAGGTTGTGTCATGTACATATCCACATTTAGGTTTCCATTTAAGAAAGCCATTCTGGCATACATTTATCATATCTCATAATTAAAATATGCAGCAATAGCTAGAATGATCCAGATAGATTTAACCATAGTGACAGATAAGAAGGTTTCATCATAATCAACACATTGAATTTGTTTTAAACCCTTTGCAACCAGTCGTGCCTTATGAATGTGAACATTTCCATCCATATCTATCTCTTAAAAAAATCCATTTACACTCAATGATTTTAACACCATCAGGTGGATCAACCAAGTTCCAAACTTTATTGTCATACATGAATTTTATATCGGATCTCATGGCTTCAAGCCATGACTCAGAGTCTGGGTCCACCATCGTTTTCTCATAAGTTTTAGACTCATTATTATTCAATAATAAAATATCATGCCCATACCTTATAGGCAATTACGTGATTTTTTTGATCTACATGGGGCTGATGCCTTATCTACAAGTTCTGCAATATTTTGTTCATCATGTAGATGTTCAGTAGGGGTTGGAATATTTTTATATGTTTCTCAAATTTCTTTGAGTTGCATCTTTCTCCCGCTAACTCCATTAGAAAGAAATTCTTTCTCCAAAAAGATATCATTTCGGGCAACAAACACTTTGTCATCATCCTACTTACAAAAGTAATGTCTTTTAGTTTTCTTAGGAAACCCCACTAAGAAGCATTTATCTGACTTGGGTGTGAGTTTATCAGACGTCAAATATTTTACATAAGCCTCACAACCCCAAATCCAAAGAAAAGACAATCCAGGACACTTTCCGATCCATATCTCATATAGTGTCTACTCTACCATTTTTTATGGAACATTATTTAAAGTGAAAGCTGATGTTTCTAGAGCGTATTCCTAGAAATATAATGGAAGATCAAATTCGCTCATTATTGACCGAACCATGTCTAACAAAGTTCGATTCTGTTGTTTAGACACCCCATTCCATTGAGGCATTCCCGGTGGAGTAAGTTGTGGAACAATTCTATATTTTTTTAGATGATCACCAAATCATTGGCTCAAATATTCACATCCACGATTTGATCATAGATATTTAATTATCTCACCAAGTTGATTATGTACTTCGTTATGAAATTCTTTGAACATTTCAAAGGATTCTAACTTATGCTTCATCAAGTAGATGTATCCGTATCTACAAAATTTATTGGTAAAAGTTATGAAATTGTTGGACCGAAAAGGCGACTAGAGAGGGGTGAATAGGAGTATGCTCACTTTTTCATAAATAATTGATTCAATAAGATTTTGCTCCAGTAGATATGGAAGCTATGAAAATCAATATACCAGTACAGCGGAAGACTAGTATTGAATCCAATTTAACCCCCTAAGCAAAACAACTAAAATCAACACAAGCTCAAGAAACTCAGTGCTGGGCGGTTTGACCGCTGGGTCAATGGCGGTTTGATCGCTGACACCTGGCGGTCTGACCGGTGGCCTTGGCGGTCTGACCGCCGGCCTGAAGAACAGAACAAAACAGCCCGACGAGCGAAGTTGCAAATAGATGTAACTTTTGATCTAAAACTCCAAACTAGATGAAACTTGGAACACACCTTCTCTATGATGTAAGGAACCTATTCCAATCGAAGATTGTGAAAATTCTTGGAAGAATTACGATCTTTTTCCGTTTGAGACGAGGAATGTTCAAAACCGAGTTAAAACGAAAATTAGATCCAAAATCTTGCTCGTGGGTGATTGATGATCAAGATGATCCTAGATATGTTCCCACATGTCATAGCAAGCCAGATCACGTGAAGAAATCAAGCAAAAACTCACGGATCAAAGAAAGACTCAAAATCATCAAATAAAGAGAAGGAAAGCAAACAGACAAAACTTTGATCAAACTTTTCCTTGGATTGATTTGATATGATTTGGGTTTACAGCCACTCCATCATTGGAGGCCAATGCTCTTTCCAAGAGCATGAAAATCAAATAAAAAATCTCTAGAACCCTAGCCTTCACAAAACCTCTCCCTAAGCAAATTAGGGTTTCAAACAATAAAAGAGGCGAAGAGGGGTGCAGCCACCTCCCTTCTCTATTTATAGTGGAGGCTTAAACCTTCTAGAAGTTTGACTCAATTGGGCTCCCGTTAAGGCCTAAAATAAACGGGTCACACACGCACGCATTTTAATGCGCCGTCTTTATCGCCTCTTGACCTAATCAACTTCACCTTGCGCCACAGGTTGGCTAATAGGTCACCCTTGTCCATCTTGCACCACGCTTGAGTTCATTGACCTCACCCGGCATTGTCGATTGTTCTGGACCTCAGCTCTCCAAGCCTAATCCCGATCATTCTCGCCGTTGACCGTCGTTGACCACCAATCAACCTGCACAACAATAGACAAGCAAACCGAATTTGGGAACAAGTTCTTCACAACTTGACCCATGTTAGTCAAAACATGCATCATGCAACACATCTGCACTGAACCCCATGACTTTGACCTAACAACCAAACATCGCTGCCACGAAGGACGGCGATTCAAGTGAAAACCGATCAGACCGCCACCATGGCCGGTCAGACCGCCAGTTGGGACTTAGCTGAAAACAGCCCGTGAAATTCTGAAACCTACTGGAAATTTAAAACGAATAAAACTTTTGACTGACGACTCCAAAAATTATGAGATCAAGTGCAATAGAATTCCCTCTGTTGCCTTCTACCTCTATTTTTGGCCTAGCTCAAAGTACCACCTTTAGAAATAGGCCGTTCCGACCACCCCTATGGCCGGTCGGACTGCCATTGGCCGGTCCGACCGCCAGGGGTGGCCGGTCCGACCGCCCTATGGCCGGTCTGACAGCATGCCAATCGTTGCCGAAAACACGTGAAACGACAAATTAACGCCATTGCCAATTGTCACATCATCCTAAGATCAGGAGCATATCCCCATGATATCCACAGAAATACTAAAAACCACCTCTGGTCGTAGTGCTCATTGGTCCACATACATCTGAATGTATTACGACCAGTAGGTCACTTGCCCTCTCATCTCTAGTCGTGAAAGGCACCCTTGTCATCTGGCCAAGTAAACAATATTCACATGTTTCAAATGATTCAAAATCATATAAGTTTAGAGGGTCATCTTTATGGAGCTTCATCATGTGCTTCTCATTTATATAACCTAGACGATAATGCCAAATAAAAATAGGATTCAAATCATTACGTCGAAGTCTCTTAGCATTAATGTTATAGATAGGCATATCCTGAAGATTCAAAATATACAATCCATTCACCAATAGAGCATAGCCACAAAGCAAATTTTCAAAATAAATTGAACACAATTGTTCTTTATTCTGAACTTATAACCTTTTGCTCCTAAACATGAAGCAGAAATAATATTTTTGCTTAAGGCTGAAACATAATAACTATTATTTAATTCCATAACTAATCCTAAGGGTAAAACTAATGGCAAAGTGTCAATAGCCAATACATCAACTCTTGCTCCATTGCCCACACGAAGATCAACCTCGCCTATTGCCAAACTTCTACTCCCTATCAGTACCTGCATCGAATTGTAAATGTGAGCAAACGATCCAGTATCAAATACTCAAGAACAGGTCGGAGAAGTGGCAAGATTAATTTCTATAACATTTATACCTAAACGGGAAGTCTTACTTCTTTTGTTCCTTTTCATTTCTGCCAAATACTTCTTGCAATTTCTCTTCCAATGCCTAATCTCATGACAATGGTAATATTCTGTGTCAGGCTTAGGACCTAGCTTAAGCTTAGCCTTGAGACTCTCGACCTCATCTTGAGTCTTTCTTTTGCCTTTTCCCTTTCCTTGAGACTTACCCTTCTTCTTGAAGCTAGTAGTATTTTGAACCATCATCACATGATTAGAACTTTTCTTGATGCTCTCCTCGGCACCTTTAAGCATGCCATGCAACTCGGTCATTGACTTCTCCATACCATTCATATGAAAATTCAATATAACTGGCTCAAAGCTCGCAAGGAGCGATTAGAGAATCACATTAGTAGCCAACTCTTATCTAAGGGGAAAACCAAACTTTTCTAACCTCTCAATGTGACCAATCATCTTGATTACATAAGGACTGACCGAGCTACATTCTGACAGCCTACAAGAAAACAATGTCTTGGAGGTATTGAACCTCTTTGCCCTTGTTTGATCCTGGAACATACCTTTCAGACCCATAGTCATATTGTAAGCGTCTGTGGTATCATATTGCTTCTGAAACTTAGAGTTTATGGTAGCAAGCATAAGACAGTGCACATCGACTGCGTCATTGCAATGCTTCTCATAAGCATTCTTTTCAGTACAAGTAGCATCAGCATTTGGTTCCTCGGAACATGGACTCTCTAGAACATATTCCTTCTTTTCTTGTTTGAGAACAATTATTAGATTACGAAACCAGCCAATGAAGTTGGTTCTATTTAGCTTTTCTTTCTCAAGAAGATCACAAGTTAAAAGTAGGTGCGCATGAAGTATTAGGTGCCATGATCTACAGTAGAATATATGCAAAAATCAACATTATATTTATGTAAGATCTTCTATCTAACACTTTAATAAAACATACCCCCACTATATGTTTTTCGACCAGTTTTCCCCTAACTTCATATAGTGGGTTCAAGATCCATATATCATTAAATCCTAGTGAGCTTTGGCATCACTGTTAGAAACCTAGTGATTTAGATAAGCAACCATTTGCTAATCATATCTCATATGACTCTTGTTTGTTATGTGGCATCTCTATGCCCTGGCAACCAACATTATGTCCTAATGCCCAAAACTGTTTGATAGCCTTGGTAAGTTAAACCAATACTATGCATATGGGTGTCTAACATCCACCCCATCTTATTAAGATAGTTAATGGCACCCTACTTTGGTAGACCTACTAATTAACGTTCAAAATCGTGATAGGTGCAACAATTGGAAATGCATCAAATTTACTTAATTTTTCTTGAGTGATACTACTCTATCATGTTAAAACATCTAATGAGAAAACATGATTAATAGTATAACAAGAACAAAATAAACATTCACAGATAATTATATTAAAATGTGAAATAGTATGACCCTTAACATGACGATCTCCATCACCATGCTTCATGTCCTCCGAGCTATCATGCTTGAAATCACCACATTCATCTCCTAAGCAATTACTCCTAAAAGCTAGTAATGAATTACATATGATAATATCAAGCATCACATGTCGGTACGCAGACCGTTATACAATAATATGTAGCTCGATGGCTATTTCACAGTATAACACGCAAGCCATGTAGATCCATACATGCATCACATTCACAATAGACCATACTATTCACATCAATCCCTCCAAAAGTTGTTATGCATAGAATCTAATTCTATTGGGTGACATGAACACATATTACCATATAACGCGACTAAGATTACCTAGCACGATGGTCCCGCTAGCCGGTTAGCAGGCGGGGTTCGAAGGGGCAGTGCTGTTGGAAAAATTTTCCAGAACATCAATCTTATTCACGTGATTGAGCCTTGGAAAAACCATTGGATTAATCATATTAACCCTATTCCGAACCAATCTGATCACCTCCTCATACAACCACGTACTACGACATACTCCGATGGCGGAATTCCGACCTAGTAGGAGAATCATGCAATGCGGTCGTAAACAAGCACAGTAAATCATCTGGTGCTTTCGACTCATACCTCTTGTAAACCCATCTACTATCGCCGAACACTGATTGATCTTATCAACCAGTGCCTAGATCATTCTATACAAATGAATCAATCTAGGTTACCAGACCTGACTAGTAATAGATCCAATCTACTACTGTCACATATCAAGTATATGCGATTGATCTAGATCAAAAACTACACAAGATGGCTTTGATACCACTAAAGGGATACGGGTAGGCTACACTAGCTGACAATTCAAAAATTCTACCACGTAAATTAGGATGTCATTCAAGCAAGAGATCATATATCGTTACCACCAGATGCGTAGTGTAGCGAAAGAAGAGTTGGAGCAGCCGGATCCAACGTAGAGCGTGTCGATGTAGTGGTCGTAGTCGATCGTCCAGCGTCGTAGTCGATCGAACGTCTTCTCCAGCAACCAATCGTGTCCTTTGCGAAGTCGTGGATCATCCTTTAGCGCAACAGCAATCGCAGTAGCGCATCTACGATATCCACACGTCCAAAGATGGAACACTGTACGCCGGTGTGCTAGCACCAACTCGCACGGTAGGGCTCTCGACAAGATGGCAGCTAAGGTTTCAGTGGAGCAACTCACGTTGTCTGTCACGTCCCTCTCCAATAGCCTCATGCATCCTCTTATATAGAGCCCATGACGGATTATATCCAAACATATTTGTTCTAACTCGTTAAGTGTGTGACTTGGTAGGTTTTTGCGTAATCGGTTGTGACTCGGAAACACCTTTCCAACCACAAGTCGTTAGCGGTTCCTAACAGACATAACGATTCTCGAATACACATAAATTATACCGGACGAACCTTAATGCAATATGATCTACAACCAGGTCCTTATCACTTATGACCAGCTCGTATCTCTATAAGACCAGATCATATTTAGTCAAGACCAGTTCGTAACTCCTTACGACCAGTTTATGACCACTTAGTGATTATGTTCGACCAGTCTACGACCAGCTCGTACTCCATACGACTAATCCGTATCTATTCGAACTGAGCGACCTGCTCATGTATTCTCTCTTTGCCACACGATATCTGGTTGAGCTCCATGTGAGATAATTTATCATCCATAGAGTGTTCAATACTTTCTCGACCAAGTATTGGATAACTTCATGTGGTCGACTCTTCAACCACTAGTGGCATGACCATTCACTTTCTTTATTCGACCACATCGAGGGGCCAGAGATATCTCTCTTGTTATGTTAGGGAGGCAAATCCCATATCCGACCAGTCGTATTCCTCTGTATGTTTTATAGTATACCCGAAAGCTACCTTTATAACTACCCAGTTACGGAGTTGTGTTTGGTAAACCCAAAGTGCACTATTACACATGTAGAAAACCATGCTGATCTCAGGTCTAAGAATTATACATTCTCATTGCTTGAACCCAACTGATGACACATAAAATCATAACAATCTCAATAGTGTCTCAAGGTGGGTCAATCCAACACCATATTCTCTAACATGTGTTCACATTATTGATTCGATATCCCTATATCCATGACTGGTGAAACATTATCATCAATCAATACATGTGCTGGTGGATAAGTCACTAGTGTTCCGACTAGTGACAACTGACCAAGGATACATTTAAAACATCATATAAGTTAAAGAGCTTCGCCAACATGTCGCATACTTATTAATATTTATAACTGGTGATTCATTCAAGTAATAAAATAACATTTATTTTATAACTCATAAACATACACATGATACAATCATCTCTATGATTGCCTCTAAGGCATGTCACCAACACTTTCTTCCCCGTCGAGACTCGTCGGAGCACCGCCGGTGTTGAGCCACGTTGCCACCTTCTTCTCTACCACCGATGACCCGCCACTGCCGTCGACTCCTCACCAAGACAACCACATCACGAGGTGCGCCTCATTGCACTAATGCTATTACCCACCACCGCCGGCTACCCCGTCCACTGTGTGCCGCCGCCGAGCTACTCCACCCCGCCATGGCTGCCACCGATGGCAGCATCCTCGGAACCTCTCCTCCACCTCCTCCACCTCATAAACAGGAATCATGTGCTCGGTAACGCACCGCGCGCGCTACCACTACCCCTAACCGTCAGAATTCACCGCCGTCATGTCCATCTTCTCTGTGCCCTACCGCCCCGTCCTCACCCGTTTTGTTCATCCTCGTCCACCTCCACGCCTCAAACCGTCTCCCCTGGCCCGCGTCGCTCAGAACACATTGTGCTCTCGCCTCCATTGCCATTCACGTTTGGAAAGAAGCACAATATCGGGTCAATGCAATTGTCTTGTGGTTAGACCAAGCCGTCCAGCTGAGTCATCCTATTTGATCGAGCCTGACTATGTCCACCGAGTCCGACTCAAACCCATGCCTTTGGACCGAGCCGCTTTGGCTTGGTTGAATCCAACCGCCTAAGCCAAACCGATCGAGCTTGACGTGTGCACCTAAGCCAAACAGGGGCAAAATAGTCTTTTCATCTACTTTCTCTCTTCTCTCCAAACCAGGTATATTATTTTAATGAGTAGAGTAATTGTTGTGTCTTTCGGTAAAGACACAAAACTTAAGTGTTCTGTAACTAATGACACAAAGTTATGATGTAACATAGCCAATTTTGCCTTCTAAATAAACTAGTCCAATGCTCGTGCTTTGCTATGGATTAAAAAAAATCATGTATTGTCAAACGTCGTCGTACTCAGCCTACAATGCAAGTGATCTGCCGGCAACCCGTTCTTGGAAAGATAATCTTTGGGTTTCTTGCGCACCAGCTTAGGCAGTTGGGGTGTGGGGAGAGTGGAGAGGAGGTTATGGGTGGTCAACCGTACGTCTAGGAGGAATCGAGAAAAAACGAGATCCAACGGTTCACATCTCACGAAGAAAAATAGATCTAACATCTCACATCGTATGAGAGAGAACGAACTGCCACCAATTCCTTCTTTTAAGTAGTAGAGATACTACTATAGTCTTCGACCTCCAGAAAGGAAACACGAGAATTAAATGGAGAGAAATAATCTGTCTTATAACTAGCATGGCAAGGGGAGAGAGAGAGCCTAAACCTAGCTAGCTAGCCTCCCTAAACCCGATCCGATTACTCAACACAAACAGTGCCAGCCAAATCCCTCGACTCGACTCGACTCGACTAGGGCGCAGCGTTCCCCTCCATCTCTTCTCCTCCCCTCTGTCTATCTCCTCTTCCACCACCGAAGCCGCCCACGTCGTCGTCGTCGCCGTCGCCGCCGCCGCCCACCGCGAGGGGGAGGGAGCTCTCGATATCCCCGCAGGCCGCCGCTGCCGTCGCAGGGACGACGACGCACGCGATTGGAGGGGAGCGAGAAGTGAGGTCAGATCCGGACTACCCGGGGTCCGGGCTGAATCGGCGGTTATTTCTCAGCGAGGTGAGCATTGGCGCGCTTGTGGTCCCGCTCCTCCCCGATCTAGTCTCGACTTGGTCTCTCTTTCGTCCATCCCTGGGAGATTGGGTTGGGTTCCGCCCAAGAATGGTTCTTGCGCTCTGTCCGCGTCGCGCGCGCTTAGATTGGATTGGGTTAGGTGCCTGTTAGCTGCCAATCTTTCCGTTTGTTCCGTGTTGGTCCGCGTAGTAATTTCTACTAGTTGTTGCAACTTGCAAGTCAGTTGATTGCGTCGGAGAAAAAAAAATCAGCTTTGACGTAGATGGTTTAATGCTGCTTCGGTTTACAGTCCTTACGGCCTCGGCCCTGATATTCTAGCTTTGGGATGGGTGTCTTCAGTTTAGTTCAGCTGGGAATTAGATGCTTTATAGACTAACCATGGTGCTTCTGGGATCTGGACAGAATTTTTATGCCATGTGGCGGGAATTCGTTGTTCTTGGATGGGTTTGTGCGCCAATGTTACCCCGAACTTTATATGTGGTTGAACTTTATATGTGGTTGCTTGCAGCATTTTGATTGCCCTTTTGTTTTGTTCTCTGCAATGCCTGCTTGGTTCCCAACCCAACACATGTTTGCAATTGCTCGATAACAGATGCATCGTGGCATAGGTTTTACGGACTGACTGGTAAACGGTTATTCCTACTTGATTTGATATTTGCGGTGTTGGAGAGTGTTTAGGTTTACTTTTTTATTGCTCCTTTTGTAATTTCAGCGTCTACTGAAGCTGAGATTTGATGATTTTATGTTCTCATTATTGTAGGAAGGAAAAGGGTGAGATCAACACTGTAGCTGCACATCCTCAGAGGATAGAATAATGGCTGGCACTTTGATTGAAGACTATACAGGGGATGGTAGATCCTCATCAACCGAGGAGTTGCCGAGTGATCAACAAAGCCATTCTGGGGAATCTTTAGCAGAATGGAGGTCGAGCGAGCAAGTTGAGAATGGAACACCATCCACTTCACCAGCTTACTCTGACACTGACGACGATGGTTGTGGTGTGTTGTGTAAGTCATCTTGCATTTGTTCATATTATCTACTGCAGCTTTGTCCGTGCATAATTGTTTTAATCCATCTTTTCCGATGCTACCATCTTGCCTGGGCAACCTTGATCTCTTAAATCTTTATTAAATTGTTGTGAAAAGCAATCTCAACTGACTTGGTTGTGGTGCTACTTATGACATGGAGGACTAAGTCAATGAAGTCCAAATCACTGTCCATACAATATGATGGAATGGTCAATTAGATTGCCTTTTCTGAGCTTATTTGGTTACTTTTGTTGTGCAGTTCTGGGTTATTTGGGCTTAGGATAACTAAACACAGTCTAATGGTCTGTAGTCTTTACTGTTCTGAGCAGATTAGGCCTAGTAAGTTCTGTTTTCCATCGATCCTTTAATTTGGTGTGCTCTAATGTATTAGGAGTTGGAAGCAGTGACAAATAGTTGCATTTGAATCCCTTGAAACATATGCTCATTTCACGCAATTAACTAATTATGCCACGGCAAGTTATCCTATACAAGCTTGACAAGTCTTAAGTGCAATATGATTCTAGTGCTGAACTGATCCTAGGTATCTGATATTTATTCAAATATATCAGTTGTTGCACTCAGGTGACTGAAGAATTTAAGTGATGGATTTGCTCATGAAACATGCAATATTATTCATAATTCATACCAGAATGCTAATTGAAATTTCATTCAAAGTACAATTGGATGGTGGAGATGTGTGTCACGCTAGGCATCCCTTAACTTAAAAGTCCCAAAGTCCTTGAGTTATTTGTACAAAGCTCAACCAGTTTTGCTGGACCTGGACCTTGTTACTAAGGTCAAACAATTGTTAGTTTTTGATGGAAATTGTATATATAAGGTAATGGTGAAGTACTAAAAATATCACCCTATTTGCTATTTCATCTGTCATACTAGCAAATAGTTCTGACATGATCAAGGATATTTAGCTTTGTAGTTACATCATGAACTCTCAAGTTTGCTATTGTGTGTGAATGTCATGGGATTGGACACATTTCCTAACATACTATTCCTTTATTACCATTGCTTTTAAAACAAAAACCATGTTTGGTCTGGTTCAATGGACCTCTGCGAGAAAAAACCAGAGTACATAATTTTTTTAATTAGCTTACAGCGGTGGGAATCAAACTCCCCACCTCATGCTTCCAAAGCAGGTGCACCAGTAACCCATGTACGCTCCATCACGTGCCATACTTAGCAAGATGGTTCTATATTACCTTGTTTCAATATGCTCCATCACATTCCACAGTTAGCAAGATGGTTCTATATTACCTTGTTTAAATCGTTACTTGTCATTTTTAACAATAGTTTTTTTAAATTAAAATCAATAAAAAATGTTACAATATAATTTCTTAGAACCGTCAGTTCGACCAGTAAAAAGGGACATAATTGCTACCTTAGCTATTTGACAATTCTACTGGATTATGTTTATGATAATTGGAGGTTCTGATAAGTTGATTTGGTTTCTATTTCATTTTAAAGATTTTAGCATAAAGTGTTATTTGACCTGTTGCTTTTATTTTCATGTATTAGGGCCAAGGCCTTCTGAACTGTATGGAAAGTTTACATGGAGGATTGATAATTTTTCCCAAATTAACAAGAGGGAGCTACGGAGTAATTCCTTCGATGTTGGCGGTTATAAATGGTATGATCTTCGAATGGGTATTAATTGGAGTCACCATTTCATCTTTGAAAGTTTTTTCCTACCACAAACTTGTTTTTATTGTGCTGCATTTGGGCTTACTTCCCTGCTAGTTTTGAATGATATTGTCAGAATAGTTGTAACTAGACCAAGGTGACAGCACAAACGATTAATTTCTGCATATATTGTGACAGCTCAGAGTATATCCACTATTTGCATGTTTGCTTTGGACTGCAAAATGCAAATGCTAAAGTGTAAGTCAACAGTGAATTAGTGATTGAAGGACTTAGGTCATACCAGTTACAACACTCAGAGCACAGCTGAGAGCTGACCTTGTGGATAGGTAGGTTGTTGAAAATGGATGTGCACCAGGTATCACACTAACCTTGCACCCTTGCAGAGGCATGCTAGCACACAAGCAGTCAAGCACCCATTAGAAACTTGCTGGTGGCAGCTCAATTAAGCAGTAGCTGATCTCTGGCCAATTCAATTTTTGGTTAACAGCCAATAGTTAGGATGTAATGCCATGGAGAAGAAAGGCTAATGTATCATGAAATGTGAAAACCATAAGTAGTAAAAGTGTCTCTGGCTTTTGATATCCAATTCGCTTGATATGCTTGATGCTTCTTATACAAATACTTTTTTCTTCAATTAAACAATAGTTGTTTCTTATGTAAAACCAAGCTTATTTCGCCGGAGTCTGGAGCATACTGTACTGAGTGGCCTTTTCTTTTCTTTTCCTATTTACAAAAATTTACATACCGAAGAAGGAAAGTGTTACTCTGTTACCTTCTCACTTTATTTACATATACACAGAATTAGGACATGATCTTTTATTTATTTAATTTGGCTATTGTTTTATGTTTATTATGTACTTTGCAGTCTTATATATAGCCTGCTAATTTTCAAATGTCAATGAGTACCATGTTTGCTTTAGATTTATAGGCTCAAGCTTTTCTTCTGCATCACATGTTGAGATCTACTGCTTGATTTTCAGGTACATCTTGATTTATCCACAAGGATGTGATGTTTGCAATCACTTGTCACTCTTTCTTTGTGTTGCCAACCATGATAAACTGCTCCCAGGTAGATGAACTGTTCTATGTATTGCCAACCATGACACATTTCTTGATAGCCTAATTGTGATCTTCAATATGGTTTGCTTTTGTTTTAGGATGGAGTCACTTTGCACAGTTTACAATAGCTGTAATTAATAGGGACCCAAAGAAATCCAAGTATTCTGGTGAGTTTGATATACCACTGTTTGGTTTGGCTAGTAATTTTGCTTGTCTTCTGCATGTGAAGTTTAAAGAAAGTAGTATTTCAGATACACTGCACCGATTTTGGAAGAAAGAGCATGATTGGGGGTGGAAAAAATTTATGGAGCTATCAAAATTACATGATGGCTTTGTTGTCGAGGATGTTCTTACTATCAAAGCTCAAGTTCAAGTTATTAGGTATCTGTTTTCTGCAGGTCTTTAGCTTCCATTTTTCATCTGTTGGTAACACTGACTCCGGCTGGACTGCTGGCATTAGTTATTTTTGGAGTTGAGAGTATCTGTTTATTTTGCATAACCTTGTCTGCTTCTGCATTGTAATATTTGAGGGAGAAGGCAGAACGCCCATTTCGTTGCCTTGATGGCCAGTACCGAAGGGAACTAGTTAGGGTGTATCTATCAAATGTGGAACAGATTTGCCGACGCTTTATTGATGAAAGAAGAAGCAAGCTTGGCAGGTTGATTGAGGATAAACTGAGATGGTCCAGGTTAAGATAACTCCCTTTTTGTCGCATTTAGTGTTTTATGACCAAGCACATTTTAAATATAGTCATGTGAACCTATTATTAAAATATTTCCTTTGGCAAGTTGCAGTTTCAATGCATTCTGGCTAGGAATGGATCCAAGTGCGGTGGCACATGACAAGGGAAAAGACTGACACTATACTGAAAGTTCTAGTGAAACACTTTTTTATAGAGAAGGAAGTTACATCAACCTTAGTAATGGACTCACTATGTAGTGGACTGAAGGCTCTTGAATATCAGAGAAAGAACAAAAAGGGGGTGGCCAAACTGACAGAGACAGATGCTCGAAGCACTCCTATGGTGCTTGTTGATCAGGACATGTTTGTCTTGGCAGATGATGTGATACTTTTGCTTGAAAGAGCTGCATTAGACACACTGCCACACCAACCATTGCCTACAAAGGATGATAAAAGTTCACAGAACCGCACAAAGGTATGGATGTTTCTCTTTGACCAGTTCGTACAGTTAGTTTATTAGGGTAAAGTCCATCCAGCAATATTTCATCTTATGGACAGTTTACTGGATATTAACAACTGTGGATGTTTTTATCTCGTGTCCAACCTTCAAATTGGAAGCAGCTTTCTTCATGGCACCCGTCTGTTTTTTTTTTAAGTTTACGCAAAGATCTATAATTTTGAGGTTGTATTCATATTGGATACAAAATTACTTGCACCCAACGAACTAAGCATTCCTACATAATACTGTTCTGAAATAAGATCTAGGAATCATTATTGACTTATGTGATTATGTCTCAATGAGTTAGAAACTGGAAAAAGGTTCTCTTTACGACTTATGTCTTCATGAGTTTTTGTTCTACGTCTATGCAAGAAGTCCTAACAAAATCTGTGATTGTAGGATGGCAACTCGGGTGACGATTTCAACAAAGATTCTATCGAGCGTGATGATAGACGACTTATAGAGCTCGGCTGGAAGACACTGGAATTTTTTGCCTTGGCTCATATATTTAGGTGAGAAATTTCTTCCAGTTCAACATGTCCATCTAGTATTGGTATTTTGCTCCACAAATGTGTAACAAGAGTCAGCAACTCAATGTCGATTCCCAGTCCTTGATGCTGCACTTGACATGTCTGATTTTTCTGTTACTTTGACACTAGTGCTCGACTGCACAGGTGCTAGTTGCCATTTGTGGCAAGACGTATACTGCTGTTATCAGATATTCTATAAATCTGTTTCCAGATTCTTTTTCTCGGGGAAACCAGAAATCCCCATATGAAATCTGCACATCTTACTTAAAAGTATCGAGTCAATTATGGCCTGCATGCACATCTTACTTAAGTCTTGAATCAGCCGAATTGAAGTGGCATACCAAGAGGCAGTGGCTTTGAAGCGCCAAGAGGAGCTCATTCGTGAAGAGGAAGCTGCTGGGCTTGCAGAAATTGAACTTAAGGCAAAGCGTAGTGCTGCTGAGAAGGAAAAACGCGTCAGGAAAAAACAGGTTTGTTTCTTTTGGCTAGTGCAATCATGCCATCTTATTCTGTCTCAGTAGTATTTTCTTTATCTTAATAAATACCGATATAAACATCTGTTGGCTTGGATCTCTTGGTTTAAAGTTTCCGACTTGTTTCCTTGAAAAAAGTTTATTTTTTCCCGTGTCTGATTTGGATGTTATTTTGTATGTGCAATTGGATAATTGGAGATTGTAGTGTTGTGGCCAAGGATAGAAAAGCCGGTATCGGAGGAATTCCCGGCCGGCGCCCATTCTCCGTTACCGACCGGTAACCGGAAATCCTGGAAAAAAAACAGGATGGAATTCACAAACTAAAATTTGAATTTGCTTAAAAACCGGCCGAAATTTGAATTTGCTAGGAAAACGCCGTTTTTTAAAATCCCGTACCCACCTTAAATCCGGTAACCGGCCAGTTTTTAAAATCCCGGTAAATCCGGTTACCGCCACTAACCGGCCAGTTTTTTTCCATGGTTGTGGCCGCATTTATTTAGTTTTTTTACTGTGTATTATAATAAGTGGGCATTATTCTGTCATGTCCTCTTTGTATTTCTTGAGGACAGTTTTTATAATTCTCTTTTTCAATCTCTTCCAGGCCAAACAGAAGAAAAACATTCGGAAAAATAATAAAGGGAAAAATGAGAAGGTTGACATAAAGGAAATAGTTATACAGAGTAGTCCATCAGATGATAGAATCCTGGATGATTTCTCAAGTCAAATGGAAGAAATGATCTCAAATGCCGATAACCCTGAAGAAGCGTCTGATATCTCTGATAACATAGATGATAATTCAGAGGTGCTTCATATTGATCTTGAAGACCGTGAATCCAGTCCTGTTAATTGGGAAACAGATGCTTCAGAAACTCAAGCTACTGTGCCTGAAGGTGGTGAGGTGCAAAATGAGCAAGCGGGAAAGAGGACTTCTTTTGTGGATGATAGCTCATCTACTTGTTCATCTGACTCGGTTCCTTCAGTTATCTTGAATGGGTCGTATATGGGAGGCGCCTGGACAAATGTCAAATCCTCATCTAATAGGTATATTTTGATATTATTAGTATTTTCCCCATTTTGCGGTCACTTGGTATTTATCATGCTGTATTTTGTGATTCAGGGGAAACAACAGGAGGAATAAGGATACTGATACACGAACAGGGCTTGCACAAGGCGGATCAAATTCAGTACCTAATGGTGTTGTTGGATCTGGCAACAATACTTCTGGCAACTCAAATAGATATGAACCTGAGGTACATTCCCTCTCTTGAATGTCTCAGATAGTACAGGCCGATAGACCTTTTGCTTTATGATGACTCTTGCGTTAATCTGTTAAAAGTGTTCCACTTGGTTGAATAAGTATTAAAATCAACTCATTTCAGGATGACAAACTTGTGTTACAGAAGAAGCAAAATGCACAACGGCATGTTGATGTCATGAGCCCCTCCAAGTTAAGAATGACAGACTCTTCCTTTTCTTCTGTGAGCCCTGTTAAGAAGCAACTTATCTTCTCCCAGCAGCTGAAATCTTCATTAGAAAGCACCAATAATATGAGTTCCCGTGCAAGTGAAGTTTCAGGTGCTGTGACTGCCACTACTACAATGGGTGTCTCTTCCACCCCAACAGCTCAGCTAGTTTCAAATAAAGGACCTCTGTCCATTGCTGCAACCCATAATGAGAGGTCGGTTCCATTTGCAAGTAGACCTCTGCAGGTGCCTGCACCCTCCAAATCTGATGCTCAGAAACAGGCTTCCCTGGTAAGCAGCGCTACTACAACCCAGGTCATTACAGTATCAAGGCCCTTGAGTGCCCCGCAAGCCCCTGCAGCAAAACAAACGGCACCTGTTGTTTCAACAGTTCAGCCCGCACCACCTCTTTCTCGGTCGATGAGTGCAGTTGGACGGTTGGGCAATGAGCCCTCAGCCAGTGCTCCTAGCTACAGTCCCCGGTTGTACTGTAATGCCATGATGGAGAAAAGTTCTGTTGGTGCAAGCGGTTTCACTCATCAGACAAGTTCATTGGATCAAGGAGTTGCACAGTCACAATCGATGTTTGTATCGTCACCTTCCATTCTGTCACCAGAGAACTCGGCTAGGAAAGACAAATCATCGCTGAGACCTGGATTTACATTTGGAACCATTAAACCCGAGTCACTCAACCAGTACCAGTGGAGAGAAGAGAGCTCACAGCAGGCAAGCAGCAGCAACAGTAGCAACCATGGGCCTTTGAGTTCAAGCATTGGAAATGAGTTTGAGAAGCTCAATTTCAATGGAAGACCACGAAGCAAGCAACTCTTGTCAGAATTTTCTGCCAGATTTACTCCATACCAACCGCTAGGCCTGGTCGGGGATGAGTTTCCGCACCTAGACATCATCAATGACTTGCTGGACGAGGAGCAGAGTGACAGAAGGGCAGCAAAGGTTCTGCAGCAGCGCCAGCAGGGATTTGATCGGCAGTTCTCTATGCCCAATAACGCCAGCACATTTGATTATAGCATGTTTGGTGATCCATACCTGTTTGATCAGTCCGAGCAATACTATGATGAGGAGCTTCCAAGGTTCTATAGTTTGAACGGTGCTCCTCGGGGGCTAAGGGACAGGAGTTATTCACAGTTTGATTTCCCTTCATACTCCAACGGCGAGTTCGATGATATGATGATGAGCCAGTGGCCATACAGCCGCACCGAACGGTCTATGCCGAATTTCGGGGCAGACATAAATGGTTACTCCTATCAGTTGAGGGATTTTCCGAATTCAGCGAACGGAGTAAGCGGATATCCATCCTATCGCCCTGCCAATGGGCATTGAGCCCCGTAGAGATTAATGGTTGCAATCTTAATAATGTGTTGTAATCCATGCTGTTTGCTTCTGAGCCGTGTAATTGTAATCCTTCCCTATAGCAGTGTTATAAAGAATTTCCCCTCGGTTCCTTATTCAATAGTTATATTTCTTTACTTTCTATAATTCAGTCAGTTTTGCCCCGTGGTAAAGAATCTAAGATCAGTTATATACGTACATACATACAATCTGGGTAAGCTTCTTGCCTCCGTGGTTAGGTTATTGAATAATTGCTTTAGTTGAGTCGATCTCATGGTGAAGTTGTAGTTGATGCAATGGAAGGGAGGCGTTTAGTATTACCAGTGCTTTTGTTGATGCACTGTTGATCTCATGGTGAATAACTGATGATTTCTTGTAAATAGCCAGGTATTATTCAGTGAAAGTTTTTTAAAAGGTATTATTCAGTCACACAACATTGATGTACAGCCAAAATTCTGATATTACTTGCCAATTCATTCTCTAATGTCCCCTGAATCGAAAATTATATCTTCACTAAAATCACGTAGGCAAGACCTGTGATCAAAAGATTTGGTAGATTACACGTTACACCCATGGAAAAGTGGGGGAAAAAAACTTAAAATGATATATCTAATCCAATACAAGGATCAAGCCATTTTAAGCTGCGGAGTCTTGCAACAAATCATATTCGCACAAAGATTGCAACTTGGGGAAAATAGCATTTGCATTCTCAAACAGGCATATCTCGCGGAAAACTGGAGTTCGGGAACTGCCTGCCTGGCTGCGTCAGGTTTGCATGCTACAACTTACAACTACGGTATATACATTCCCGGCCAATAGAAAGAGAGCAACACCTACAATCCTATCAACACTGCAAGACTGCTACCGCGGCCGGGACACAGGGATAGCTGAGAAGCTTCCGCTATCAGACATGTAATAGTGATTGTAATTGATCCTCGTAACCAGATCCGCAAGATGGGGGAAGTGACCCACATTGAGCTTGAAAGATAGGATCTGCAAAGGTTTCGAGGGCATCAATCATACTTGTAGTGAATCTACTGAAACACCCCTTCTCACAACATAAGAGATCATCCACTTTTGCTGGAAGTAGATATAAACCTACCCTCAAGAGAAATATGACACACTCATCAAATTGCTTCTCGATCCGATCCACTTCCATCTCGCATCTTGCCCTAACAGCTGGAGCAGTTCCACCAGTACTGAGAGTTTGTTCTACATTGTGAAAGTCTAGAGCCAATCCGAGAATAGTCTTAACTCGACTGGCAATGAGGGACCACTGCAACACACAGGCAATGAACATTCTTAGCTAGAATTTAAAATTTCGGAATTAAGCGTTGATTGTTATAAGAATGACATGGTACTCACCAACTTATCAGAGGCCACAAAGCATTGTCGCTGAATAGAAGAGAGATACGCCTCATGAACTTCCATGACTTCATCCAGTGTAGTAGCAGATGCCATGCCATCACAAAGCTCAGTCCATGCACTATGATATACCTACTCAAAAACTTTGCCGTGAGTTCAATTGATAGTCATTAGTCTTGTAGAATGAAATGAATCAAACATATCTCAACTCACTCGGTCCATGACGTATTGATGAAATGCATCAACAAAATGGAGGAGCTTCTGCCCTACTATTAAGTGTTGTTTAAAATTATGTGTTGTACTGCCTCTGCCCTGCCAACAGATAAGGGTTGATACATCAGAATGGAGCTCTCATGCTGATAAGCTAGAGCAGATCCTAGTATCCAACTCTCAACACTATATCAACTTATAATCTATCCAAAGTTATCAAAGAAAACCTTGCAAAAAAAAAAAGTAGCATAAGATGATAACAAAATGATCAGATGGATGAGTACCTTCCACATCCACTTTCTGGTTTCGTCCAAAACAAACTTTGCATGCTTGACCTTCAGTAAGAATCCCATGACCTGATCCAGCAAAATGACCAGAGCCATCGTATACATGGAACTCGGTTAAATACTAATAGTAGAAAGTAAGTAATTACCTGATTATACTTCTTCAGAGCCTCAGTATTAGCAATTAGATCGAGAGGCCAAGACACCTGCCACCACCAAAATACATGAACACGGTCACACACAACAAAGAACACAGATAAACCTTGTAGTTATTTGGTGCATACCTTATACGTAAAATTAAGCACATCAAGTGCATCAATGCCAAAACCTTGTGCGCGACCTTTTCTGGAAGTTGATGCACTTTCCTCGTCATTGTGTGTGTCATGCTTTGCTAATGAAACAACCAAAGAATCTGGCGCGGTTAAGAGCATTTTGTCAGCTGAATTTCTTATGGATTCCTGCAAGCAAGTACTAACATAAGAGTACTGATGGGACATAAATATCAATCACAGAGTAGATTTGCAAAATAAATCACCTGCAACAAAGTATTCAACTCAAAATCGTCATCCCAGGAATTCCCTTTATCAAGCTTATCGAAAATTGTTATCAGAAACTGCTGCAGCATGTCACCTGAAGGCTCAAGTTGGATAATTAGAATCATATTTATTTATTTACTCATTTTCAAAAGAATATTTATTTCTTAAGTGAAAAAGTACCCTTCTGTGCAGTTAAATGTTTTTTTAATGGAAAAGCACTAGTAAAAAGTTAAAAGCCACTAGATGATGACACACCTGATCCTAGCAAATAAATAGCGCGTAATACAAAGAGTTCATCCATTAATCTCCATTCACCTATTAGCTTGGACAGGATTTGCTTGCCAATATGATCCACCTAACAAGGTAGAAGAAAACACAAATCTGTTACACAGATGGATTAACAAGAAATACAACACAAATGTAACTTTTGAGCAGACCTGTCTCTTTATACATTTCGAAAGGCATTCTTGGATGATACCCACTGGTTGAAGAGGATCTTTCAAGCTCATGTTCTGAATAAACTTCAGAACTCTTGACGCAAGTGTACTATCTTTCTGCAAAGGTAGGATCTCCGAGAGCGGGACATTTTCCTGAAGGGAAATGGGGTTAGACCTAATTAGAAAACATGAAGAACACACTATACTTCAGAAGTAACTCTTACATTTACACAAGGAAGAAGAGTCGGAAATGCATAGAGGTCCTCCAAGGTCCTTCTGTCATCCTCTTGGCGGACATATTCCAAATCATCAAACTGAAAACCAAACTTATAATCAGTTCCGTCTAGTCTGGGAAAAGGGTTTGTAGTGTCATGACCAGTTCTAGTTCCGGCAGAATGTCCAACACCAAATATAGCTCTCCGCATGTTCTCATCATTCAGTGGAGGAAGATCAAAAATTTTAGAGATGTTCAAGTCACTCCTAGAGTGTGGATTGCTCTGCAGCACATTTCCGCAAGCAGTGATGGCTGGATTTTCATAGCAGAATTGATTGAAATGCCTTTCTACTGCATTGGAAGATACATCTTGAGGGTATCCATGGACAAATGTTGGATCCCTCACAACACCATTTCTGGACAAGGTTTTATCCATACCATCAGATTTTCTTCCTGATATAGCATCTCTTAGGAGTTTTAACCAAACCTTTTCAGAGCTGTTTTCTGCACATGTCTCCTCTGTTCCATGCGTGTTACTCTTACTTTCCACAAAAGCTTTGTTAACTGGAGCACTATCAGCACACAGCTTTCTTAAGTATTCATAAACATGGTCACCATTTTCTAACAGACCAGATAGGCATATCAAGAAAATCTCAGACAAGGTTAAGAGTCCCATTTCGCGAGCATCATGTCCAAACTGACTTGTAGATTCTTCAAGTGCATCTTTGCATCTTAGATGCCCATCCTGGATTCCTAAGCTTGGGATATCTGGACAAAATCTTTGTTGACTAATGTAATTGGAATGCTGATTAACATTAAACCCATTTATGCCTTCATGAGTTCGAATCCGATGTGTGCCTTGAACATGCTGAACAAGCTGAAATGATTTTCCAGCAGATAAAATGGCCCTTGCGACATCCTTCAAGAAAATCGGGCATAATATATCCACACAACCTTGATTACTGGTTTTCAAGCAAGTTCCTGCAATAGTTGGTTCCTGGTTGCTCGATTCCTTTTTCCTGACAGATTCACCGTCAATTAAAGTTGATGAACAGTCAGCTCGTGATCCTCTTACTCTGAGCATATAGCTCATTTCCCAGAAGGCCGGTTGATCTATCGTAACGGCATTATTTGCATAAAAGAACATCTACAGAAGAGAGATTCACAAATCACAACAGGCAAACCTTCAAAATTCACGTGACACCTTAGAGAATAGCCGCTTTAAAAAATGATTTTTTGTTGAATTCCTACATGATAGATTAAGCTGGTATAATCAAGGTAATGCTTAAGTACATGATATCACACAGTAAGTAACCCTCCAGCGGCCATGTTTCAAAAAGGGCAAGGGTTCATATTTCATAAGACTTACAAAACTTTAGAATTATTCCAAGAAAAAGAAACATTTCAGACATCAAAGAGTAATAACCTCATACTACAAAGGGTTGGAGACTTGGAGTATGAGCATAGCATATATACAGGTAATAACTATATGAGATTATGGGTGACCTTCAGTATGGGGTCAGGATCCCAGCCAGCCCAACCAAAAAGAAGAAGCAGCAAATAATCATATACGTCTTTGCAGAAGTCTACAAGGTTTATAGCATAACCATCATACTCTCATGGTTTAAGTTTAATCTTGAGGAATACAAGTAGCTAAGATCAAGCAAAGAAGACAAGCCATTCTCATAGTACTGTTTCAGTGTTTGACACACTGACATATTAGAGCAAACTTTGATGTTATGGATCATCTCTCAAAAAGCAGTTACAAAAGGTGTTCCTTCAATACCTCTTCATAAGGGTCATCAAGAATACCATCATAAAGCCAGGAATCAAGACACTGAAGATAAGGTAACAAGCTTCCAGCGAATATCACTAGCAGCATATGATATGGTTCACCCTGGAATTTATAGAGATTTAAAATGTAATGTTAGTGAACATTCTGAAAAAGAAGCATAAGCAATCACATATTTGAAAAATTAGATCGTGTTGCAACCTCGCCATCTTCCACGAGACATAATTCATTTAACTTCTTAAAAAGATGGTTCACAATATGAACTGCCACTTCACTAGATACCATGTTTGCGCCAGAATTCCAAAATCCATCTGGCACAGCTCCATGCACAACTTGATACAAATGTTCTGCTCCAGAACATAAGCTGCAATAAATTTTATATCATTGGTTAATGATGGCTACAAATCTAAATATGTAAAGATTGCATGAGAAGCACCTGCGCTGCTACTCAAAATATGAGTTGTCATTTATATGATCCTTTTTTGCTTCTCAAGAACTATCCAAAAAGAAAAAGGAAAGAAAGAAACAGTAGGAAGTTTTCTGTCACCACACATCACACATGATTGCTAATCTCTCTAAAATCTACTAACATACTTCATCACTAAAAGTGAACCTAGTTACCCATTAGTATAACACAAGCGCTCAGAGGTCCTTGACTAAAATGCGCACATACAAATGAACTGCAAAATGGAGGAAGAAAAGTAACAAAGTATCCTGCTAAAGTTTAACCTTGACATAGAATCAGTCAATCCCAGAAGAGTTATAGTCCGATCCACTGAAAGAAACAACTGCTGTTCCTCCTTGAGAGTTGCTTCGCGGAGCCTCTGGTGTTAAAATGATAACCAACATTGGAATTTGGGAATCAGCAAAAATCATCTATTGAGACTAGACAAAATGTAACCTCAAGAAATATACGCACGGCCTGAATTGCAACCTCACCGTAAGCCAAGAATGGACTGAACTAGCAAAGGCATTCAGCGTTGGAGTTCCCTGACCACACGACCTAACCTTCCCAACAAAGAGCTCCACTTGCTTCAAGCATGTCGCAGCAAACAGGAAAGGTTTCAGCACGGATCTGAGGCTCGTCTGCGACAGATGTGACACATACATCCCCGCTTTCTCGCAGTACCCCGGCACATTCTTGTTCCAGTAGAGAAATGCCGTGTCGAAACCTTGGAGCACTTGGAAGACACTTTTAACCTGCAAACGCGTGACAACATTACAGTACAGTACATGAGCATGAACCTGAAGAAGTATAGCACCGATCCACATAAAGAGAAACCGCAAGGTAATGAAATTCCTACCAACTCATGTTCTTCTGTCCTCAATTCCGGCACCGGCGCCGCGTGAGGAAGGCCCTTGGAGACGCTAAGCTGAAGCTTATGTATGAAGCTCTCGGCAACATCGGTCTCCAGCGATTCTGCGGTTTGCTGAGAAAGAATCATGGGTGGATGAAGGCCCTATCAATGGACAATGGGAATGGGATGGGGTCAACTGATATCGATCGATCTTGAAGAAGATGAAGGAAGATCTGGTTGGATTGGATTGTTCACAGCAAAGAAAAGACCAGTGCAAAAAGAACAACAATCCAAGCAAGCTAGGGCTTCCTTACCACGAATCCAAGTCCGGATGGATCTTCACCGAGGAAGAGAGGAAGAGGTCTCAGAGGTAGGGAAGAGGAGAAGACACCAAGAGAAAGGAGGGTGGGAGCTCGATTGATCGGTCGGAATGGAGGCCGCGGCGGCAGGTAGGGAAGAGGAGAAGACACCAAGAGAAAGGAGGGTGGGAGCTCGATTGATCGGTCGGAATGGAGGCCGCGCGCCGCCGCCGCCCTGTTGAGAAAGAGTAGGCGGGGACTGGCGGACTGCACAGCGCAACACGGCCAGTGCGCTCAAGAATTTTTCGATCAACCCCCTAATTTGATGAATACAAAATCATTCCAATACTCCTACTCCTGTTTGGATGTAGGAATTTTTCCGGAGACTTCTACAAAATATTACTCAAGCAATCCTTCCCTGAGAAACTTAGAATATTTTGGCTACACCTTAAAAAGGGGAATTGATAATACATCCTCTACTTATATGGCAATCTAGTGTATACTCTCCTTGATGAGGTAATTGATAATATACTCATCTTTAGATGGGATCTTGAATAAATACACCGTTTGCATTATTATTTTATTATTATCCTTTGTTTTCTCCTGTTTTGGCCAGGCGAAAGGACCATTTTGCCCTTGCTAAGGTCCAGCGCTGCCCCGATGCGACTTGGTCACACCTAATAGCGTTGGCTCGCACCTGTGCGTTCATCTCTTCCCAAACTTCTGGATCCCATCGCCACGAGCCCTCCTGCCAGTGGCTGTCATGGCTCTGGCTCCACCACGTGCTCCACCACCCAAAGGGGGATGACACTAAGGAGGCGAGGCGATCCACGTACTCGTTCAACAAACGAATGTATATGCTAGATTCCTATAATGCAAACGATGTGTTTAACTAAGGTTTCTCATATAAAGAAGTGTATATGCTAGATTGTAATCTAAATGGGAATTTTTGCCGTATTGGCACCTTTTCGCCTCATATTTACAGGAATGATCGACCCTAAATTTTTTCTTTTAGCAAATATAGCCCTCTGCCACATGGCCATCGTGCGGCAGGCCCTCCTGCCCTGCCACGTTGCCTCATGTCACACGGCCAACGCACGCCGTGTGATGGCCCTCCCACACGGCCACCCTACGATGGCGTTGCCGCACGACCGCCCTGTGGTAGCCGCCCGCCACGTGCTGCGATTAGAGTTTTAGCCCTAATCATACGATTAGGGTTTCGACTGTCTTCATATGATTTTAAAATATAGCAATTGAGTTAAATAATTTATAAAATTTTATGTGAATGCTCTTAATATGGTGTATTTGCGCTTTTAATTTTTCCATAATTTTACATGTTCTGATTTTATCTTGCAATTTTATTTAAGTGTATTGTTTGTAAGAACTTGTAAATATAGAAAATGAGCTAAAAGATTATGAATTTTGTTTTGAATGATCCTTACATAGTGGACTTGATTATGTAATATTTGGACAATTTTATCCACCAGTATTATGAAATTGTCTCGAACATTAAGAATTCAGGTCTCAAAAATTGGATTTTAAGTTTCGAAAATTAGGGTTTCATGATTTCATGTAACTTGGAATGTATGGGAAAAAAAGTTGCATTGCAACTCCATTGGAGATGTCGATATAGAATATGACACATCATAGGAATTTCATGTTATGTTCGGATCATTCATTGTCACATCGTTACGAAGTCCATTTTTTGTACGAGGCTTGGAGATTACAAATGTACTCGTGCTAATGAAATCTTTCGACCGAATGTAAAGTGCGAGGCATAGAACCAGAAATACATTAGAGTTCACAGACAGAAGCACGTTACATGTTGTGACATAGCATGACAGTTCGACTAATTGCTTTAGTCATCCTCGTTACTACTACGGTACACTACGACACAAGCATCCGGACTATGTAAGTATACATACCTTTAGGAGATAGGAATAACATGGTGGGTAAGAATTAGGACTACTATAAAATGGCCCGACCTACTGCATGGACTAGTGTCATTTGCCCTTCCTTGCGAGCTCGGCATAGTACTCCTCGTCGACCGCCTTGGTCTCGGTAGCTATTTCTTTCTTTTTCTCACGCTCCCTCTCGCGAGCCTCGCGTTCCTTGCGCCTACACACCTTGAGATGAGCTTGTGTCTCCCATCGGATATGCTCGATGTGCTCTTCATTGCGCGCTCCTCCTCCCTCTTCTCGCGGTCCATCTTGGCATCTCGTTTCCTCACAGTCGAGACGCCACTGGTCGTGTGGGTGGATCCCTTAGTCGATCCACTTGCGGTAGCCACATAGCGGATCCGGGAACTACGAGTAGACAGAAGAGGTAGTTTGTGCATACTTTGAAAGAAAAATAGTAGGAGAATATATTGTAACCGTTACTTACCAGCTGCCGATAGTGGCCCGTGTCCCAACGGCGATTGGTATAGTCCTAGGAGTAGTTCGCACAATGCAAGAACACATGCCCAGGCTGAGCCGCTCCTTGGACTTGAAGAACTTGCATGTGTTCCTGCACCAACAGAGGGGTGGTGTCTCCTCCTCGGGGTGGGTGTTGCGACGAATGCTCGGTGGAATGTTCTGGTAGGGGTTTCTACTACAGGGGGGCGTCATCGCAGGGAGGTGCCCTCCTAGCACGCTCCGATTGTTCGTCCAGGGCCACAACACGCCTGGCTAGTTCTCGAATCTCGTCCTATTGGTTCTCCATCTGAGCGAGATTGTGTTGGAGTCCTGATGCAACAAAACCCGCTATGGAAGGGGTAGTACTTATATGCTGAGCCGGTCCTGTGTACACGGTTAAATTGTAATTCAGTTGAAGGATATTCGCGTCTGTGAGGTAGCAACCCCGAGGAGGAATCCTCAAGTCACGTTGTTGCATAAAGATACCTCGTAGAGTCACGTCACTGCACAAAACTGCCTCGTCGAGTTTCGTCGATTAGGGTTTCAGCTGTGTTCGTAGGATTATTAAAATATAGCAAAAGAGTTCAAAAATTATGAAATTTTATGTGAAAGCTCCTAATATGGTGTACTTGCTTGTGTAATTTTTTTCATAATTTTACTCATTCTCATTTTTCTCCCAATTTCATTTAAGTGCAATGTTTGTACGAATTTGTAAGAAAAAGGAGCTAAAAATTATGAATTTTATTTTGAAGGCTCCTTACCTAGTGGACTTGATCGCGTAATATTTGGATAATTTTATATGTATTATGAAATTATCTCGAACATTAAGGATTTAGGTCTAGTAAATTTTGATTTTAGGTTTTGAAAATTATGGTCTCATGAATTCGCACACAAAGTACTCGTAACAGAATTAGGGTTTACAATAAAGTTGCAATGTACGTTTTCATACAGATAATTATCGATATTTCAAGCATTACAACCATTACATGAAACACGCGCTGGTTTATTGAAATCGAGATGAAGGAGGAGAGGGTATTATCACATGTAACCCGATCAAATAGGTCACTCTTTTAATTTAACAGTTTAATGTGCATGATATTCTTTAATAATGTATTGTACCACAGACTAGACAAGCTTGTACATGAACCAATTGAGGAAAATAAGTAGTATGCAGATCATATAACGATGTACCGTAACCTTCGACTCATGTGTGTTTCGAAGGCTACGATACATCATTATATGATCTACATACCACACATTTTCCTCAGTTCATTCATGTACATAACAAAATAAGGCGGGTAATACATTAAATTACGACATTGAATGACAACTAGACGAGCTCGGTCTATTGGGACAATCCTTCATTGAGTGCCCAGGGGCCTTGCATATCATGCACTTGATTGTGCGGCTAATACTGGTACGTTGGCTGACATCCATATCGTTTTGAAAGTGCCGCATCTACCGTCGCCCCTTCCCTATTATCTTCAAGGCTATGTTCGGGTCCTATTGCTCCCTGTCCGGCCAAAGATCCTTATAGTTCATTTCCAAGCCGTACGAGTGAAACTCTGCACTTCATGTACTGAAAAGATGTTGCATGTCGTAGTACTTGGAGATGTACGGCATACACATCTGCCTCATTTGCGCACACGCCTTATACACATGCGAGTATGGTTTGTGCAAGAGCTTTGGCTTGTTGTAGGTGCTTATCTCCACATCGCCCAGGGTGCATGCCTGTTTTCTTTCTCCCTAGCATGACTGTTGACGTATTTCTACCGAAGTCTGATCTCGTACTTCCTCCTGAGACCATCGATCACCTAGATGTTATATTTGAGCCTTCTCCATCTTCTAGTCTGTGCCTTTGCATGTTCTTGGACCACTACTTGCCTTCCTCCATCTGTCGTTTGCTGCAGTGGCTCTATTGATAAAATAACCAACAGTGTGAGTACATATCTCCTCGACGATCGCGGTGATAGGGAGGCACCACACACCTTTGAGGACGCTGTTGTAGACCTCAAACATATTGGTTGTCATAATCTTGTGCCTCGAACCGTCTGTGTCATAAAGAATGGGACAATTTCTCCCATTCAGGAGCGGGCCATGAATCCACTCCAAGAAAGTTATGGCATTGCTGGGTTGCTCTCCCTCTAGTGCCTCCAGAGTAGAGTCTCATGTATACCTCGTAGTCCGGTGTTCGAGGTCTCTCCAGATGGACTCAAACTTCGGTCTCTGGTTCTGCAGATACAATGCCTTGAACATCTTCATAACTTCTTGACTACGGAATCGCGTGAACAAGTTAGATGCAAGACGCCTCATGCACCACCTTGATTGCACGTCGTTCCACTGGTAAGGGGGATGTGTCCCATGCTGCATGGTGTTAATAACCGCTAACAACTTAGCATTGCAGTATGTGATTAGGCATATGTTGCGCTGGTCTCCCACCACTACCCTCTTCACGTTTGTATAAAAATCACAACCAGCTAGATGTGTTCTCGCTCTCCACAATGGCAAATACCACCGGGAGAAGCTGGCACTACTATAGAAAAGGTCTTCACATATATGGTTAAAAAAATATCATCACAGACGGTTTCGTGATCCGTCTGAGTTTATGGGTCAGTAATGCCATGAGATCATCACAGACGGTTTTCGAACAGTCTGTGATGCAGACTATCACATACGATTATTAACTCAAAACCATCTGTGATAGTTCACTATCGCAGACGGTTTGTAGATTAAATCGTCTGTGAGAGCTGATATATCATAGACGGTTTGTAGATAAAACTGTCTGTGGGAGCTAATGTATCACAGATGGTATGTGAAGGACCGAAATGGCAACAGAGGGGGGGGTGAATGGTGCCTTAAAAATTAAGATCATCCCCTCTCAAGTGTCCACACAGCAATTCAAAAACTTACTGTTAAACAAAAGGTGTGATGTGAATCAAATCCAAAAAGTTAAACACAAATGGGTCGTTTCATCAAATATCGGAAGCTCGATTCTACCTTCTTGATAGTTCCAAGACCGAAGAGTTTCGGGTTTGGTCGCGGAAGTTCCGCTGCAGTAGTTCCGCTTGGGCAATCGAAAGTTCAGATTGTCCGACCAAGAAACGATGCGCTCGGGTTTTACCAAAAATCCAAAATACTAACTCTTGAATGCTCTTCTCAGGTCAAGGCTCACAGGACATCATCCTAAACAACATCTTGACCTCATGGAGAAGAATCGCAGACAAAGATCCAATAATCAAAGCAAAAACGGATTTCTTGAGTATTAGGCAAGAAAGACCAAAAACCACAATTAGCAAGATTCTTAGATTCTTGGCTCATGAAACTTTGAGGATATATTAGCAATATCAATAAGACTCTAGATATCAAGTTTCATGCCATCTCATAAGACGAATCAAAAGTTTCACCAAAACCCTAGATATTCAACATGAACAGAGAGAATAAAAGAGGCATAAACAAAGAACCAAAACCTCAGGATTTCATTGATAGGAATCACAAGATTACAGAGGAAAACACAGAGGAAAGATTACACAAATTTCAGTTCATCCTCTCCAACTCAACAACCTCTCAAAAAGCAAAACAACATCTCCAAAGGCTCTTTAGCTAAAGCTAACCCTATTTTTCTCTCACCAAAAGTCTAACCCAACAACCAGGGGTTCACCTCTATTTATAGCCCTTGGCTAACGGGTCTCCAACCCGTTATCTTGGCTAAACCTAACGGAGCCCGCTTCCATTTGTGCCGCTTTGAAATGACCCTTCGCCCCTCGACGCCTTGCCGAAGCTCCGCATTCCTTGTTGTTCACGACTATCGCAAACGCCTCGAGTGCACGCCGTCTTCGACACGTCTTACCGTTCGACCTCAACGCCGCTGCGTCTAGTCCGGTCTCCACGTGTCTCGCCACGACTCCACCTCGATGCCACGCAACCAAAGCATGCACAAGAAACACATCACATAGCATTGCTCAACATAGTAGAATCATCATTTGCATTTAACTCAACTCAATTCACAACTCAAAATCAAAACTATGCCTTTCTGCACAGTTCTGCCCACCATCGGAAGTTCCGCACTTACCATTGCGGAAGTTCCGATTATCGGAAGTTCCACACTTACCATTGCGGAAGTTCCGATTATCGGACCGTCCGCACTCCCAGGTTTGAAGATCCGATTGTCATCACAGCAGAATACTCTTGTCAGTATTATCGGACATACCGCGTTCCCAGGTGCGGAAGTTCCGATTAACTCAACCAGAACACAAACGTCAGGATAATCGGAAGTTCCGTTTTACCAGAGTGGAAGTTCCGATCCGTTTTCCAGAACCGGAAGTTCCGCACAGAACAGAAACAAACCAGCAGAAGCGCAAACGCAAAGATTTCAATCACAAACTTCTCACCACAGCGTCAAATACTCATCACTCGAAAGGGGAACTCTACTCACATGGTCTCTCAGTATGTCCTAAGAAACCGTCTATGAAATTCTTTTGTATTGCTAAATCTATTTATGTTTATTGGCTAGCCTTAGGAAATGCTAGCCATGCCCTCTAAAACAAGCTGAAACACAAGAAGTACATGTATACATCCAATTCACATTCATTTCAGAAACAAGCACATTCATTTCAGAAATAAACACATCCAATTCACATTCATTTCATAAACAAAGCACATCTAATTCACAAATCAATTAACTAAAATTATCCATTCATGTACATTTACACACATGTACCATTAAGTTCAATCTTATCCCAATCAAGTTCAATCCACATTGTGGAACTTCCCATCTGGATTTATGACCTCACGGTTCAAGAATACCACAAACTGTCCTCGAATGTTTATGAGCTAGCCATGTTCCAACGCAATTGTATCGATGCTCGCAACCTGTCGCTAGGAAGATTAAATTCGTGCATATATAAATTGATAAGTATGAAATAATTATTGCAAGATTGACAAACCTATTGCCATGATCATTGGTCATCGCGGAACTGACGAGTAGTTCTATGTTGTGGCAAACATATTTATCCACAGATATTGCAGGCCGTTGGTTGCTGGTGGCACTGAAAAAATAGAATTAGTTAGTTCGAGAGGCATTACTACGAAGTGTTATATAGGATTAATGTGTACCAGCGAATACCGAAAAATTTAGATCGTGTCGCAGAATCCTTCCCTTGAATTTCCCTCCTTTAGCAAAGTACACAGCGAACAACCTACGTGATTCCAAGAAGTTAGCCTTAGCCATTGCAAAGAAAAGAAAGACTACAATAGAGTTATCTATGGAGAAAATGTGTTTACCCGTAGATTAATTATCGGACAATTGTGAAGTCGTGTGCATCTTTAGGGAATATAGGTATATTACCATGTTCCATTTTGGTATAATTACATTTAGAATCCAGTGGAACTACACAAGTATGTTGCCATGGTCATTAAACCTAAGTTTGTATTGCTTATAAAGTACAAATCAACAAGTATAGCTACTAGTGCAACACTTACTCCTCGTTGTAGGGCAAAAGTATGAATTCCTTCTCAGGTGAGCCAGCAATGACCCCGTCATGTAATCCTCAATGAATTTTGCATTCTCCTTGATGGTTTGCAAGGAGACTAAGTTTGGGTCGAGGAAACCTACCGGTGAATTCCTTAATTCGGCTTCAAAAATCATGTGTGTATATATATAAAGCAAAGAGTTATATATAATATTTATCGATATTACACGAATTTTGACCGTGATTTACACACTTACAATGTCTAGCATCACATGAGTGAGGCCTCAAAGGTAGAGCTGGAAAAATAGCTTGAGGCTCGCGAGCCGGCTTGGTTCGTATCAGGCTCGGGCTTAGTCACTTTTCGAGCCGAGCCAAGCCCAGCTTTTGGCTCAGTCAAATTTCGAGCCGAGCTCGAGTCGGACCGTGAGCCGCTCGTTCCCTTAGTCATCATCCCTACTCATTATCCCCTTGCTACCCCTTTCGATCTTTGCCTCTCTGGTTTCTCGTATCATTTTCCTTCCTCCTCCCCCATGGCCTCCTCCTCCCCACAAACTCCCGCCTCCCCTCCCTCGCCTCGCCTGCCCACCCAAAGACCCGCCCCTACACCTCACACCTCCTGCTGTGTGTCTCCCCCCCCCCCTCATTGTCTCCCCTCGCCCTCCTCGCCCCTACGTGGCTACGCCCAACTCCACCTCCGATCCTCCAGGCCCGCTCGCTGCCTCCCCTCGCCCTCGCCCCGTCCGCTGCCTCTCCCCTCGCCCTCCTCGCCTGGCTCCACGTCTCCTCCTCGCCCCGCCTGCCTCGCCCCTTCCCCCCAAACTCCCACCTCCCCCTCACCTCGCTTGCCCAGCTCCACACCTCCTCTTCGCCCCGCTCGCCCAGCTCCACGCCTCCTCCTCGCCCCGTCTGCAGCTTCGAGCACCGCCTCCGCCTCTCGCGCTCCCCCTTCCCCTCCATCTCACTCGTCTCCGACCGCCTCCCCTCCATCTCCCTCTTCTCCGACCGCCTCCCCGCCGACCTCCCCGACGAGTCGACGACATCGAGCCTGCCTCTCCACCCGATCTCCACCCGCAGCCTCATTTCCTCCAGCTCCGACCACGCTCACTGTCTCCTGCCACCTCCTCCTCGCCCTCGCCCCACCCGCCTCACCTCCTCCACCCCTCGCCCCGCTCCACCCGCCGCCTCCCCCTCACCTTGTCCACCGCGCCGCTCCCCTCGTGCTTCCCCTGTGCCTCCGCGTCGCCGCCCCGTGCTCCCCCACTCCTCCACACGACTTCCATAGGTGATGTCGGCGGCGGCGACATGGACATACTCTCTGGTGGGGGCTGCTGGTGACAAGCGGCAGGAGAGGAGGGAGGAGCTACAGCGCCACCTCACCGAGGACACCGACTGGCCTTGTGCCTTCGACGGTCGCTCATGGATGCTTTCTTGATGTGCTTGACAGATGTGTGTTCATTTGAATTGGAGCTATTCTGATGTGCTTGACAGATTATTATCTGTGTCAATTTTGGTTGATTCGATTCGTTTCTACCGGTGGCTTGAACAAGCTCGCGAGCTGGCTCGAGCTTCAATTCGAGCCAAGCCGAGCCTATGTTTTAGCTCGTTTCCCAAACGAGCTGAGCCGTCTGCCAGACCGAGCTTGGGTGAGCTCGGCTCAGCTCGGCTCGTTTCCAACCCTACTCGAAGGTCACCGTGAAGACACAATCTTGAACCACGTGGTTAAGATGATTCTTCTTGAACTTGACATTGACACCCGAGCGTTGTTGTCCATCTGTCTTGTTGGCTTGTTCCATGTACCATATATGAAATCTCGTGCAAGAAAATCCTAGGGTACGGCCTAGCACAAATTTTTGGGTCAACGACAAGAAGGGGATATCAGAACAGGAGTCGAACATCTTCAATTTGCCCTTGCTGCCTCACTTTTTAGAGGTCAACTTCATGAGAGTTGACCGAGAACGAGGTGTAGATGCATTTGATGCACCAGGCCCTTGCCGCTTTGGTGCAGGTAACTCCTGTGGACTTAACACCGTTGCAGGACATTCCCGTGAAGTTGACACCGAGTAGGTAGCTCTAGGCAGATATCCCTCTTAGACCACTTGATGAATGTTCCAATGGCTTGCTCTAGAGTCATGACCTCGTTGTTTGGGGGAATCTGCAGTGGGACGACTACGAAATTGGCATAAAACCGTCTACATTCACTTTTGCGAAACCCAACGATAGATTTACACCGTACACCAAAGCCCCAGCACTGGATGGATACGCTTGGCCCCAAGTAGCATTTAGGGCAACAGAGGCATATCTCACTTGGAGCTTGCACTTCATAGCCACCTACATAACGATGTAAAATTAGCTACTCCAACAGGCCTATCAATGTATCGAGCATTCCGAAGATAATAATTATTACCAGGATGTCATTGATAGGAAATCTGTCGTCGCCTTTTGGGGTAGGGTTAGGATTGGATGCATAGCTACTCAGAAGTTTGGGGGCTGGCTAGCACAATAGGGGTATGGTCTTGCAACTGATTTTCCTAAGCCTTTCCTCAAGGTCTTCCATCTGCCTTCGCATCTCATCTCTAACATGATCATTGATCCCATCTCGATGGATTCAGTGATCTCATCTCTGAGGGATTCACGAATCTCCTCTCGTAGTCGTGCATTGCACTCAGCTTTGGCTCTCTTCCTACTCGATACGCTTTGGAGTCCTTTGGGAATCCATGTTTCCATGGAACATAAAGACCAAGACTTCTTGTGCGACCCAAGTGCTCATTGTTTCCCAAGGCCATTGAGAGTATATCTCTCCCCCTGACTGCCTGGAATGAGCCTTGGGAAGATTGTGCACTCAGCGTTTCTTGCAATAGCTTGACATGTCATTTCACTTCCTATAAAGTTATGGAGTAATTACAAACAAGGTAGTTCGATATCTTACCAAGCGTTGTGACACTTCCTCGTCTGCGGAGTTTGGAAAGAAGATGGTCCCCAAAGACAGGGTAGATGACCTCGTTCTTAACCAGTTAAGGGTGTGCTCATCAGGGATCCTAACAAATGGCGGGGAGACATTCGAACGGTTTGCCAGCTGATCCTGACCCCTCCATTGCGGGATTTTATCCGCATACCCAGTGTGCCGAGTCTGTGGGGTTGCGTGTTTTTTTTCCTGGAGGGCTCTGTGCGTCACACTTTCACTCCTAAAATCATCTGTCGTCTTCTTCGCCACAAATTCTTGCCATCACTCTTTCAAGAATGAATACTTATGGAATGGCGTCGGATCCTTCTCCACGTAGTTCTTGACAAGTGTGCTTTTGAAGTTCTTCCACACTTTGCACGCCTATAGCAATGAGTGTCGTCGCACGGAGTCCTGGTATTGTTCCGGGATCTCAAACGATCGAAAAATATTCGTTAGCCGCTCACCTTTCTGAGGTTTGGTCAACTCCTTTCACGAATCGTAGGTGATGTTGACCCGTTCCCGTGCAATTATTCTGACCGTTCTCCAGAATGCGGATGCTTTGCTCGTGAGGATTGATATGGGTCCCCGACTCATCGACTCCGTGATGGTAAATCGGCCGGGTCTTTTCGATATTCCTCTTCTTCTATCGCGCTTGGATATTTTAGAGGATGGCACATCAGACGCATGAAGCGATGATGACGAAGAATGAACGGAAGACATCTTCACAAGAAGTAGAAGTTCTGACACAGATCAACATATTATCATAAGATTCGAACTCTATATGTATGGTATACACACCAATTAATAAATAATTAGGATATGTAGGGAAGAAATTAGGACCAATACAATGGCATAATTGACATATAGACATGTAAATACTCCAAATCATTTAAAAGGAATAATATGTTCAACACAAATATCATCTGAACAAATGAAATCAACATAAAGCTAAGATTTAATATTTTGATATTGCTCTCAGATATAGGGTAAGCATTCTAATTAGAGCTCAAGTTCAAACCCGATTATCAAAATAGTTTCAGTATAAGACTATTATCATCACAGATCATTCATCTCAAGGCCACCACACCACATTGCAATATATTCCAGTAGTAGTATCAAAATAAAATACCATATGAATCACTGATTAGAACAAATACAAATTCCTAAAACAAGTATAACACCTAATACTACTCGGTGTTTGAACCAAATACCAGCGCAATTATCATGAATCCATGAGGACCATGACAACATGACAGATTATTGATAGAAAGAGTAAGGAAATGGGCGTCGGGATTGAAAACTCGGCATCAATTACCTTTGGGCATCAAGGAGAAGGATGAGCAGGTAGCAGTACCAGAGCAGCATGGTGGCATCGAAGGGGAGGTGGCTCGGGGGAGGAGGAGTCGACTTGTGCTCAAGGGAGGGGAGGAGGCGGCGGGCTCAGGGGAGGAGGAGGTGATGTGTGCTCGTGCTCGGGGAGGAGTTGGCAGGCTCAGGGAGGAGGCGCGCCAGGCTCGAGGAGGAGGCGGCGTAGAGGACGACGGCGATAGGCTCGGGGGAGGAGTTGCACCGGGCTCGAGGAGGAGGTGGCGTCGAGGACGACAACGATGGGCTCGGGGGAGGAGGGAGAGTTGAGAAACTTAATCATTTGAGTGGGGGACGCGGGCAAACCCTAGAGTCCAAATATAAATAGGGTTGGACATCACAGACGGTTCTAATAAATAACCGTCTATGATAGATTGTGTATCATAGATGGTTTGTAGATGAAACTATTTGTGATATCTGATATATCACAGACGGCTTTTCCAAAGGAACCGTCTGTGAAATATGATGTATCACAGACGGGTTATTGTAAGGAACCGTCTGTGATAGATTATGTATCACATACGGTTTTTAGATGAAACCGTATGTAATAGATTATCACAAACGATTTGTAGTTGAAATTGTCTGTGATATTCTTTTGTATTGGTAAATATAGTTTTGTTTATTGGTTATGCCCTCTGAAACAAGCAGAAACACAACAAGTATATTTATACATCCAATTCACATTTATTTCAGAAACAAGCACATCTATTTCACAGTACAAATCAATTAACTCAAATGAACTAAAATTAACCATTCAGAACATACACACACATGTACCATTAAGTTCAATCTACATTGTGGAGCACTTCGATATGACACATTCTCGACCCTTATGCAATACACACATTGTTCAATCTTTAAAAATTAGCTCTTCATGATGATCGACGCGTATGTAGCTAGTTTCGTCACGTTGTTCTTCCTCGACCCTTATGTCGTTTCCGAAAGGAGGCAACTCGTCAAATTGATTGTATTCTTTCTCGTCCACTACATTCTCAGCTCCGACAATCCTCTTTTTTCCATGAAGAACTACGTGGTGTTTCTTATTTGCCTGGTCAGTTATATAGAAGACTTGAACAATTTGGTTAGCAAGTACGAATGGTTCGTCTTTGTATCCGACACGTTTGAGGTCTACAGTAGTGACATCGTACTTGTCGACCTTCACCTATGAGAGATGGGCCTAACGGCACTGAAACAGGGGGATCTTGAAAGGCACGTAGTCGAGCTTCTAAATCTCCTCTATGAGCCCATAGTAGGAGCTCCTCAGCCCATCGATACTGAATGCATCTATACAGACACCGCTATTCTGGTTAGTGCCAATTATATCCTGAGCCTGCGTATAGAATATGTACCCATTTATGTCGTATCCTTACCATGTCTGGCTGTAAATGTTGGCTCTTTTACCAACCATGTCAGCATATCACTTGACAAACTCCTAGCGAGTCGCTCCTTCAACCATAGGTTGAACCGACTGTTGTGCCGTCTCGTGATCCAAACATCCTGTCGCTTTGGATTCTGTTGCCGAAGCACGTCCTTGTGTTAGTCGATATACGGGGACACTGTACCATTAAGTTCAATCTTATCCCAATCAAGTTCAATCTACATTGTGGAACACTTCCCATATGACATATTCTCGACCCTTATGCAATACACACATTGTTCAATCTTTAAAAATTAGCTCTTCATGATGATCGACGCGTATGTAGCTAGTTTCGTCACGTTATTCTTCCTCGATCCTTATGTCATTTCCGAAAGGAGACAACTCATCAAATTGATTGTATTCTTCCTCGTCCACTACATTCTCAACTCTGACAATCCTCTTTTTCCATGAAGAACTACATGACACTTCTTATTTGCCTAGTCGGTTACATAGAAGACTTGAACAACTTGGTTAGCGAGTACAAATGGTTCGTCTTTGTATCCGACACGTTCGAGGTCCACGGTAGTGACGCCGTACTTATCGACCTTCACCTGTGAGAGATTGACCCAACAAGACCGAAACAGGGGATCTTGAAAAGCACGTAGTCGAGCTCCCAAATCTCCTTTATGAGCCCATAGTAGGAGCTCCTCAGCCCATCGATACTGAACGTGTCTATGTGGACACCGCTATTCTGGTTAGTCTAATTATATCCTAAGCGTTCGTATAGAATATGTACCCATTTATATCGTATCCTTACCATGTCACAACTGTAAATGTTGGCTCTTTTGCCAACCATATCAGCATATCACTTGACGAGCTCCTAGCGAGTCACTCCTTCAATCATTGGTTGAACCGACTATTGTGCTGTCTCGTGATCCAAACATCCCATCACTCCGGATTCTGTTGCCGAAGCACACCCTTGTGCTGGTCGATATATGGGGACACTTCAGCCATGTGTTGCAAGACCGTGAAATGGGCTTGAGCATATGCATTCATATCTGGAATGATTGCTTTCCTTCTGATGGTCCCGATACTCGAGCCTCCCCTCATGGCGAGATCGACGCACACCTATCAATTTGACCTGAGCCATGTAATCGACGCAGAACTCAATGACCTCTTCGATTGCATAACCTTCGACGATGCTGCCCTCCGGCCAAGATCGATTATGTACATAGTACTTGAGAATTCCCATCAACCTCTCGAATGGGTACATGCTACGTAGGAACACGGGCCCACATATCTTTATCCCTCTCACAATGTGAACAATGAGATGGACTATGATATCAAAAAACAACAGAGGGAAATACATCTCAAGATCACATAGAGTCGTCACCACCTCGTTCTACAGAGCATCTAGTCCTTCGGGATTGGTAACCTTCTGAGCAATTATGTTAATGAAATAACACAGCCCCGTGATTGTCTCTCGGACCTTGATCAACAAAATACTTCTAATTGCAACAGGGAGCATCTGTGTCCTCAGCACATGATAATCATGAGACTTCATGCCAGTTAACTTCAAATCTTCCATCGAAACAAGTTTCTTCATGTTGGCGAGAGTAACCGGATGGAACTTTCACACCATGCAAGCACTGGCATAGTTCAGTCCTCTAAGCCTTGGACAGAGTGTAACAAGAAGGGGAAGGTAGTTCATCCTTTGTCGGTCTTTGTCGGTGCTAAATCAGGTCTGATGTCCATATCAACCAAGTCAAGCCGTGCGTTGCAACCATCCTTTATTTTATCACGAATGTTCAGTAAGAGACCAATCAAGCTGTCACATACATTCTTCTCTACGTGCATGATGTCGATGCAATAGCGAACTTCTAGGTGATCCTAATAAGATAAGTCCCAAAATATTAATCTCTTCTTCTAGATATTCTTCTCACGGTCCTCGATTTACGTCGCTTTTCGAGTACAATATCTAAATCCTTAAGCATATCATAGACCTCTTTTCCGCTTAAATGCCTTGGAGCTGAACTGTCCTCCTTTTCTCCGTCGAATTATTTATTTATCCTGCGGTACAAGTGAGCCCTCCGAAGGAACCTACGGTAACACATGTACACAGTTTTGCGCGAGTGCTTCAGCCACACTCTCAGTATCATCTAAGCAGTGAGTACATGTTTTGACCCCTTTTGTGCTCTGTCCTGACAGGTTAGCAAGGGCAAGTAATCATTTATGGTGCAAAACAACAAGGAGCGTAAAGTGAACATTTGTATGTGATCCCATACCTGTACCCCTTCAATCCATAATATTTTAGATCTTCCATAAATGGTATTAGGTACATATCAATATCATTCCTCGGTTGCTTTGGCCCTTACATAAGTATCGATAACAAAATATACTTCCGCTTCGTACACAACCAAGGAGGAAGGTTGTAGATACAGAGAGTCACGTGCTAAGTACTATGTCGGTTGCTCATGTTATCGAAAGAATTCATTTCATCTGTACTCAATCCAAACCTTATATTCCTCGGTTCCGCACCGAAGTCTACAAACTTCCTATCGATGTTTCTCCACTGGGCGGAATCAACAGGGTATCTTAGGTTTTCGTCATTCTTACGCTCCTCCGAGTGCCAATTCAACAGTTTTGCATCATTTGGGTTCGCAAAAAACCGCTTTAAAGAGGAATTACAGGAATATACCATGCCACCTTAGTAGGAGGTTCTTTCTTCACCTCGATTTCCTCGCTGTCATCTGATTGGTTCTTACGTTTGTATCGGGATGCGTTACACAGGACATACATGCATGTTTGCATACTCATTACGGTAAAGGATATAGTCGTTTGGACATACATGTATTCTTTCTACTTCTATTCCCAATGGACAAATAACCTTCTTGGCTTTGTAGGTGGTTTTGGGCAACTCATTTTCCCGAAAGTAAAACTCTTGTCGAACCAACCGTTGCTTGCTTTCAATTTTAGCAGTTCAAGCACTGATGACAACCTTGTGTATTCCGGCTTGTAGCCCAGGAACAAAGGTTTCTTGAGTCCTCCATTAAGCCCCAAAATTTAACATACTCCCTCTCATCAAAGTTCCCTTCTGCATCGTGAAGCATCTGATCCAGATTGTCATCGTGCAGCCTATCTGAATCACAATCACAATCGACATCATCTGGCGGCATATCGTTGACTTCATTGGTGATGTCATTATTACTACCTTCCTGCAAATCTGCTCTTCACCGTGACTGGTCCAACGTGTATAATCCTTTTGAAACCCCTTCGAATCAAGTGTGCTTCGATCCGTGCTCAGTTCTTAAACATCTTCAGATTCCTGCCGACAATGCATGGACAATACATATATTCCACCCCTTATTCAACATATCCTCCTCGGCAGCTCTTGTAAAAGCAAACACGTCATTAATATACTCTTCACTCACACGGTTGCTAGCGTACATCTAGCTTCGGTCCATCCACGCAACTCATATAACAATTTGGTGTTAAATATTGAATTAATTAATTAGTATACTATAGATGCAACTTTTGATATGTTATTTGAAATATGTATTTCTAATGAACTGAAAAACAACAATGCACCATAGGGTCATGTTGTTCATCACAAACACATTATAGATAGCCCATACCCAACTTCAGATGGCAAGAAGACTAGCAAAACAACATAAAAAGCTATATCTAAACCATCTTCAATTCTCTCTTTACTAAGCTAGATCTAGAATATAATGCAAGGAACAAATTATGTACTAACCATCGATAGTCAAGAACAAATTACCAAGCTGGATCTACAATCTCTCTTCCCAAATCCACGGTCTTCTTTCACCAAATGGCCTCAAAGCTCTACCTCCGGCAGCAGCAGTGAGAACAGAGCTAACATTTAGATAGATCGATCTGTGAGGGTCGGGTATGCAATAAATGAGATTACCACAAACAGTTTTTAATACAAACCGTCTGTGATGAGGATGAGAAGTCACAAACAGTTCATGTTGAAAACCGTATGTGAAGTATCATAGACGGTTCTGAACAAGAACCGTCTGTGATATTTTCAGAACAGTCTGTGATACTTCACAGACAGTTTTCAACACGAACCGTCTGTGATATTATCTCTTCATAGACGGTTTTTAGCGCAGTCAGTAACACAGACTATCATTAAACCAAAACCGTCTGTGATTGTATTTAATACAGACAGTTTTGGTCAACCGTCTGTGATGAGGTGTTTACTGTTAGCCTTTTTTTTGTAGTAGTGTGGTCATTCGCGTCGACCGCCTCCGCGGTGAGGATGGTGCCCTCGTATCTCCCCATGAGGAAAGTGTCATCCATAGCTACCACACGATGGCAAAACTTGAAGCCCCCGATGGCCTGAGCGAAAGCCTAGAATACCCAGTCCAGCATGAAGCGGTTGGGCCCTTTCTCAATATATTCACGGTCAAGCTTGTTTATGTATGTTCCGGGGTTTGATTCGGTAATCTAGTTGTAGGACCGTAAAGGCGACTAGGGGGGGTGAATAGACGCTTTCTCAACTTTCTCGCCTAAATCAAATTCAACACGAACTTTACTCCTTTAGCTATGAAAGCTAAGAAGATCAGTAAGCGCACAGTGGAAGCCTTGTGCTGAATTCGATAACCCCGCTCAACCACACGACACACAAGTGGAGAATTGAACTCACTGCTCGGGTCGGATCTTGGCGGTCGGGCCGGCGAGGACAAAGTGATCGACCGACGTCCGACGAGCGGTCGGACCGGTGGGTATCGGTTCGACCCGGCGATCTTGGCGGTTCGAAACACGGCGGTCGGACGCCGTTACAAAACGGTCGACCGATTCGACCGATCTTCAAAAACAAGTCCAACTCCAAAACGAAATTTGATCCAACTTTTGATTCAACCAGTGAAACTTGACCAAATTTCGTGCACACCTCCCTAAGGATATTGGAAACCTATTTCTAGCGACGATCCTTCAGATCCACTTCCCGAAATCGATCTCTCAAGGTTTTACCAAAGAAGTGCACAAACCCTAGAAATATAAAAAACTTGATTCAAGATTTGCTTGTGGGGGTTGATGGTCTAGATGATTCTAGGAGTATTCCCACACATCATAGCAAGATAAAATAGGTCAAGAGACCAAGCATAAACCCTTGAATCAAGGAAGCACCAAAATCATCCAAAAGAGAGAAGAACACAAAAGGGGACAAATGATCTTTCAAGTAAGCATCACAAGATTGATTGATCACACTAGATGCTTACAAAGCCTCTCCAACAAGGAGGACAAGAGCTCACACAAGGAGCACACACACAATCTCCAAACCCTAGTTTTTCCTCTCCTCTCCTCCAAACCCTAGAAAAAGGAAGAAGGGTGCCAAATGAATGCTTGGGTGTTTTACATCTCCCCCCTTTCTATTTATACTAGAGGCATAGGGTTTCACTTTTGGGACCCACTCACACATGGGACCCACACACACATAACTATTGAAGCAATCGCCTGCTTCACCACGTGTAGGTTGATCAGCAGCTCTCATCCTGTCGGCAAGACTCTCATGTCCGAATCCCATCGGAACCTCCTAGAGACTTGCATCGACTTTCGCACCGCCTGATCCAACCAGCTGCACCGAACTACCCGTTCGATCCATCTTGCCCATTCTGCACCATGCTTGAGTCATACGACCACCCGGCATCCACGATCGTTACGGACCTCGGCTCTCCAAGCGTAGTCGATCCACCTCACCGTTGACATCGAGACACGCAAGCCACCGCGCGACAATAGACAAACAAATCGTTTCCAGGAACAAGTTCTTCACAACTTGACCCACGTTAGTTCCGCAATGCAATATGCAACAATAAAGCATTGAACTCCATACATAAAACACATTCAAATCAACTCAATGCCAACTTGGCTAACCTCCAAGTCATCGCCGTCCGATCCGCCCACAAGGCCGGTCCGGCCGATTCGAGCTGATCCGACCGATCCCACAACGGCGGTCGGACCGCCTAAAAGACTTAGCCAAAATTTCATTTCGAAATTCAAACCTTCGGAAATTTCAATCGAATAGAACTTTGATTGGGAGCTCCAAAATGATGTGACCACATCCGGAGACTCCTCACCGCCTACACAACCTATTTTGGCTCGGCTCCAAAACCAATTTTCAACATATCGGTCGGACCGGCCACCATGGCGGTTGGACCTCTCCACAATGATCGACCACTGACACAACCGATCGGACGCTTTGTGGTCCGCAAATTTTGGAGCAAATCCGAAAACGCGAGATTTTGCAAACCAACAAAGCTATTGCCAATTGACTCATCATCCTGAGATCGTGCACATATCCTCACGATATCCACACTAGTAAAGCAATCTCGTCACAAGGTTGTACGCCTCTTTGTATGTCCCGTACATGGACTCGATAACCTTCTTCTTGGATCGTCGGACCTTGCTGTAGCTGATTGAATAGCCAACCAGATTGGCGACTTCTGACATCAGCATCTTGGGGGAGACAGACACGTCTGCCTCAACTAGGTGCATGATGAGGCTTGCAACATATGCAGAAGTCACGTTCCGATGCTGCCGCAAGGGCTCACTAAGCTCGCAAGTGTGGTTGATCAGCGCCTTGACTGTGAAGACCGAGTCGAAGATCTTTACTCGGTGAGCGCTGACCTTGCTAGGGTAGCCTTCCACTACGCACTTCACTATGTACTTCCCTGGGTTGGACCGGTGCATTCGGCACACACGGCTGATGGACAAAGTGTATCGTGCTATAGCTTGTTGCACGACCACCTTTCTAGGGAAGTGCTGCCCAACTAAGAGGGTGTCGGTATGAAACCCCCAGTGGGAGCCTTCTTCCTGCAGCGAGCGAACGCACCACGATATCATCAAGTCTCAATGCCACAGAAGCCACCTTCGATGAAAAAATTCCCCTGGTTGGACCACCGGCCTAGTGTGTGTCCTCGTCGCTACCATCTAAGCCTAGGTTGGCATCCTCGTTAGACTCCGACCCGAGAGGCTCGTTCGGCAGATACTCGTGGTAGTCAATGCGGGTCAACCACCAAATTTCCGCCTCATTTTCGCACAAAATTATGTGCAAGTCTTCCCTCCGAGGAAGCACATTCTGTGCTACCGTCTTCAGGCTCGAGCTGTGCTTACCCGCTTGTAGAGGCTTCGGCATCATCAAAGTTTCCTAGCACCCTGCGTACGAAATTCATGTACACCATCGACCCCCCGTGAATGGCCACCTCGGGCTGGGAGGCAATCTGCTTGTACTGCCTCCATGATAGCTCCCACACATAATTCGTGTATGTGATCCCCTCGATCACAACTTTCTTCGTCCTTTCCTCCGTGACGAACTCCCTCCGGATGCAGCTTCAAAGCTCGTGAATATTCATCGCGTGGAGCCCCTCCGCTCGGACCACCTTGTACTGACATCTCGACAGGTCCAACCGACCGGGTCCGGCCCGTACGAGACCATCGCCATAAAACACAAACAAATCTTGCATGTTCAAAATTACTTAAAGCCACAACAACCCCATCCACGATACATATGTGTAATTGAATACGACAAATTGCATACTAGTGATGGATTACATGTGTGTAATTAAATACGAATAATTAATTATTGGTAATTCATTACTACCGTGCGTACCACTATTAAAGCACATGTTCATTGCCACTTAATTACTTACAACTAACTAATTTGCATTGAATGAGTTATGCCTAACTAATTGCTACTTAACTAACTACGATTGATTAATTACCACTAAATAAATTACGAGTAGTTCTGCTACTTAACTAATTACGATTGATTAATTACCACTAAATAAATTACGAGTAGTTCATTTCCACGAATTTAATATTCCAAATGATCACCACTAAAGTAACTAGGACTAATTTATTACCGCTAAACTAATTTATTACCACTAAACTTACTAATTACGACTGATTAATTACCTCTAAACTAACTAATTACGACTGATTAATTATCACAAAAAATACTAATACTTCATTTCCACTAATTTAATATGTCGTAATGATGACTACTAAACTAATTACGACTAATTAATTACCACTAAACTAACTAATTACGACTAGCTGACTAGGGCTGATTAACTACGACTACGGTAATAATAACAAAAGCATCCAACAAATTGCCTACTCTTCGGGGGAAAGCAATAAAAAAGGCCGAGCGACGAGAAGCAAGAAAATACTTAATCTCCTAATAAAATTAATTATGTTACGTTCTCTGAGTTCTCAGTGACGAGCACCAGGACGAGAATCGAAACACAATTGAGATGGGCAAAGAGCGACTTCGAGAGCTCGGTATTTAAAGCTGGGCGAAGGAGGAGCAGGGCGCTGGGAATTCCGGAAGCGTTGGCGCTGGAATTTCTGGACAAGGCGACAGGTGTGCGGAGGAGGGAGGGCCAGGCGGTGGGAAATGTGGGCATCACATGGTTTGGTGTTTCTCAGCAGAATCGGACGGGCGTGTGGTGGGAGGGGAGGGCGTGTGGCGGGCGGTGAGCGGCCACCGCAGGGCAACCGTGCGGCAACACCACTGCACGGTGGCCGTGCGGCATGAGACGATGTGGCTGGTCTCTCCCTCCTATAAATACAAGGCAAAAAGATACAATATAGCAAAAAAACCTTCTATAGTAAAAGGTATACTATCGATTCCCTCCTTAAAAACTATAACCATCGCCAGCGGCGCATAATAATTATCACCACCGAAACCAATTCAATAAAACTTTACATGTGGATAGGCACTAACACATCCATCCAGTGTACATTATCATACATTTGCACATGCACTTTTCTCGCTGATTAGAGTTTTCATATAATTACAACACGATACATAAATACAATTGTTTGGTTCATGCCCGTTTGCAACAGGGTCGTTCCGAGGGCATTGAACTGTTCCATGTCAAATTCTACATACCAGAATAGAAGCAATTTCCTCGTACTATTATAAACAATAGTTGTAGGAAGAAACTTAATTTTATCATGAACCGTATGATATCTTGCTGAGATAAGACTCGATCATATGAAACAGTTAAAAAGCTAACTTAAAATTCCATACAAATATTCATGTGATCTTTCGGGGAGCTTCAAAACTAATAATGTAGCATCAATTCGAAAAAGTTAAAAACCCAACCTAAAATCCACATGTATCTTGACTTTTTTGAGGGGCACATATATGTCGTTTTGTGCGTGTATACCCAACACAAATTGGTTTGCCAAAAAGGCCCAAATCCTCCTGTGGCAAATTGGGAAATTGGCCACAGGAGTGGCCTGGCAGGAACCCTACCTTTGACCTAAATACCCCTCCTCCTCCTGTCTCGTCTCATCCCCTCGCCCTGCTCGCCCCTCTCCCATTGCCCCTCTCCCAATTTCTCTCCCCTTCCTCTCTTTGCCCTTCGCCTCCACACTCTGCCCCTGCTCGCCTCGTTCAAATCCTACCCCCGTTTACCCGCCCTGTGCGCCCGGCTGCTCCGGCGGAGCGGGAGCGGTGGAAAGGTGGCCCTTTCGGCGGGGGCTTCTTGGATCACGGCGTGTGTTGGTTTGTTGGTTCCGGCGTTTTCTTGGCGATTCCTTGCCGGGCTCTGCGATTCGGGGGTGATGTTCCGTCTGGTGCGGTAAATGTTATATTTTGGTGAGCCAGCCGGCGGAGAAGATTGGATCTTGGTGGCCGGATTGCGCCGCCATTGGAGCTTCTGGGGAGTCGTCGTTCTAGCAACTTTCGGTGAGTTTGAGCTGTTCTTGGTCACATGTGCCTAGGTGTTTTTGCGATTTGGGCTTGTTGTTGAATCTTGTATGTTTGTTTGTGAGATTCCTTGTCGAATCGTGGTAAAGGACAGTAAATTTCAATCGTTTTTTACTTTACTTTCCTTCACTGTTTGTGTATACATCTCAATCTCACGGCTGATTCGATTGCTTCTTTGTCAGGAGATACTCGGAGCTGTGAGTTTATTGCTGATTGCTGATGGCCAACCACGAATTGGTTCTTGGGCATGGGCAGGACGCTGAGCTGGCGCTGGGGCAGAACCACCATGACTTTGGGCAGGACCATGGACTAGGCCTTGGGCACAGCCACGACCTCGGTCTTGGCCATGCTCACGACCACGATCTTGTTCTCGGGCAATCGCACGAGCACGAGCACGACCATGATCTGGGTCTTGGACATCACCATGACAGCCAGCTGGTCCTCGGGCATGACCACCATGGCCACACCAGTGATCTTGCTTTGAGACAAGGGCATGACGAGGACCCGGACTCGATGGATGGGCAAGGCCATCATGACCTCGGCTTGTCGGAGAACCATGAGTTGGCGCTCGCTGAGACGCATCACCTTGGTGTAGACCAGAATCTTGATCAGCTCTCGCTTGAGCAAGCTCACGAGCTCGCCCTCCAGCCGGCCCATGACCTCTCACAGGCACCTCTTGCCGTTGCTCCTGTTGTCCAGTCGCGGACAATGGTGGTGAGCCCCGAGTTTCAGATCGCGGTGGGGCAGGAATTTCCAAATGTCATGAGCTGCCGCAGGGCCATCCGCAACACGGCCATTGCCTGCCACTTCGAGATACAGACGGTGAAGTCTGACAAGACGCGCTTCACTGCCAAGTGTGCCGCAGAGAGCTGCCCATGGCGCATCCATGCCGCAAAGCTCCCTGGTGTGCCCACATTCTCCATCAGAACTATACATGACAACCATAATTGTGTGGGGATAAACCATCTCGGCCACCAGCAGGCGTCTGTTCAGTGGGTTGCAACTGCTGTTGAAGAGAGGCTGCGTGAGAACCCGCACTGCAAGCCCAAGGAAATCTTGGAAGAAATCCACAAGTCGCATGGGATCACACTATCGTACAAGCAAGCTTGGAGAGGGAAGGAGCGGATCATGGCAGCAGTTCGAGGCTCTTTTGAAGAAGGATATCGTCTCCTGCCTGAGTACTGCAGGCAGGTGGAGAGAACAAACCCGGGAAGCATCGCTCGTGTCTATGGGAACCCGGATGACAACTGCTTTCGTCAACTCTTCATATCGTTCTATGCATCAATATATGGTTTTGTGAATGCATGCCGTCCACTCATTGGGCTCGACAGAACCATTCTGAAGAACAAGTATCTCGGCACCTTGTTTCTTGCCACCGGTTTCGATGGCGATGGCGCTCTCTTTCCTCTGGCATTTGGTGTGGTTGATGAGGAAACTGATGAGAACTGGATATGGTTTTTGTCTGAGCTGCATGAATTGCTGGAGAAGAACACAGAGAACATGCCAAGGCTCACCATCTTGTCAGATAGACGCAAGGGTATTATTGATGGAGTTGATTTCAACTTCCCAACCGCATTCCACGGGTACTGTATGCGCAACCTCAGCGAAACTTTCCGGAAAGATTTCAACAACTCGGTTCTTGTCAACCTCCTCTGGGAAGCTGCCAATGCGCTTACTGTGATAGAATTTGAAACTAAGCTGCTCGAGATAGAGGACACGTCTCCAGAAGCTGCTTGTTGGATAAGACGCCTACCCCCTCGTCTTTGGGCCACAGCTTACTTCGAGGGGACACGGTACGGTCACCTAACAGCAAATATCACGGAGTCGCTGAATTCTTGGATACTGGACGCCTCTGGCCTTCCGATAATTCAGATGATGGAGTGCATCCGTCGCCAGTTGATGACGTGGTTCAACGATCGGCGTGAAGCGAGCATGCAGTGGACAACCATCCTTGTGCCCACTGCCGAGCGCCGTGTGCAAGAGGCCATTGAGCGCGCGCGTGGCTACCAGGTTGCCCGAGCCAACGAGGCGGAATTCGAGGTCATCTCACATCTCGAGGGGACAAACATCGTGGACATCCGCAGCAGGTGCTGCCTGTGCCGCGGGTGGCAGCTCTACGGCGTGCCCTGCGCCCATGGCGTGGCCGCGCTCCTCTCCTGCAGGCAGAACGTCCACCGCTACACGGAGAGCTGCTTCACAGTTGCGACGTACCGCAAGACGTACTCACAGACCATACACCCTATCCCGGACAAAACCCTCTGGAACGAAGTGTCAGATCGACGCCAGGCTGAAGAGAGCAAGGTGGAGGTGATCGTCAACCCGCCGAGGTCGCTGAGGCCCCCAGGGAGGCCAAGGAAGAAGAGAATCCGCGCGGAGGACCGTGGGCGGATCAAGAGAGTTGTGCACTGCAGCCGCTGCAACCAAACGGGCCATTTCAGAACTACTTGCGCTGCTCCCATATGAACGCCGTCGAACTGACGATGTTGGAATTCTCAAGCAGCTGCAGTGTTCCTGTGTGTGAGAGAGAAAAAAAACTACAAGTTGGTGTCTATTATGCAAACTTCCTGCTTGCAGATGGGCTCCTTTGGCTATGCTAGATACTGCTGTTGGTTTAGCCGTAATTTAGTATTTGTTATTCACTTATGTATGCCCTGCTAAACGGAGGGAAATATAATAGGAATTATGTGCTCAGGTTGTTGGATACTCCACGAATTAGGAGCAACCCTTCACGAAATCAAATGTCTGCAACGTTTTTGTGAAAACGAATTATAGCTACAGGAGATCGCCACAGTTCCTGCTGCTGCTGCTGCAGACTCAAATCACTGGTGTTGGAATGAACTCCTTCGTCTGTTCCATTCCAATGGACTAAAGCCCAAATATACAAGTTACTACGTATAGGTAGTTATGCAAAGAGCATCCTATACAAAGAGGCATATCTAACATCTACGTGCGGAAACAGTACCCTGCAGAGGATTTGCATCCCCAAGTATGAGTCGTAGCTTGTTTATATATATCACCGGTTCATTCTGTACCTTGATGGTCTTTCATGTGACCGTGGTTGCTATAATGCTGCATTTTTTTCGTTGTTTCAGTGATAAAGGGTGTGTTTGGATGGGTGAATGAAGTGGTCATTGTATCGGATGGTTCGGGATATGACCATATTCACGCGTTTGGTTAGCTAAATGGAACCGATACGTCCAGGACCAACTCATTCGATGAAAGCGAATATTCGACGGAGACCCCGAACCATTTAGTTCGATGAAAACGAGTGAACCACGTGGTTCAGCACTGCCTCATCCACTAGCGCTGCATGCGCTCACTCGCGGCCACGCTACCGCCCTGGCGAGCTCCGGTTGTCCTCTCCCATGCTTTAACATCCCAAATTTTGGCATTTTCAAAAAATTATTTCAAAATAATTAGTTCAAAGATTTGGTTTTTAAATTGGAGTCCCTGATAATTCAAAGAGTCTTTTTGAAGTTTTAAAAATAAAAATAATTATTTGCAATTTATTGGATTAATTTAAAGTTTAATTTGTAATTTCAAAAAATGAAAACATTTTAAATGATTAACATAAACTTAAATTAAATTCAAAATTATTTTATTAAATCTATTAAGGTCCCAAGGATTTTTGTGGAATTTCTTGGATTCTTCTGAATTTATTTTATTTTTGGACTATTCCAGATTTTCTTTTTTTTTCTTTTATTAATTTTCTCTCTCCTAGTCAGCATCTTCAACCTCCAGCATTTCTACTCTGTATTCACATATTTCTTCCAACCGAGAGCCCCCACGGTCTGCCCCTCTCTCGGCCGCCCCCGCCCCCCTCCTTTCCCTTCCCCTCCCATTCCCCTCTCTGCGCAACCCCATGACCTGTGCCACCCGAAGCTCCAGCCTGCCATGGCCGAGCACCACTTTTTCTCCCCATTCTCCGCACTCGTTCAACCAAAATCAATTCCGTTTGAAGCATTATGACCCCACTAACCTCACTCACATTATGCCTCCATCAATTGCACGTTTCTTCCATCAACAACAGTCAATTTTACGTTTCTTCCCATTCTTTTGCAAACCAAAAACTGAAACGTTTTTCCCGCGGCGTTCCTCGTCGACTCAGGCGTCTCCTCCACAGTATAAAGAGAGCACCGCGTGCTTTTAATGGTGCCGTTGACGACTATGACTATGTAACACCCCAAAATGGTTGAATGCAAAAATACAAGATTTTTAAAACTTTTTTATGTGGCATCTATTGTCGTGCTTTTACCAGCATTCCGAGATTTATTTGATCTGCATTCCTTTCCTTACCAACACAAGTGAACCCTAAAACGCAAACTCTAGAATCAGAGTAATGCTCGAGAACTAGATGGAACTGTTTAGCAACATATCGGATGGGGACCTATCACCTCTATGTTAATACTTAATAAAGCGAAGTAACCCTTTCTGTCTCCAACCCGCCCCTAATCTTTCCCCGTTGCCCCACTGTCAGTCGGCGGAAAGCCCCAAGCCACAGAGCCCTTCGGCTGGTCGTGGCCGCTACCTTTCTGCCTCCCTATGCATTGTTCCTCCGACTGTTCCTCTGACCAGTGGTCCAGCAGACTCGGCGCAGTCGAGACCACACCCCGGTCGTGGCCGCCTGTTTCCCCAGTGCACCGCAGTACTGCTCGGTGCAACCCTGCGCACTATTTCCTCTAACCAGTGTCCAGCCAACATGGTGTAGTCGAAACCGCACCATGGTCATGGCAGCCCGGGCAGACCCCGGTCGGACGCTAGTCAAGTTAGTGTGCCCGAAGACCGCCTCTGGTCGTGGTCATCGACATGGGCTAGGTCAATGCGTCCTCTTCTAGATAGGCATTGACACCTACCCAGTCAGGACGCCCCGATACGACGAGGTGTGTGCGCTGGCAGCTGCCGTCACTCCCCCATTACGAGTCGTCCCTCACACATTAAAGTCGTCGCTCAGTTAGTCACATCGTTGTATTGTGCTGCCCCTCGTCATCGCCAACCACTCGTGGTACCGTGCGGAGCCAGAGGCAGCGAACACCCCGGGTGACCTCCACCCCCTTTTGCCTATAAATACCAGCCCCAGGCCCTCCCTGCTGCCGTTTCGTAACCCAAGAGCCAGTTCTTCCCTTCCTCTCTTCCACCATTCCCTAGGAGAGCTCGAGCACTAGGTAAGGCTTGAGTGCTCACCTCTGCTAGTGCCTCCGCGACGTCGTCAGCGAGCTTTGGCACCTTTAGTGAAGCCTTTCCCCTTGAGCCCCTGCGCTCTTGCTTCCTGACCCAGAGATGGCTCCCCTCATGGATTCCACTTTGTACTCGCAGGAACTACCGACTCCGTTCTCCCTTCCCTCCGCCCAGAGTAGCCCTAGCATTCGGATCGACTTCGACGGTCACCACCACCACTTGGAGCTCTCTCGCGCCGTTGCAGACCTTCGTCGATAGATCGTCTCCAGCTGACACGCTTCTTCCGCTTCCCACCGGTACGTTTCCAGTGGCTGCTAAAAGTCCCTTTCCACTCTTGATGTGTGAAAGTATAGCAAGGGCAAAGAGTGCACTGTAGACCCCAACCATAGTCGAACAACACCAAGTGGTCAAACCTCCCCCAACATGGAGTATAGCCGAATCCCTAGATAATCGAACTCCTTCCCACCTAGTGCTATAGACGACCCCGTGTCTTCGACCAGATGGTCGAAGCTCCCTCCGACTAGATGGTAAAACCTCCCCCAGACTAGATGGATGAAACTCCTTCGGAGTGAATGGATGAAACTCTCCTTTACCGACTGGTCGAAACCTCCTTCGACCCAATGGTCGAAACTCCTTTTGACCGGTGGTCGAAACTCCTCTCGACTGGATGGTCGAAACTCTTTTCGATCGGGTGGTCAAAACTCCTCTTGACCAGGTGGTTGAAACCCCTACCGACCAGATGGTGAAACCCCTCGCGACTGGATGGTCAAAACTCTCTTCGACTACACAGTCGAAACCCCCTCTGACCCTGTAGTCGAAACCTGTCCCCACCAGTCAGTCGAAACTCTCCTTCGACCAGCCTGTCGAATACTTCTTTAACCAGTTGGTCGAAACCCTTCTTCAACCAGCTTGTCAGAATTTCTTCGACCAGTTAGTAGAAACCCTCCTTCGACTAAGCACTCGAAGCCATTTCGACCAAGTGGTCTAAACTATACCCAGAACTCAGAACCATTCTCGATCAAGTATTCTCGACCCATCCCGACCAAGTGGTCAAAACTGTGAACGGTACTCGGAAACCCTTTCTTCCAGGAAGGCGAACCCCCTCTGACCAGGTGGTCGAAACACTGAATAGTACTAGAAGCCAATAACTCGTTCGCAGACTAAACACTATCTAAAAAACAACCTACGATACCTGTTCGAGTACTGTATCTATGGATATCGTGAGGATATATGCACGATCTTAGAATGATGAGTCAATTGGCAATGGCTTTGTTGGTTTGCAAAATCACGCGTTTTCGGGTTTGCTCGAGTTTGTCGGGACAGGCGGTCCGACCGGCGAGTTCTTGGTCCGGCCGCCGATGGAAAATCGGCCGGCGGTGCTTGCGGTCCGACCGCCAAAATGAAAAGTGGTTTTTGGAGCTGAGCCAAAAATAGGTTGTGTAGGCAAGTGAGGGGAGTCTCCTGGATGTGGTCACATCATTTTTGGAGCTCCCAGTCAAAAGTTCTATTGAGTTGAAAATTCCAGAAAGTTTTGGATTTTCACGATGGAATTTTGGCTAAGTCTTTTCGGGCGGTCCGACCGTCGTTGTGGGATCGGTCCGACCAGCCTGAAATCGGTCAGACCGTTGTTGTGGGGCGGTCAGACCGCCGATGACTTGGAGGGTAGCCAAGTTTGCATTGATGTGTTTTGATTGTGTTTATTGTATGAACTTCAATGCTTTATTGTTGCATATTGCATTGTGGAACTAACGTGGGTCAAGTTGTGAAGAACTTGTTCCCGGAAACGGTTTGTTTGTCTATTGTTGTGCAGGTGGCTTACGGGTCAGCGGCGTCAGCGGTGAGGTGGATCGGGACTACGCTTGGAGAGGCGAGGTCGAGCGATCATAGATCTTGGGTGGTCGTGTGACTCAAGCATGGTGCAGAATGGGCAAGATGGATCGAACGGGTAGTTCGATCGGTTGGTTGGATCGGCGGTGCGGAAGTCGGTGCAAGTCTCTAGGAGGTTCGATGGGATTGGACGGGAGAGACTTGGCGGCGTGATGAGCCGTGATCAACCTACACGTGGTGAAGCGAGCGATTGCTTCAACAGATTTGGTTGTGTGGGTCCCATGTGTGTGTGGGTCCCAAAAGTGGAACCCTAGGCTTCTCCTATAAATAGAAAGGGGGGAGATGTAAAACCCCTTGAAGCATTCATTTGGCCCCCTTCTTCATTTTCTAGGGTTTGGAGGAGAGGAGAGGAGAAGCTAGGGTTTAGAGAGATTGTGAGTGTGCTCTTGTGTGAGCTCTTGTCCTCTTTGTTGGAGTGGCTTTGTAAGCATCTAGTGTGATCAATCAATCTTGTGATGCTTACTTGAAAGATCATTTGTCCCCTTTGTGTTCTTCTCTCTTTTGGATGATTTTGGTGCTTCCTTGAGTCAAGGGTTTATGCTTGGTCTCTTGACCTATTTTATCTTGCTTTGATGTGTGGGAATACTCCTAGAGTCATCTAGATCATCAACCCCCACAAGCAAGTCTTGAATCAATATTTTCATATTTCTAGGGTTTGTGCACTTCTTCGGTAAAACCTTGAGAGATCGATTCTACGACGTGGATCTGGAGGATCGTCGCTAGAAATAGGTCTCTAATATCGTTAGGGAGGTGTGCTCGAAATTTGGTCAAGTTTCATTGGTTGAATCAAAAGTTGGATCAAATTTCGTTTTGGATTTGGGTTTGGTTTTTGATCTTGGTGAATCGGTCGACCGGTTTTATGCGGCGTCCGACCGCGCGCGTTCGAACCGCTTCGATCGCGGGTCGAACCGATATCCACCGGTCCGACCGCTTGATTAGTAGCCGGTCCGGCCGCTCGTTGAATGTCGGTCGACGCTTTGTGTCGGCCGGTCGACCGCGATGATCCGATCGAATAGTAAGTTCAATTGTCCACATTTGTGTCGTGTGGTTGAGGGGTTTATCAAATTCAGCACAAGGCTTCCACTGTGCGCTTACTGATCTTCTTAGCTTTCATAGCTAAAGGAGTAAAGTTCGTGTTGAATATGAGTTAGGCGAGAAAGTTGAGAAAGCGCCTATTCACCCCCCTAGTCGCCTTTACGGTCCTACAGTATCCAACGTCGAACATGACAATAGGAACCTGAGACCAATTAAAGCCACCCAACCCAACCGAGAACACCCCATTTGAGTTTCATTTGAATTTCATTTGGATTTTGAATGCAAGTCGAATTTATTTGGACTTATTTGGATTTTGGTTGGTTTTCGCGTCTAGAACTTGAGGCTTCAGAGGACCCGCTACCAGACCACGAGCAGGGGCAACAGTACCACGACCAAGGTGAGTCGGCACTTTAATAATTTTGCACCCAGTTTTTGCAAACTATGTTGCTTTAAATTATGAAATTGCATTGTTATTATTTAAACAACTATCTTGGTCTAGTCGTAGTTAACACCTAAATGATAACTGAGTATAACATTCCACTCTTTGAACTTGGACACTATCATTTATCACCCTAGACTTAATGGATACATGCTGGTTAATAAGTCTGTATCTAAGTGTCATACTTAACCTTGCTTAGATACGTGGTCGTCCGTGCATTAAAGTGTCTGACAACATTATTTCCAAACTTGAAAAGCTAGATTTGGGCAGTCGTGGCTGGGAGCCCGATTGGTATGTTGGTCTAAAGGTTATTTTTTAAAACCAACCAAACCCGAAACTCTCTACTTGACTGGGCGGATGGAAAGAGTGTCTGGTGTTGGTGATGCACGTCTGTGGGGTATGTGGTTGCACCGCCTAAGTCAATAAAGGACCGAGTTCTTGTGTTGACCTCTTATGTAAAAACATTATGACTACAAGTCTATAATGGGTTCGACCAAGCTAACTAATTTGTATGCCTTAGTGTGGCTTCACCACTGGATGGTGTGTGGCGTGGGTATGGGTAGAAGCCACAGGAAAACCACACGGCATAAGAGGGAACCTCTTGAGAGCGTGGCTCCGGGCGGTGGAAACCTTAGCGGGTGGGGTTGCGTCGAGGTTGGGCATTGTAAAGGCCTTGTGATGATCTCCCCTGATTCACATGTCTAAGGAAACATGTGTATATATCAGGATGATTATCTCTTGTGGGTAAAGTGTACAAACTCTGCAGAGTAAGAAAACAATCTAGATTGCCATGTAAGTGCCGGGAACTCACCTGAACTAGCTTTCATTTGGTATAAAACTGTTTGTGGGTGGTCGTGGAATAGAAAGCTGGGACCCCAGGGGTTTGTGAAGGCCTGTTCGTGGACCAATTATAATTACCGGTTAGTTGGGCATCGAGTGGATGGAGCCACTCGATGGTATAGGAGATGGGATCTCTGATAGTACCTTACAACTGAAAATCAGTTTATGAAACCTATTCTTAAAAAGTGCTAAGTTGTATGGTGTTCTACCATTGATCTAATTCAAACTTGGCTTGATGCGAATAAAAGAACCATGAACCCTCCTTTGTCTAGCCTTGCATCTATGATAACTTGCATTGTGTGTTGGCTCACGAGTACGGTTGTGTACTCAGGCTCGTTCAATATAATCTATCAGAGCCAATCGACCAGGACCCCTACGACCACTACTGGGCGGACGAACCAGTTGGTAGAGATGAAGATGAAGCCTACGCCGGAACCCATAGCCGCTTGCTTGTGGGCAGAGTGAATAGATCCACCAATACCTTTTTTTGCTTTCCCACTTACCTCTACTCTGTACTCGAATCTATGGTGGCCCTTGTGCCCTTTTGTATAACAGTGGTCGTACGACCAGTTATGTAATATATTGGCTGTGAATGCGTGCGATGTATGTGAATGATCCAAGAATGTATATGTGTGTGCTATCTACTAATCCAGGGAATAGCACATATCGACACAGTGGATCCTAAATTACAAATTTGGGGTCCGATAGATTTGATATCAGAGCATACGATTGTAGGGGTAAAGGCCTTAGCTAGCATGGTCGATTAGAACCTAGGAATACACTATTGAGGGTGACATCCCCCTCTCTATAGTTATGCATGTATTTTGGTTGGAATGGCATTGGGCACATATTAGTAGAGGCCCATCCATTTCTAATTATCCCCCTTGCGCTTCTTTAATTGACTCACATGAAAGGTGGAGTGTGGCTGACAACCTTCAGGCATTAATAACTTATAAGCAACCTTGCCAACTCTTTCCAACACCCTAAATGGTCCATAAAATTTGGAGTGCAGTTTCAGTTATCTATGGATACTCAAAGAAGTATGTCTGTATGGTTGGATCTTCAAATAAACCATGTCTCCAATGGTAAATTCCCTCTATGTTCTCTTCTTATCAACATAGGCTTTCATCTTGTTCTGGGCCTTAAGCAAATTATCCTTGATCACCTGCAAAGACAACTATCTTCTCTCAAGCAACCCCTTCACTTCCTCATTTTGGGTATCTGACAATACTACTTCATTGATCTGAGGAGATGGAAACCCATACAATGCCTAGAAGGGAGTCATCTTCAATGCAGTATGAAAGCTAGTGTTATACCACCACTAAGCTGTGGATAACCAACTGCACCATTTCCTTGGATTAGCAAATACCATGCATCTCAAGTAGCCCTCTAAACATTGATTAACCCTCTCTGTCTGACCATCAGTTTCAGGGTGGTATGAGGTACTAAGTCTCAGCTTAACCCCTAGAGTTCCGAATAAGTCCTGCCACAAGTGACTAGTGAATATTATATCTCTATCGGTGATAATAACAGCTGGTAATCCATGATGTTTGAAAAAATTATCAATGAATACTTTGACCACATGCTGGATTGTGAAAGGGTGGTTTAAGGCAATGAAATGAGAGTACTTAATAAACCTATCCACCACAACCAAGATTACCTCCTTTTCTTTAGATTTTGGTAGCCCCTCAATGAAGTCCATTAATATATGAGTCCAAGCCATGTCTGGTACTGGTATAGGCTGCAGTAGCCTAGGGTATGGAGCATGTTCAACCTTGTTTTTGTGACAGACATCGCAATACTTGACAAATTCTTCTACCTCTTGCTTCATCTTTGGCCAATATAAAAGCAGTTTAAGTCTCTAATATGTAGCTCTTTCACCCAAATGACCATCAAGTGCGGAATCATGGAATGAGGTTAACAACTGCCTTTTGAGTGTAGTATGAGAACCCACATATAACCTGCCCTTATACCTCAGAATTCCATACTTCAGTGAATAATTAGGGTGAGCATTGGCATTAATACTAAGTTGTGTTATGATATCCTTACTCTTTTCATCATTCTTGTAACTTGCTTGCACTTCAGTGATCCACACAGGGGTCACTGCTGTGACTGCCAGAAGTTGATCATCATATTAGACCCTCGAAAGGGCATCAACTGCTTTATTTTCTCTCCCCTTCTTGTATTCAACCTTGTAATTATATCCCAACAACTTGACTAGCAACTTATGATGTATTCCCTCAGTAAGCCCTTGCTCTTGGATATATTTTAAACTTTGTTGATCAGTTCTAATGATCAATGTGGATCCTGCGAAGTAATGCTTCCATTTCTTAATTGCCTCCAAAATTGCTAGACTCCTTATCGTAGGTTAACATGGTTGTAGATTTAAGTCCAATTGATTTACTCTTGAAAGATATCGGCCTTCCATTCTTCATTAGGACTGCTCCAATCCCATAACCACATGCATCAGCTTCTAGGACAAATAGCTTTGAATAATCAGGTAATGCCATGACCAGAGTTGAGGACATAGCTGTTTTAATATTTTTGAATGTTACATTCTACTCATCATTCCAAATGAATCCATCCTTCTTATGTGCTACAAATAGGGGTTTACAAATGACACCATATCCTTTCACAAACCTTCTGTAATAACATGCTAATCCTAAAAAACATCTCAATTGTGTCACATTCTAAGGTTCTGGCCATCTCATAATAGCTTCAATCTTTATAAGATCAGTAGCCACTCCATTATGCCTAATAATATACCCAAGGTATTCAATTTGTGACTGCTCAAACACACACTTGCTTCCCTTTGCATACAACTTCTCTTGCCTCAGAATTCCCAATATTGTGGACAAATGAGAGTGATGTTCTTCAATGGACTTGCTGTAAACTAGGATATCATCAAAGAATACTAGCTCAAATTGTCCAAAAAAATTGCTCAATATGGTATTCATCAATACTTGAAAGGTAGCAAGAGTATTAGTGAGCCAAAATGGCATAACCATGAACTCATAATGGCCCAAACGAGTGCTAAAGGTTGTCTTTTCAATATCTTCACACCTCATCCTTATCTGATGGTAACCAGATCTCAGGTCAATTTTAGAAAATATTCTAGCTCCATGAAGTTCATCCAGTAGATCTTCAATAACAGGAATGGGATACTTATTTTTGACAGTATTTGAATTCAAATGTCTATAATCAATGTACATCCTCCAGGACCCATCTTTCTTTTTTTACTAGAATAGCAGGTGAAGAATAAGGACTCACACTTGGCCTAATGGTCTTTGATTTCAACAGCTGTTCAACCAAACCCTCCATAGCATCCTTTTGATAATGTGGAAGTCTATAGGGTCTCTAATTCACTAGTTTAGCCCCTGAAACAATAGGAATTAAATGATCACAGACCCTGCTGGGAGGGAGTCGCCGGGGTTCCTCAAAGACATCCCGATAATTCAGCAGTAAGGTATGAATCAGTTCATGCACTGGGTTTAATTTTTTCAAATTCTTGCATAGAAGTCTGGGCATAGATAACAACACCAATGACTCTCTTCTTCATCAATTTCAACAAGTGACTTGTTTTGATCAAAAAGTTTTGTCCATAAAGTGTTTCATCACTAAAGGTTACTTGTTTCAGTCCATATTTGGTTACTGAGAATTCTCTAATCTTGAGGTTAAGCCCAATAGGACTATGGGTGATCCAATCATCCCCTAAGATAATGTCATAACCCTTCAGGGGTATGAGATAAACGATTCTCCTTGTATCTCATAATTGTAATCTTTGCATAATGTGCCAGTCCACAATATTGCTCCATTAGCTATCATTATCTTCACTGCAGTGTGATTAGTAATTACACATTGTGCCTTTACCACAAATTGAGGACTCAAATGTAGCACTACTCCCACTGTCAACTAATTTTGTTGCTTTTACTCCTCCCACATCCAATGTTAGTGTGAATGTGTTACAGGCTGGGCTAGTGCCCTGTACTGCATGCATTGATATTTGCAGTACTGCTTCATCAACATGATGTTTTGGGTTGGAAGGTGGAGTGTCATATAGAGCTACTTCCTTTACTTCTAATTCCTCCTCCTCCTCTTCTTCTTGGGATCCATGTGTAACTGTGAACAACTGTTTCTCATTCAGCTTACAATTATGACCAGGAAACCAAGGTTTAGGGCATTTCCTACACTTTCCATAGTCAGTCCTTGTTCTATTGCTCTGGGCAATCCCCTTAGCTTTATTATCCATCACTTGCTTATAACCTTTTGCACCAATGCTGCTATTCATTCTCCCCTTGTTTCTTTAACTAGTATGATCATTTCTATTGAAGTTAGTATAATTTCTATTTCTGAGTGGATGTGACTGTTCAATCCTCCTAGCCATTCAAATGGCTTCAATTAAATTCCTTGGTCTATGACATTGTAAATGATTTTGGAAATAGTCCTGAAGGCAGCAATGGATTGTCTCTTCTGACCAAACTCATGATTTCTTCAAATTGTTCAACATAAGACTTAACAGCCTTAGTCTACTTTAGCCAATGGAATAGCCTAACATTATCATATATAGATGATTCAACAAATCTATCACCTACCATCCTGTAGAATTGATGCGAAGGAAGGATGGCTGCATTGCATCCTGTATCCCTCCACCAATAGTGAGCCTTCTCCTTGAGATAAGTTACTACATAATCAGTCCTCTGATCCAAAGGCATCCTAGCAGCCTCAAAGTACTTCTTAGCTTTTGCTAACCAACCATCAGGGTTAGACCCATCAAATTCAGGAAAGTTCAACCCAGGTGGACTATCAATTCCAATATGCCCCCCATTAGGTTCTTCCAGAATAATTGGATTGTTGCTAAAGTTTCCCAATGGTATGTTGGGGTTTAGGCTAATCGCAGCAGGTGGTACCAAATTCGGACTCATGTTGGTAGTGGTACTAATTTTCCCACCAAAAATTCCTCACATCCATAAGAGCTATTGAGCTACTTGGCTTCGATGATGTAATAGTAGGTACTAAATTAGATACAGGGTTTCTAAAATTACCTTAACAACCGGATTGCTTGTAAGAGAGTTCTTCAGTGGTCAGACTATTTATGAAATTAGCCATTACTCTCATCAATTTGTCCATCTGAAGTTGCATCTGTGAGTTGCTATCTTCTTGTGCCTTTTTGAGAGCTTCAATGCTTCTTTTCACATCTTCTCTTCAGCTGAGGTCGCATACATCTTCTCTTCCTCCTTAGCTCTCGTAGCCTTGTTTTGCTTGCTCATCTTCACTGGATCGCTCAGATCTGAGAGGTATTTTACAAGGATGGTAGAATACCAGTCCCAACCTCACCGATCTATGCGATTCTCCCACAAATTTCCCTCAATTCGTCCCCAGATCTGTTCGGCTGTGGAATTTTATAGGGAGACAAAGATATGCTCCCAAACCCTCACCAAAACAGCGTCTAGGTCAAAACCGAGGCCAAGATCGAGGCTATGACACCAATTGACACGAACTAGGAATCCAGGCCTAAATAGCGAGACAAGAACTCCATTTTTTGGGTGTTTTCTGTGCAAAAATGGAAACTAGTAGACTAAAGCTACTCTATTGCTGCTAGAGTTCTTGTATTGATCCAAAGATAACCCACATTTGTTCGATTACATGGCTTATATAGCCTGAGTTCGGTAAAAAGAGAATAAGAGAGACAAAATAGTAGCAAAATTTACAACTACAATCTACTTTGCACAGTAACCCTAAGTGAATCATCATCGACCGTTAGATCTTGATCCGAAGGCCAGTTACTTCCTTACGCACGCGAGAGCTTGAGTGAAGTCAGCGCCGAAACTCCTTTTCTTAGACACCGTAGGTTCTTCGTATTAGTTTGTTCTTCAATCCTACCTGCACATCCAGGTACCGGTTCATGTTATAATTCAAAAGACTTTGAAGTTCTTGACACACCAGTTACTCGCCACCATCGTCCATCGTTCTGGTCGCCATCCTCCCCCCTAAGCCGTGCATCCCCTGCGTTAGCGGTGAGCAAGGAAGTGAGTCTCACGCTTGTGTTGCTTGCTGCTTGTGGGACCGAGTGAGCGAGGGAGGGGGCGAACCGTGTCGAAGCGACGACACGGACGCCGTGGGCAGCGGTGCAGGTGAGGCCCGAGGCGCCATCGCAGATAACGGCGACGGAGGGGTCGGGGGGCACTAGGGGGGAAGACCACCTGCTCCCGGTGGAAGCTCTTCTTGATGGCCGACCGCCGCGAGAACCCGGGCATACCACGCCGACGCCGCGGGGGTGCCCTCGGCAGACGCTCGCTGCCACCGTTGGTGGTGACCACCACCGCGGCGAAGTGGGTCGCCGTGCGCGCGGTGGTAGGGCGGCATAGGGCGCAAATGAGAGGTGGAGACGGCGACATTACAACCTTGCAAGTGCTCGATGAAACGCGGGAATGGCAGCAGGTAAGCCGACTGTTATCTGTTTACGGGTTGGATTTTTTTTCTACTTTCACTTTTCTTTCCCAAAAGGAAAAAAACTTTTTATTGAGCTAAAAAACTCTTACTACAGAAATCTTGTGACACAAAACGCATGCAATACAAGTGATGCTTAATAATAATTTAATTGGAACACATGATTCCATAGGTACTCTGGGTGTTTGTAAATCCATGAGAGTTTTGGAGGAATTGTTCTGTTTCCTGCGAAACGATATTCTGGACAGGCCGGCAACTAGCTATTGTTTCCCTCTAAAAAAATCTAGGAGATCCAACATCACATGATACATTTAGATACAGTGCTCCATACTTTCCAGTGAGTCTTTCCCCCATCAATCTAGGAAAAGTAGCACATTATGATGAAATCAGATGGCATTTCCTCGTTGAAACAGTTGCATTGGGTTTTCTGCCCATCCAGATCTTATTCCTGATGAATGGATGATGGTTTTATTTATATGCACGCCTGATGCGGCGACGGCGAGGCGATTGCGCTCTTGATTCCTCCCCATGCTGTGCTCACTCCAGGGATAATTTGGTCATCGTCAGGGCTAGCACCTCGACTCCCTTGGCCATGTTCTCCGGCGACACATACTCTTCGGGCTTGTGGCTGTAACCTGCAACCAGAAGGATGACTTCAATACCCATTTACTTTGCAGTAGTTTATTAATTTTGCTAGCGGTTGTGTATTGTAAAACTGAAGAATTACAGTACTTCGACAAAACACAAAAGCAACATTTCTAAGACATGTCTCAAAAGGATTGTTTAGATATCCACCAGGATCTGCACTGCTAGTTTACATTTTTTTCTCTCTTACTGCATGTACTTCTCAACTGTTATCAGATATTAGATTATCTTGAACATTGTAGCATCTGAATTATTCAACATAACATAAGATGGAAGTGTTGGTGTGGAGGAGTGGAGTACAGACCTTTGTAACAGGGAATGAAAACCATACCCATTGGTGATATTCTGCAGAGCAAAGACAGATGCACATGTTAGTTGACACCTGACAGTCATGTTAGTAAAACTATAGTCACAATGAAAGCTAGCCAAATTATATATTGGAAATGAAGTAAAATAACATGCTCCAAAGATAGCTAGCCATAATATTTTGGTTCACAAGGAAAAAATGAGTGCAGCAATGGGGAAATCCCTGTTGGGGCCTGGTACTTCACCTGGCCATGAAGAGTGAATCGTGATAAGCTCTGCTGATCATCAATTTATATTCTAGGCTCAGTTGTTTTGCAACAAATTCCATTGCGTTAATGACTAATTTGTCAGACAGAGCAGGTGGATCCTGGTTGATGATCTTGAATTCCGATAGCACTACCCCACGGATCTTTGATATCTCAATTGCAGACTGGTGAACCTTCTCAATGACATTATTCCTTCTCTTCTCATCAATATCTCTTACATCTGTACATAGGATATTGGGAATTTGTTAGTTGGAAAATTATCATATTTCCATAAGGAAAATAATATTTCTATAAAAAGAAACAGGCTCTCACCAATTTCCAGGTGTGATTTACTTGGGATGTTGTTGATTGCTCCTGGATGTAGCTGCAGAATACCTGCAGGAGAATAATCTGTTAGTGAAAAATAATATGTGGGAAAGCATACTTTGACCATATTCTTAACATGATGGTTACTTGATTGACCACTAGCTTCATAAATATCCTTTCGCAACAAAAAAAAACACTCAAATATTCTAATTGAGCATCTAATCTACAACAGGGTAAAACATTATAAAATCATGCTCATGCTTTCTATTATTTGAATATCAAAATATTTTCATATTTTAAAGTTGCAAGTTTCATGGCTTAGCTAAATGTGATACATATTCTGCATTTGATGCATTTCATCATACGCACATTTCCTTTGTATGATCAGAAGACATAATCCAAGAAGGGATGAATACAGACTAAAATGGAGGTGACGTGTAGGTTAAGCGTTCTATTCACTAGAAATCAACACATGCTTCATGCAGCTGCAAATCAATTTGTCGGGAACACATATTTATCCCACATATACTACAGGTTATTACGATACCACAGGCATGAATGAACTAATGGTACATATGACTTCGAAAATAAAACCTAATTTATCAACGTACCAATAGTGCCAACAGTATCAATTGATCCTGATTCCAAAACATGTTTCTCAACAGCTAATGCCAGCTCAGCTGCCGCCAATCCAGCATCATTTCTGTAGAACACCCATTTATCATACATATATGTGGAGACCCTTCAACAAGAATGTAATAAAATGGATGGAGATGATAACCTTGCGGGCATGAGCACTGCTCCAGCATGACCCCCATTCCCTTCAAATTCCACCTTAATACTTGCAGGAGCAACAATAGCAGTAACAATGCCAATCGGGATACCTGTTAAAAGAAAAGAGTAAGACCAATTTCAAACCACATACATATTAATCACTCAAAATCCAACCTTCTTTCTCCAAGATGGGACCCTGCTCAATGTGCAATTCTATAAAAGCAAAATAGCTATCTTGCTTCAAAAACACATTATGTAGGTCCTCTGGATGCATCTTGTAGCCAGCAGATTCAGCAGCATCAAAAAATGATACATTCTTGTTGTCAACTGTCTTTTTGAGGGATTGAACTAGTTCTTCACTCCCTACCGTTAAGCGGCTGCACATTTTCAAGGAGTGAAAAGATGAGAACCGACAAATTAGGATCACGCCACAATTAGCACAAGCGGAATTGATACCACTGCTTAAAATAAGATGTAACTTATGGTAAATGAGGGTCAACCTTCCCAAGCAGCTAATTCCAAATCATGTAGGCTCCTCTGATGTAAACATAACAACCTCCAAAGACCTTTTTGGCTGGAAACCGGACCTGTATGACACATGCAGACCAAACACATAAGGTTTATCTCAAGATGAACACATAACGAAGTCCAACATTTATAAAGCCCGGAGTCGTGTCTCCAAAGGTGTGGCAACATAGATGAAACATGTAAGGTTTGTTTCAATACAAAAATATAACTAAGTATAATATTTATATAGCCTGGAGTTGTTACCTCAAGTGGTGTAGAAATGATTCAAGCATTTCTGAGAAATGCAATTGAAACATCTTTTCTTGAAATTCAGTGCCCATCTTGAAGTTGTCTAATGCTATGCATGTTTAATAACAAGATAACTCTGGATTGAACTTTGAACTAAACATGTTGGGCTAAAGCACATTTTCATGCATAGGAGAATGAAATGAGGTGCAGCTTATTAATATTGCATTAGTGCTAAAATGCGTACAAGTATAATTCATGAAGTCCAAATATAAGTTCCAGTTTAGCCTTGATAGTCCATCATGATACTTCCTCCCGAAAAAAAAACAGAGAGAGAGAGAGTTAGGATTTGTTGGCACTTTTTTCCACCTAGTTGAATAACTCCACCTTTCCTTTTTGCCATTTCATAAGTATCAGATGTATGCTTAGCAAACAATACTTGGTTGGATTCCACAACTGAGGTGGATCTTTAGTAGTCTACCATACGGCTGCATGAAAGAACTGTTAAGGGTAGTAGTGTAATGTGTAGTAGAAGTGCAATAGTCATGTAAGTATTAGGGGTAGTTATAGAATTGTAGCCTAGATTAGGGTTTCTAGTCTAGGGTATCTCTTGTACACTATATATTGCCTCTTGGGTTCTTGCAATACAACTAACAATTAAGCACCCACAGGGATAAAAAACCGGCCGGTAACCGGTAAAAAAAATACCGGCCGGAATTTTTAAAATTTGAATTTGAATTTTTGGCTCTATAATGTCATTCCCTAGTTGGTTTAGGCATTCTTATGCTAGATTATGTATTGAAACATTAGTTTTTAGTATATTTAGCACTATTAAAACATAAATGATGACTTTTTTATGTACAACTTGAAACACTTTATCATTAATTGGATTGCATGCAGCCATGAGAGAATTGGATTGCATCATTATTTGCTCAGGATTGGATTGATTATTTAATCCTATACTTTCAAATCATTTAGTGACGCGATATGATTAATAAGAATCTGAAAAAGTATTTGCTAATAGTTTGTTCAATGACACATGTTTCATATGTATGATTACTAGTATCAATATCTCGGCATTTGTTTGGCGGGATGGCCGACCAAGTCCAACTTTCATATTTCTGCTAAAAATACTAGTTCCTAAGGGTAGCTCATGTAACTAGAAAGCTATCCTTTTAGGAGGTGGAGTCATGAAAGAAGCAAGAAAACAATTAATATACGGCCTTTGAAAAATATAAGATAGTTAAGAATTCAAATGGACCTAATATTTTCAACTAGAGTAAATTGCATTGGAGCTCCCTAAACTTGTGCAGTTGTCTCACTCAACACCCTGAACTTGCATTGTACTTTGCCGCCCCCCTAAACTTGATCATGTTTGCACCATTAATCAATCAAACATTTAGGTAATTTCACAACCATTGCACCAATGCAATTTACTCTTTCAATTGTGTCTGTGCAAGAGCATACTACTCATCCTTTTGAAAAATCATGTATACTTGTGTATTTAGAATATATGCAGCATTTTATTTGGTCTATTGTCATTCCATTAGGCAGCCTTTCAATTCATCAGGAACAGATAATAGTTGCTTTGGGAACGTTTGGATCTATACTTAATTTTTCCATCCTAGGAGAGGGCAAACTAGCCTAGTTAAACTCTTGTTTGGAAAATCAAGTTTTTCGGTTTTTTGCGGTTTTTCGATTCTGCAGTAACCGTCCGTCCAAAAACATAGATTCAAAATTTGAAATTCGAATTCATGCCGGTTTTTTTTGAAATTACTGGTAACCGGCCGGTTACCGATACCGACCGTCGGCTGGGAAACTCACTGGAACCGGTTTTTCAATCCTTGAGCACCCATTCCTTTCTTCTCTCCCAAATACTAACATGGTATCAAAGCCTAGATCCAAAGTCTACCATCCATCCTCTTCTACTGATGATGCCCCTAGGTGGAGCAATCTCCACTCGTAGGGGCAGTGTTATGGTCAAGTACCCAGGCAACCACTGCAGCGTGTGGGACTGTAGCATCACGTTATTGTAGCAACGCGAATAATATGCATGATTTATTATTTAGGAATCTATCTATTAGGTGTTTGGTATTATCTATTAGTTAGGCAAGTTATTATTAGATTGGACTATTAGAGATAAGTTTACTCATATATTATTTCTTAGGGGTCAAGTCGGGTCGTCTCTATAAAAGGGATAACATGTATCTATTATCAAGGAAGCAAAGAAATAAACAAAGTTAGTCCCTAACCGATTGGCTAAAGATCAGAGCCTCTTTGTTCATCGGGAAGAGTCCCGGCCGAGCTTGGAGGGCGATCCCTCGCCACCCTAGCTAATCAGGCCTCAGAGCCTCGCTATCTCGACAGGGAAGAGCCATGCCGGTGGTTAGATGGGGACGAGTGCCCTACCCTCTGTCCTTGGACCCGTATCCAACCAACGACCACAACATTTGGTATTAGAGCCACTCACCATGGCTTTCGGTGCTGCACTATCTCTCTTAGAGAAGTTGAAAGCTAACAGCGAAGAGCAGAAGGTCTTACTCGACAACATGACTGTTGTCCATTGGAACTTCGTTGATCCTCATCTACGTAACGCAACGTTGTCGTCATACCCTCTCATCAATATAGGACCACCAAGGACTTCAACCATGGCCACCACCGCAGCTTGAGGACGAGCTGCCTTGTCGCGACAGGTGTAATGTTACGGTCAAATATCCAGGCGAGCACTGTAGCACGCGCAATGCAACAATGTGCATTACTGTAGCAGCACGTTATTGTAGCAGCATGGATATTAGGCAGGATTTGTTATTTAGGAATCTATCTATTAGGTGTTTGATATTATCTATTAGTTAGGCAAGTTATTATTAGATTGGATTGTTAGAGATAAATTTTCTTATAGATTATTTCTTAGGGATCAAGTCAGATCATCCCTATAAAAGGGATAGCATGTATCCATTATCAAGGAAGGAAATAAATAAACAAAGTTAGTCCCTAACCGGTTGGCTCAAGATCAGAACCTCCTTGTTCGTTGGGAAGAGTCCCGGCCGAGCTTGGAGGGCGATCCCTCGCCTCCCTGGCTAATCAGGCTTCAGAGCCTCGCTACCTCGACAAAGAAAAGCCCTGCGGTGGTTAGATGAGGTGAGTACCCTACCCTCGATCCTTGGACCCGTATCCACCAACGTCCACAACAAGCAGCCATCTCCTAGTTGTACTTTAGTGTCAAGCAGCCGCCATCAATCTCGTCACACAACTTCGACGACTTCCTCAAGCAATCGTCACCAACAACCTTGTATCCCATCGGATCCGGATCTCTCTGTCATCACAGGACTCGCTCCGAGCTGGATCTGCTCGTCTTCATCGCCACCGACCCTCGATTCGCGTCCTCGAGCTCGATCCGTGCCTAATCTGTATGTCCCGCCACTGGGAGCCATCTTGTCCGCCGGATCCGGGACTTCACTTCGTCGCCAGCGTCGAATCAAACTTGATCCTCGCCGGATTGAGCCATCCCCATCACTGCTGGCTCGATCTCCGTCAGTGCCGGCTGTTGTCTTCCTCAATCTCAGGCTCGACCATCGTCGCCATTCGTCGTCGACTTCAATTCATCTCGGCGGCCGTGGGGAGTAGAGTAGGAGTAGGCAGTGGAGTAGAGGAGGAGCACGACGATCTACCCCAAGCTTGATCCGTCGCTGCCGGCTCATCGACGTCGCTGAAGCTCGCCAGGGTCTTCTCTGGACCTCTCCCGTTTGGATTCAGTACTCACCGAGTTCTTCGCCCGTGCCTACGCAGAGCGCTTGCTGCTCCTCCATTCATGGAGCGCCAACGCCATCCTCCTTTTCTTCTTGGAGAGCATCGTTGTTGCTGTTCTGCCAGAGCTACAACACCATCGTTGGATCTGCGTCGATCTCATCTCTACCCTAGGATGTCGCTACCTAGATCTCAGCTCCTCTGCTCCGACGTGCTCAAGCTCATCTCCGTCGCCATCTTCCTCAAGCTGCTCGTTGTCGACCTCCAGAGCTCGCCGCCAAGCTGGCTTTAGCCACCATCACAGCTTCTCGTGTCATCACCCGCGAGCTCCTTTGCTCTGCCTTCTGTAGTGCTGCTGGTGCTCTACTGCAAGCTTTGTTTTGCTACTTGCTTGTGCTCTGCTTCGTACTGTGCTGTGAGCTGTTGTTGTTGGTGTGTGGGTTGGCCTTCTGAGTTGATTGAGCTATTTGGGCTGCATGTGTGGTTTTTGCATTGTTGCTATTTGGTGTTGTTGCTTGCTGTTTGAAGGAGAGGTGTGATCGTTGCTGTTGCTAGTATCTAAGTCTATTTTCCTTTAATTTCCATCGAGTCCATCCAAGTCCGTTGCACCACTCTTTGAGTTCGTCGAAGTGTTGCTAGTTCATCGTATCTTTTGTCAATCAGCCGATTGCTTCTTCCTTTTTGGGTTGCCGCGGTCCATCCATTGGATCGAGTGCGGTCACTCCCATCATCGTTGTTGATGCGACTTTGCCCTCTTGGTTCTCTCTTGTAGCCATCTTGTTGCACATCTTCGCATCATTGTGACACTTGACTAATGACCTTCTTTGTCGTTATCATCAACGGTCGCTTCGTCTTTGTTTTTGTTGGGCGCCAGATTCGACACCATCGCCTCACATCTTGGGTGAGCGGATTTGGTCCGTTGTCTTTGCCTTCGTAGGGCTCCAGATTCGACACCGGCACCTTATTTCTTGGGTGGGCGAATCTGGTTCGTGTCTTTGTTTCTATCTCTGTCTTCATCGGCTTGATTTGACATATCTCTCTATTCCTGTCGGTTTCAAGAGTTGCATGCTTTGACGACATCTTCAAGCTCGAACTTTGAATTTATCTTTTATTTTAGTGTTGTCCTCTTCAAACTCAATGCTATTGCATACACATTGAGTTTGAGTAGGGGTGTTAAGGGTAGTAGTGTAATGTGTGGTAGAAGTGTAATAGTCATGTAAGTGTTAGGGGTAGTTATGGAATTGTAGCCTAGATTAGGGTTTCTAGTATAGAGTTTTTCTTGTACGCTATATATTTCCCCTTAGGCTCTTGCAATACAACCAACAATTCAACACCCATTCCTTTCTTCTCTCCCAAATTCTAACAAGAACTAATCAACATGCAGCAATGCAATTCGATAAGATTAATGACCCTAGAATAGCTATCAAATGCAGTTTAGGCATATAATATTTTGAATAAAAGAGAAAGTAAACATAACATGGACTATGGTAAAAAACCCATGCAAGTAAAAAAAATCCATGTTTAAGAAATGGTGAAAGATAATTTTAGGTAGTATTTATTTTTACATTTTCAGCACACTAATTGCCTCAAGAGCACCCAGAACACCAACAACCCCGTCATATTTGCCTGAAAATGGAATGGCATCAACATGAGAACCAGTTGCAACTGCTGCTAGTCCCTCCTCAGAACCCACCCTGCAGATATGTACACAATGTTACAATGGGAAAGAGAATTCCTGAACAAATTTGTTCTTTTGTACATAACGAGTCCAAAAGATGCCGAGAGCTTTGGCACAGCAAGTAAATCCAGGTTGGGAGCAAGAACACTAATAAAAACTAGTTTCATAATCCACACTTGACCAAGTGGGGTCCTTCCAATTGTTTATGCCAAGAAATTACACTCTTAGCATCTCGAGCAAAGAAAATTAACTACATGGAGAAGATACTATTCCAACAATACAAAGCAGGAAACTTTAAAGCTCATTTGCTATGGAAATGTTTGCCATAGCCCATAGCTAATGACTTCTAAAGCCACACATCAACCAACAACAGAATTCCAAAGCTATCAAAGACCAACTCACCAGCGGCCAAGTATGTTACCAACATCGTCTTCTCGAACAGCAAGGCCAAGCTGATTCATTATCCCTTTTATATACCTATACATTAAGAGTACAAATCCATAATCAGCATAGGTAGCAAAAGACGCACGTTATTACGGGCAATAGCAGGTATAAGTATCACTAGTCCAAAAAGTCAAAACAAAGTGAATTCAAACTGTAGTAAGTCCAGCGATCAATGCTATGTTCATGAAATCAAGTTCTCTTGAGTGTCAAATGATCAACCATAAGGAGGCTATCAAAGTAAAGGCAAACGAAGTGATTTAATTTCTTTGCAACTACTCGCTAACACTCATGTCCATGGAAAAATAGCTAACTCCCAGGGGTCAGGGTTGTTATGAATATTATGTGTGTATTGAAGAGGCCCAATGGACAATATATATAGGGTACAAATGGGACACAAGACTAAATAATAGGAAATATCAGAAATACCCTTAACACCCCCTCAAACGCAAGGCGTATGCAATAGCATTGCATTTGAAAAGAGTTGATACTACAAAAGGAAAAATATGAAATCCGAGTCTTGGTAATGTTATCGTAGCGTGCAGCTCTTGGAAAACATATCGAGTATCAAAAGATCTTCTCCCATCCGGGGTCGTGCGACAACCCATAAAGCACAAGATGCAGGGGCTGACGAAGTAGAGACAAGCGGGAGCAAAATCGACCTTGACAACACGATATGAATAGGGAAAGTTATCAAATCAAATCGAAGAGGAATAGATAGAAGCATGGCGGCGCAGATCGAAGCCCAAAACGACGGCGATGCAGTGCACAAGAAGCGCGATGGAGTGCGGTGCGGAAGAAGCGCGACGGCCTGAAAAGTTTGGGTTGCGGCTAAGAGAGAAGCGGTGACATCATACGATCTGCAGTGGTTCGGAGAGAAGAGCGGTGGCTGTTGCCAAGTAAAAGAAATTTATATGCTTCTATCACCGACAATAAATTTGTGGACTCGCATGGCTTAGACAAACTAAAAGATTGAGTTTTACGGACTTGGATGGACGCAATGGAAGCAATGATACAAAGAAAGAAAAGCCTAATTAGCAGCAACAACATCGTTTAACCAGATGCCACCACAAACACAAACAATCCCGAACCAACTTTACCCTTTCTTAGAAAAGGAATCTCTCTCCTATCCGGTCCTTCTCGATCTCTTTTCTCATACTCAATGCCTCATCATCAACAGACGCAGCAAGCAAACCCACTTCCCAGCGAAAAGAACCCAAGCGGCCAATAGAACCCGAGAGGCGTCCCAGCAGGCAGCGAGTCGGCGATGGCCATAGTGGCGATGGACCGACGGGATCGAGAGCCTGACGACGGCGGGGTGTCGGATCCGAGCTCGGCGACGTTGAAAGCTCCACGGTAATGAAGACCAACTCGACGGCGACAAGATGTGCCGGATCCGGCGACGGTGGTGATGGTGGTGTGGTCGCCCGGATCCGGCACCAACGATGCGAGGGCGGCGGCCAAATCCGCCGAGGAAGAGCAGGAGAGGCCCGAGGCGCTAGGCTCCACCGGATCCAGTGGTGATGAAGACGAGTAGGCCGATGGCGATGGCCTCAGCCTCGACGTCGGAGACGCGAGAGCCCGCGAAGGTGAAGAAGATGCGCAGGCCGGCCCGGTGCCGAAGCAGAGAAGCAGAGGCGGAGTTGGGGAATGCCATGAGGAGACACGAGCGTGACGACGACCGCGGCGATGAAGCTACGGTCGAGGAGCCGCGCGAGGAGGACGTCGCCGGATGGATCCTGGACGACGAGATGCCACCCCCAGGAGCAGAGAAAGCTCCTCCCAGTGGCAACGAGCCGCGGAAGATTAGCGGTGGCTATAGTAAACCCTAACATTTGCTCTGATACCATGTTATGAATATTATGTGTATTGAAAAGATCCAATGAGTAATATATATAAAGTACAAAAGAGACATAAGATTAAACCCTTGTATAATAAGAAATACCAGAATACTAGAAATACCCTTAACAAGGGCTATGTGAATTTTGAACTGGGTGTGGCATCACCTTCGAGCCTGCACATCCTTGTCGCTGTAGAGAACACGCGTCACCGACGGCGCCGGCGAGTCAGAGAACGAGGCCAGTTCATCAATCTGCGAAACCACAGTGGAATAAAAGAGAACTATTACATTGCTCCACGGAGCAAGCAGGATTACCGGAGTCATGGCCGGCGCGACGGCGAAGCACCACGGGCTTTCGTACAAGAAGGAGGGGTACCTGGCGCTGCAGGAGAGGAGTTGACGTGGAAGGGGGAGGACCGATCGCCCTCACCGCCGTCGGACGCGGGGAAGCCGGCGAACTCTTCCATCGTCCACCGCGCCGCCGCGTCGTCGTGGGCAGCGACCGCGGCGACGCCGACGAGGAGGGCGAGGAGGAGGCTTGGGGAGTTGGAGAGCATGGTTGAGTTGGTTCGATGGGGGAGGCTTGGCTTGGGGTTCGTGTGATTCTACGGTTTGGCACATGGGAGATGACACGACGGGAGTGGTGCTGACGAGGAAACCACACCAGTCCGCCGGCTGTTGGAGAGCATCTCACATCTTCCAACGAATCATCGTTCCCTTAAAAGAAATGCAACCGGTAACTAATTATAATTATAATATATTTATAACATCTAATAAAATTATAGTATTATAAAAGTATTTTTAAATGTAAATTTACGCATATTTTTATGTATGTAATATTTAATCAAAGTTATCTATAGTTTGACTGTACGTATTCAAAAAACGATTTATTTTATGAATTAGAGAGTACTAGTCAATAAACAGCATGGCAAAATTGAGATATAGTGAAGCATATGAATGTCTCTCCAATATATCACAATAGATTGTATGCATGCAAGGTTGTTAGTATATAAAGTTGAGTTCAATTAGGCAGACATTTACATATGCAGTGATATACATATGTAGCGTACGTTTTTTGTGTATTCTTAGAAAAATACATATGCTTTTTCACACACATGTTTTAGTTGATATCTAAAATAACATGTTTTTATAAAACAAAGGGTGTCTTGGAACGACAACAGCACGCGTGGAGCGTGGACGTCGGAAAGGAGAAGAGGGAGTCCCATCAGTCACTGGTTCGGTGGGACCTCTGAGAACCGGGACAGCGAAACGAACGTGCGGCAGCTCATCACTCACTGGCTCGGTGGTACCCTAACCCGGCCCAAGCCCAAGAGCAGCCAGGCCAGGCAAAGCCCAACAAAGGCCCAGCAACTAATACGGACCCTTAAATCAAGCCGAGGCAGCAATGCACACACGACACGAGCACGCCTCTCCCAAATCCACACCCCTCCCGTCCCGTCCCGTGCTCTCCCCTACCGTCCCGTGCTCTCCCCTCCCGGCTCAAAACCCTCCCCCACCTCTCCGGCGGTGGCGGCGGCATCGGCGGCGGCCGCGCTTCCTCTCCGGCGAGGCCTCCTCCTCCTCTCTAAGGTTCGCTCCCTCTGCTCTCCCTACCTATCTACCCCCCGCAACTCCGTACCTTTGCTCGCGCGGCCGACTGGGCGTAGGCGAAGAGCTCGCTGGCCCCCGGGATCGTGTACTGTAGCCTCGTGCGTATGGCTCGCCTGGTGCGGATTCGCGCTGATTCGTGGTGTCGTTGTGTGAGCGCGCTGCTCTGCTCTCCTCTCGATTTAGGGTTTGGAGGCCGTGGCGTTTCCCCGTCGCTCCTTGCCGAGGCGTTAGGGTTTGCGTTGCTCCGATTTGTGCCTAGGTGGATCCGCGGTAAAAGTGAGTTGTTCAGTTGGTATTGTCCCATGCATGCTTTGACTCGCGCAAAGCTTTACGCAGACTGCTAGCCTCTGTATAGTTTATGCTACTTGACATGGGATTTATTGTGTGTTTCCAGAAGATATGGATGGGCCCGCCGAGAATCCCTTGGAGCATGACATGGGTGGGATCCCTGGTAATCTCGACAATGAGGAGCAAGCCAATCCTTACAGTGATGTGCCAGAGCAGTACAAGGAAGAACCGGAAAAATCATATGATGAAGATCCCAAAGACCCAGGCTATGAAGAATCAGGAAACCCATACAATGAAGAGCAGGCGAACGTGAACGATGGAAATGTGGGGCTTCAGCATAAAGAGGAACAAGCTATCCCTTTACAGGAAGAGGAAGTGAATGCCCATGGTGGGGAAGCTGAGACAGAGCAACAGGCCAATGCGGAGACTGATGACAAGAAGTGGCCTGGGTGGCCTGGAGAGTGTGTGTTCCGTGTACTGGTTCCTGTTCAAAAGGTAGGTGCAGTCATTGGCCGCAAAGGGGAGTGTATCAAAAGAATGTGTGAGGAATCCAGAGCTCGCATAAAGGTACTCGATGGCCCACCAGGTGTTCCAGAAAGAGCTGTAAGTTTTTCACCCTCTTCTTTCAGTTTGAGTTGCTATTATCATTGATTTGGTCAGTTTGTTCAATAATGTTGTAGGCTTGTAGTCATCCTGAGTACATGTGCAAAACCACAGCTTGATCTGTTGCCTATATCATTAAATGTTTCTGTTTTATAGTTGCTTTATAGAACCAGGCGGGTAGATAATTCTGTAGTATATTGGTGAATGTTCTCATTTTTATGGTTGTTTGGAGAATGAATCCACTAGCAAGCCTTACAATTACGGGCAGCTATAGACTGTATGATTCCCTGATCTCCCATACTGTGCATTCTATTCACATTCAATTGGGATGCTTTGTGTATGTGATCATTTTTTCGGGTTTCTCAGATAGCTTGGTGTGTTAACTGGAAGCACTGGAGTTGAGTTGACTGTAGTAGGTGCTAATTGTAATTGACAGATGAAACCCTAGCGGTTAACTTAATGAAAATCGTAGAAATGATAAGAGGAACTGGTTATTGAAATTTTATGTTGTACAATGTCATTTTAACATACATTTGCAGTTGCAGATTGATGTTGCTCTAATTTGGAATCAAGTGCTTGAGTAGGGTTGCTTGATATCCTTGAGTCCTTCAGAAGGAGATGCTACTTTGTTCAGATTGTTTTGAAAGTTTAAAGACATTTTAGGCTAATACTCTGGGGCTTACAGTGTTCCTGATAATTACTATTCTGCTATCACGGCTAAACCCGTTGGAAGATTTATATTTTGTAAGATTGGTTCATCTAATATATTTACATACCATTAATATAAAATAATGCAGTAACAACCACCTTCCTATATAGAATGGCTGTATGCTTGTGTTGCAGCAAGCGTAAAAAAATATATTTTAGTGTAGCTTGAGTTGAGTGGTTAAGCAAAATCCTAACCCAGCCTTAAAATTTAGTCTGGAAGCAACCATGGATAATTTTGGTTTTGTACATGGATCAAGTAATTATTGTATGCAAAAAACTATTTCTAGGAAAATTATGATCAACTATATGATGGGAATACTGATTTTGGCCAATTTATGAACTGCATGTATGGACATCGAAATCTTAACCCAGCTTTTGAAATTGAGTCTTGAAGCAAATGTGGATAATTTTGGATTTGTACATGGGTAAAGAAATTATTGCATACATAAATGCTCTTTCTCAATTTTTTTTTAAAAACTGATCAATTATCAGATGTGAATACTGACATCGGTAAATTCAGGAGCTGTATGTATGTGAATGCAAATTAAAATCAAATTTGGGGCATTGTTTCTGGCTGTACTTAATTGTATATAACAAGGCCACTTAAGAAATATTCATGCTACTAGTCCCAGAATTTTCTGCACAAGTAAAGAAGCTGTAAAACTAACAAGGAGCAAACTATCAGCAGAATGACATTCAAGTACAAAACTTAATAGTGTCGATAACAATAATAAACTAATCTTTGCAGGTTCTCACTGCAGTCTAAGGCCCCAAGTCGAATCGTTTGTGTATCCATAATAGACGAACAGTCATGGTTACCAAAGTTCAGTTTTGTGCTCCTCTGCTGCAAATACGATTTTAAGTCTTTTTGAGTATTGAATGAAGATCCCTGTCAAGAAGCTCCACATATTGTCTGGTAATTCCATGACCTGTGTGATTTTTTTAACCAAATGAAAATCAGTTGGCAAAATGTTACAAGGCTAAAATAGTGTAAAAATCCTAAACCTAAACATTTCCTAAATAATGGTCTTGATACTTTCAGAAAATGATCATATCTGCAAAATCAAAATATACAAGTGCACATCCTTTAAATGTAAGTAGGTCTTGATACTTTCAGAAAATGATCATATCTGCAAAATCAAAATGCATATCCTTTAAATGTAAGTACGGATGCCATACATAACACTTTTTGCAATATCTCGGGGATTGTTTGTGCTGAAACAGTGTTCCCAATTCAATATTATAATTTATTACACGATGAGCAAACTATACATCCAAGTGAACTGTGCATTTATTTTGTTTTATTTCTTGGGATTTAAGATTGATCACATATGATAGACATGATATATTTCCATATATATTAGGGTTTGGATTAGATTACTATACGAAAAATCAGCTGTTTCAACTTTTAAATATACCCTATTAGACAGCAGTCTTGGTCCATGTACAATATTAAGGAAAATAATGGCTGTGGTTAAGGATGATGGATTAGATGAACATGTTAACAAGAAAGCAAGGAATGGGAAACTTTCTGGTCATATAAACATATTGCTCCTTAAAACGAGGACAAACTATTCTATAGCTGTGCATAACCACTTCAGCAGCAGATCCGTGATCTTATTTACAATCCCGATGTTCTGCCATCACAGTGTAACACATAGTTTGGCATTGCAGCAGCTTTTAATCTGCAGTTTTATTTTACTTTATTTTACTATTTTGATAGATTCTTTTTTAGAGCCATAACAGAAATATTTACCAGAATTGGTAAAGGTTCTGTTTACTAGATTCTGCAGTGCAGCACAGCAATGCCAAACAGGCCCTAATTTACATATCTTGGATAAGTTGTGCTAAAATATAAAAGAAATGGTATTCTGGAGTCTGGGACCTGCTCTACTGAACTTGAGCTGTTCTTGTCTTGGCTGCATCAGATGCAAGATGTACAGATCTTGATGCCCTTCAATTGTTTTAGCAGCATACCACATGTTGATTATTTTAGCCCTGGGGTAGCAGGGGTATTGCCTCAATTTTCAAGTAAAGGCTATGACCCCATGCAGAAATGTATAGGAAACGAGAAAATGCAGTTGTATATTCAATTATTCATAGATATAACCATGCCATGATTTCATCCAACTAATGTAAGATGGAAATATGTGTTCTATCCTTGTATTGTCATTTCGTTTCCTCAGTGCCTGTGCATATTGCTACTAATTACTGTTTCTCCTGCATTATCCATCTGTATGTAACATATTTGTGTACCTGCTTGCTGACATCTTGATAATGTTTTTGGTTTTAAAGGTAATGATTTCAGCAAAGGATGAACCAGATTTACCTGTATCTCCAGCTGTTGATGGATTGCTTAGAGTTCATAAAAGAATAGTAGATGGTTTAGATAGTGAACCTGATCAGCCTCAACGAGGTGCTGGTACTGTAGGGCCAACACGGCTGCTGGTGCCAGCTTCCCAAGCTGGCAGCCTGATTGGCAAGCAAGGAGCAACCATTAAATCCATACAGGATGCTTCAAAGTGTGTTCTCCGCATTCTTGGTATGGTTCACCTTTTTCCCCATATTGTTGTTATAGTATAATAAGTCTTATTCCGTGTTTGATACTATTTTTTGTAGTCCCTTGCAAGTCTTCAGTTAGCCAAGGATTGATCCATGGTTTTTTCTTTGCAGTTTTTTGTTTCATTGAACCAATGAGGTGTATACAGTGACTTTTGTCTTGCATGATTATTCTTTCTTTCGTATGAATAAGGAAATAGGTGCCTTTTTTGTAGTAATGTCTACCTTCAAATGACAAATCTTTCATAGTTTATTCAACGACTGGTTTGTGCACATACAATTTACCGGATGTTGATGTTGCTGATGATTTATGATTAGTAGACTTTATAGGATCAACCATTTTCCTTGTATGTATCCAGTCTATTTGCTCAAAAGTAAAAACATTTTTAAAATACAGTTTTTTTGTGCACACATGCATATCTGGGGCAAAACCCACCATTTGAGAACCTAAGTCTGCTAGACTGACAGATGCTGTACAGAATCTGATTCAACCATATACACAAGAGTGTAGCTAGCATTTACCATTCCTGTTCGCTTGATGGGTTGATTATTCTAGTTTGGTCCGATTTTTACCATTCGATTGATCATTTGTACTGAAAGTGCATTAGGCTCTCCTGACAACTGCAATTAGTTTCACATGAACTCACAAATGCTGTATATGTAAAGCACCACTAATCATGGTTATTAAGGCGGTAAGGCGAGGTGAGGCGACCCTACCCCCTCACACCTTTTAAGCGCTAAGGCGCGAGGCGAGGCGACGCCTTACACGGCGCCTAGGTGATGATTAGACGACCTCTGAATTGGCTAGATTACCCCTAAACCAAAAAAAGAAGGAAAGAAATGGAGGTCCAGTTAGTAAAAAAAGAGGGTAGAATTGGGCCAGACTGGCCTGAAAAGGTGCAGCCTACTATATATGAGGAGCAGGGCAGGGGTGCAATGCCCTAGCCAGTAGCCACTGCTCCCTACTCCCCTTCTTGCTCAAGCCGCCGTCACCATCTGCTAATCCCCGCTCCCTCTTCCTCCTCCTCCCCACATGGCGCCGCGCCGCCGCCTTATCCTCCCCCGAGGGGCGCTGGCGCCCTTCCTCCTCCTTCGAGCCGTCGCCCTCTCCTTCTCCCCCCACACAACGAGCCTCCACGGCCTCCCCGCGCAGATCTGGGCTCCTCCCCGGCCGTGAGCCGTCGGTGACCTCCTCCCTCCCCCCTCCTCCTACCTCGCCGCGCTGGTTCTTCTCCCCGAGCCGTCGCCGCCATCTCCCCCGCCCAGATCTGGATGCCTCCGCCTCCCCTTGCGTCGCCGCTCACAGCCGGGGAGAGAAGCCGTCGTGCGCCTTCGCTAGCTGTTGCTGCACCGTTCGCGCTTCTCCTCTGCGGCAAGGCGGCTCTGCCGCAAGGCGACGGCGAGGCGATGCACTGTTGACAGCCTTAACGCCTAAGCGTCGCTTAAGCGACGCCTTGATAACAGTGCCACTAATTTGACATTTTTGTTCACAGAGAATGTGCCACCTGTGGCATTAAATGATGACAGAGTTGTCGAGATACAAGGTGAACCTCTTGATGTTCACAAAGCAGTGGAACTGATTGCAAGCCATTTAAGAAAATTTCTTGTTGACCGCAGCGTTCTCCCTTTGTTTGAAATGCAGGTAACCCAATTATGTTTTGCAGTTTATTGTTTGCCTGCATGCAGTGTTCAATAAGCATAAATTGCCTTCTTGACAGATGAAAGTGCACAATGTGCCTAGAGAACAACCTATGCCAGCTCCTCAGCAGTGGGGGGGTCCTCCTCCACCCTGGGGTCATCCATCAAACCTTCCTCCTGGTGGCCCAGGTTATGGCAGGAATCCACAGTTCATGCCTCCACGGCCACAAGACAACTATTATCCTCCTCCCGATGTGCCCCCTGTGGAAAAGCAGCCGCATTATGGAATTTCTTCATATGGACGTGATGCACCTCCGAGTGGCGCTCCTGCTTCAGGGAATCAACACCTACCACATGGGTCTTCTCAAGTTAGTTGCTATAAATTTGACCATTCTGAAATCTGAACATGGTGGATTGTTTGCATGCTTATTGTTATGATTACTTACACGGTTACACCCCATATTTGTTTGTTTTATTTGACAGGTGACACACAGCATGCAAGTTCCTCTATCTTACGCTGATGCTGTGATTGGGGCAGCTGGTGCCAATATCAGCTACATCCGCAGGCATAGTGGTGCAACAATAAGTATTCAAGAAGGTGTTCCTGGAGAGATGACAGTGGAGATAACAGGAAGTGCCTCACAAGTTCAAACTGCCCAGCAGCTGATCAAGGTATTTTTGCCTTTTCTTTGTCTACTTAGATTGCATCAGTATTCTCATGCTCTCATCATCTGCATTTTGGCTAAAATTCATGTGATACAGTTTGGCTAAAATTCATGTGATACAGTGATGATCTATTTCCTAGCCTCTCATATTGTCATCATATATTGCGCACTGCATTTATCTGAGTCGACCACACCCGCCCCCAAGTACAAACTGGATACACCAGTGGACATTTTGTACTTGCTGCTTTAGATAGAAGGTAGCTTCACGGGTGCATCCTTAGTGGGTCATGTGATGTATCATGTATGTTATCAACGGGAATGTACACAACTAACTCCCCAAAAAAAAGAAAAACATGTACACACAAGACACAACTCTTCTATCAATAGGGCACATACACTCTTAAGATGCACAAAGTGGACATAGAAAAAAAAAACTTATTGTGGCTTGATACTGTAAGTCTGTATTCACTAATCAGTGTGCAGATGGTTGTGCTCATTTTCCAAGGTTGGTCACTGGTAATCAACCACCACAAAGTTGAAGTTACAATATTGGCACTATAGTTATCAAAATCTACAAGAACATATCATATGCTGAAACTATTTATTTGGTTGACATGTTCTTTGTCCATTGCTCTTTGCAACTTCTGTTGTCTTATACTCTTCTGTTAATTCAACACCGCCATCCTTGCAGAATTTCATGGCGGAAGCTTCTCCCCAAGTTCCCCCACCAGCTCCTGCTCCTCCCTCTCAACCAGTTGACGCGAGCTACAACTCTTACCCGCCTTACGGAGGAGCATCATACAGATCCCCTCCAGGCGGTGCCGGTCCTGGCCCTCACAATGGAGGAAGCTACGGTGGTGCTCCCTACCCACCGAACTACGGATACTAGTTGGAATGAAAGGCTCTAGGCTTTAGAGAGAGGGATTTCGGTTTTGTTGGTCAGTCAGTTCGTCAGTCGCGAACTTGAGATTGTTAGGATCTCTGAACTTTTGGTGGTGTAAACTGCTTTCTGATGCCAGTGACAACTGTTCTCTGATACACTGTTTTGGTGCTGTAAACTTAACCATTAACCCAATATCGCCATCATACTCTCTGGCTAATTCTGCCTTTTCCTATGTGAAACATTAGAAAGAAACAGTTGAGTTTGCTACTGGTGTAACTGGACTTTCTGTCACAGGGACCCATGGTAAGGAGGGGAATAAAGGATGACGAACATTGAACAACAAAAGGGGTAAGCAATCAAGACCCCCGTGTCCAATCAGCTTGAGCATCTTGAAAAGGCAAGATACCGCTCCCAGTTCATCATTTGGCCTGGAGAATCTGCAACTCCACAAAGACGGTTTGATCCGGGTCCTAAGACCTCTATTGGTTAATACAATTGCGATTGGTTCATTGAATCGTGTCTTGCTAGCTAACGCCCACTAGAGAACAATCTGATGAAACTAGCTAGAGAGACTTAAGAAGAACAAGGCAAACTAGCCTAAGCAGCTAGGTAGGATATAGAATGTTAGGTCTCTCTTGTCATTTAATCCATGTTGATTGCAACTTAAACCTAATTCTTCCTGGGGATTGATTAGCTTGGATGCAACCAGAGAGTGCTAGTGTAGGATCGCAGAGACATGCCATATGTCGCGGCAGGCCAACGCGCACAGATTTGGGCCATTTTTTTTCTACAAGTTTGCAAGCAATCCTTGGCTTGCAGCAAACTACCAGCAATTCTGTGGGTCCACATTTTTTAGACTTAGGACTCGAAGGACAATAGTTTTTAGAATCACTTGGTTGGATGCAACCCACAAGCACTCTTGGTTTCTTGTAGGACACAGCTCTAGATGAGAAACTAGAGTGGCTTTTGTAATGACAAAGATATGTTTTCGTGCGTCAAATCTAGGTAGTTTTGTATTTGTTAGTGTGTAACATCGCATCCGAAAAGTCAAAAAACATTGACTTAAGAAAATGGAGGGGGTGTGGAATGGGAGCACAAGATCATGATTCAGGTGTTAATCGAAAGAAAAAATCTTGATAGCCATAAAAATCGAGTTGGCGACCATGTATCATTTTGAATGCCACTAGAGAAGCTGCATTGCAGCAAGATGTGCCAACCATTTCATCATTTTGTTTTCTGAAGGAATTATGTGAAAAAAGTACAGACATATTGGTGTTAAAAGACTTCATGTCAAATACCAAATTCTATGTCAGACATACATAGCTGTTCAAGGATCCAACCTTCCAATTCTTCCCTGTGCATGCTGCTATGATGTACCAATCGATCAAGCTTTTTTTTTTTTTTTGCTTGCTGATCAAATTCTTAATCATTAGCGAGCTAATAATAGCCCACAAGATGGCAAGTTAGCCTGTCCTGTCCCTCAACAAGAGCATTGATAAGAAAGGAATCAGCCGGAAAAAAGAGGAGCTGCATTTCCTGGACAATTATATTGCATGCTTCAAAAGGAAAGAGAGGACATGTCATGGCTACACACAAGAAAAATTGGGAGAGGAAAAATAGCAGAGTAGCTTCCATGATGTTACATCCTTGCTTGGAAGTCAGAATATGCAGAATTGATGCTGAGCCTTTGCTTGAAGCTAATAAATCCCCCCTTGACCTCTAGACACTAGTACCATGTTAACCTAATTCAAGGCTTTAAGAAATTTTTTGTTTACCAAGACACTTAGACAGTATTAGAATATTTAATTCCCTATCTTCTCATATGAAATAATGAAATGCTAGATCTCCCAAATTAAGGCTGTACGTATAGATCGTTTTAAGACTTTATAAGTGTAGTTGACCATGCAATAAATCATCGGTTGGTGAGGCATTTTTATCCATTGAGCAACTCCAATAATAGGACTAGCATTCATATGATTATATCCGAAAGACCCCATGTTGAAGCATCATCAAGTAACGTGTTCAATTGTCAACCTCTCGTTAGAGGCATTGAAAGGGAACAATAAACAAGCATATGTTAGGAATACTGGTACAAATTCATTATGAACACTTGATGACATAGGTCTAACAATGCCATAATCTTTTTCGTGAAAAATGAATCTTGAGATAAAAGTGTCTCATGAGGTTTCATTTATTGTCTAGACTCCAGACCTCTCAAGAACTCAGGATAGCACAGATTTATGTCAAAATCATTATAACATGATATGCTTTACACAAAAGCAGTAGTATGATTGAGTCATTGAGAAATCACATCAACAACTTACACCTGGAAAAACCAGATGGTCCAAATGTGTCAGTATGTTAGGAAGGACACCTTTGATTCTGGAATGATTCTTCTGTCAAAAGAAATTTGATCTTTCAATAAAGCAAAAGCAACATACAGAGGCAAGTCATTGCAAGTAAACTTGTGCACGCTAAAAGCCAATCCTGACATCCCTTTCCATGCTTAAACAATGTTCAGTTGTTCACTTCCTTTCCTCAATCTTCCTTTCAACTCTTCAAACTCACTCCCATCTTGAGCAAAGTCATCAGTCACTATCTAAACACATGTTCTCCCTCCATCATCTCTTATTTGATGTGTCACAACTCACAAGAAAGAGAAGAACAGCTTGTATGACCCCACTTTAGACACTGAAACCATAACAGCTCATCAGATTCCCAAATGGCTCCATGTTTGTTACTTGTACTTTCGCAATTCGCGGGACCTAGTTTCACATGACCGGTCATCCTTCAGCAAAGGCTTGGGCCTGGTGTTTCCTGAATGGACGATGATCTCCGGCTTGCCTAGGTCTGGGCAGACTGTGATGGCAGCCGGGTATGGTTGTGCTCACCTTCGTATGTCACAATGAGCATCGCCGGGTCATCTACGCACCGCTCAACATGCTTCCTCGCCGGGCAGCCCCTGACGCTGCTGCACTTGTAGTAACCCCTGCATAGGATTCAAGTGACCAGGCACAGTTTAGTCTTCTGTGGAGCCAAAGAAAAGATGTGGAAAGAGCAGCAATCAACAGCATGTGCTTGCTTTCATGGTATAGCTACATTTTCCTATAACTAAGGGCAGGCATTAAAGCTTGAGATGAGGTGGGGGAATGAGAGCAATCAAGATTAGGATGTAGATAGACAAGCATGGCAATCAAATGCGAGTTGCATTAACAATTTACCTACTTTAGGTCCCCCATGATTGATCCCTTGTTTCACAGATGAGTGCAAGAAAGAGTGAAAGACCGACAATGATCCACTAAGTTGGTTATAATTAATTGTGCTAGCAACTAAGGTATCAACACGTCTTGGTTGTAGAAGCAATTGGGGGTTAGGAAAAGGTAGAGTGGAGTGCAGGATCCACAAACAATTATTCCACGGGTAAAGGAGCACAACGAGTACCTGATGCAGATATGCCATCTTTCATGGTACAACATGGGGAATAATACATCATGACTTAGAAGGATTTGATGTTTATTTTAGTGTTAGTTGACCACTACCATTATCTAAATAACAATTCACATTTTTGCTAAGCAAACAGTTGAAAATTGTTCATACCTTGGATGAGGGGAACCCTTGATCGGTTTCTGCCCATACTTCCGCCATGAGTATTCATCCGGGGGTATATCGGCTATTTTGTTGCTAATGGCTGGCACTTTGATCGATCTCTTAATTCGCAATTTCCTGCAGAAAAGAAGAGCATAAATCAAGGTAAGTCCATAATACCCAACCCAAGAACAGAAAAGCATAACAAGAACTACAAGATCACAGTTTACCTCCTCTTTGAGCAATGGCACCTGCCGGTGGTGGCGCACTTGCCGCTGCCATCCTCCCCTCTGCCCGTGCACCGCCGCTTGGGCGCATGGTGTGCATTCACCGGGTCGCTGGCCGCTGGCCCGCCGATCAAATGGAACAGCGGTTTCCCGTCCAAGCTAGCCACACTGCCATCCATGCTCAGGGATGACACGAAAGACCTCGCTGACGACATCGTCCCAGTGCCGCTGGGGCTATCAAACTTCAGGCTGATCCCACTGTTGCTCCTCTTAAACATCTCAGCCTGCAACTTCTGCTGCTGCTGGAAAGGGTACCTATGTGCAGTAGCACCAAATTGGAACTGCACCGACAATGGCTGGACCAGCTTCGGAGCACCGAACTGATGAGCAGTCTTGCTGTTTGAGCTGACCAAATCCAGCCCTCGCGAGCCCGGCGTTACGCCGATCCGAGACCGCAGTTGCGCGGAACTAGTACATGGAGATGGAGTGCCACTACTGGACATCATCCCCAATGGGGTGTTGCTGCTACTATCCAAGAAGTCCTTCTGGTTCAAGAACCCCACAGGCTTGCTTCTCCTGGAGAGCCTGCCTCTAGCATGCCGTCCTCCTCCGCCGCCATTGCTAAGGAGGGAGACCACCTTCCTGAACTTGGCACAGGCTTCACCTGTCTCTGAAGCTATGCTCCTGAGCAGGGCTGGGTCCTGCTGCTGGGAGAGCAGGGACAGCACCCTGTGGCAACTCTCCACCGCCGCTCTGTTCGCCACCTCCACCTCCTCCATGGCCCAAGGGGAAACGAAGAAGAAAAACCAATCCTTTCCTCTTGAATTCTTCCTTCAGTCTTCACAAGCAGCTCAGCTTCTTGCAACCCTCACAGGCAACAGCGGCATCTGGACATCACATACACAGGAGAAAGGAACAAATTACTACACAGATCTCCATGAAAGCTCACAAAAAAAAAAATTTCACAGGAAATTTCTGCGACCAAGGAAGCAACCACTCATCAGGGAAAACATCAAAATTTGGGACTGAAAATAAAACAATCCGGGAACCTGATCGATCGCAGGAGATCGGATTTCGACGGCGCACGGCGCCACCAAGAAACGATCCTTGAATCACTCGAAAGGAACCCACATGGCGAAAGCGAGCTCAACTGCGCGAGGACGAACGGGCCGGCGCGCGGACGCGCACTTCATCCTCCCCGGCTGCGCGCGCAGTGGAATGGGCGGGGGGATCGGAGGACAGCAAGAAGAGGAGAAGACAGAGGAGTGGAAAAAATCGAGTCTTTTGAGCGCGTGGCGCAGGTATATAAGGGCGAATTTTCCGGATTTTCAGGGGTGCGTTCGAAAAAGTTGTGGACTGGTGTCGTAGAGGGATCGCGGCCGTTGGATGCCGAGATGGACGGCTGCGCGCGGTTGTTGCTTTCGCGAGGGGTCCGTTGGGAGCATCTTCACTGTGCGGTTTATTTCAAAGACGGATATTATAAAACGTAGATTCTAATAAAGGATGAAAGCTATGGAGACCAGCACCTAATCAATTAAAAGAATTTATAGTTTTATTCATTGCGTTTATATCATCTGACAGTTAGAAGAAATGAATCACATAAATTTTTCCTAAAGTGTTGAACCAAGTTTTCCGATCAAAATCTCAATGTCTTCTCCTCCCCACCTAATACCACAAATTTCTATTATACCCCTTCTCTCCTCCCTCCCCTGCTAAATTAATGATGTGGACCCAACCATTCCCCGAATGCATGTTTTTGCTTTTTCTTCCTTGTTGTTTTTGCTCTTTTTTCATTGTTGGTTTGTGTGCCTAGGCTATATGCCTCATGGAAGACACGGCTTCCCTTCCTCTCATACCTCATCTTTCATCCTGGTTGGTATGCTATAGACATTGTTGATGTAGGAGCATCGGCAATACCCTAACCATCTACACATATCATAAAGCACTTAGTGAAAAAAGGTGCTTAGGTCAATTATTTCTCTTACTAGTTAGGTGTTCGTACGTTGCAACGGTAATAACAAACTTTATATTAAATAGTTTGTTGTTGATATATATTCTTGCTCAAAGGAATATAAGTTTATTCTACTTGTTTACTTCCACTAAAAACAATTGAAAGTCATGATTGAAACAATGTCCAAGACACTAATTAACGAACAATTGAGATCCACATGCAAAAAAAGGAAATGCATACATATGCTAACTTTTACAACTCTCGAGCTCTAAACAGATATCAATTAAGCTTTTCTCTATGAGGCGTACGAAATGCCTAGCAAAGTGATAGCCTAACACTACTATAGTCGACGTAGTAGAACAATATCTCTATGGAAGCTAGGAGTTGCCCCTAGATTCTGCAATGTTTGTTGGTCTCTATCTCTAGTATCACCATCCATGCATCCACTCAACTACTTGCCATTGATTCCCTCCGGTACCTGAAAACCATGCCCATACAAAATTACTATAACAATTTTCCTCTTCAAAAGGTTCACCTTACCCATAATTGCTTTTCACTATGATATGACCAAACTGTGTGCAGAAGCATCCAATTACTTCAACGAAGATTATCACATGACTTAATAAGCAAAAACCCTTAGCATCAATGCGTAGAAATAAAACCCTTCAAGTAAATCATTAATAATTGAATATTTGTTACTTTGTTTTTTAGACGAAAAATATTCTTTTCATTGTTTTCCATGTTTGTGAACATATTTATCTTGTCCATGAGCTCAAATTTGTGATTAGCCCTTGAAATGAAGTCAAAACGAATGCTAAACTTGAACTAAAGCACCACAAGTCTACCTCAATTCTTGTAAGAAGTCCACTGAGGTTCCACTCGTAAATTTTGACCTCAGTTGGATCGCCAAGTTGCATAAAATCTGTATGACAAAATCATATGATTCACTGTATTAGTGTCTCATGCTTTCATATCCCCTACACTAATAAGGGAGCAATGCACTCAAACTTGTCAAATGAAAGAGGACACTATGAGGAGGACTAATCTGCATGGCACGGTTCCACGCGAGGCGTCGGAAGAATCGCCTCACCGACAACAGCAGCGACCATCCGTTCAGCGTGCATCCAAGCACCTCTGCGAACACCACCGTGACAAGCGCCACCAATGCCCTGTCCCTGGGTATATGCTTTTGGGTCTCATCTATGGAGGAGGGGCTCGCCACGATGCTCGGCCGAGGCAGAGATGCTTCAGCACCGATGGTGGGGAGCTCGGCGAGGTAGAGCCGAGGGAGCTCCTTGGTGAGGAGCATGGCAAGGTGGTTGGCGCTGACAACGATATCGAGGCGGGCCTCAGTGGCGGAAATGACGACCCGATCAACTAAATCCCCCAGCTGGCGTTAAGGAGGTATTAGCACCAAATCAACCTAAACAAACAAAGATTCATCCATGCATTAGCACCCTCGCAAGGCATGAAAAAGAACATAGAAATAATCGTCCAGATCCGAGTGCCCACCTCCAAATCCAATTGGATCTATGTACATACCTGCAACTTCTCCTTCCTCTCACATGCATCAGAAGAGGAGGGAGGAGGAAGGTGGACCGGAACGGCAAGAGCCAAGGGGTTAACAGGCATGCACGTGAGCATGTCATCGGCGAGGTCGGATGGTGACCCGGCGGATGCTGCTACATCAACTAGTATGGACACCAACACCAGACCATGCCTCCGCCTCTTTCGCCGGTTCGACTAAGGCCCCTCGACCACCACCGGATTGGATGAGTAGCACGCGCGGGCCCTCGTCCTCATGCCTCCTTGATGCGGTGTTGTTACTTTCTTGTGGTGAGTAGTTACATCTCTTGGATGGAGATAGAAAGACAGAAGAGGTGAGATTGTGGGAACGGTTGCAAAATATTAAGCGACGCGGGAGGATAAAGCCACTGACTGTTTCAGAGGCAATGGTGAGTCCGTGATGGTTTTTGACAAGGTAGAGAGCGAACGACCGTTTAGCGCGTCTAAGAGGAGAGGTGCGACGGTTGTTCCGTTGAACAAGGATAAACTTTATCTATTTTATTAGTAGTTTAAACTTAATCTATGTTAATATACGTTCCAAATAAAAATAGGCCTCATAAAATGGATCGAACGAATTGGACTTGGTACAAGTACTAGTGTAGCAGTAGCAGTGTTGACCGTCGCGGAGCAGCTAGCAGCTATGGATCCGTTTTAGTTTTCCACGGCGGAAAGCGGAGGCCGACCGGTGGGACCACCGAGCGAGCTGCCCTGTCAAGTCAGTGGTGGGATCCACCCGAGATTGACTCGTGTCGGTCGGAGTTGGTCTGACCTGGCTCGCCCAAGCTCGGTGCCGCCCGCCCGCCCACCTCGTGCGCAGAGCGAGTCTCTACTAGTCGATCTCTTTTCCTTTTTTTATTTCCTTTTCTATTTCTATATGTCCTCGTCGAGCTCCAGCCAAACAACCACTGCGTGCTCTATCTTAGTTTTTTACTCCTAAATTATGACCAACCGATTGACTGCTTAGTAGCATGTGCGATCATTTTTTTCTTTCACCGATGAGTAAATTTTCCCGTGGTAGGTTTACATGCATGATGGGATTTCTTGTGCAGTAGCCGTCAACCTGCACTGGCAGTGGCAGGCATCACCGTCTGTCCCACTGAGCTGCCTATATGTCGATAGTTTTTTCTTCTTAACTTCGCTATTAGTGCCGAGCTAGCACACGAGCATGGATTACAACTGTATCTTTAAATTTTTTTTTTGAAAATATCTTTTATATATAATGTATATATCTATACATGTAATAAATTTTGGTAATCAATGACATTTGTGAGTATGTGTAAGTGTTAGTTTGTGCGTTAGTACATAGAATTATATAGATTACATATTATGTATAACTAGAACAGTTAATAGTGAGTTAGTCGGTTAATCATGAATCGGAACTATATCTTACTCGAGTTCGCACCTACGGTGGAAATACCGGCTCCGCCACTTTCGCTGTACATATATCCTTAGCTCAGAGAGAGAAAGATATCATGCTATCGGTGGGCCAGGCCCATGTGGCTCAATTACTTCGAGTAACACAGGTAAGAGGATGACAAATCTAGGGGCCAGATCATATTATAGGTTGAAGGCCCAACTCGGGCGGAACCCGTAGCTACTCCTTTTCTTCAACATCTTCGTCGTCGGTGGCTGAACACTGAAGATAAACAAGCTCTCAGGAGAGGTGATCGTTCACCACTCTGACACAGAGGTCTGCAGCAGCAGACGAGATACAAGGAGTATTACCCTCGTAGAATCAAGACTTATCATAAGTCGGGTTCACCCACTGTCGGGTATCGTTGTGTACGATGACCTGATGACGACAACCCTTCTTTTCTGCAAAGGAGGTGTTACGAATTAATTACCGGATGTAGGACATTCTCGCCCGACCTCCGAGCAGTTCGCTGGCCGCCGCGTTTTCGACCAGTGAACATGGAGAGGTTCGATGGGTCTCAGAATCCCATCGAGTTCCTCTAAATCTACACGACCGCTGTCCTCAAAGCAATGAGATAGTCGAAAGAGCGAATGACCAAACAATGCAGGGAATCAAAACTCGAGTCTTTGACCAGCTTGTCAAGTGTCCGGGGGGCCTGGGTACAAGAAATATCCTCAGTATTATGGGCAATTCGTACGACTGCTAGTCGGGCCACATGTGAAACATCTTTCGTTCTAGTTTTCGGTGCCGAAGTCATGCTTCCACCAGAACTAAAGATCAGGTCGAAACGAGTCGAAACTTTCAACGACTCTACCCAAGAACAACTTCAAGCAGATGACATCAACCTACCCGAAGAGAAGAGAAATCAAGTCTTAATCTGTTCAGTAGTCTACCAGCAAGCCCAGCGCAAATACTACGATCGTAAGGTCCAACCTCGCAGCCTTGCTGTAGGTGACATGGTATTGAAGAAAATTCAATCCTAGTCTAATCGGAACAAGCTTCCCCCCAAGTGGGAAGGTCCTTACACAGTGGTTGAAGTTACACGACCAGGTTCGGTTCGACTACTATCAATGGAAGACGATCGAATTCTCTCGAACTCTTGGAACATCGACCAGTTACACAAATTTTATGTGTAACCAACCACCCCGACAATAAAGTATCAGGCTCTTTCTATTTTTATTGTCTTACTTTGAGTAGCGCTTCAATAATTTTTCGACTATCCTCTGGTCGTAAGTTTCTCTACGACCAGTACCCATCACTTCTTTACACTGGTCGAAAGGATAGGAACATCACCTAGTCGAAGCATTTCTTTTCTGCACGTGACCCTGCCAACTAGAAGGAACTTTCTAGTGTCAACTCGTTCCTCACTTTTGCTGCCAACACAAGGAGCTCGGGTTCAACAAATATGGTCGAAATATTTTTAAATAAACTCTTAGTATCTTAGTTTATTTCTTCATTCGTTTTGAAAGATACTCTAAATAGAGTACACTTTGGCAATTTGTTCGACTACTCTTGGTAAACTCGGTTGGTTCTAATTGGTCGGAGAAAGACATAACACCTAGTCGAAGTCTTTCCTCTCTGCACGTGGTCCTGCCTACTAGAAGGAACCTCCTAGTGTTGTCCTGTTTCTAACTCTTGCTACCAGGGCAAACCTATTGAGTGCACTCGAAAAGGACGAACAAATTCTAAAGGAACTCAAAACGTTTGTCTAACTCAAGTTGTCGCTCTTGATTTAATTACTCTAGTTGGAGATGGTAACATCACCTAGTTGAAGCCTTTCCTTTCTTCATGTGATCCTACCCACTAGAAGGAACTTCCTAGCGTCGACTCGTTACTACTCTTACGACCAGTGCATGATAATCAGGATCACATACTATAAGTTAGCCAAACCTCTTTTTTTAGAAAACCCTTTTAACACTATTTGCTTAGTTTATCTAAATAAACTAAGCAAATAGTCGGGGGCTAGGATAAAGTTATTAATATACTTCAATTATTAGTCTTAATCTCTTTTTTCATTCATTATCTTATGAGTTACTAACTACTCGACAAGATGATTTTTCAGGAAGAAGAAAGGATCATATATATCAACAAACTTATCTTTGCAAGTTCCTATTATAAACTACTCCGACGAAGGAGATCCCATTTACATCTTCTCCGTGACTTCCTTGCTGATCGACTGCATATCTTCCATCAACCGCTCCGCTTCTTCTTTAGAGCAGTCGAAGTCGGCTTTGACTGGTTGCAGATTAAAGTTGGGGTCATGAGCTTTAAGTTTTGCCAGAATAAAACTTATTCCGCCTTTGATCGCCTCCTTTATTGAATCAGCTCGGTTGGTCTTCAAAATGGTCACTAACTCTTGCAAATTATTGACTTATTTTCCAATGGTACTCAAGTGAGCAATTATCGTGTCTTCACGAGGAGTGACCTCTGTGGCATGTAGCCCACTGAGTATATTGTTAAGGAGAGAAATGTTGTCCTGAAGGTTGATCCTCATCGACTTCATCTCCTCTTGATTACAAGTCGAAGCCTCACGGAGTTGTTTTATTTCAACTGCTTGCTCTGAAAAGAATAAGGCTAGTCGGATAAAGTGACCCCTAAAGGAAAACAAAACTGGTCGTAGGAAAAAACTTGTTTACCTGCCAGTCGAGAATCTAACTTCATGACTTCATCGTAATGAGAGGCAGTGCTTTTTGCACAACGCTCCTCCCAAGACTTAACCTCCTGATCTTTTTCTTTGGCGATACGGGAAATCTCATGAACAACCATGGCCTTGTTTTTGACCTTGGTTTTGAGCCCCATTTCGACATCTTTTTCTGTAAAGGAATGAGGGTTAGAAAAAGAAAAGAAGGTTATAAGCGGTCTTAAGTTCAACACTTACTGTTTTTTTTTGTCCCTGCAACTTTTGAATTGTAGATTTTGCTACCTGAAGCTTCTTCAGAATGGTCTCTTTTTCTTCTCTTAGTTTTTTCGTCTCGACCTTCTCAAAGTTGAGCGAATCGGCCAAGGACTTTTCGTCGCTCTTGAACCTACAGAGGTAAAGAGTAGACATGAGCATAGAACAAGCGATTGTAAGTCTTTCTACAAGATGGTGAAGAGGCAATTAGGTATGAAAGAATTGCTATGAAGAGGCAAAGGTTAGATAGATGACCAAGATGAGGAGAGAACAATTTATTTTTCTTGTTATAAAATAAGTTTTTAAAGTTTTCTAACTATCAGCCATTCTAACTAGGTCACGACCTACAGTCGAGATGGCTCTGATACCATTTCTTGTTGAACCCGGGAGTGAAGGATCCAAGATTCTCTGTGTTTCATACACTAGTCCAGGAACAGCTAGTGTACACAGTCAAACAAAAGTGGGTAGCATAACCATAATACGTCATTAATTGCTAATAATTACAGTTTATTACAAAAGGGGCATAAATCCTAAAAGTAAAATACAACGGAAGCAAAATAAGTAAGGAAGGCCATACGATTCGCCACAAGCAATCATCTGGGGGCGCAACCTAGTTGTCCAAGTTCTCATCATCCACATAGCACTCTTCTCCCGCTCAACAATTTATTAAGTAAGGGTGAGCATAACCAACCGTGCTCCATAAGTTACACCCAATAATAGATTGTAATGCATGCAAAGATTCATCAAAGGAAGGCTTATATGGCTCAATTAGCATAAAGCGACATTTTCCACTTAAATATTTGTACTAAGTTATAAAGCAGTTTATTCTATAACTAAAATTCATTTTCTAAATATCAAGTTTTATAGTGAAATAACATTCATCAATGAGTGGTGAAGGATACCTTCCTATCACATGGCATACCCTCCAATTTTCCAATTGGATAAAACCATCCAACATCATTTAATAAAGTCTTTTAAAATCAAACTAAATTCTAACTTTGACTGGCTAGGCTGAGCATTTTCATGATCGTGGACACAACTATTCGAATAGTTTTACACTCTGCAGAGGTTGTACAGCTTTACCCACACAACACGACTTCTCTCGTTTGTTTGACATCCGTCGATGCCACTGCTCACTACCTTAGGTAATCAGTCTAGAGCACACGTCAAGGCCTTTACAATGCACCATCCCACCGTAGGCCCACCTCGCTAAGGTTTCGCTTCATTTGGATAGAAACCCGCCAGATTTAAGCCCTCTCTTGCGTCATGTGGGAATACATAAAAGTAGGTCATAAAGACACCCACGCAACCGAATGGCACAACCACAATGAAATGTTGTAAATTATTTAGCCAAGTCCCGCCCGCAGAGGGTATGTGGTAGTACGATGTGGCTTAGCAAGATGTGGCTCGAAGAATGGTCCTTAATTGACTTGTAACGACTTTCCTTAAAACCCATGGGCCTCGATCATATAAATAACTCGATCCCGTGTATTAACATGCACCATCCAAACATCCATTTCGCCCAAGTCTAAACCAAGTTTCATTTTACTTTCCAAGTTAAATCATTTTCTAAAATTTCTATGGTAAAAGCAATACCATAGCAATATGATAAATAATAGTTGATCCTTTGGCTAAATTCCTCAAATTGAATATTTTTTGTCTAAGCTTTCATTAACCATAAACTTTCACAACGTGTCTTGTTCATACTAATGTACTAACTAGATTTTAACTATAGCATCATGGTATGGCTACTTTAATAGCAATATTTGGCTATACAAAAGAATTGGGAATAACTATACTTTAAAAATAGGGATTTAAATAGCTTGAATATAAATACACATGCAATAATAATTTTAAAAAATATAAAAAAATTGAAATAGAGAGATTCAAATATGATCAAAGATATAACTTGCCTTGCACAAAAGCTTGAGAATCTACTTCTTCGAAATATTCGAGTTCCCCGGAGTTGTCGAAATCTATACGAGAAAACAAAGCAAATCAAATAAAACTCGAATAAATTCAAACGAACTCCAAATTGAATAATACCAGTATAGATAGATAGATCGATATTGTTTTAAGATGAATTTAGAAATTTGAATCACTTGAATTGGAACTCCAATGAAGGAGAACGAGCTCTCGGAAGTTTTGAAATAAGGTCGGAAGGAGGTTCGACTGGTCGGAAGGTTTCGACCACCTTGTCGAAGGAGGATTCGACTACCTGGTCGAAAGGAGGTTTCGACTAGTCAGAAGGTTTCGACTACCTGGTCGAAGGAGGTTCGACTGGTCGGAAGTAGGTTTCGACTACTTAGTCAAAATGAGGTTTCGACTAGTCGGAAGGCTTTGACTACCTGGTCGAAAGGAGTTTTGACTAGTTGTAAGGAGGTTTCGACTACCTGGGCGGCATCGGCAGCGCACACAGCGGCGGCAGGCGCACGAGGCGACGACAGGGGCGAGGGAAGGGGACACCACGTAGAACGCAGAGTCGCGAAACGAAGACGGGGATGTGGTCGATGGGAGCGGGGCTTCACCGCAAGCGGCGCAATCACCGGTGGCGAGAGCTTCGACCGATGCACTTGGAGCTCAAAAATCCGGCGAACAAAGGCTAGCGAGAGAGAGAGAGAGAGAGAAATAGGGGAAAAAGAGAGAGGAGGGTGGAGGGCTCCCGGTGCTCCTATTTATAGGCCAAGGAGGAGAGGGAGGAGTTCGACGGCATGGGCGCACGAGCAAGCTCTGGCCGGTGCAGGGCATGGCGCGGTTGGTGAGATTCGCTGAGAGAGAAGGGCAGGTGTGGGATTGACAGTGGCGGGACAGGGCATTCAATGCGCGTGGAAAACACGGAGGAAAGGGGAGGAAATGCGCCGCCGACGACAACTTTTTCGGCGGCCGTGACGCAGGACGAACGCAGACGGGACGGGGCTTAGCGAAGGACAGGTGAGCGAGGAGATGTTGCAGAGACGGAGAGGATGGGCGGCGAGGTGCTGACGTGGTGGCATGGGCAGCCAACGGGAGGAAGACGACTAGGAGGTGAGGCCTGCAGATGGGGCCCGCCTATCGGCGAGGGCGAGGCGGAGAAGCGAGGGGTGGACCAGGAGGCGGGAATAGGAACGGGCAGTGGGCGAATTCGGCCTGAAGTATTTTCTAGAATTTTGAAGATTTTTGAATTACAGAAATTGAAATAATTCATTTATATTTTTAGAAAATAGTAAATAAAATCCAAAAATTCTAACAAATACACAGAAATTCCTTGAATCATTTTGAACTTAATAAAATTATTTCCAACTCAACATTGGTAATTAATTTTTTAAAATAATTAGGAAAAACTTTTAAAATTCTTGAAAATTCTAGAAAAACAATTAAATTTTATTTTTATCTGGAAATAAACCCACCGGTTTTGACCAAATCGCTCCCGCTCTCCCCAGTTAATTACTCCGCACGCGCCATTCGCCGACTCTTCTAGGGTTTAGCTTTGGGGATTGTGGGGAGAGAGGAAGCGGGGTTAGAAAAAGGCGAGCTAACGGCATAGCGAGTAGAGGTCATTGGGCGTGGTATTGGGCGAAATGGAGAGAAGGTGCGATGGTATTAAAGCGAACCGGGAGAATACAATGGTATTAAAGTGAACCACTTTGTTCATTGTGGTACCAAACCGATTTTTCCTTATGGTATTTGTGATGTCAATGATCTGAACATTGATTCCTTAAAGGAATTGGAGTTTCTTTGGATCAAAATTTATGCGGAGGATGTGTTAAAGAAGCCGACCAAGACGCACCGCCTAGCAAAGTCAACATAGCGCCTTAGCCTCAAGCACTGCAAACAAATGCAGTCAATACAAATATCAGACTTCACACATATGGAGTGACAGCGGTAATTAAAATAAGCCGTACGGGAGCCGAGCCGGACTGAATACAGCTACAATTTGTTCCCCGGCCGAAAGAAGGGGAAGAACAGAACAGCAAATCGGCGGCAACAACGGGAGCGAGGAAAAATTACGCGGAGGTGCAGTAGTAACCTATTGCCCGCAAGCAGAAAACCAAAGCGATAGAGAGAGGGAGAAGAGAACCCGCAGAGATGTACGAAGCAACAGGAAGACGGCTCGTACGGTGGGTTAAAACGAGAGCGAGGAAAAGCATATATACGGAGATGTTGGCCTCGAGAGTTGCAGCGCGCGCGCGTATACTGTTAAATGTAGAGAAAATTAGATTTGAAACGCGAGAGACAGAGTTTTTTTTTGTTGCTGCACAAATGCCACAACATTTTCTTCAGTTTAACTCTCCTTTTATGCTTGCCCGAGTGAACCACCACATGCAAAACGTTACAAGTATTGATACCGTCTCACATCTGCCTTGCACTAATGCACGAATTAGTGATTCACTAATGCTGCATACTAAAGCTAGAAACTGAAACAACACTAATACAAAACACTAAAAATATAACCATGCAAAAACCGAAATGCAATAAACACAAAAATAAACAGTATATTAAAGACTATTCAACAGGAGATACAGACGGACGAAACGTCCGGCTACGAAGGGGGAAGACGGGAGAACAGAAAGAACGCGCGGAGATTATTATTATTATTATTATTATATTACCTGAGGATTTCGGGCTGCTTAGATTTAGCACACAAGTCCGAAAAAACAACCATTTTATGACACGCGTGGGCGCATGGGCGCCACCTGTGCCCCCACGCGGTGAACAAGGCGTGCCAGGTGGCCCAGGTATGCAGAGCTGAACTGTAGCCAGTGCCTGTACTAGACAGATACCTATAGCATATATGATGTCTATCCAAACCATATGCATACCTGCATATGCAAACTAGCAAGAGAACTAGAAAATGCAAATATGCAGAGACCAACAAGCTGATCTGTGCTGCTTGCTAGCTAGGTCGGAGTCGGAGATGACGAGCTGCCAAGATTTAGCTGGTCCGGGGTGCTACTGCTCGGACGACGACCACGGCGGCGAGGCCACCGGCGCCGCCGCCACTGACAGCTTCCTCGAGATGCTCCGCGACTACGACTCCACGTACGTCCGGTCAGCTAGCTCGCTCCTGAAACCATGCATGCTATGTACTCCACGTACTTTGTTTGTTTTTTTTTTGACGGAACACTTCCATGTATTGACGTCCACATGCATGTATACATGCACATGCATGTGGTCGATCGATGGATCGATGTGTTAAAAGATAAGACCGAATCCTATACAATCTTAGCTAACGTGTGCAGCAGGATTTTGTACTCAGGTAGGTCCATCTCTAGTTTCTGATTGTAACAAATTGTGTTGTAATTCTCTTCCTCTTCTACTCTGTTGTATCTCCTGTTCATCATCCGGTCAGACCGGCGAGGTTGTAAATCATCCGGTCAGACCGGCTATATAAGCAAGGAACAACAAGAGCCTTTTCGCAAAATTAAAAAAACCCGACGTACGTCATATAGTATCCTGAAACCATGCGTGGCAGTGCACGGAATATACGTAGCATTTTGCAATAAAAATTAAAAATAATTAAATAGATAAAGAGCAACAAGTAATTTAATAAATAACCACTCGTAACCCTCTTCGGATGCGAGTAATATCTTATTTTCAGTCATGGACATGACACCTAACTCAAATATAAACCAACAAACAATTCCTCACATTCTCCAACAAAACTGTTTTTTTTATGAAAACCAATACTATACCCATTAAGACTACACTAAGCATGCTCATGACCACGAGCACGACTATTTAGGTAAATTTACACTTTGCAGAGGAGTATAACGTTACCCATTGCAAACACATTCTCTAGTTTATTATGTATATGTCGATACCACCGCTTAGTAACCTTTGGTAAGTAGTCTAGATCATGCGTTGAAGCCTTTACATCACCTAATCCTAACCTTGCACTAGCCCAGCGAATGAACACTCTCACTTCACCCGGGTACACCCCCGTCTCAGTGAGGCATTCATCGTATGCGGGGTGGCTGAGGTGGCTCTTGAGTGGTGGTCACATGGCAGCTGCGTGGCAGTGCCGCATAGGGACCAATGGAGAGAGGAGGAGACGGAGGGGCGTTCGGTCGACGGTGGGAAAACTCTGATTGCGACGAGGATAAAAGGGAGAGAGGAGGGGAACTTTTGGGGATGAGATGATGGAGAGGAGAGGCTCTCGAGGCTCACATTTATTGGGGTGGAGGGGCACAGAGGGAGGAGATCGTGCGGTGATATTTGTGACGGCTGTTACGAAATCCAACAAAAACGTGCACGAAAGAGGGGAGCTTTGGCCGAGAGAGGGAGGGAGGAGGAGGCTGGGTGGGCCGACGGGAGTGGGCAGGAAAGAAAAAGGAAACGAGTCGTAAAGAGAAATTCGGCACAAGTGAGAAATACAGATTTTGTAGGCTTTTCAAATTACAGAAATGGCAAGAAATCCGAAGGTAAAAAAGTCTAAAAATTCTGAAAAAATTCACAAATTTTTTGAATTATTTTGAACTTAATAAAATTAATTCCATAACAAAGTTGGCTTTTATTTTTGCACATAAATAATTTTAATTTATGGAAAAATAGGGAAAATCTTTTTAAATTACAGAAAATTTAAGAAAATAATTAAAATTTTCTTTTCACTTTAAATCCAAAAAAATCGCAGAAAACTAAATAAATTTTCTTTTTGACTTTAAAAACTAAAAAAATCAAGAAAACTCTTTTAAATCTCAGAAAATCTAATAAGATAACAACTTTATTATTCTGATATTGGTAACAGAACTTCAGTACGTTACTCGTGGATAAGAGAATTTCCGGCTGCTTAGATTTTGCACACAAGTCCGAAAAAGAATCGTTTTATCTGTCAGTAGCTTACGTAGGTACACGTACAGTGACACGCGTGGGCGCATGCATGGGCGCCACCTGTGCCCCGACGCGGTGAACAAGGCGTGCCAGGTATGCAGAGCTATACCTGTGAACTAGGTCACGATGAAGCATATAAACTAGCAAGAGAACTAGAAAAAGGCAATATGCAGAGACAAACACTCTACAGCTTAACCCTGCATACAACAAACATGTACATGCATGGAGACTATTTTTTTAATGTAAGACCCCTCAACTACGTACTTGTTTTCCCAAATAAACACGTACTCCTTCTGTTTCGTTATATCTGTCAATAGATTCGGGAGTATCCCGTTTCATTATATTAAATCAACTGTATCCAGATATCTTGTTGATCGATTAGCTTATTTCAGTACAACAAAAACCTTATGAAGAGACACTTACCTATAGATATTTTTTTTAAACACGGGACGAATATATATATATATATATATATATATAGGATTAATACTTTCTACTCCTGGGTGTAGTTACTCTCACCTTTGATATACCACCTAAAACAACTTGACATATTCATTTATCACTTTGGGTATACTCATATACTAATTATAAGATACTCCAATGCGAATTATATGAAAAATTTGTAAGAGAGTCCGTAGTTTTTAGCATATTTTATAAATACGTTCATATTCGCGCTAAAAAGGAGTATGTCAAAAAAATTATACATACCACCTCTGAAAAGGTGTAAATACCACTTAGGTGGTCTTATATACTCGTATACTACACATTCATACTATCGGTTGCGCAAGATACTCCCTACGTTGTGAGATACGGAATAGGGAGTAACTACTCCCGGGAGTAGGAAAAAGGCTTCCTATATATATATATATATATAGTGTTTGTTTTTATCCACGCATAGCCTGCTTGTAGGGGTGGATAATAAGCTGACTCGGCTCGGCTGGCTCAGTAAAGCTTGTTAAGAAAACGAGCTCAGCTCGGCTCGTTAAGATAACGAGCAAAATAGCAGGCTCGGCTCGGCTCGTTAAAAAATTCAAACTCAGTTTGTTAGGCTCCTTATCAATAAACATAGTGAAAATCTTAAAATGTCTTGAAATTTTCAGAAAGCATACGTAAAGAACAAATCATCCATCCATATCACAAATAAACATTTATATCATTGCAGATTCATGCAGATGCAGACATGCCATATCAATAAACATCCATAGCATTCCAGTCTTCCAGATCCACACATGCAGATCCATGCAGTCCAGACTACAGATCAATAAACATCCATATCAAGTAATAAACATGCATACAGATCGATGAACATAAAACATCCATGCAAAGCATTCCAGATCCAGATGACCTGATCCATCAACCATGCAGTCCACTCCAGATACATAAACAAGCAACATGCATTGCATGTAGTCCAGATACATGCAGTCCACTCCAGATCAATAAACATGCATGCAAAGCAATAAACATCCATGAAACCGCCTACAGGGATAGGTCAGCGACGCTGGTGATGTGGCGAGCGGTGAAATGTAAACGAGCTAAACAAGTTAACGGGCAACTCGCGAGCCAGCTCGGCTCGACTCGTTAAGCAAACGATCTAAATTGTCGGCTTGGCTCGGCTCGTTAAGGGACTGAATTCGAGCCAAGTCGAGCCGAGCCCTTAACGAGCCGAACTGGCTAGCAAGTTTTGAGTTTTTTTCCACCCCTAACCGCGACGGCCATTGCCACCGCCACCGCAGAAGCCATGCCACTCAAAGCCGTGCCAAGGCAAAGCAACGGGTGAGAGAGGTATATAGGCAGCGGCAGTTGGTGATGTGATGACTCTCTCCTAGTTCAACTTTTCAAGATCTCCATGGAGTGAGCTTGAAGGACACTGCTTTACAATGGACTGAAAATTTGTTGATTTCTTGTGCCAACAACTCAACATGGTTGATATGGGGGCTGGGGGGCGGGAGTGTGTTTAGGGGTGGATAACGAGCTAACTTGGCTCGGCTCGGCAAAGCTCGTTAAGAAAATGAGCTCGGCTCGGCTCGTTAGGCTCGTTATCAATAAACATAGTGAAAATCTTAAAATGTCTTGAAATTTTCAGAAAAGCACATGTAAAGAACAAATCATCTATGCATATCACAAATAAACATTTATATAATTGCACATCCATGCAGATGCAGACATGCCATATCAATAAACATCCATAGCATTCCAGTCTTCCAAACCACACATGCAGATCCATGAAGTCTAGACTACAGATCAATAAACATCCATATCAAGTAATAAACATGCATATAGATCCATGAACATAAAATATCCATGCAAAGCATTCTAGATCCAGATGACCTGATCCATCAACCATGCATTCCACTCCAGATACATAAACATGCATTGCATGCAGTCCAGATACATGCAGTCCACTCCAGATCAATAAACATGCATGCAAAGCAATAAACATCCATGAAACTGCCTACTGGGCTGGGTCAGCGACGCTGGTGATGTGGCGAGTGGTGAAATGTAAACGAGCTAAACGAGTTAACAGGCACCTCGTGAGCCAGCTCGGCTCAACTCGTTAAGCAAACGAGATAAATTGTCGGCTCGGCTCAGCTCGGCTCGTTAAGGGACCGAGTTCGAGCCGAGCCCTTAACGAGCCGAACTGGCTTGCGAGTTTTGAGTTTTTTTCCACCCCTAACCGCGACGGCCATTGCCGCCGCCACCGCAGAAGCCATGCCTCTCAAAGCCGTGACAAGGCAAAGCAATGGGTGATAGAGGTATATAGGCAGCGGCAGTTGGTGATGTGACGACTCTCTCCTAGTTCAACTTTTCAAGATCTCCATGGAGTGAGCTTGAAGGACACTGCTTTACAATGGACTGAATATTTGTTGATTTCTTGTGCCAACAACTCAACATGGTTGATATGGGGGGGAGTGTGTTTATGGGTGGATAACGAGCTGACTCGGCTCGGCTCGTTAGGCTCGTTATCAATAAACATAGTGAAAATCTTAAAATATCTTGAAATTTGCAGAAAGCACATGTAAAGAACAAATCATCCATGCATATCACAAATAAACATTTATACCATTGCAGATCCATGCAGATGCAGACATGCTATATCAATAAACATCTATAGCTTTCTAGTCTTCCAGATCCACACATGCAGATCCATGCAGTCTAGACTACAGATCAATAAACATCCATATCAAGTAATAAACATGCATACAGATCCATGAACATAAAACATCCATGCAAAGCATTCCAGATCTGGATGACCTGATCCATCAACCATGCAGTCCACTCCAGATACATAAACATGCATTACATGCAGTCCAGATACGTGCAGTCCACTCCAGATAAATAAACATGCATGCAAAGCAATAAACATCCATGAAACTGCCTATTGGGATAGGTCAGCGACGCTAGTGATGTGGCGAGCGGTGAAATGTAAACGAGCTAAACGAGTTAACGGGCAACTCACGAGCCAGCTCGGCTCGGCTCGTTAAGCAAACGAGCTAAATTGTCAGCTCGACTCGGCTCGTTAATGGACCGAGTTCGAGCCGAGTCGAGCCGAGCCCTTAACGAGCAGAGCTGGCTCGCGAGTTTCGAGTTTTTTTCCCACCCCTACTCGCTTGTTGTTTTGCAGAGGCGCCCGTAGTAGGTACGTACGTAACTACTATGTATTGTATCCTTATCCGACCTCGATGCCTCATATGGTCAGTCAGTTGTGTACGAACTTCATGTGCACTAACTAGTGAAGCGCCAAATTAATGTTACTGCCCTCGCCCTAAACCTCACTCCATTTAGCCGGTAGAATTATTATTAGGGTTATATACGTGAGTATGTACGTACCCATGCTAAATAATATACCCTAACTACTCGACCTTAATTTCTTTTATACTATATACTTCTTTTATTAAACTAGCTGTAGAGGCGCACGCCACCCCCGGGCCCAACGCTTCACACGCCACACCACGCCACGCCACGTTGGCGAGCATGCAACACACTGCACGCGTGCCAACAAATTAGGCACATGACCGTGTGCATATGTGCAGCCCTGCATAGGGGTGGATAACGAGTTGGCTCAGCTCGGCTCGGCTCGTTAAGAAAACGAGCTCGACTCGGCTCGTTAAGCTAACGAGCAAAATACCTAGCTCGGCTTGGCTCGTTAAAAACTCGAACTCGACTCGTTAGGCTCGTTATCAATAAAAATACATGCAGTCCATCTTTGTTAATCAAAGATCATGCTACCATCACCATGCACCATCTCTGTTATGCAATTAACCCGCTTATAGCATGTGAAAATGCTTAATTCATTCTGAAGCCTCTAACAGAATGCTTGATTCATTATGAAGCCATTAAACATATGCCACTATGTATTACAGGCAAAGCTACCATTCATTCTGAAGCCACTAACAGGATGGGCGGGCGGTGGTCTGCGGGGGTGGTGAAATAGGGAAGGAACTGGAAGGCCAAGCGCACGAGCCCCGAGCTACCGAGCATTAGGGATGAGGGACTTAGGGAGTTAGGGTTGCGCTGAGCCCAGTGGACTGCCTGGTAGTCAACCGAGATAGCTTGGAACTCTGGACGTCTGGTGAGTGAACGAGTTAAATGAATTAACGGGCAACTCGCGAGCCAGCTCGGCTCGGCTCGTTAAGAAAACGAGCTAAATTGCCAGATTGGCTCGGCTCGTTAAGGGACCGAGTTCGAGCCGAGCTGGCTCACGAGTTTTGAGCTTTTTTTCCACCCCTAGCCATGCGGTTACTTTCCCTTGCACCATATGCTCTTCCTCGCTTGTTTCCAAGCTATTCTAGTCGTGCTCGATCAGATCGTCGGAAAGGTCGTCATTGATGGACTTTGAGGTCCCGGGGTAATGTCTCCTGTACGCACGTAGTAGATATACATATATAGGCAGCTAGCTACGGGTACACATTCGGATTCAGGACGAAAATTTAGAAGGTGCTAGTGGTATTTGCTTACCTGCATGCGACTTGTCGAATGCCGAGTTGGCAACTAGCGGTAGTCTGCCTCATTGCTGGCATGTCGCTTGCTTATCAAGTGCAATAGATGGAAAGGGAGAGCTAATGAGATAGGTGGGCTTTGGTGGGCTTAGCCGATTGGCCTAGGTGTCCATTATGGAAATATCCAACTACCAATACATGGTTTGGCTTTGGTGCGGTCCACACAGCCCAAATATCATAGTCTTCTTCTTCTATGTCTGAAGGGAGGAGGGGAGCACGATGTTGACCTACTCGACGGAGTTCCTACTCTATTGGCGGTTCAGACCACTGCAAGAAGATGCCCGTCGGCATTGACGCATGATAAGCACGTTTACACCCCACCCAACTCCCCCAGTCCCCACTCCACACTTGACGACCTCGACTCCTCTCCAATTCCCCAATGCGCCACCTCCCTCTCCCTCGCACTCAGTCTCTCGCTCATAAGTCACAACTCCCACCTACAGCGCCGCATACCCGCGGCCTGCACCACCTACTCCCCTGCCCCTTCGACACCTCCTCCGGCCTCCACCAGCGAGGCGATGCTACCGCAGTCAAGATCCAGCGAGACACCGTCGTCACCGCGGAAATCAAGTGGACGTCGTTGTCACCGCCGAGATCTAGTGGATGCGCCGCCGGCGGCACCGGGATCCAGCGAGGCATCATCATAGTGATCCTAGGGGCGCGACACCGCCTTTAGCCACTCACTGCCGCCGGTCCCTAGCGGTCACAATTTCTTGCATTAAGTGATGATTCTTTGCAAATTGATGCCCATATACTGGAGAACTCTTGAGCCCAGATACTGGAGAACTCTTGATATTTTTCTTTTGTCGTTTTTCCCTAATTGATTGTTAAACTTTTCCTTCCGTTTGGCCTGAATGAAGTTCTGCCCCTGTTCCTCAAATCTAAAGGCTACTGAAGCAAGCTGTTATGAATATTTATTTATTTGATGTCATACTTTAAGTCTTGAACTAATGTGACACATTGAAATGGAGATGTCAAAATCTTTTATCGCCTGATGCATTTTTGGCTTCTTGTAGTATCGGATACGACAATCAGAGGGCGGTGAATGATTATAGTGTCTTCTTTTTGGATTATCGAAGAGGATCAGTGATGGATTTAACCGACAGCTGAATACAAAGTACTCGTACGAGATGTCTCCTCATTGTCGTGGTCAAAACTACACTGGTCTGCTCTGCCAGTTAAGCTATTGTCGACAATCAGATGAAAACACAACACTGGATCAAATAAGGTGAAGTCGACCTGGTCGAAGAAGTTTCGATCACCTAGTCGAAAGGATTCGACTCTCAGATTTCTTCCATCCTCTGACTTGAGAGAATCACACACTTCAAGGAATAAGAACAAGTCGAAGACGATGAACAAGAACATGTCGAATACAATGTCCAGAAGCACACGCCGGCAACGATGACTAATCTTTCTTAGAATAGATATGATATGTTATTACTCAATCATGTTCTGTGGCTACAAAGTGCTATAACGACACTCCTCAAACTCTAGCACAAAAACACCAAAAGCAGTTTACCAAAAGCGGTAACCCCAAAAGCCGCGTCTAACTCTTAACCTCTTCTGGCAATTATATGCTAGAGTCCTAAACCGTGCACTTAACGATACAGACAGACAATCCTATCTCTTCCAGCAACAAGGGACCTGAAACCCCTCAAATCACGGGTTTTCCAAAATCTCTACACCTTTCGGTTAAGAACACCTCCCATACGTCCTCACGCTTCGAAACCTTCAGGGACGCACCTCTGTAGCTTCTCCACGAATCATGCATTCACTTTTGATCTCCATGTACCCCAGCGTGAGCCCGACCACCTCGTGACTTCCACGACCACCTGAACCTTGGATTACCCCATCCTAGTTCCGGTCTTCCTTGTCATCGACCGTGACTGTCTCACACACCCAACCTGCACATGCAAAAATCAAAGAATATTTTCCCGGCACAAGTTCTCCAACTTGACCAATATCAGTTCGCACACACATGTCATACTCTCATTTATCAATAAAACATGAGCTAGATCAACCACGATATTAATTTCCATGCTTTTTGAAAACAACTCGAAACCACTGTGTAAAAGCAATCTTACCGCTGTGTACACGCCGGTCATACCGCTGGCCGACCATACACGAGTACTCGAGGTACTCGAAGATGATAATAGTTGAAGCACTCGAAGCCTACGACAACTGATCACAAAGCCTACAACTCCCGAACACGAAATCTATGACTACCGATCACGAAGTCCACGACTACCGATCACGAAGTCCACGACTATTGATCGCAAAGCCTACAACTACCGACCATCGACCAGGCACTGTAGCTTTCGACCATCTATCAGTCACTATAGCTTTCGACCATTGACCGTGCACTGTAGCTTTCGACCATCGACCATGCACTGTAGCTTCTACCATCGACCATTCACTGTAGCTCCCGACGATGCGACTCCGACTGTCCTTCGTACTCCGTACACACCTCGACTTACGACTGAGTATATTACTCGGTGCTCGGAGCTACAATACTCGAAGTTCTACCAATCGGTACTCGGAGCTACAGTACTCATCTACAGTACTCTGAACTCTATTACGCGGCACTCAGAGCTATTGTACTCTGAGTTCAGTCGAAAGGGAATCATCGAGTATCACCAATTGGACCACCTAGACTGAAAATTCCAATAGCCGAAACTTTCACACACGCAAATATCAAAGTAACCCAAAAGTCAATTATTCATCATGATCAAAATTATGACCAGTCCACATGGTATTTTACGAGTAGTCCACATGGTCTAACACTTCTTGATGTGCTATTGTTTGAGACATGATCTCACGGGCAAACGGGCATGCCCGTTGGTGACCAGTCTAATAATCCCGAGAAGTACGTGGTTGTAATGTTAGATTTGCAAATAAAAACTCACCTTTTGTCATCAAATCAAGCCCGTGTTTATATTTTTTGCTTTGCTAAATTCTCATATATTTCCTAGCCCCCGATTGCTTGTGTTAGTAGAAGAACTTACTAAAGAAGCAGTAGACCAAGAAAAAGAGCAAAAGCTACAACCATAGTACAAAGTATGTACTGATTATGTTTAAAAATGATCTAATTAATTTGGTCGGAACCAGTGTATAATTTCGACTAGCTATAGATCCTTTCCATAATCGAAATATCGTATAGTACATTGTCTGGACAGAAGATATGTACAAGACTTGTCCTTGATGAAAAGAAATCGTGCAAAGATGTATGCATAAATGATAAGTGGTCTTATTTATACACATTATCCAAAACTGGTCGTAAAGGTTGCTATGATTTAAAGACATAATAGACACTTCGCGAAACGTGCTCATGCTTAAGCCCGACTGGCAGGGAGCATCGTAAGAAAAATGCTATCGCTAGGAAACTCCTTCTAGTGGACAGGACCACGTTGAGCGAGGAGAGATTTGGACTAGGAGGTTTTCCGTGTCCTGACCAGTAGTCAAACAAGACAAGAACAAAATGTTGAAATGAAGAAAGTTAGTCTTCGAATTCTTAAGCATGTAAGTAACCATATCATGTTGTCTATGTTACACTCTTTTACTTTTTTTGTTTCTTTTAAGAAAAGAGTGCATGGTTGCGCATGAGAACCATAACTGAGATGGTCACGGCTAGGAACCTTATGGCTTGTGATGATTATGTCGAGGCCAAAAAGTAAAAGAGATCCTTTTGGAAGGATATTGGAAGGAATTAGATCTTCTCCGACCAGCTAGATAACAATAGTGTGCGACCAAATAATGGATGACAGATATATAAACAATACCACTCATCGAAAAAAAGAAATGAATATATTGAAATTGAAATAATGTAAAAACAATACAAAGAACTTACGTAATTGATCAATGTTCCAAGAATTTGACAAAACACGCCCGTGTAACACCCCGGCTTAACAAAAGCCCGAAATATCACCTACAACTAATATCACTACTAATTTTTAACCATTAAACAAGAATCATTATTAGCTAGACTGAAATAATAATGATTATGCCAAATGACAAGTCATAAATTTCAACAACCTAAATTCTAAAAACCGAATAGAATAATTAACACATAACTATTTACCACTATCAACTCTAGCAAAACTATCTAGTCAACAGATAAGCTTACCATCTAAGCATGTAACCAAGAGTTAAATAGGTAATACAACCTTTATAATAAGGAGAACCATGTGAAAAATAGAAATTCCACAAATTAACCATTTATTACATTTCAATTTGCTAATTGAACTTTGGCCAAAGGAAATAAATGTCTAGTGATGTGAAGTGCCCAATATTGCTATCATTCCTTGATCTATCTCTACCCAATGCATGTCGTCTTCAACGATCACCCAAAACGACAAACAACAAGAGTGAGTCCAAGACTCAACAAGTACAAGTGAGAATAGCCATACACAAGCATCATTTCATCAATAGTACATTCTCATTATAAAACATACAATTTATTTCTCATGAGTGCAATGCAATGCAAATCATGCTCATGCCACAACTTCTCTTCTGCATATACCAGTATAGCGGAGTGTTACACTCGTCGATGTTCACTCATGCCTGCATTATCAAATGCGGGAACCCATTGCCTATCCTCTTCAGATATGGACCCATTGCCCATATCTTAAATACGGGGATCTCAATGCCCACTCCTGTGGGTATATCATACCAACATGTATGCTTGATATAAAATGAAATGAAAAATCCATAATATGTTCTCATAAGAATTATTAATTATCAATCAGCATATAAGCAATGTGAAATAAATATTTTTATCATGCTTAATCATATTAAGCATGCATCAAATCAACAATATTGCCCAACAAACAATATCATACTAAAATTGTACTTGCCTCAACCGTGTAATGAGTAACGACGAGTAGAGGGCTCTAACCCCAGTCTCACACCACCACATAAAATTCGTAAAACATACTAAGAATATCATCCAAAAGCACACCACACTGTAATAAGACTAAATAGACAAATCCACTCTTAATCGCAACCCAAAACAATACCATTCCTTCCCGAACACCATTATGTCCAAAACAGGACAGTCACCTTAGAAAAGTTATAGCTTTTGATCTATAGTTCCAAAAATCATGAATTTAGACTTTATGGAATCTAAACACATATTCCCATAATTTTTCAGGTGATCGAAAGATCATATTATTTGGTATCATCTTCGGTAACATCGAGTTAGAAATTTCATAACTTTTAATTGGTTCATCCAAAACAGTGATCTAAGACATTGTAGAATCCACAAGGAATTATATACCATAATAAATTTATGCCAATTTCTCTTTTTTGCATCTAATTTTTGCAAAATTAACATTTTACCCCACTGTTCCCAGCAGAAAGTCAGAACTGAAATGCATACTTCAAAATTTTATCTCCTATTTTACTTGAACAAAAATTGTGTTCTTAGACTCTCTAAAATCATCACAAAGTTATCTGTCTATTTAATGCAGATCAAAATCCTGAATTCCTCCATTTTATAATTTTAATTTATATAATCATGTCTTCTGCCAGAGACCAAAGAGCTGAACATGCAGTGAGATTGAAAAAAATTTATAACTTGCAATCAATCCATCCAAAAATTGTGTTTTTTCGGAATACAATATAACTTGCCCACGTCTAAAAACTAAGGTATTCATTCCATTTTTATATCAAATAACAGAGATACCCTATCTGGACATTTTCCAAAATATTTCCAAATTCTCATATTGTCCTTTTATCATTTTTTTTAGAAAATATATCGCTCTAGTTGCATTTGTGCGATAATCGCACTAAAAAAATCCCAATTGACATTACATAATGTCTAACCCATATTCTAATGGTTACAACAGTAGATGATCAATATTCCAAAAGGATAAATGCAAAAAGTAGGATTACAAATACCATTTTTCCAATAATGGTATTTGCATGCAAACCTACACGCATGCATAACAGGATTTACAAATTAAATTAGAATAATTAAAATATTGGTATCAACATGATAAAAGAAGGTTCTTGCCTTGCTCTTGCTATTATGGAAATATGGTGGATGGATCGTCGCAATAATAACCGGAGCAATCGATGTCTAATTCAAAAAGAGTTGAAAACAAAATAAAAAACACCAAATAAATTTAACAATAAAAAATTAAATATCTTTACATATTCAGGTATATTATGATTTTATATGAATTTAGAGATAAATTTCATTCAATTTGGAGTTCTGTAGCAAAAGTTATTAAGGTTTTAATTTAACTTAGTTTGATAAATCCAAAGAAAATGAGAAATACGTTTTCTAACGGAGAAAAGCGTATTCCAGTGAGGAAAGCGTATTTTCCTCGGGTTTCACTGAGGTTTTCATTTTCTAGATTTGGAAAGCGTATTCTCCTGAAAAGTAAAAGTGTATTTTCTATTTTCATTTGATTTTCGTTTAAAAAACCGACAAGTGAGGCCCACTGTTAACGACTTGGTTCACGAGCACAGTGCGTGAAGTAAAGCTCACGCGCTCGGTGCATGGGTCCACGGGGTGGGTTTACTGTGCACTTAAGCCATGGGTCCCGCATGTAATAGACTCGTGTTTTAAATGAACTTTGATTACTGTATTTTGGTCCCACATGTCAGCGAATTTTACCAAACATTTAATTACTGCTAATGATTGCTTTGTCCTAATGACTGTGATTACATAATTAATGGTGTGATACAGTGTTGTCCTATTCGGGCAACACAGAGCCACACGGTGGCACTTGCGCCCGCGTGTCTCACGGGTGAGATGGTCCTCGGCGCGGCCGGAGAAGACCCAAAATGGGATCCCTGAGCTAATGCGCATCTTCTGGCACAAATGGCGATGGCTGAGGTGGCTCCTAGCGGTGGCGTTCTAGTGTTCAGCGGTGGCTCTACTATGGCAACACGCAAACGTGTGAAAGAGAAATGCTCGCTACTATTTCATGCGCGCATGAGCATATAGGGGCTACTAGCAGTATATCAGAAGCGAGAAAGAGGTTGGAGGTGGTCAGAGACAGGTTGTCGACAGTGAGCCAAGGCGGCGAGGCGAGCTTCACGTGGAGAAGAGGATCGGCTGATGGAGATCGTCGTCCGAAGGTTGGTGAAGTCTTAAGGTTGTCGGGACCCCGAGTCGCTGGACCCGAACCCTTTATGTATTCCGAATTAGTTTCAGATCAGTAGATAGCTCACACAGTTGTACCATCGATGTTATCATATCTATACAACAAAGTAGCTAATGAAGAAGACAAAGTAAAATTACTTAGTAGTAAAAGGACCTTATGGTCAAGTTTTACAGAGGTTGCCACGCAAGGCTTAACAATAAAAGATAAACTTGTAGCGGAAACCAAAACGTCTCGTGGTAGCTGTCGGACCCGGGTGTAACACCCCCAAATCCTCTGTGTATTTCTGAACTAGTCCCATGATCAGTAGCTAGTTCACACAATAAATAAATATGGTAACATCCATAATTCGCATAAATTTATTAATAAATAATAGAGTTGATTACAAGAAAGGCTTACAAGCTAACAATAAAGCACATAGCCGAAGACGATGAAAAAGTACTAGAGTCCAGCTGATCTGCCACATACAATCGGCTGGGGTAGCGGCCTAGTCGTCGAGATCAACAACGGTAGCGAAGTCCTTCTCATATGAAATTTATTTGCATTAAGCAAGGGTGAGTACAACTTTCATGCTCGCAAGTAACACCCATAACAGAGTTAATGCATGCATGTATATTATCAAAGGAAGGCTTATAGGGTTATTTGTGCAAAAGCAATATTCGACATTTTAAATACAATACTAAGTTCAAAAGCTCAAATTTTATAATATCTAAAATTAAGTTTTAACTGAATTAATAAAGCCAGTGTAGGCATCAACCTAACACTAACTTAAACATGGACACCAACCCGGGGCTTAACCCATAACTTTTCTCATGGACACCCATCCATGTCATAGACTATTTTATAAAACCTTTTGAAAATAAAATCAAAGTCTAACTTTAAGTGGCTTTGCTTAGCATGTCCATGACCATGAACATGGCTATTCGAATAGTTTTACACTCTGCAAAGGTGTACAACTTTACCTACACAACACAACCTCTCTAGTTTGTTTGGCATTCGTCGATACCACTGCTCACTACCTTAGGTAAGCAGTCTAGAGTATGTGTCAAGGCCTTTACAATGCTCTATTCCAAGGTTATTATGCCCGCTATGGTTTTATCTCCATTGGGTTAACCACCCGCCGGAAGCCCCTCTTGCGCCAAGTGGGACTACTGTCTAACTGACACTCACACATCAATATGGCATAAACAACAATAAGGTATTACAAATTATTTAGCCAAGTCCTTCCCATGTAGGATATGCGGTAGAACAGTGCGGATTAGCAAAATACACTCAAAGACCAGGCCTCAATTAACTTGGGAAACATCCAAAATAACCCCTGAGCCTCAACCCTACCTGAATTGAGCTCGTGCATAAACCTGCGCCACCAAGCATCTATTTCGACCAAGTCTAAGCCAGCTTTTAACTTTTGCTTTTCAAATCATTTGTAAATGTCCGTGACACACCAATGTCATGGATATAATTTAAACAACATTTGATTTTTTGCTGTAAATTCCCAAATCAATTTTTTATATCTAAGCATGACTAGGCATATATGGTTCCTAAAGTGTTCTAGTTTGTACTATTGCATAAACTATATTTTCATCTAAGGTGTCCACGGAGGTTTATTTGAATTTCAAGATTGGCAGTACAAATGATTTATGCATAACTATAATTTAAACACAAGTATTTAAGTTACATTGAATAGAAATAAATATGTAATAATAATTTAAAATAAAATTTAAATAATTTGAAATAATGGGATCAAATATGATCAAAGATGTAACTTGCCTTGCTTGATTAATCATTGTTCTCAAACGGCGTCGAAATCCGACTCTCCGAAGTCATCGAAATATATATACAAAAATAAGCCAAATTCACATAAATTCAAATTAAAATTAAAATAAATTTCAAATAAAATAATTTTAGTTTATTTAGCTAGATATTGATTTTATATAAATTTAAAAATTTGAATCACCTAAATCGGAGTTTGTATGAAGAAATACGAGCTCCTAAAAGTTTGAAAATCACATGAAATGATTAAACTAGTTTTTCTGGAATTATTTTTCTGAAGGAAAATCGGATTACTGCATCATGATGACGTGAGTGGTTCAAATTCTTTTCGGTGGAATTATTTTCCCACGGGAAAAAACTGACATGTGGGCCCCTTAGTCAATGGACTGAGTCTATGGTCCAGTCAACGTCCATGGTGTATGCGGCTCACAAAATAGCGCGAAGGGGTTAGGGCACTGGTGCAGTAGCATACATGGAAACCACGTGGCGCTGATGCGGGGCACATGCGCTGGTGTGGTGCCGATGCGGCGTCGATGTGGACACGCCACGTAAGCCCAACGAGTGGCAGCGCTCCGGTGATGCGCTCGCCGATGCTATGCGCCACAATGAGCCACACAATTATGTGCAAATGAGAGAGGGAGACACGGCGGTCTCGTGGCTTACCAAAGCGCCAGCGGAGCGGAACAAGCTGGCCGATGGTGAGCGAAGTAGCGGCGACATCACTAGGTCTACGGCGACGACGACGTTCCTGTGGTTCTCCGACAAAGTGGCTGTGCGCACGGGGTAGAAGACGTCAAGGCGATGCCGCAGAGGTGGCCGATGTCGCCGATGAAGCCTTGTCGGCGCCGAAGAAGACGGAAGAAAGAGCTTCGGGTGCCGCCGCGAAAACTCAAAATCCGAGCGATTGAGTGGGAGAGGATGGAAGGGGTTTGTGGCGTTGAGATGAGTGGAGAAGTACGCATTCGGGGCTCCCATTTATAGGTCTCAGGTGTGGCCGGATCGGCGTAGGGCACATGTTGGCTGCGCGGCATCACTAGCGGTTTTAAGGAAATGAAGGCGAGCTAAAGGAAGGAGAAGATCAGGACGGACGCAGATTTGATACGGGGTTTTAATGCCGACACAATCACGCGAATTACAGATGATTGGCTTGGTTTTTTGGAAAGTTTGAAGCTGCGCTAATGGCGGACATGCACGAGATTCTCGCGGAGAAGAAGGAAGGTGGGAGGGATGACAAGCGGACCCCACTGGCAGAGAGAGTGAGAGACGCGTGAGGGAGAGGAGGCGTTGACGAGTGGGCCCCGCATGTCGGTGAGATCGAGAGAGAGAAGTGAGGGCACGCGGGTTGAGTGGGCCGTGTGGTCCGCCCATGTAGGAGGTTGGGCCGGAGGCACGGTAAAACGGAAATGGGCCGAGTGATATTCGACTCGAGACTATTCCTGGATTTAAAATGTTTTAGTGATTTTAAGAATTCAATTAATTCATTTAGGCTTTTAGAAAATAGCAAATAAAGTCCAAAAATTCTAGAAAAAATTCAAAAAAAATTCCTAGAATTATTTTGTACTTAATAAATTATTTCCAACTTAAAGTTGGTTTTTATTTTTACACATCAATTATTTTTACTCTCTAGAAAATAGGTAAAGCTTTTTTAAAATCCAGAAAATTCCAAAAATTAATTAAATTTTTCTCTTTACCTTTAAAGCCAATAAAATCTCTGAAAACTCAATAAATTTTATCTTTGACTTTAAAAGCTAAGACATTAAATAATTTATTTTTTAAAACAAACAAAACTCTTTTAAATTACAGAAAATCAAGAAAATTCATTGAGAGCTAGAAAATCCAATAAAATAGTAATTTTATTAATTTTATTTTGGGTAACAGAACTTTGGGATGTTACAGTAGCCATTCGACATGCCTATAGGCAATCGAGTGGAGTACGCGACCTAGTTCGCATAGTCTTCGAAATAATCTTCCACGTAGAACTCGGTGCTCCCTAGTTCTTCTTTGACGACTGATCAACAAGTGGTGTAAAGCCATGAGTACTTTAAGTACTCAGCACGTCTTAGGGAAATATATGCAAGATTAATTCATAAGTAAACAGGTTCTTTCGAAACAACTAGTGAACACCTCATTCACTTTCCCAACCATCAACCAGCTCCAACTCATCGAATCCAATCCAATCCACCATTCTAACATTTTCAAGAAAATCTTCCACTCATGTGAAATCACTAGGCATTGTCCACAACTGGGGACACGACTATTCGAATAGTTTTAAACACTGTGCGTAGGTTGTACAGCTTGACCCACAAGATATAATCAACTTATAATATCCATTTAACACACTTCCAAGGTGTGCGACTAAGTGATTATCATAAGGCTTTTATAAAGCTCCGTTTTGACTCAATTCTGCTTGGTAAAGTTTGGCCACACCGGCCCCCTCTTGCGCCACTTATCAACCCAAATAGAATTAACTCAAAACATTGCTAATTAGTTGGTCAGGTCCACCCCATAAATAGACTTGTGGTTGTACGGTAAAGCCCGGATCAATGTCGCACAAAGTTAAGTCCTTAGTGAGTACTCAGGCGAGGCAACCACATCCCAAAATCACTCCATTTACTGCACGATCACTCGCCTGATTATAATTCATTTTTGGTTCAACCCGACCAAATAACAACCCTTGCCATGATATAACAAATTTTAATAGCAGTGGCCGCACCACAATTCTTTATTTCATTAAGTCAAATTTAATTATTTGTGAGCGTGATCATGAATCCCATAGACATTAAAGCATGGCTAGGCATAATATGGTACCCATGCTGGTAAATAAATATGTCCAACTAAAATTATCCGAACCTATAGTGACCAATGATATATGTCATTCACAATTATTCAAGGAGACATATCGGCAATTAGGTAATTAACTATTCCCGAAAGCAGTTATTAGAAAACTAGCAATGCATGTTGATATAAAAATAATAATTTTATAAAATAGGTACAATATGATCAAAGGTCTACGATTTGCCTTCATTGAAGGTTTGAGATGCTTCGGCAGACGGTTCCAGGAATTCTTCAGAAAAGTCAGAATCTACACGTGCGAAAAGAGCCAAATAAATATAAAAAATTCTAAATAAAATATAAAATATAAAAAATTACAAAACTAGAAGCAAAAGAAAGGGGTTGAATTTAGAAAACAGAACCAACAGAATCGGAGTTGGGGTTGAATTTAGAAACTAGAACCGACAGAATCGGAGTTCGTATGAAGGAGAACAAATGTTCAGAAGTTTGTGCTCACATGAAATATAGAAAATTCAATGGAGAGAGAAAGATGGAATGGAATTGTGGCTGCTGATTTTTTTATTACATAGAACAAGGAATTGGGAGGATGACCTCGAGGGCCCACTGGTAAGAGAGGGAAGGAGGAGAGAAAGGAATGAGTGGATGACCATGGGGTCCCACATGCAAGGCAAGAAGCAAAGCAAGAAGAAGCACAATGCCGCAAGCATGCAACACGGGAGCTCATGACGTCAGGGCGCAAGGAAGCGATAGTGCTCCGGTGATGCCCGTCGAAGGCGAGGGGAGCGCCGTGTGGAATGTCGTGAGGAGAATCCAACGGTGGTGATGGTGTCGCCGGGGGATGGTCAACGACACCGGGAACGGTGGTGTTCAACGACATCGGGAACGGTGGTGTAAGGAAGTTCGGCCGCTGATGGGGGAATCGCGTTCCTAGCTAGGAGAAGGCGAGGGAGAAGGGCAAACTCCGAGGATAGAAGGAAGTGACCGAGGGGCATGCGGTGACACGGTCGGTGCAGCAAAGCATTCACTGGAGAGGGAAAATGGGAAGGCGGCACACGGCCTGCGGCGGGGAGATGGTGGCGCCGGTGAGCCGGGGGTTCTTCGGGAAAAAAAGAAGGGAGCACGGCATAGAACGTCATGTGGCAAAGCTAATAGCGGTGATGACTTCACTGGGGGATCAACGATGGCAACGAAATGCCAGGAGGAAAGAGCTTCAACCGGCAGTAGTAAAGCTTCGATTGTGGAGAAATAAAAACAAGAGAGGATGGCGAATTCGGGGAGCTGGAAGAGGAAGCTAAGGGGCTCGCCGTGACGTGTTCAGCGCAGCAAGGGGATGGCCAGAGAGGGAGAATCGAGTGGAGTTGCTCACAGCTGAACTGGAGAAGAAATGTAGATTCTGCGGTTGGGGGGGGGGCGCTTCGGTGAGGGAGAGAATGGAGGACGGAAGGGGGGGAGGGGTAGAGGAAGGATTGGCCGGCTTTTATGTGCAAGAATGGGGGGGGGGAGGGAGGTGTTTCTACATGGGGGAGGGGCATGGCCGGCGACGGATCAGGCGCGAGGAGCAGTGAGAAAGGTGGCATGGGGAGGATGCAGCAAGAAGCGGATGGCACGGGCGTGGCGTGGGCTGCAGAGGGCAGGTGAGGGCGCCAAGGTCAAGGGGGAGGTGTGGCAGGGCCTAGTAGATGTTGAAAAATAGGCACGCTTCAAGTTTTGGGAGCTCATAGGAAGAAGTACAATGCCCAGGGGAAAAGAAAGGGAGCAGAGAGAGAAAGAAAAAAAAGAAAAGAAAGAAAATCCAGAGAAAAATAAATTTGAAAATTTTAGGAAAATTTTATAAAATACTTTGGAACCTAAAAAGATCAAATAAAATAGTTTTGGATTTTTTGAAGTTAATTTTAATTATTTAAAATGTTTTTCACTTGGAATTCAATTTACACATTAATAAATTCAATAAAATGAAAAAAAAAACTCCAAAATAAATCCCTCGCTTTAAAAAAATTAAATTAAATTAAATTATACAAATGAGAAAAGGATTTTTTTTGGGAAAAATGTAAAAAGAAATAATTTAAATTGAACTCCAAGGAAATACTAAAAGAATTTTGTGAAAATCCAAGAAAGTCTAGAAAATACAATAAATCAGTTTTGATGTTAATTGAAGTTTGATATATTCATATTAAACATTTTTAATTTATGATAATATCACATTAAGCTTTTAACAAATTAAGATAAATGAAATGATTCCTTTTTAATTTTTGAAGTTTCAAAAAGACTTCGAAATTCGGGAAAGCGAAAATAAATAGAAAGAACTCAACAGAAATAACAACAGGGATTTGGTATAAATTAATCCAAGATAAAACCAAAAAAATAAAATAAAATAATTTTTATTTAATTTGAGTTGGAATTACTCACATTAAATTGTTTTTTCATTTACGAAATATCCAATTAAGCTTTAACAATTTAGGAAATATCAAATGACAATTTTTATTTTGAAAATTTTCAAAAAAACCCAAAAATTGAGATGTTACAAATTTGCTATGGCGATGCTCCTGGTGCGGCGAATCAGCTCAGGGCTCAACGAATCCTCAGTGGTAACTGCGGCAGTGGAGAAGACCGGGGTCGAAGAAGAAGGGTCGATTCGTCCTTTCCTAAGGATCAACGACGAAATTGAATGAGGGGAAAGCATCAAGGTGATCTGGAACATGATATGACATGATAAGGGATACAATGAACCCTTCTGTTCGTCAAGAATAGCAGTGGTGGCGCACGCCCGAAGTAAAGCTCAAGCTCTCCGAGCGATTGAGCTCGTTTCAATGGAGAAGAAGAGGAGGAAAAGTGCACACTGAGTTGGAAAAGGAAGAGGGAAGCTAAAGGTGTCCTTTATATAGAAAATGTGGCGGATAAACCCGAGGGAGAAGCTCATGCAAGTGCGGACAACCGACGGAGCTCCCAGCATCGTACGGGTAGGGATGGGGTTCGGCCTGGTAGGGATGGGCGCAGGGGTTGATGGTGATGCAACGGGTGGTTGGACGGTAGAAAAATCATAAGCGAGGTGGTGAAGCTGTGGGTCGGGCAGTGACACGCTCACGGTGCTACACTAGCGCGCCCGGGCGCGAGGTGGACGATGGTCCCTATGCCTGGGGCCCATCGGTTAGCGAAGGGGAGGTGAGATTTGTTTCTGATTTATTTTCTACACAAATGACTTTGGAATTTTATGAAATTTTTTGTGTGGCCTTATGACCTAATGTTGTTTCTCTTGTAAAAGTTTCAAAGGTTCAATTCTTTTGTGAATTTCTAATGAATTAAAACAAGGTTACGTTCTTATGTACTTGTAACTGTTTAGATTTCCTATAAAAGTTTTGTTCAATTGTTCCAGGGATAATATTGCAGAAATAATTCTCAAATTAAATATTTTTACTTGGTTGTATCTATTTCCTTTTTAGCACCTCTTTGTTGGTAGTTCATGTTTTGCTTTAAAATTCAAAAACCAAAATCAACATGTTATATTTCATACGCAAATGGTCAAAGTAATTTATCTAATGCATTTATATTACATAATCCCAGAATTAGAATTTTGGGATGTTACAGACCTACCCCTCTTACAAAGAATCTCATCCCCGACATTCAGAGGACTCGGTAAAGAAATCGGGGAATTCGGCTCGGAGGTGGTCTTCTTGGTACTTGAGCATTAATACTCTTTCCCTACTTGATTCGCTACTAGTTGAGAATCGCCTTTCTCTAGTAATATGCGAATTCCGAGCGAATGAGCTGCTCGAAGTCCTACCAGCAAACCTTCATATTCCGCTACATTGTTAGTAGTAGAAAAGTTAAACTGGATGGCGTACTTAATGTGTTCGCCAATAGGGGATATCAAGACGACTCCAACCTATGATCCTTTAAGCATTAATGAATTGTCAAAGTACATTGTCCACTCGTCGTGGTGCTCGTACTCGAGTTCTTGCTTAGGTTCTGGGTTTGTCCATTCGGCAATGAATTCTGCTATTGCCTGAGACTTTGCTATTCGTGAGATAAAATGGAGGTCGAACATCCCTAGTTCAACTGCCTATTTTGCTATTCGTCCTGATGATTCCCTGTTTCCAAGGACTTGACCTAAGGGATATCCTGTAGGTACGACCACTTTGTGGGCTTGAAAGTAATGTCTTAGTTTCCTTGAAGACATAAGGAGACCATAGAGCAACTTTTGTATATGTGGATATCTTTCCTTTGGTCCATGCAAGACTTCGCTTACGTAATATACTGGTCGTTGAACGTTTTCACACTCTACAACCAGTACACCGCTGACAGCCTGCGGCATCGCAGCTATGTAAATCAACAGTGTTTCTTCGGTCTTTGAGAGACTAAGACCGGGGGGCTTCCAAGGTACTCTTTGAGTTTTTCAAAGGCTTCGTTGGCTTCTTTCGTCCATTCAAAACTCCCATGCTTCCGAAGAAGTTCAAAGAAAGGTAATTCCTTCTCGCCTAACCTGGCTATGAAACGACTTAGCGCTGCCATACAACTGGTTAGCTTTTGGACTTCTTTCTTTGTTGTCGGGGGACGCATCTAATTGATGGCTGTTATCTTAGCCGGATTTGCTTCGATACCTCTAGCCGAAACTAGGAAATCAAGAAGCTTTCCAGCAGAAACCCCGAACACACATTTCTCCGGATTCAACTTGAGGTTATGTCTTCTCAAGTTTTTGAAAGTTTCTTGTAGGTCAAGGATATGATCGCCTGCATTGATGCTTTTCACAACCAAGTCATCTACATAGGCTTCTAAATTCCGTCCTACCTGCTGGCTGAAAGTTTTCTGCATTAATCTTTGAAAAGTTGCACCAGCATTCTTGAGACCAAAGGGAATCTTAACATAACAGTAAGTGCCATATGGAGTGATGAAGGAAGTTTTCTCCTCATCATTTTTACTCATATTTATCTGGTGGTACCCTGAATATGCATCTAAAAAGCTTAACTCGCACCCGGAGGTGGAGTCTACAAGCTGATCAATGCGAGGAAGGGGAAAATCATCCTTCGGACAAGCTTTATTAAGATCTGTTAATTCAATACACATTCACCATTTTCTATTATTCTTTTTAACCATTACAGGATTGGCAAGCCACTGAAGGTGATGGACTTCACGAATAAACCTAGCTTCGAGGAGCTTGTCAATCTCCGACTGGATTGCTTTCTTCCGGTCAGGTGCAAAACGACTTAGCTTCTGCTTGACCGGCTTTTTATCAGGTTGGAGAGCTAGCCTGTGCTCGATCACTTCCCTAGGGACTCCGGGCATGTCGGACGCCTACCAAGCAAAAACATCCTGGTTTGCTCGGAGGAAAGAAACGAGCGACTCTTCCTATTTAGGGTTGAGTCCTTCTTCGATCAGTAACTTCGGAACTGACCTGTCGATGTCTCCCAACCTGGCGTCTCTCGGAGAAACTCCTTTGTCGAGTGGCACCTCTTTTGTCTGATCGAAGGGTTTGGGTGTCAATTTTGGACTGGAGTGCTTGACCTGCATCGCAGAAGAGTCAGTATTTCTAGTCGGAAGCTCATCGACCAGTTCTAAAGATCTTTGATCGCAGACATAAGCCATCTTTTGATCTCCCCGAACCATGATGACACCTTTTGGTCCTGGCATCTTCAAACTTTGATAACCTTAATGTGTGGCTATCAGGAACTTTGCTAGAGCCGACGACCAAGGATCCCGTTATAGGCGGTCTCAAAATCGACCAGGTCAAACAAAATCTTTTCCGTTCGAAAGTTTTCAGGACTTCCGAACGTAACCGGTAAGGACACCTGTCCTATTTGTTTGGCGGTAGAGCCAGGGACTATGCCATGGAAGGCATATTTTACTGGCTTTACCTTTAACTTAGGAACCTGCATTTCTTCTCAAGCTCTTGAGAATAATATATTTAAAGAACTACATCCATCTATCAAGACTCTATTGACCTTACAATTATTAATGGTAGGCTCAACTATAATAGGGAACCTACCCGGCCGAGTCGAAGAAACGGAATAGTCTTCTTTGCCGAAGGAGATTACGGTGTCCGACCACCTCGAAGGCTTGATGCTGATCGGAGATTCTGCTAGGTTGACCTCCCGCTCCACGTCTTTCAGATTACGTCGCGAGTCGTACAAAGAAGATCCTCCAAAGATCATGTTGACTGTGTGCTGAGGTTCTTGGTATTCCATCTCCTCGTCGCCATCTTTATCCTTTTTGGAGCTGGCTTCCCCCAACTCTTGTATTGAGGGAAACATGCCTTTACCGCATAATAATCTTCCAACTTCTTTTGCCAGACATGGCCGCAGATCGTGCCCAGCCTGTTGGTGAAGCGGCACCACTTCTTACTCTTTTTATATCCATCGGTCGGAATCTTTGCTTTGCCTCGACCGGTATAGTCCCTCTTACATTTGGTAAGCTTTTCCGGGACCGCTAAGACCTCCTTACCATCCATCTTGCGATGCTTCTTCTTCTTGAGAACTTTCTTATTCTTCTTCTCAGGCTCTTCTAAACCAGATTGAGGAGTTTTGTCTTTTCGATCTATAGCTTCGCTCCATTCGACTACCTCACTAGCAGCTGCATATTTATCCGTCATATCGAATAGTTCGGCGGTTATTCGTGGGGGATTCATAGCTATATCCTCCGTGAACCTCCGATTCCTCAATCCTGCCTTGAAAGCCTGAATTACAGAAGATTCTGCAATCTCGGGTATGGAATTACGAACCAGGCTGAACCTCTTGATGTACTGTCGAAGAGTTTCTTTTGGGTTCTGCCGGATTCGATGTAGATCATCTTCCTTCCCTGGGCGGTCGTACGTACCCTAGAAATTCACGATTAAGAGTTCGCAGAGCTGTTCCCAAGTGTAGATTGATCCACCGGCTGGTTAAGTAACCATGACCAGGCAGATCCTTCTAACACCGTAGGTAGGTAATTGGCCATCACGTTTTCATCACCACAAGCCGCTCTGATGGCGGTGGTATAGATCTGGAGAAATTCTAACTGGTTCTGAGACCCATTGAACTTGTCCATGTTGGCTGGTCGAAACCGGTTAGGCCAACGCACAGCCTGGAGCCCTGCAGAGAAAGCGCACCAGCCTGTGACTGATTCGTGGCGCCTTCTTTGGAAAGGAGCCGGATTGTGGTCGGTTGGGGACCGGTTCCTTAGATTAGAGAACTGGGCTCGGCGTCTCGACTGATCGCGAAGCGTTATGATGCTCGATCACCGCTCGTTCAAACGATGTCGAAGATCGTTCGGACCAAGCGAATGACCCTCTCGACGAGAGGAAGGTGTATTTGTTCGGAACAATATCCTTCCCTCATGACTCATTGGTTGGAAACGTCGAGGAGGCCGCGGTATTGATTGATTCCCAACACACGCATGTTGCCCTCCGCCGAGGGAAGAACGATGGGACAAAGTCATGGTCTGACTTTGCGGTGTCCTCTGTTCTCTGTATTCTTCCGTACGTTGTACGGTTTGTAGGAGAATCTCCGACGCCTGTCCGACCAATTGGACAAAACCTGGAGCTTCTGCTAAAGCAGGATCAGTATTATTTAAAATATCACGAATGCGCTGTAGATTCTGTACCGTTACGGATGGTCTCGGAGGATTCATCGAGGTTGTTGGCGTTTGCATATTTGAACCTTCTCTTAACCTCGCGCCTTGCTGTACTTGACTCATTATCCTTGGTGGGGCTGAACCAGGCGAATTAACTGATGGACGTCCATCAGCTATGTTGCCTCTGGTAGTTGGTGCTTGATTGCCCGCGCCATTTCCATCAACACATAGTGGTGAGGTAGCGGTGCAGATCAGACAGGCATTGCGATCGATATTTCGATCGCATTGATTTCGTGTTTCCAGCATCGATCCTCCGAAGAGTTTCCACTGTACTCAGTGGAGAGCTTCCCAGTACTTGTACCAGACACTTCCACGACGGAGACCGGTCGGAGATGAGAACCTCTTGAGGCCTCCGTGGCGGACTCACCGATACAAACAAACCGCCGATCGATGTCGAGCTTTATCATCCCCACTCGGCCCATGGCCGGTGAGGGTTTCATCGACACCGTTACCAGATGTCAGTTGGCTCCTGGAATTTCCAGAAGCCATGGGTGAATACCTATCAACCATGATGGTGTCGAGAGTGTATTGACTCTCGGATTGTAGGGCTGAAAATTCATCACCTTTTTGCCGGTCGGAAAGACCGGGCTTGAAGAGGTTCTTGGACACTCCGAACTGATCGAAATGTCTTGTCCCTCGGGAAGCTCCACTTGTTGCAATGGTGGATCCTCATCCATCTGCTCGACTTTCTTCGTTGTCAGCGACTTGCGAACCAGCAGAGGAAGAAGAGGACGACGTCCAATCAGCCTGCATGGCCTGGATGCAGGTGTCCATGTCGAGGTTGGAGTAGTCGTCCAGATCGAACCAATTCTCCTCGTCCCAAGTTCCTGCCATGATCTCATGAACAAAAGGATGGGCGAGGATTTGATGAGCAAAGAATTCATTTAGAAGATTTGCGCCTTCCTCCCCACGGACGGCGCCAGCTGTCGACGATCAAATCGCCGATCTTATGAATATATGAATGAAAAGAGAAAAATGACGCGATCTTCTAGAAAGTAGTGAGTCTGCTCTTTATTGCTTTGAATTGGCTATTACAATGAGTGTGTATAACTTAGACTAAAGACTAATTCGGGAGTAGAAGACTCTTTCGAGAGTGTCTCCCAAATGATCTTCACTGTTCCGGCCTCCTCATCTTCAGTCCGCATTCCTCCTTATGTAGTTGATGAAGGGTTGGCAGTTGTCTCTGGAGGAGTCGTCTGTTCGGAAAGCAACGCGTCTGGTCGAAGAGAGACGTCAGTTGATAATGTGTCAACTACCGTACGGTTATATGTCAGTGAGCCATTAACCGTATTTCTTTGTCTTAGAGTTACGTATCGTCGCGTGGTATGAGATATAAAGCACATGTCCTATTCTTCACACGGTAGGGGATATATGTGATGCTAGGTCCAGATATCAGTTCAAGGTTTTGAGAGTTTTTGACTGGTCGGGGACAAGGTTGGGAACCTTCTCCGACCAGGTTAGATATTGAGTGACCTCTGGAATCCTCACGACCAGTGAGGTCGTTAGCCTTAGGGGTTACAACCATGAAGACGTGTGGTCCCTTATTTATTAAATAATAAATAGAGGTTTTAATCCTCGTCAATAGGGGAGAATCATGAGCTTCTCCGAGGATTATCTCCTTGATGTCTTCATCATTGGGAACATAGAGCTGCTTTCCATGCATGATTAATCCACTCACATTCTTGGAAAATCATGATTTTTCGCCATCTCGTAAGTTGAGCTTGATTTTCGCGATTGCCAGATCCTTAAGCTGAGTGGACTGAATCTGTGATTCAAGCGTAGGTTCTAGTGCTAAGGTAGGAACATAGCCTTCCTCAACCACTTCTAAGTTGAGCTTCTAAAACTCTGCAGCATCAGTTGATTTTCTTCGATCAATGTTCTCATGGAGTGAAGTTTCCGGCTGAGAGCATCAGCTACAACATTGGCTTTACCAGGGTTGTAATGAATGCCTAAGTCATAATCGTTGATCAATTCAAGCCATCTTCGTTACCTTAGGTTTAGATCCGGCTGGGTAAAGAAGTACTTCAGGCTCTTATGATCTGAGTAAATCTCGGAACGGTTGCTGATAAGATAATGTCTCTATATCTAATGTCTCTATATCTTGAAAGCATGAACCATTGTTGCTAACTCCAAATCGTGGGTTGGATAATTAACTTCATATGACCGTAGTTGACGTGAGGCATAGGCCACTACTTTGCCTTCTTTCATCAGCACACAATCGAGGTTGTGACGCGATGTATCACAATACACAATGAAGTTTTTGTGTATGTCAGGCAGAGTAAGCACTGGGCTGATATGAGCCTTTTCCTTAACTCGTAGAAACTCTCATCACATTCTACTGACCATTCCAACTTCTTCTCCTTTTTTCAGAAGCTGAGTCATCGGTCTTGCAATCTTATAGAAGTTCTCGATAAATTAACAGTAGTATTCCGCCAGACCAAGGAAACTTCGGACTTCAGGAATGGTATGGGGCTGTTTCCAAGCTAGAACATCTTATATCTTGCTCGAATACACAGCCACACCTCCTTAGGATAGAACATGACCTAGGAAGCTGACTTCCTTTAACCAGAACTCGCACTTGCTGAACTTGGTGTATAGTTGATGCTCCAGCAGCTTGTCGAGCACTAATCGCAAGTGTTGTTCGTGCTCTTTTGTGATCTTGGAGTAGATAAGAATATCATAAATGAAGAAAACCACGAACTGATCCAAAGACTCCATGAAGATCTTATTCATAAGATTCATGAAATTAGCAGGAGCATTGGCCTGTCCGAAAGATATTACGGTGTACTCATACAAACCGTAATGGGTGGTAAATGCAGTCTTAGGAATATCTTCTAGCCTGACTTTGAGTTGAAAATATCCGAGTCTCAATTCAATCTTGGAGAAGATACATGCGCTATTCATTTGATCGAACATGTCATCAATCCTCGAAAGAGGATATTTATTCTTGATGGTGACTTCGTTCAAAGAACGATAGCCGACGCACATCCGTAGACTGTCACCTTTCCTTATTACAAACAAGACAGAGCTTCCCCCTGGGGATGAGCTAGGTCAAATGAATCACTTGTCCAGCTGTTCCTTGAGTTGTTTTCTTCATTTCGGATAACTCATCAGATGCCATTCAATAAGGTCGCTGGGATATAGGTGTTGTCCCAGGTAACAAATCGATGACAAATTCCATGTCTCAATTTGGCGGCAATCCCGGCAACTCATTCGGAAACACATCGGGATTCACATACCACGGGCACTTTAATATGCTCTGGAATTGTGATGGAATTGAGCCTGCGCTGTTGCGATGGAGTGGCATACGTGGAGGTAAATACGACGTGCTTTCCGTTAGGGTTGACTAGAGAAACTGCTCGATTCGCGCAATCGATCAGTCCTTGGTGTTTGGATAACCAATCCATCCCAAGTATTATATCTAATCTAGGGGTATCTATTATGATGAGGTTGGCTCTAAAATTTACACCCATTTATTTTTTTATGAACTTAAAAACATCCGAGTTGTGTCCTTAGGATGGACCCAAGTGTATGAATTAACAAGACGCTATCTAGCAATGTAGTTTCCAGTTGTTGATGCGTGGCAAACTTCTTAGAGACAAAGGAATGAGTTGCTTCGGAATCAAAAAACGCTAATGTAGGTACGGAATGTACGAGAATCGTACCCGTCACCACATCAGGCAATGCATCAGCCTCTTCAGCAGTTGTGTGGTTCAGACGACCGCGCTCGAAGCTTTCCACCGGCTTGGGTGCTTGCTACCCTCCTGGTCCTTGAGGTGGGCCCTGGGGTCTCTGCTGGACTCCAAGTTCTGTTATGGAGGGGAAGGGAACTTTGCCAGAGTAGTAATCCTCTAGTTTCTTTTACCAGGCTCAGTAGGTGCGCAGATCATGCTATGCTGCCTGGTGAAGTGGACACCATTTTTTGTTCTTTTTGTACTCATTGGTCGGAACCTTTACCTTGTTTCGACCATAAAAGTCTTTTTCCCATTGGTAAATTTTTCTAGAATTGCAAGGACTTTGTTGTTATCGGGCGTGTGATTCTTCTTACCCTTGAGAGACTTTTTGCTTTTCTTATCTTGATTCTCCAAGCCAGGTTATGGAATTTTATCTTATCGATCAATAGCTTTGCGCCATTCAACAGCTTCGATAGTGGCTGCATATTTGTCAACTATGTTGAAAAGTTCAACAATCATTCGTGGGGGATTCATTGCAATATCTTTCATAAACCGCCGATTCCTCGGCCCTACTTTAAAAGCCTGGATAACAGAAGACTCTGCAACATTACAACGTAGCATGCCTAGTTGTAGTTCTTGATAATATTCCTCGACAGATCTATTACCTTGCTCCGAGACTGCAATTTCTTACGCATATCTCGTTTAAAAGCATGAGGAACAAATCTAGCACGCATAGCTACCTTCAATCTATCCCATGTATCAGGTGTTAAACTAGAATTAACTACTTAATTCCACCAAATGATAGCAAAATCTTTAAATTCACTAGTAGCTTGTCTGACTCTATGCACTTTAGGAACTAGATGAGTATTAAATTTTTGTTCAACTATCATCTCCCAATCCAGATAAATTTTAGCATCATAAACACCCGCAAAAGATAGTATGGTAAATTTAACTTTAACAAATGGGTTATCATTAGCACGAGCATTGTGGTGCTGAAAATTATTACCTCCCATACCGTGACGGTTGTGATGTAGGGGTGTCATTGTCGTGCGTCTTGGGCAGTAAGAGCAGCGCCGGTGTCGCGGTTTTGTCTCTCATTATCATCTCCCTCCTCAAGATCTTGGCCTGCATCGTGATCATACTCGCGTCCATTGTTTGGTGGCAGATTCACCATTCTTTCAAGGCGTGTAGTGAGCGTTGCAATACTATCATTGATGGAGCGCTGCAATATAACCGTCGTAGCTTGAAGGTTCCTATCGATATCCTCATTAATGATAGTGTGTTGTTCATCCAATAGCGTCATGAGCTCTCCCTTTATAACACACTCTTTCTCATCAGATGTCTCACCTGTCATGGTTAGTAGAAAACAAAAGACAACACAAATGTATTATCCCTATCAACTACTAGGTGGTGGAAGGTGGAATCACACACTCTCAAGTGTATTACCACATTCTTACAAGTGTTCTTACCAATGCAGCAGGTGGTACAGCCGGTGGCTGGTTCGTGATACCGTGTCAAGCGCGGGTTCGATAGCAAGAGGGAACCTGTTCTGATCAAGAGTACATGGAGCTTGGAAGGCTTCAATATTGTAGCAAGGATCAGTAATAATCAGATCAGTTAATGCAAGTTAAAAAATTATTCAAACTACTAGTCAAAATTGCTGATCCTAGCTTAATCAAAGCTAGCTAATCGAAACCCTGCTAAGAGATGTGTATGTACGCACACGCAATAATCAATGTGACTTGATGTAAGCAATGGAAAACCTCACAACAAGTGCTAGAAGAGACACTAACCAATCTACTCAAACTTCTTTGCAGGGCACAAGATTATTTGCACGACGTAGAGCACAAAAGACAACAATATCGGTATCGGTGCAATGCAAACAGCTCACTAGATTGAGCAGAAACAACAGCTAGTCACAAACGATGAAAAAGCAAATTTTTATATGGCTTATATATACTTGTTTGAAAGGTTTCAACGAGATCTACAACTTTACAGTTGAAACGAACCCCAAATTCCGAAGGGAAGATTGAACGAAATGGCAAAAACAGAAACCGAAAACTTGCGATGCCATTTCAAGGCCAAAGATGGTCGATTTTGGGAATCTTTGAGGGCGACAGGCATAAGCCAGTCGTTTTTATTGGATGCGCTCCATCGTTAGCTTTCCAAAAAGCACAAAAATGTCGAATTCCGACTCGGTATGCAAAAGTTATGCCCGTTTTACTGAATGGGTGTCTGAAACGGACTCGAATTCGTTTCGGCCTCAATTGAAACTGCTATAACTTTTGATCCCTTGGGCCAAACTTGCTCAAATTTTTCGTGGAGGCTTTTGGATGTATGAAGGACGGTTCCACCAATTTTCACTATTCTTGACGAAGGTTTAATGCACTTTCGAAATTTTGGAAAAGATTGACTCTCTCTTTTGCCTTCTTTCCTTTTTTTTCTCTTTTTTTCTGAACAACCGAAACCAATTTTTTCTTTTCCTTCTTCTGGACAAACCAAAACAAACTATCTCCTTATTTTGCAAACCGAAGCTAAGAGAGGCCGCAATGAGATACACAATGCATGTAGGGGATGGCAGCGGAAGGGGTTGACGTGGCAGAAGTTTTGACACAATGATGAAAATACGCAAAAGAACACGAATATCAAACTAGAAGGTGACGAATTAGACTCTAACTAAAACTAAAAATCAGCAACTAGACACGACGATGCAATAAAAAATTCAACAAGCAAAACTGAAAAGAAAAATTGCAATGGCTCAGAAGGGTGATGGGACAACGGAAGAACACCATGGACAATTATTTTTGTGGGGCTAATTTTCTAGGGTTTTTAGGACGATGAACATAAACTAATCTAAAAGGGGAAATTATGATTACCTAACGGGCAACCATTGCTCTGATACCACCTGATGTGACGGTGGCCCGATCTTCCGAAAGGTACTGATAAGTCGATTGTGGAGAACACGAAGTTGATGATCCAAAGGCTCCGACCAAAACAGATCGAACCCATCACAACACCACCGCTCTGATGGTTATCAACCGTGCCGAACGCGGTTGACCTCGCCAAGAAGACTATCTCCTGCAAGTGAATCGCGAACATAAGTAAGACAGTAGAAGATGCAATCTGAAATTGTAGATTAAGTTCACAAGTTGGGGTTCCTCAACCGAACGTGCGGTGAGACCACTAAGCAGAATAATCTCTTAAGAAAACCCAAAGAAAACTAAAGGGGTGCGACCTCTTTAAATAGGAGAATGGAAGCCTCACATAAGAAACAACTAAGGGGGTGGTACTATTCATGTGATACTGTTCATGTGAAGAGTACCACAGTGATATGAACAATACCATGTGAATAGTACAACCCAAGGAGGGGGAGGCGGCTAGGAAGATGGGCCCAACAATTACAAGGTCCAAGTTGGCCCAAACAAGTGGTGCAACACCTTTTTTTGATGATTGTGACGCGCACACAAAGAATTTGGAGATGAGGCTGGTTCCGTTGGAAAGAGGACGAGATAAGATTTTCATCAAGTACTCGTAGACCTCAAACGAACTTCGTATGTGAAAGTTATGCACGTTTGAAGACGGTGCTGCCTCTGAGGGCCGAATTGGATTCCAAAACATATCCAGCTTGAACTCTTACTTGGCACGTGGTGTAGCACCATGGTATGTAGACGTAACAGCATGGCATGTAGATGTAGCACCATGGTATGTAGACGTAGCACCATGGTATGTAGAAGTAGCTCGGTCCAACTGGATAATACGGCATTGCAGTAGCCGAACGTCCTATTGGAGAAGATGTGGTTGAAGTAGAAGATGCAATGCAGCGGGTCGAAGTAGTATTTGCATGCTTAGGTTTGATGTCTTCATCATCCCCCCTTTCTTGAATTTGAGTCGTCCTCGACTCAATCGTTGTTTCCAAGCCATCACTTTCCTGCAAAAGGTTAGTAGCAACAGGAGGTAAAGAAACATGCATATCTTCTAATGTATCTTTGTATGGCGCATGGTTTAGCAAAGTCGCTCCGGAATTAAGTTAATTTGGCCTTCAATCCCTTTAATATGTGGTAGTCCCGGGGGTATTTCAGCAAGATCAGATTTGGTTGAAAGCATGACACAATCCTTTAATTTAGTTCCCTCAGTCTTAGAACTAGGTTCCAACTTCTCTTTCTTAGGTAGGAAAACGTTCTTCACTACTTGCTGATTTTCAGATTTTTGTTCAAGTTCTTTCTTCTCATTTTCAGCTATCTCTTTTTCATATTTCACAATTTCAGCAGGTGTCAATGGTAGCAAAATTATTTTCTTCCCTTTGTGCATAAGACAATACTTATTACTTCTACCATGATGAGTTGCATCGGTATCAAATTCCTATGGATGTCCTAATAAAAGTGAGCAGGCTTGCATAGGTACTACGTCGAAATCAGCAACACCATGATAGGAACCAATAAAAAAATAGACTCTCGCAGATTGTGCTACCTTCACTGAACCACTGAATGTGGTATGTGTGAGAATACACACGTGTGGTCAAGACAAGCTTCTTGACCAATCCTGAATTCATCAAGTTATTGCAGCTCCCACCATCAATTATGACACGAACACAATAATCCTTGAAGATGAGGAACATCTGAAACAGATTATGATGCTGTAGCTTCTCCTCTTGCTCTCTTTGAGTGCTCAATACTCGTTACACAATTATTGTCCTATAATTCGCCGTAGCAGCGGCACCTAAAATTTCCACACCATCGCTATCTGCCACATGATCATCGTCATTGCCTGCAAGGTTAGCTGCAATAGCATATTCATCCTCAACATCACTAGCACTTACATAACCACCGTCTTCTGTCGCAATGTACGCCCGCTGACTTGGGTAATCTCTCATGAAGTGGCCCATCCCTTTACAACGGTGGCACACAATGCCCGTCGTACGGCCCGTGGAAGCAACCGATGAAAGCTCCGTGCTGGTGCCTGCACACTAGTAGATTTGCTCGTCTCGGGTGCACATGACGGTGGTGGTGCTGCTGCTGAATGCGCCCTACTCACAGAGGGGGCAGCATATCAACAAACAGGAGATGGGGCTGTCTTAGCTTGCCCCGACGTTGATTTCGATGTAGACGTACTTCCGAAGCTGCTCCTAGTCCTTTGTTACCTACCCTGCAATTCTTTTTCTACCACACAAGCAAGCTGGAACAACCTATTGATATCGTTACACTCTTTGTAATCAATTATGTCCTAAATTTCACGCCTTAAGCCTCCATAAAAACAAGCCATCTTATCCTCATCATCCTCTACAATATTACAACGCAGCATGCCTAGTTGTAGTTCTTGATAATATTTCTCGACAGATCTATTACCTTAGTCTAAGCGCTGCAATTCCTTTTCTGCCACACAAGCAAGCTTGAACAACCTATTGATATCGTTACACTCTTTGTAATCAACTATGTCCTAAATTTCACGCCTTAAGCCCCTATAAAAACAAGCCATCTTATCCTCCTCATCCTCTACAATATTACAACGCAGCATGCCTAGTTGTAGTTCTTGATAATATTTCTCGACAGATCTATTACCTTGGTCTAAGCGTTGCAATTCCTTTTCTGCCACACAAGCAAGCTGGAACAACCTATTGATATCGTTACACTCTTTGTAATCAACTATGTCCTAAATTTCACGCCTTAAGCCCCCATAAAAACAAGCCATCTTATCCTCCTCATCCTCTACAATATTACAACGCAGCATGCCTAGTTGTAGTTCTTGATAATATTCCTCGACATATCTATTACCTTGGTCGAGACTGCAATTTCTTACGCATATCTCATTTAAAAGCATGAGGAACAAATCTAGCACGCATAGCTACCTTCAATCTATCCCATGTATCAGGTGTTAAACTAGAATTAACTACTTGATTTCACCAAATGATAGCAAAATCTTTAAATTCACTAGTAGCTTGTCTGACTCTATGCACTTTAGGAACTAGATGAGTATTAAATTTTTGTTCAACTATCATCTCCCAATCCAGATAAATTTTAGCATCATAAACACCCGCAAAAGATAGTATGGTAAATTTAACTTTAACAAATGGGTTATCATTAGCACGAGCATTGTGGTGCTGAAAATTATTACCTCCCATACCGTGACGGTTGTGATGTAGGGGTGTCATTGTCGTGCGTCTTAGGCAGTAAGAGCAACGCCGGTGTCGCGGTTTTGTCTCTCATTATCATCTCCCTCCTCAAGATCTTGGCCTGCATCGTGATCATACTCGCGTCCATTGTTTGGTGGCAGATTCACCATTCTTTCAAGGCGTGTAGTGAGCGTTGCAATACTATCATTGATGGAGCGCTGCAATATAACCGTCGTAGCTTGAAGGTTCCTATCGATGTCCTCATTAATGATAGTGTGTTGTTCATCCAATAGCGTCATGAGCTCTCCCTTTATAACACACTCTTTCTCATCAGATGTCTCACCTGTCATGGTTAGTAGAAAACAAAAGACAACACAAATGTATTATCCCTATCAACTACTAGGTGGTGGAAGGTGGAATCACACACTCTCAAGTGTATTACCACATTCTTACAAGTGTTCTTACCAATGCAGCAGGTGGTACAGCCGGTGGCTGGTTCGTGATACCGTGTCAAGCGCGGGTTCGATTGCAAGAGGGAACCTGTTCTGATCAAGAGTACATGGAGCTTGGAAGGCTTCAATATTGTAGCAAGGATCAGTAATAATCAGATCAGTTAATGCAAGTTAAAAAATTATTCAAACTACTAGTCAAAATTGCTGATCCTAGCTTAATCAAAGCTAGCTAATCGAAACCCTGCTAAGAGATGTGTATGTACGCACACGCAATAATCAATGTGACTTGATGTAAGCAATGGAAAACCTCACAACAAGTGCTAGAAGAGACACTAACCAATCTACTCAAACTTCTTTGCAGGGCACAAGATTATTTGCACGACGTAGAGCACAAAAGACAACAATATCGGTAGATTTGCAATGCAAACAAATTTCACTAGATTGAGCGAAACAACAGCTAGTCACAAACGATGAAAAAGCAAATTTTTATATAGCTTATATATACTTGTTTGAAAGGTTTCAACGAGATCTACAACTTTACAGTTGAAACGAACCCCAAATTCCGAAGGGAAGATTGAACGAAATGGCAAAAACAGAAACCGAAAACTTGCGATGCCATTTCAAGGCCAAAGATGGTCGATTTTGGGAATCTTTGAGGGCGACAGGCATAAGCCAGTCGTTTTTATTGGATGCGCTCCATCGTTAGCTTTCCAAAAAGCACAAAAATGTCGAATTCCGACTCGGTATGCAAAAGTTATGCCCGTTTTACTGAATGGGTGTCTGAAACGGACTCGAATTCGTTTCGGCCTCAATTGAAACTGCTATAACTTTTGATCCCTTGGGCCAAACTTGCTCAAATTTTTCGTGGAGGCTTTTGGATGTATGAAGGACGGTTCCACCAATTTTCACTATTTTGACGAAGGTTTAATGCACTTTCGAAATTTTGGAAAAGATTGACTCTCTCTTTTGCCTTCTTTCCTTTTTTTTCTCTTTTTTTCTGAACAACCGAAACCAATTTTTTCTTTTCCTTCTTCTGGACAAACCAAAACAAACTATCTCCTTATTTTGCAAACCGAAGCTAAGAGAGGCCGCAGCCGAGATACACAGCGGCGGTAGGGGATGGCAGCGGAAGGGGTTGACGTGGCAGAAGTTTTGACACAATGATGAAAATACGCAAAAGAACATGAATATCAAACTAGAAGGTGACGAACTAGACTCTAACTAAAACTAAAAATCAGCAACTAGACACGACGATGCAATAAAAAATTCAACAAGCAAAACTGAAAAGAAAAATTGCAATGGCTCAAAAGGGTGATGGGACAGCGGAAGAACACCATGGACAATTATTTTTGTGGGGCTAATTTTCTAGGGTTTTTAGGACGATGAACATAAACTAATCTAAAAGGGGAAATTATGATTACCTAACGGGCAACCATTGCTCTGATACCACCTGATGTGACGGTGGCCCGATCTTCCGAAAGGTACTGATAAGTCGATTGTGGAGAACACGACGTTGATGATCCAAAGGCTCCGACCAAAACAGATCGAACCCATCACAACACCACCGCTCTGATGGTTATCAACCGTGCCGAACGCGGTTGACCTCGCCAAGAAGACTATCTCCTGCAAGTGAATCGCGAACATAAGTAAGACAGTAGAAGATGCAATCTGAAATTGTAGATTAAGTTCACAAGTTGGGGTTCCTCAACCGAACGTGCGGTGAGACTACTAAGCAGAATAATCTCTTAAGAAAACCCAAAGAGTTCCTTTGCTCCCAGTACATTTCCGTACGCTGCATGGTCTGTTCGAGAATCTCTGACACCTATCTTGCGAGTTGAACATAACCTGGAGTCTCTGCTAGAGCAGGATCTGGGTTATTCAAGATATCTTTGTGTTATCGAAGGTCTTAGAGGATTGCTGCTAGCAGTGGGCGTTCGATAAGTTGAATGTCCTTCTGACCTTCCGTCTTGTCCTGCCCGACCTGTCACCTGTTGTGAGGTAGGAACATGCTGATTAACTATCCATTTGTTCGTTCGCCTCTGACAAGTGGTGTTTGAGCGCCCGTACCATCTCTATCAGTATGTGGTGGCGGGTTAAACCGTGGAGGACTGTGCATGGCATCTTGATCGGTATCTCCGATCGTGTTAACCTCGTGGCGCCAGCAGTGATCTTTCGACGAGCTCCCGTCATAGCTAAGGGAGAGTCTTATAGAGTTTCAGCAAGGAGCCTCCACGACGGGGAGCGGTCGGAGATTACCACCTCGGCGGGCTTTGTGGTGGATTAAGCCTGATCCGGTTGATTACCGATCGTATACTGAGTTTTATCATTCCCATTTGGTCTTTGACCAGTGGTAATGGTAACTTCATTGACACTCTTACCAAGTGTCGGTTGGCCCCCGGAATACGTTGGAGCCGTTGGCGAATACTTCTCTGATGTTGGGCTACTGTTGCAGTTCTTCCCAGTTGGATTGACCGGGCTTGTAGAGGCATTCAGATATTCTGAACTGGTCAGAACGACTGGTTCCTCTGGAAGCGCCATGGATGGCGGTGGTGAATCCACATCCATCCGGTCGATCTTGCTGGTCTCAGCGAGTGGCGAGCCGGTGGAAGAGGATGATGATATTTCATTTTCTTCCATGGCGAGAATGCATGTGTACATGTCGAGGTTGGATTAGTCCGCTAGGTCGAACCAGTTCTCCTCATCCCAAGTCCCTACCATGTTCGCATCAGCGATGATGAAGCAAAGGGAGTGAATGAGGAATGCTTGAGCGAAGTGATCTTCGATAACCCAACGCCTTCTTTCCCCTCGGACGGCACCAGCTATCGACGATCAAGCTGTTGATCTTACGAAATAAAATAGAGGAAAATGGAAAAGAGTTGTTGGGAGAGAATGTGATTGCTCTTTATTGATATGATCTAGATCTTTTAAAGGGGGTTCTTTCGACAAGGCGGTGGACTAATTCTAATTACACTGAGCGTAGTGCTTGCTATGCTATTGAATCGGACTTGAAACATGAATCTAATGTCGATTATGATGCTTCAATCCGATGCTCTTGTTCCTTCATGCTTCATCTTTAAATAACCATCGAAGAGATGACATTTACTCCTAGAGAAGACGCTTGTTGGAAGTGACGCATCCGGTCAGAGAGTCAGTTACAGTTAATGAAACAATAATTGATTGTCGGTTGGCATCTGTGAGACACTCAACCGTATAGTGGTTGTTGTCAGTATCTTAGGATCATTAAACGTCACGTGGTATGGAACAAATATGACATGTGTTCTATTCGTCATACAGTAAGGAAAATACTTAGAATCGAATCAAAGTGTCAGTTCAAAGCTCCTACGAGTAGCTGCCTGGTAGGGATTAAGGCACAGGATCTCGTCCGACTATGGTACTTATAATGTAACCTCTGGAATTCTTACGACTACTGGGTCATTAATTAGCCTCAGAGGCTACGACCATGAAGACATTTATTATGTATTAAAGTAATACATAAAGATTTTAATTATCGTCAAGTAGTTTATGAAATTCTAACGATCACAGAGTCGTTAGTTTCGAGATTCACAACCACATAACCTATGTGGCTACTAATAAATATTTTAAAATTTAATCCTCATCTTATATATTAGTAGATCTTTTTATTCGTCCAAATGGTTCAGATTTTGGTTCGTTGGATCATTCTCGATTAGGGCAGTCGGCTCCTAGATCTAAACGGTTAGCTGGCAGGCTGATAGTTTTGTCCTATCGATCCCGTTAGCCGAAACCCTCATCCTATACTGTTTTTTGCTGTCTCGATCTCGAGAGTCTAGAGTCTAGAGTCTGGTCGCCGACGGAATTGAGCCATCGGCCGGATCAAGTAGAAACGCTACGCTGAGTAACTAACTGCTTGGTAATTACCGTGGAGAGAAAGAAAGGCGAGCCGATGATGTACCCAGTCAGACCCATACAGCTCTGGTTTGTTGGGATTGGATCCTACGAATCCGTGTCGCCGCTGGTGATATGCTCCGTCGATCCATATCCTGTCTCTCTCTTCCCAACACTACACCTGGTCGATCGCCGTCGTGTAGCGATCGACCTCCCCGGGTGCATGCACGTGTAAGTCTTCCGCGCGCACCGCCGTTGAATCTCTCTCTCTCTCAAGACAAGATCTATATATACTCCATTACTATGTATATGTGTGCACGCGGAAGCCGCACGACGTACGGACTTGTTAGATTAAGAATATAGCAACAAGATCTGTGCTGCTGAGTGGTTTAATTTAGGGTAAGTACTAGCTAGCTTGGTCGGAGTCGAAGTCGGAGTCGGAGATGACGAGCTGCCAAGATTTAGCTGGTCCGTGGTGCTACTGCTCGGACGACGACCACGGCGGCGAGGCCACCGGCGCCGCCGCCACTGACAGCTTCCTCGAGATGCTCCGCGACTACGACTCCACGTACGTCCGGTCAGCTAGCTCGCTCCTGAAACCATGCATGCTATGTACTCCACGTTTTTTTTTTTTGACGGGACACTTCCATATATGGACGTCCACATGCATAATCGATGGATCGATGAGTTAAAAGGTAAGGCCGAACCCTATACAATCTTATCTAACCTGTACAGCAGGATGTTATACTCAAGTCTATCTCTAGTTTCTAATTGTTACACGTGTACAGCAGGATTTTGTATTTCTAATTGTTATACGTGTACAGCAGGATTTTGTACTCAGGAAGGTCTATCTCTAGTTTCTGATTGTAACAAATTGTGTTATAATTCTCTTTCTCTTCTACTCTATTGTATCTCCTGTTCATCATCCGGTCAGACCGGCTATATAAGCGAGGAACCACAGGAGCCTTTTCGCAAAAACAAACCCGACGTGAAGCTCATAGACGTCATATAGTATCCTGAAACCATGCGTGGCTGTGCACGGAATATGCATGCATGTGTGTGTGTATATATATAGAGAGAAGTAATGCATTAGTTGGGAAAATAAATTACTAAATAATTTTTTGATCGATTTCAAATTGTCTTTGGAAACTATATATAGCTAAATTTTAACACAAATTAAACTTTCTGACGTAGTGATGTGTATTACTGTATTAACTATGTGCGCGTGCTCTCTCTCTCTCTCTATATATATATATATGGACACACGTTCGTCCTAGGAGTATGTACTCTTTCAATATACCACTTAAACAAATATATTATATTTTTTACCACTTTTAGTATACTTAAATACTAATTATAAAATACTCTAATACGACTTGATTGAAAAAAATAACCATTGGAGCCCTTTATTTATTACTATAAGCCCCTTTTCATATACGACGAGGATCTAGAAATTCTTATTTAATTATTTATCTGTAATCCTTATTATAGATAATGACACTATTATATGGTTCTTAAGTATACCCCTTAAATGTTCAGGTGTTCATGAGAAGCTAGAGTCGATCTTCTACGATTACCTCATGATCGTAAGTTCTTCTACGATCACCTCATGGTCGTAAGTCTTTCTACGATCAGGTCAGCTACAACCACCCCATAGTCGTAAGTTCTTCTACGATTACGATTAGCACAGGATCGTAAGTTCTTCTACGATCACCTCATGGTCGTAAGTCCTTCTATGACCAGATCAATTACAACCACCCTATAATCGATCGAGCTTACAGAGAAGTAGGCCCAATTGATTAGGGCATCTAAACAGTCAGCATACGCTATTATTCTCTAGAATAACTGCACGATTAATCACTATCTCCGGTGATAATCGTTCGACGACGTGGGAACGCCTTCTCCAACAAGAATCTTTGAATCGTGCCATCATCTGAAGCATTGATATGCCCTTTGGGCTGGAGAAATTGTCGCCCACTTCAAGCACGCTATAAAAGGAGGAATCACCAAACGGCATGGGGAAAGAGAGAAAAGAAAGACAAAATCGGGATCACAAGACATTGCTTTTCAGTCTTTCTCTTAATTTGTAACCAGCAAACTCAATATAGTCACACAGGAGTAGAGTTGTTATTCTCTCGGAGAAGGCCTGAATCTGTATAAAAATCTCTATGTCATTCTCTCCGCTTGATTTGAGTCTTGAGACCCCCGAATCAAACAATCATTACGTAAGTTCGGTTCTAAAACACCGACAATATATAAAATAAGTATATACACATATTTTGCTATAAAAACTGGATTTTAATGAGATTTTTCATAGAACTTGTTGGACCCTGGGCTTTGAATACCCGAAACCCTAGTGTATGTACCGTACTAGTCCCATGATCAGTAGTTAGTACACACATACACAATATTGATAATCACATCCATACGCACATGCATACAATGTGAAATAAATATGATACATAACTAAAGTGATTACAAACTTTATATTACAAGGGCCGACCGGCCAAACAAAACTCAAGCAACAACAGAGTACAACAGAAAACATAATAAATAAAATAAAATGGTCCAGCTGTATGCCCATCCAAACCCTCAAGCAATTGACATGAGACAAGTCCTAGAAAGACCCATCACCGAACCGTCCGGTACCGGGTGCAAAGAAAGCATCGTCCGGCCTAGGCTCATTCTCTAAGTCTGAACAACAATTTAAGAAAGATTGGTTACATTGCGTACTTAACAAGATTTGTAGTGTATTGCAAAATTTGTATTAATACAAGGCTAACAAGATATGAGGCTCTATGCTACAAGTTATTTTCAACATTAAGCATATTTTATTTGCAATAACAATACATGGAATTTTTCAACAGAAATTTAAATAGCAGTTAAATAGATAAAGGACAACAAGTAAGTAATTGAATAAATAATGTGGTGCAACCCTCCCTAACTACGAGCAACATCTTATTTTCAGCAGAAGACATGACACTCAACTCAAATATAAACCAACAAAACCATTTCCCATATTTTTCAACAAAATTGTTTTTATGAAAACCAAGACTATACCCACTAAGACTGCATTAAGCACCCTCATGACCGCGAACATGGCTATTTAAATATATTTACACTCTGTAGAGGAGTATAACTTTACCTACAGCACACGAATTCTCTAGTTTGTTCGGCATCCGCCGATGCCACTGCACTAACCTTTGGTAAGCAATCTAGAGCACGCGTCAAAGTTTTTACATTTCCTAGTCCTAACCATGCACTAGCCCGGCGAATGAACACCCTCACTTCACCCGCTTCACCCGGGCACACCCCGTCTCAGTGAGGCATTCGTCAGCACGGGGGGGATGGGTGAGTGCCATTAAGAGGTAGGCAGCATGGGCGGAGTCAAATGGAGGTGATGAAGGCAAGTGGGCGTCGAAAACGGAGGGCAACGAGGGAAAACAGTGGGCGAGCGGGAGGAGTGGGCAAGGCGCGCTCGCACACTGGCGAGTGAGGGCGAAGACGTGGTAGAAGACAAGGTCTGATGAGTAGGCCCATACGTCAGTGATAGGGAGCGAGCGCATGCTTACATTCGGCCCAAAGGACGAGCGAGGAATTCGAATGAAATTTGGAATTTCCTAAAAAGGCAGAGGCTTTGTAAATTTTCTTAAACCAATCGAATAGGCTTCAATACTTATGAAAATTGTTGTGAGGGCTTATGAGACCGTGTAGTTTCTTTTGTAATTTTTTTAGGATTTTATATACTTTGTGATTTTTTCAAAAATTCTTACAAGTTTGCTGCTTGTATGAAATTTTATTATTTGCTTTATACAAGAAGTTCAAAAATCATGCATAAATAGTTTTTCATATAGAATATGCTAAAAACTATTTTCATGTTTATTTTTATAATACCTTCCCAAAAATGAAAATTGTGGGATGTTACAAGACTCATTTTGGGGTATCTTATAATCATTATTGGAGTATACTCAAATAGATAAAGAGGTATCACCGTACGATCGTCGTCCAGGTCAATTAAAGACCAAACGCCAACAAGCCCTATGTAAGTTTAAGTGTACAACTACATGTGCCGGTATGGAACAATATTAGCTAATTAAGTCATTGAAAACTAGCATTGCATGTTCGTAGACCGTAGTAGTGTGAGCATGTGTGATTGCTTGAAGGGGATCCCTTCATCGAGGTGTTGGGAACAAAGGTTACCGGCACAACGGCGAATGCCTCGTTGAGACGGGGTGTGCCCGAGTGAAGTGAAAGTGTTCATTCACCGGGCTAGTGCAAGCTTAGGGCTAGGTGATGTAAAGGCTTTGATACATGCACTAGACTTCTTACCAAAGGTAGTGAGCGGTGATATCAACAGATGCTAAACAAACTAGAGAATTTGTGTGTTGTGGGTAAAGTTGTACACCTCTGTAGAGTGTAAATATATTTAAATAGCCATACTCGCGGTCATGGGCGTGCTTAGTGCAGCCTTATGGGTATAGTCTTGGTTTTCATAAAAAACAGTTTCGTTGAAAAACGTGGAAAATGGTTAGTTGGTTTCTATGAGTTGAGTGTCATGTCTATGGCTGAAAATAAGATGTTGCTCGCAGCCAAGAAGGGTTGCGAGTTGTTATTTGTTCAATTACTTGCTTGTTGTCCTTATTCTACTTAACTGTTCTCTAAAATTTTCATTGCAAAATACTGTGTATTGATATTGCAAATAAAATTTGCTTAATGCTGAAAACAACTTGTAGCATAGAGCCCCATCTCTTGTTAGCCTTGCATATATACAAAGTTTGCAATATACTACAAGTCTTGCTGAGTACACAATGTACTCAATCTTACTTAAATTGATGTTCAAAGATAGAGGATGATCCTACACCGAACAATGCCTTCTTTGCACCCGGAACCGGTGGGTTTGGTAACATGTCTTTCTAGGACTTGTCCCTAGTCAGTTGCATGAGGGTTCGGATGGGCATGCTTCTGGAATTTTGGACTTATTACGTCAATTGCTTCCGCTGTTACATTTGCTAGTTTTGATACTTAAACTTTTATTTGGTTGGCCGACCTTTGTGTTGTAAATAATGTAATCGATTAAGTTATGTACCCTATTTTATTTTATTATATATGTATGAATGTATGGATATAATTATCAATGTTATGGATATGTGCACTAGCTACTGATTATAGGATTAGTACGGTACACACACGAGGACTTCGGGTATTCAAAGTCCTGGGTCCGACACACACACATACATACATATGTATGTATGTATACTCAAATAATGATTATAAGATACCCCAAAGTAAGTTCCATGAAAAATTCATTAAAGACCACTTTATATAGCAAAAATTGTGTATATACTTCTTTTATATATGAAAATGCGTATATAGCAAAAATAAAGGATTTCAATGGAATTTTTTCGATCAAAGCCCCAACAGTACGAAAAAGGCTTCCAAAATGGTACGATACTCCAGATATTATATACTCCCACTTCTCATATTATATATATTCAGGTGAATGCAGGGGCATGATCGATTAATTGTTGCATGTATAACAATGCGACGTCGTACTTATATCTCTAGGTTAATATCTCGTGCTTGTACAGTTAGTATCTGCATGATTTTTTTTTATACGTACACAGAAACTCATATGTATATGCACAACTACACGTACGTGCTCATGCATGCACCCGTCAGCTCGCGCGTATGACTTTCTGATGTTTCAATTAATTACAGTGGTGATCTCTTCGAGTTGGTGTGGCAAGGAGGAGGAGGCACCACCATATGGGATGTTCAGCCTGTCCCTACTGTTTCCTGCCTCCCCTTGTCGCCGCCGATCACAATGCCACCGCCGCCGCCACATGTCCCTGAGTTACTGCCTGAGCCGCCTTCCGAGGAGGAGATGGCGGCGTGGCTCTACCCGATTGTCAGAGGTGAGGTGTATGTCAACGAGCCCGGCGGCGACGACGTCGTTACCCGCCAGGGTCAGGCTGCTGATGATCCGCAAGTGCCGGTGAAGAAGTCGAACGATCAATCGACGGCCGTGGGGGCCGCGTCGACGGAGAAGAGGGAGAACGACCTCCCAACAACGACCGAAGGGAAGTGCAGGAAGGTACATATGCCAAAACTGCATATATATGTTGTTCATTTCATCGTGACTGATATGACTACTTTTGTGCCCTTTCAATTGGAGATACGTACGATCGAATAGCAGAATTCGGAATGTTCAGAATATTTCGTATTAATCAACCAATTAAATCAACGAGATGATGATTTTAGTGCTTCTGCTTCACTGGTTCTATCTTCCTCTGTCTGACAACAGGACACAAGAAGCGACTCGAGCGACAGGAGGAAGACAACAGGAGGTGCAAGAAGGGCTCACTACGCAGAAATGCACAACCTAACAGAAAAGGTAGTATATATTCACTAATTATCGAGTTCCCAATTCCACATAGCGATTGCAAAAACATTTGTTCATTGCAGTTACTTCTTTGTAAAAACGAATGCTGTGGTTAATTTGGTCTAGATTTTCACTTGGCTTGCATACTGCACTTTCATGTATGCAGAGACGAAGGTCCAAGATAAATGAGAGGTTCAAGACCCTGCAACAGCTCGTTCCAGGATGTAACAAGGTCAGATCAGCACTAATACTAATTGATAATTAACAAGCTGTTTCCTGAAGAAAAAATGAACCTGATAAGTGATAATGACTCTGACAAACTGAAGAATGTGTCCGCTTGTGGTATGCACCATCAAAGAATAATAGGTTTACGGCTAGTTTTCCAGAGCCGAATTAGAATGTACATACATGTTGTTCACATATTATCTCTGATACGATCGACACACATGATATTTAACAGTAACATATATTGCAGTCTAACCAGGCCTCAACGCTGGACAAGACCATCCAGTACGTGAAGTCACTGCAGCAGCAAGTCCACGCAGTGTCCGTCGGATGCGGCATGAAGCCGGCAGCAGCAGCGGCAGGGTGCCCCGTCGTGCCGACGCCATACATGCAGCCGCCGGTCGCCGTTGCTGCGCGACTGCAAATGCCGCCCGCCGGTGCCGTTGCTCCAGGGATGCTGGTAGGGGGGCGTGTCCGGCCAGGGGTGGTTCTTGGGCCGCCTCCGATGGTTCCGTTTGCACCCGTGCTTCCATGTCCTCACCATCATGCGGTGATGATGCCTTCACCATTGATCTACCCGGCAGCTGCTCCAAATGTAGACATCAGCTGGTAGCAGCCAAGCCATCGACACGGCCCAACCGCCCAAGTAGCAATGGTGAAGCAGCATGCGGCAGAAAGCATAAATTTTGGTATGGGGGTTTACTACTCGTATCATCGTATGCCGCCAATTATTATTATTTTTGACTATATGCCGATATGATTTTCTTGGCCTTTGAATTAGTTTTAAGATGTGTGTGTTCGATTCTAGATTGATCCAATGATTCAAAAAACACGACTCATCTTAAGAAAGCATAAGTCACCTTAATTAGAAATAGGCATCCCCTTTAGGTATATTACATCCGTGTCAAAATATAAGTCGTTCTAAGATCTGTGTTGGTCAAACATATTTAGGTTTGACCATTAATTTATATATAAAAATACCTAGATTGACAACATGGAATTGATGTCACTAGATCTGTCATGAAATATACTTTCATAATACATAATTATTTTTATTTAAAATAATATATTTCTATAGAAATCGCTAATCAAAGTATCACCTTGAGATCGTGTCAAAATATAAACAACTTATATTTTGACACGGAGGGAGTACATGCTTAACTCATTTACTACGCCAACTTGTAGTAAATAGTAATGAAAGTTGATTATAAAAGTTGTATCTCGAATATATGCAACATCCCAAAAATTCAAACTCAAGTTTATTGTACTAAGAATAACTGTTGAAATATTTGGAGCATGTTTTTAAAATTTCCTGAAATCAATCATTGCATCTGCATACAAATAGTGACCTTTTTTTGAATTTTCTAGAAAAATGAAAGACATAAAATTCTAGAAAAAAATTCACAAACAACTACACTGTATCAGAAGAGTCCATAAAAAATCATAATTTGTGGAGCTTGTTTGCTGTGTTTAAAATTTTGTCAAACCCTCAGCCATTTTCAAATTTCCAAACTCTTTTCTTTTCTTGCCTCTCCATTGGGCCAAAATCCTAGTGGCCCAACTCCTTCGCGCGGCACATGGCCCAGCCGAGCCCGCCCCGCTCCCTCACTCTCCCTCTTGCTGACTCCGCGACCCCACCTATTGGAGACTTCTTCCACCTCGCACCCCTGCCCACGCCGTGCCTGCGGCTGCTCCGTCGTTCGCCCCTGGTTTGCGACCGCTGCCTATCGTTTCTCGCTCATCTGATCCCGTCACCTCCGCACTGTGTTGCATGCCACCCTGTCCCCGCCAACTCCCATCACCTCACCTGACCGCCACCACCTCTCCCGTTTTTTCGCCTCGGCCGCCATTTTCTCGCCACCTTCTTGCATATTTCTATTCAGCACTTAAGTCATCTAACCTCATCTTCTTCTTCCTCAGCTCGTCCTCGTTCCATTTTCGCACCAACCCGAGCTTCTCGCTCATTGGTTCCACGAGAACATGAGTGTTGTTCTCAACATCGGTGAGCACGCCTCGCGCCATTGCCGCTCTGGTGAGCTCCGCTTCCCACAACACGCATGTCACAACTTGTCTTGCACCTCCCTTATGCTCCTTCTTTGCTCAATGCAACCTCTGGACTTCTGTAACATGGAAGCGCCATCGTCGTCTTCATTACCAAGTTAGTGCAAGGTTAAGACTAGGTGATGTAAAGGCTATGTTATGAACTCTAGACCGCATACTATCATGATGTGTGTGGTGCTATCGACGGATATCGAACAAACTAGTGAGCTCATATCATGTGGTTAAAGTTGTACACCTCTGTATAGTGAAAATCTATTTAAATCACCATGCTCACTATTATGAGCATGCTAAGTGCAGTCACATTGGGTATAGTGTTTACTTTTGCAAAAAATAGTCTTGTTGGAAATGATGGGATAGATTGATATTGTCGTGTATGCCATGTATATGGCTGAGAGTGGTTCATTGATAGCAACCAAGGAGGGTTGTGATTTTCTCTTATTAAAGTTATATACTTGTTAATTATTTCATTACATGTCAGTTTCTTTTTAAATTCCCATTGCAAATTATTACACATTGGTGTTGCAAATTAAACTTACTTTGTACTGAAAATAACATGTAGCATAGAGCCTTGTTCCTTGTTAGCCTTGCAACCAAGGGGGGTTGTGATTTGCTCTTATTAACGTTATATACTTGTTATTTCATTACATGTCAATTCTCTTTAAATTCCCGTTGCAAATTATTACATATCGGTGTTGTAAATTAAACTTACTTTGTACTGAAAATAACTTGTAGCATAGAGCATGTTCCTTGTTAGCCTTGCATTTATATTATATTACGATACACTACAAGTCTTGTTGAGTACACAATGTACTCAATCTTGCTTAAATTATTGTTCAGATATGAGGAAGACACGATCCCTGACGATGTGTATTTCGCAGCCGATACCGGAGGGTAAGACGACTAGTCTTATTATGGTTTAGTCCTTGTCGGTTGCTTGTGGGATGGATGAGGCATGTCGCTGGACCATTTTGGTTTATTGACTATGCTTCCGATGTTCTCCATTTTGAAACTTGAGTTTAATTTGGTCGATCGGTCCTTGTAATGTTAACTTGTTGTACAATGCTTAAGTTTAAAACCTTTGTTTTATGTTGTATGTATAAATTGTGTATGGATATGATTATCAATATTGTGGATGTGTGTACTAGCCACTGATCATGTGACTGTTGAAGTGCTTGCACCTTCTATTCTTCTTGTGCTCTTTCTTGGATTTCTTTTCCTGTGTGAAGGGAAACATTACAAGTTGATGTATAAATTTGAAACAAAATACCAAAAAACATTGAAATGGGTTTCATGTACCTTTTCTTCATCACACTTAGTGGACATGTTGTTTGCCTATGCCCCAGCTTCCCATATCTCTTGCACCCATTTTGGCTACCCAATTGAATTGGCTACTTTCCCTTACCCCCCTTCCAAGCAACTTCTAATCCTCAATTTCCTAGGCCTTTCAGTAGACCTTTTAGCTAGTGGAGGAAGCAGTTAAAAGCCAATATCAACCTCTGGCCATTGAGACTTGTCTGTCGATGGTTCAATTTCCCCTTCGTAAGCAGCTCTGAACCTTTCTATTGAGTAGTACTCATGTACATAATCCTCTATATTGACATTACTTAGAGATGTTAGAAATACCAATGCATGCTCACAAGGCTTACTGCGTCTGTGTGTTGCCACTCAAGGCAAGTGCGCTCATGACTAGCTATCCTTACAACATGCCTAAGGTTGTTGTTAGTGTCCATCACCTATGCACTCCAATTGGCAGATGCTTGAGCCTTGAAGTGGTCTAACCCCCTTGACTTGATCCTCAATTGTTGTAGAAGAGCTGGTTGAATCCTCCCCTGCAGCATTTCCCCAATCCTTCTCCTCTTCTCAAAACGCACTATAACCATCCCCCTTAACTTGTCTGCAAATTCCTCAAGAGGCGGGTCCTTTACATCTCTCACCCAACTGTTGAAGGACTCGGCAAGGTTATTGTTAATATAGTCACACTTGATGTCTGGGTTGAAGGCACATCTCATCCACATTAATTTGTGATGCCTTTGAAGGTAGTCAGCCACCTGATGGTATGTTGCCAAAATCTTGTTCATGTGGTACTAAAAAAACGTCTTTGTTATATGCCCTAGCTGCAAGCCACAAGCCACATATGGCCAAAGCCGTCACCATTGAATTTTTTCACAAAATTTTGCATGAGATGCCTAAAACACTCCCTTTGCTCAGCTTGAGGGAAAAACCTCCTTGACTGCATTTTTCAGACCCTTGTAAGCATCTTTGCACACAGCCAGGTTAGGAAGATCACCTATTGTCCTCTGCAGTTGCCTCATGAACCATGTCCGGTTATCCTCACTTTCTCCATCAATGAATCCAATTATGACCATCTAAAGTTGTACATAATGCTAAATGCTCATTCCATTTGCCATTAAGAGTAGTTGAGTCTACACTAATGTATGGCCTACATCCTCTCAAAAATCCCTCCATGCACGGCTTAAATGCAATAAAGAATCTGTGAAAGTACACATTACCTTTCACTCTCTTAGTGTTAATCTCTACAATGCTTCCTGGGGACCTCAACTCAATCTCAGCCTTGAAGTTATACATAAACTGAAAGCTATATTCCCAACACCCATATAGTTCATCCACTACCTTTTGTCTCCACTTCCATATTGTGCCATAACCCATGGTGACATTGTAATCATCCTTTAGCTTTTCTTGTATCTCCTTGGCTCCCATGGTGGGATGATTCCTCAGTATAGATAGTGCTCTGTCTGCCACCTAGGACTGGGATGCCATACTAGTCTTGATTCTGCTACTTGAATAACACTTATGTTCATTGACTATCTTGGACACCTACACAAATAATAAAACCAGTAAGTACAAACACAGAATAATTATAGTTCATGTATACAACAGTAAGAGTTAGCAACAAAGTTAGTACCATGGTAGCTTTGTTATCTGCAGTCATGTGAGCTACAATTCTCCGAGGGCATACATTTCCAATGAACCTTGTAGGGCCATATTTCTCAGTGAACATGTCAAACTCATCATAAACTCATCATTTATAGCATACTCTCTAATGGCCAGTCTAAAATCTTTCATGGAAGGAAACATGTTGCCCATCTCCATCTTGGGATGATCCCTATCATACTTGATGTGTTTGCCTCAGGTATGTTATCACCCACAGGAATAGTTGCCCCTTCAGTGCCATCCACAGGTGCACCTACTACTACAAAACAGGCTAAAAGAATCGTCTGTGATAAAATAATCACAGACGGCTATCACATACGGTTTCTAAATACAACCGTATGTGATACTTCACAAGCCGGAATACACAAGGTTGTCAACCGTGTTTGAACTGCTGAAATTGAAGGCAAGCAATGGTTGGTCCGACAAGAGTTTCACGGCGTTGTTAGGTCTCCTAGCGGACATCCTTCCGGGGAAACGTGTTACCCAGCACCACCTACCAAGCCAAGAAGGTTCTTTGTCCATTGGGAATGGAAGTAGAAAGAATACATGCATGCCCGAACGATTGTATCCTCTACTGTAAAGAGTATGCAGATATGCATGTATGTCCGTGTGCAAAGCATCCCGATACAAGCGTAAGAATACTGCTAAGGTGAAGCAAGGACCTCCTGCTTAGATGTTGTGGTATCTGCCTGTGATCCCACGTTTGAAGCATTTATTTGCGAACCGAAAGGAGGCAAGATTGATGTGTTGGCACTCAGAGAAGTGTAAGAAAGATGGAAAGCTAAGACACTCTGTTGATTCTGCCCAGTGGAGAAATTTTGATCGGAGCTTGAAGAGTTCGGTGCGGAACCGAGGAACATAAGGTTATGGTTGAGTACAGATGGAATAAATCCTTTCGATAACATGAGCAGCCGACATAGCACTTAGCCCATGAATTTATGTATGTACAACCTTCCTCCTTGGTTGTGTATGAAGCGGAAATACATTTTGATGCCAGTACTTATCCAAGGGCCTAAGCAACCTGGGAACAATATTGATGTGTACCTAGTACCATTGCTGAAAGATCTTGTGACACTGTGGAACGAAGGGGTACAAGTATGGGATGTGACAAATGAGAGAACTTCACTTTATGTGCCATGTTGTTCTGCACCATCAATGATTTCCCTACCCTTGGTAACCTGTCAGGTTTAGTACAAAAGGAGCCAAAGCTTGTCCACACTGCTTAGATGGTACCGAGGGTGTATGGCTGAACAACTCGCGCAAAATTGTGCATATACGTCGCTGTAGGTTCCTTCACAGGATTCACCCATACCGCAAGATTAAGAAACAATTCAACGGGAATAAGGAGGACGGTTCAGCTCCAAGAGCTTTTAGAGGGAAAGAGATGTATGATATGGTTAAGGATATCGATGTTGTGCTTGGGAATGGACGTAAATTAAGGACCCGTCAGAAAAACAGCTGGAAGAAGCGATCAATTTTTTGGAACTTGCCTTAATGGAAGCACTTAGAAGTTCGTCACTGCATCAACGTCATGCACATAGAGAAGAATGTATGTGATAGCTTGATTGGTCTCTTACTGAACATTAGTTGCAAAACAAAGGATGATGTTAACGCACGGCGTAATTTGGTTGATATGAACATAAGGACCGAGTTAGCACCAAAAGAGACTAATAAAGGATGAACGTACCTTCCCCACTTGCTACACTTTGTCCAAGGCCGAGATAAATGAATTGTACCAAAGCTTGTAAGGTGTGAAAGTTCCATCCGGTTACTCCACCAATATTAAGAAACTTGTTTCCATGGAAGATTTGAAATTAATTGGTATGAAGTCTCATGATTGTCATGTGCTGATGACACAAATGCTTCCAATTGTAATTAGAAGTATCTTGTCGAACAAGATCCAAGTGGCAATCTTTAGGTTGTGTTATTTCTTTAACTCAATTGCTCAGAAGGTCATCGATCCCGAAGGACTAGATGCTTTGCAGGCCGAGGTGGCGACGACTCTATGTCACCTTGAGTTGTATTTCCCTCCGTTATTTTTGATATCATGGTCTATCTCATTGTTCACCTTGTGAAAGAGGTAAAGATATGCGGCCCTATGTTCCTACGTCATATGTACTCGCTCGAGAGATACATGGGAATTCTCAAGTCCTACGTATGGAATCAATCTCGGTCGGAGGGCAACATCATCGAAGGTTATGCAACCGAAGAGGTCATTGAATTATGTGTCGACTACATGGCTCAAGTGGAACCGATAGGTGTGCCTCTATCTCGTCATGAGGGGAAACTGCAGGGTATCGGGACCATCGGAAGGAAAGCAATCTATCCCGATCTAGATACGTACGCGCAAGCCCATTTGACGGTTTTGCAACACATGACCCAAGTGTCCCTATACATCGACGAGCACAAAGACATGGTACGCCAACAGAATCCAGACCGGTCGGAGGTTTAGATCACGAGAGAGCACAACCGTTGATTCAACGAATGGTTAAAGGTGTGATTCACTGGGAGGTCATCAAGTGATGATACGCTGCTATGGTTGGCAAAAGGGCCCATTACAATTATGACATGGCAAGGATCTGCCATAAATGGGTACACATTTTATACAAGCTCAAGATAGGAAGATCACAGTCCAGAACAGCAGTGTCCACATAGATGTGTTTCACGAGCAGTTCAATACCGCTGGGGCACGTGGGTTGAACTCCTACTATGGGTTTGTAGAGGAGATTTGGGAGCTCGACTATATACTTTTCAAGATCCCCCTGTTTTGATGCCTTTGGGTTAAACTTCCCCTTGTGGACCTCAAACGTGTCGGATACAAGGACGAATCATTCGTACTCGCTAAGCAAGTTGTTCAAGTTTTTTATGTAACGGACCCGGCAAATAAGAACCGCCATGTAGTTCTTCAGGGAAAAAGAAGGATTCTCGAAGTTCAGAATGTCATGGATGAGGAAGAGTATAATTAATTTGACGAGTTGTCTCCTTTTGGAGACAACATCAAGCTCGAGGAAGAACCCAATGAAGAAGCTAGCTATATGTGCGTCGATCATCACAAAGGGCTATATTTTAATTAAGCATTTATTCCATTATAATATTATGTCAACGTGGAATTGTCATGTGTTATGGACTTGTCATATCTGATATTGATGTTAATGTGGAGTTCATTGTAATGTGGAGTATAAAAGTTGGTTTCACTTGATTTGGAGTTGAGTTGAATTAGATATGAATTTTTGAAGTCAAATGAATTTTCAATCAAATGATTTGGAGTTGTGTTATGGACATGGACTTGTCACCAAGTTCACCAGGTTCATGTGGATAAATACTGAGCATATCACAGACGGTTCGTTATGGAACCGTCTGTGATATCCCTTTATTTAAGAGGGAATCGATAGGGTTTGTGCACCCTTACTCGTCACTCTGCCTTAGTCTCGCCCCTTCACCTCCCCAGCGCCTTAGCCCGCTCGTTCGCCTCCAACCTGCTCCCCGACGCCAGAGGCCTCCTCCCCGACGCCGACCTGCTGCCCAACCGATGACGAGTCGGCGATGTAATACTCCTATTATTTTTCTAAGGAAGAAGCATGCAAAAGAGAGAATAAAAGTTTCAACCAGGGATTTTTCTGCGTTTGTCCGCCAACCTGGGCCTCGGGCCTTGGCCCAGGAGGCCCAAATGTGTCCGGCCAAGAGGGGGGTGGGGCGCCTCCTCTCCCTCCCCAAAACCCTAGCCGCCACCCTTCCCTCCCCTTGCGCCTCCTCTCCCTCCCCTCCAACCTGGCCGCCCCTTCCACACCCACTCTAGCACCTCCCCTATCATCTCCTCCCCTCCCATGGTGGCACCTCCACATCTCCCGGTGCTCCTCCCTGCTGCCAGCCAAGAGAAAGACCAGGAGAAACTGATTTGGGTGCTGCTGATCAAGGAGAAGAGGAAGAGGGAGAAGAAAAGGGAAAGAAGGGGGAATCTCACGGGGACTTCAGCGAGATCCAAAGGGGTATTCGTGGGTAAATGCGTGATCCCCAATATCTATTACAGTCCTTTTGTATGCAAATTATTGATAGATAGCAAATCTGCTCCCTGCTGTCAATAGATCGGTAGTACTACAGTTCTGTTAATTTGGGAGATTGAAATAGTATCTCCTAGATATTTGTGGGGCTTGTCGTCAGCTTTCTATAGGCACTGAGATCACCTAATTCGAAGTTGTGGTTTGCTACTGTCCAGAAAGCCTGATGAGATTTTAATAGATAAGGTTTAGATAATGGCCGATTCAGGGGGTCTCCCAACACAACTTTTGTAGGACATTTTATTAGCTTTCCATATTGATAAAAATCATGAATTTTGGTTCAGTAATTTGAAAGATATGGATTTTTCTTATACTGTTGTTCCTTCATACTATCAGATTCTGACTTCAAGTTTTCAACTGTAAATTAGATCATGTTAATGGAAGAATTAGAGAATCTCGCCAACTAAATTATTGTAGATAATTTTTTATCTTTCTAAAGAGTCTTAGAACATTGAATTTGGAGGTACCAAATAAAATTTACGAAATTCCCAAGTCAGTAGTACCGAAGATGACAGAACGGTCTTCGGGATTTAAAACAAAGGCTTAGATTGGATAATTTGATCTTTTGGTCACCTGAGAAGTTGTATCTATGCTTGTGTAGATTCCAGAAAAGTTGGATTCATGACTTTTTGAGTTTGGACTCAAAAGTTATGGATTTTCCTTTGATAGTTGTTTGGACAGATTGAGATTTGGGAGTGCATCGGCTACGTCTCGAGTTGCGATTAAGAGTGATTGACTTTATTTTGTTCCATTGCTATATTGTGTACTTTTGAATGGTATATTTAGTATACTTTATGGTTGCCAGGTGCTGGTTAGCACCAGGGTTAAAGCCTTTCCGTTGTCATCATTCCTCTCGCGGTTGAGGCAAGTATAAATAATATTGAATGAATTGGTTTACATCTTTCATAATAAATGTCATGGTTTACTTATGAGTTTTACTTCTATACTAATGTCGTTGAATATTATAATCTCATGATGGATTAAGATTATGAAGTTCAAATTGCATCATGGCATTCATTCTTGAACCTTGGACTACATGGTAGCTAAGGGTTGTTTCTTTTGAGGTCCCCGTCATACATTGGACGGGCATGAGGTCCCCATTATGTATTGGACGGGCATGGGACCCCCGCACTCGTGGATTGTGGGCTTGAGGTCCTTGTGCCTGAGGGCACAGGCTTGAGTATGCATCAACAGATGCATTACTCGGCATTACCGGTAATTGCAAAGAAGAAAGACAAAGCATTCATATCATATGCATTGCATTCCAGTGTAAGAGATTTATTTATGGTTCCTTGCTGATGTTCATGTGATGAATTGATATCCTTGTTGTCTACTCATGATGTTTTGTTTATTATCCTCGTTGTACTTTGCCAAATCATGGACTCACGCTTGTTGTTGTTTTTCTTTTAGGTACCTCTCGAGGCAACAACATGCATTGGAAGGGGTAGTTTGGTGCACTTCACTTATATTCACTCGTGGCAAATAAATTAGATTGTTACCTAAATCACATGCTCTTGCTATTACCTTTATGTTTCAGACTGTGTTCATCCTTCGCGGTGATTGATTTATTTGTAAACGTGGTAGCCAAGTATTATGGTGGATGTTTCAATTGATGCTTTAGTCTTAGCTTTTGATTTGTTAATTATATTTGATAGAATAACATGAATGAGTTGATTAGTCTTACATCCTCATATTTCTGATGAACCTTGATGGTTTAGATTTAATTGATAAAGAGCTGCTCTCATTGTGTACCTTTATTCATTTGGTTCGGTTTTGGATGACGAACAGCATGAACCATTCCTAGGTATTTATTAATTGATTTGTGGTAGTCTTTAACCTATCTATTTGTAGCTTGTGCTAGTTCTTGTTGATTAGAATTAATTCATTCGTAGTTGTATGTTTTGCTGAAATTATTTTAGTAAATTGAAGTAAAATGATGTCGTAAGGTCGTTTAGTAGCATCTTAGGCCCTATGCTGGGCTGGAGTGTCAGATTGGTATCAGAGCGGGCTTTAGGTCCGTGGTAATTAAAAATATTAAATTTACACACTGTGCACAGTAGGTGGGATTTGGGTAATCCATTGCATCTGTGTTTCTGATAGTATGTTTCATTTATGTTGGAGTTGAACTGTTATTGAATTGATTCTGTACAACTGTTATTGGTGTTCTTGAGCTGAAAGGTTAGTTATATTTCATTTACTGTTGGAAAATGGCCAGAAGTAGAGGCTATGGTCGGGAAGTGAACCGTGGCCGTGGTTGTGGACGCGGACCGGCTGTGTCTTCACCCCGGCTGAGGAGGCCGTTGGTGAGGTGGTTGGGGAAGTTGCCTCAACTGCTCACCCAGCTGCTGATGCTCAGGCTGCGTCGGCCGCCCTACTTTAGGATCTTCAGAGAGAGGTTCAACAACTTCGTCAGCAGGTGCAGGCAGCCCCTTCTGCTGCAGTTGCACCTGTTGCTATTCTGGATGCTGCACCGGCTCCACCTGAGGCCAGAATGAGCCTTCAAGAGTGGACGTCTCTCTGTCTAGACACATTTGATGGAACAGGCACCTCAGTTCGAGCAGCTGACTAGCTTCGTTATATGGAATGATAATTTGGGGCATTGGAGATAACCTCGGACGGAAGGCGCGCTTCGTGGTCTTCCAACTGAGGGTCAAGCAGACATTTGATAGGAAGGGGTTCGATCAGCTATGACCCCAATCCAGGGACGAGTCATCTGTGATATTTTCTTGGAGCAATTCAGAGCTAAGTTTTATCCTGATTCCTTCCTCAAGAGGATGGAAAATTCATTGCTAACCTTTGTTTAAGGGAAACTATCTGTGGCGGATTATGAGGCAGGATTCAACAACTTAGTCTGTTTTGTGCCAGCTGTGGCTGGTAATGGCCGTGGGAAGGCAAATTGATTCTGTAGGGTACTTAACCATGAGTACCGCCATGTCTTGGGGGCGACTAGTTTGCTTGACTTCAACTCTGTGGTTGATCAGGCCAAGGGTATGGAGTTGGAGAAAGAACTCACTAGGGAGAGGCAGTATTCTAGTGGCTTTACCCCCTTTTGGTGGTTTTGGCAGTGGTCAAAAGAGAAGTTTCAGTGGTGATAGTGGGTTTTCTCAGGAACTGCTTCCAAGAAGTTTCAGGAAGGCCATCGTCCTCAGTCGTCAGCGCGATCTGGTCAGTAGAGGCAAACTGCCCCTTCAACACAGCGTACTTCCTTGCAAGCGTTGCGTCCTATTCCAGGTCAGGGTATGATTTGTTTTAAGTGCGGTGATAATCATCGTGCTTCTGAGTGCTCGTTCATTGGAGTTTGTCATCATTGTGACCTATCTAGCCATAAGATGTCAGTTTGCAAGAAGAATCCAGCGAGTATCATCAAGTGGAGTCCGCCCCTACAACATCTTCATTCACTACCCCACGAGGTTTAGTTCAGACTCTGGTAGCTACTCCGCACCTCAGTACCCCTTTGGTTGGGTTCTTCTTGCAGCGTTCTCTCCAGCACCTCCTGTAGGGTTCTACTAGAATCCTGTGTCGTCTGCACCACCGCCGTTCACTCCATCTGCGATAGTCCATGTTCATCCTTCACCGAGTGTCAGGGCATAGTGCAAGGTAGGAATGGAGGAAATATTTCAGGAGGATACCTTACTGGCCGGTGATACCTCCTGGCGGCGGCCGATCTTAGCGTGGCCAAACGTTCAGGGCGACTCGCAGTGAGGACCGGTTGAGAGCCCGAGAGAGCGGCGAGCGGCGAGATGGTATGTGTGGGAGTGGGAGTATCTGGTATTTTGTTCACACTCTTCTTGTGGTCGTGGGCCTTAATTGGGTTGGGTTGGGTTGGGTTAACCAGATGGATGGCTTCGCTCTGCTGCTTGCTCTCGGCCGTTTTCTTCTGGCTCATACGCCGAGTTGCAAAATGTGACGAATCGAACTCGCTGAGCGGCGCCGGGATGTTTGGCCCGTGGGTTAGAGAAACGTTTGGGCTTGCCGTTTTGCTCAATTTTCCAATTCCAAGAACATAATTAATAACAGTTTTTTCTCAACAACAACAAAAAAAGAGAGAGAAAACACTGTCGAATACACATGTGACATGTAGATGTAAGAGTAATTTGCAGGAGTAAATTGCAAGGACGGCTATATCTATATCACATACATTTTCTGTAAGTTTAGTGCACATGCATTAGTATCTACATGCATGGAATTAACACATATGTATAGAACTATAGATTGATCAACCGATGTATGATTGGGAGGTAGGACAAGTTTCTTTTTTCCTTCTCTCCCCACATATATCGGTAAATCCATTTCTTGCATTACTTAGTAGCTAGCTCTGGTAGCCCTGATCTATGTCTAAAAAATAAATGCCTATTATTTGCTTCACACTACTACTTTATCTTGTGCTTGTATACTTGCCTATGAGCTCTATTATACCTATCACACATCTATTATTTCTTATACCTGGCAAACAATGAATAAACCCTTGTAAACACCTATCCAAACATGCTTCTCCCTATACTGCTAGCTCTGCTATTCTTGGTTGGCCTCTAAGGCCGCAGGTGAATCGATGAAACTATGTCCTTTGCCGCCGTCATTGACATGGTAGAGGCACCGTCTTCGCCACCGTCATCGACGTCACCGAATGCGTCTGGATCTCCGATCAAAGTGGTATGTAAGCGAGATGACAGAGGAATATCGAAATTGCCCATGGGCCGAATAACTATCACGGAGATCAATGACGTCAGGATCCCTCTGAGTCCCAAGAAAGCAGCGATGAGATTCCGGACCATCTGCGGGGTCCTTGGAAGGGAACGGGTGCCCATCACTACACCAAGCTGGAAGACTCTGACAGATGTAGAGAGAAGCCAGCTGTGGACTGAAATTTCAGGCTCGTTCATTATCCCAGAAGTAGACCAGGCACGCGTGCAACGGCAGGCGTTGCTCGCGATGGGACACGCGTGGAGGACCTTCAAGAGCACGCTTGTCACGAAGTACGTGAACACGGATCGGACGCCCTTCGTGAAGTATCAATTCTTGTCGCGGGATAAATGGGATGTCTTTGTGCAGATGAAGATGACGGCCGAATTTCAGGAGCAAAGTGCAGCGCACAAAGCTCTCCAGGCATAAAACACTCACCCCCACAAACTCGGCACAGCTGGGTACGCGGGTAAAACCATGCAATGGGCGGTGGAGGACGAGAATGCTACCAGACTATTTACTGAGATCTCAGACGAGCGCGCTCGATCCTGATTAAGAGTGAGGGCATCAGCCACGTCTTCGGGTAGCATCTCTTTCACAAACCCGGTAGACGAGGTAGTGTCCCAACGTCTGGTAAATATGTCAAACTACGTAGTTGTTAATAAATCTATAACTTCATAGTGTCTATAATAGCATGATGACCTCTTGAAGGAAGCATTGACTTCCGCATGTTCCCAAGGTTCCTTCGAAGCAGACAGGGAGAAGGATCTACTATCTACGGCCCTGGAAACAAGAAGCACCCGGGTCACACGCGAGGTATTGGGGTTTATGTACCTTGGAGGGATGGATTCCGACACGACTCTAACACGTATAGGAGTAGGAAGAGATCTAAGGACAAGAACGATGCTCGGTTGTAACATGTGCTTACTGAAAAATTTCAAGGACAGATAACAAGATTGCATGATCAAATAAATCAACTTCTCAACTATTCGCAAGCCACCCCCGTTATTTTGGGAGCCAGTCCTCCTCAACATCGGAGTAGCGTCGTGTCTACACAAAATTCTGAACGTGACAACGTCCAATTACCTATCGACGACATCAAGGTAATGTACATCTCTGGAATGCTCCAAAGATCGACCTATAGACGCCTTAGCTAATTGCATATCGTTTTGTAGGAGCCGACACCCTGCAAGCTCCAAATGAGGATGGTTGGGTCCATTTCTATTGAGTCTAGGCGGGGGATGGTGCATCCATACCAGGAAGGGACAGTGCAGCACGATGCCCAACTAGCGCAGGGTTACTCTAGGGTCCAGGTGGACATGGTACATGACAATTTCATGGCCATCCCGCTGGAGATTCACCCAAACGAAGACATCAGAACACTAGGGGATGCCATGTACACTTTTATCCAATGGCCCAAGAAAGACATTGCCCTGGACCATGCAATGCCGCGATCTCGACACGACCATACCTCTCCAACAAGACCCTCGATGACTCCACCTCATCCTTCACTTCAGAAGGCCGCCTCATCGCTTCCCATGGACAAGACGTCGAATCAACAAGAAAAGCGTGTCACTGTATTGGTTCCTAAGTCGTCTCATGGGAAGACGTGTCGTAGGCAACTCGTTAAGGCCAAATCAAAATCGAAGAACATTGAGGCGCCTCCCAAGCACGGGAAATACTCCATCTAAAGTCCGTTGGCCCCCGACACAGTACTAGCCTGCGCTGGAGTAGCTTATCAATCTTTGCATGTCTGGTATATGTGGAAGACCCAAAAGAAGGGGTGTGATACTAGAATCACCGTCAGATACACGAAGGAGCATTTCTTCCACGAGCCGGGTCACTTAGTCGTGGGTTTGACGACTTATTCGACCTATTCAACCTCACTTCCCTCAACGCCTCACTTCTACGATGCTGGACACTATAATTCTACAGTCACGTAATACCGACAAATATCATAACTCATTGCTTATGTATAGATACATGATGAAAAATGTCCGTCGATGGAAAGAACCGGTGGGTTTCCTCAACCCACATGTGATCTCTGAGCAAACCATCAACCAAGATGCATCCTACGTCGTAAAATACATAACGACAGGATTGCTTGCTCAGGATGACAAAGACTACATAACGGTGCCTTACAACCAGAAGTAAGTGCTTCACTACTTGCTATACAAATGTTATTTGTACTTTATACGCAGCACGAACTTAGGTTTATGACTATAGCGACATACATGACTAGATTCCACTGGATCCTTTTAGTCATTATACCAAAGAGGAACAAGGTAATATACATTGATTCCCTACTCAACAAAAACCACGACTCTATCCTTGTGAAAGGAATACTCAACAGGTATGCTCATTTCCTCCATACATAACTCTATTGTAGTCTTCCTTCTTGTCAAATGGCCGAGGATAACTTTTTGGAATCATGCAGATCGTTCATTACCTATGTTGCTAAGAGAGGGCCATACAATGGATCGAGCACCACACTGCAACACAGGACGCGATTTTCGGTACACACTACAATACAATAATCCTATATCATACTTTGTAATAATGCGTCTCGAACTGACTGTACCTATATATGTAATTCTATTTTTGTAGTGCCGCCAGCAAAAACAAGATCACATATGTGCATTCTACATTTGCCATCATATGCGGCCCTTCACATACGGTTTCAACTAAAAACCGTCTGTGTTGAATCTTATCACAAACGATTCAAGAACCGTATGTGATAACCAACTGTTATCGCAGACATAAAAATTCAGACGGTTAAAAAACCATCTGTGATGACGGTTCCAACCGTCTGTGATGTACTTTTGTGTAGTTCATTAAATATTCTAGTTCGAGGTACTTTCATCTCGTCCCGGGCCCTTGTAAACAGAATATTTAATGAACTGCCTCCATCAACTAACACTTAATTTACTCGACAGTTGTTGATGGTGGCCGGGCTCAACCACGATTGGGAACCGACCTGGTCGAGTAGAAGGGATCGGGAAATCATCCTTCTCGAAAGAGATGGTGACTTTCGACCACTTCGGTAATTTATTGACAAAAGGAGGGTCAATGGAGTCTACCTCACATTCGACAGCCTTAAGCTATCGCTTTGAATCGTATGACGAAGATCATCCATAGATGTGGTCGATGGTATCCTTCGGATCTTGAAACGTCATCTCCTCCTCGTCATCGATGGCTTTCGACCACTTGTTTGTCCTACCTCTTCGAGTGTATGAAGAGGTCCTTTGTCGGTGTAGTAGTCCTAGAGTTTATGTTGGAAAACTCGGCAATTGGGAAGGTCGTGTCCTTCCTTTTTATGGAAGGGACACCACCTAGACTTGTCGTTCTTCTGTTCGGGGCGTTTGTCCTTACCTGATCGGAGTATGGTTTGGAACTTCGCGGCTCCTTATCGCTTACGACCAAAACTTTCTTAGAACTATTAGCCAGAGGCTTCTGGACTTTGGTCTTGTTCTTGGATTGCTTGGTCTTCTTGTCCTTCTTTTTGCTACTTTCACCTATTTCTTGAGGAATTTTATCATCTCGATCGATAGTTTTGTTCCATTCATCTACTTCAGCGGCAGTTGTATATCAATCAGCCATCTTAAAGAGCTCAGCAATAATAGCCGAAGGATTTAAAGTGATATCCTCTATGATCCTTCTGCTGCGGACTCCCTGCTTACATGCTCGAATAACAGAAGAATCAGAAACTTCAGGTATGGAATTGCGAACCTGACTGAAATGTCTGATGAACTGGCGCGGGTTCTCATGGTCGTTCTGTCTCATCCTGTGCAGGTCATCCTCCTTTCGAGGATGATGGTAGGTGCCTTGGAAATTGGACAGTAGAAGGTCATAGAGGTGTTGCCACGAATAGATCGACTCTAGTGGTTGATTTAACAATCACGATCGAGTAGATCCTTTGAGCATAGTAGGAAGGTAATTTGCCCTGGCATGCTCTCCTCCCCCTACTGCTCGGACAGTGGTCGTATAGATCTGAAGAAATTTGATGGGATTTTGTGACCTATCAAACTTTTTCATGTTCACTAGTTAAAACCATAGCGGCCAGCGAACTGCTTGGAGATCAGGTGAAAGCGCCTGGCGTCGGTAATAACATCATAACGCCTTCTTTGGAGGAAAGAAGGGTTGAAGTCACCAGGTGATTGTACATGACGATACCCGGTTGTAGGCGGACCCAACCTATGGTAGGTCTCAGTCCTACGAGGATAACAGTCCTTGTATTCCATCTGCTATTGCAAATTCCTTGGTTGGAGTGGCGAACAATCACCTCCCCTGAGACCCTGTCGATCGTCAGAAGTTTGAAGAACTCTCCTCCGGCTGGAGTTACGGTTAGGAGAGCGACGCGACCTGGTGTCCTTCCGGTCTCCATGAGGTGAATCGTTCGAATGGCAAGCGTTTGATGGAGTCGCCCCGGTTCGACATCCAGAATGGTGTCGGTGAGGTTGCTCGAGTCTGGCCATCGTGCTGTGGAGCCTTCGTCCGATCTCTTCAGCGAAGAGGTCGTAACCTAGTGCTCGTTCAAGTTCCTGAGTTGGGTTTTCAAGTAGGTCATTTATACACTGGAGCTCTCGAGCCTCCTCGGACCGATACTGAATGGGCCCAGATAGAGTTCTCTGGCTGCCATTCTTCTTGTCTAGACTGTCTCTGGATCTTCCACATCTAATGTTGCTTGAGTTCGCCTTAGTGGAGAGCAATTATTTCGAGGATTTATCCCACGCTCATCAGAGTGTTGATCCTATTCATCACCCGAGGTCTCCTCGCCATTGCCACGAGAGGTCAGAGCGTGTGATCGTCGGGGAGCATCCTCAGTCCTACCTCTAGGAGAGTGATCATAATCGTGGGAGGACGAAGACCTCCTGTATATGATCTCCACTTGCGCCTGAGGCCTCCTAACTTGAGGAGTGGTCGAACAACACCGTCTGGCGACTTGGAGCAAGCCCCTCCAAGAAGGGGAATTTTGGGTCATAACCGTCTCCATCCGTAGGTGAGCCCTGTGAGGGTCCGGTCGAACTTGCAGGAAAAGCGTGCTCGACCACATCCTTTGTGGGGCTAACTGGTGAGTGACGACCACCGGATGCTGATGGAGTCCCAAAATGATGGCTTCTAGGACTTGCCGCGTTAGGTCGGATGACCTCAGACGGACTCGAACATTTGGAGGAAAAACCCTCGCCATGTTCTGTGTCTACCTTGGTGCAGCCATGATTGTGGTCGGATGGACCCTTGTCATCTGAGGAATCTAGTCCCTCATTTGGACGTAAAGTGGTGGGGGAAAGGATCTCTCCTCAACCCCATCGGTGGCATGGTCTCCTGGATCTAACGAATGATCTCTGGAGGCGACATTACCATTAGATGAAATAATACTCTGCTCGTAGTCATAGCAGGCATCCACGTCGAGTTCTGCATAGTCGGCCAGGTCGAACCAATTCTCCTCGTTCCACTCTCTTGCCATGGAAGCATCAAAAAGAAGAGAATTTGTCGATGAGGAATTACTGGAAAGTCTCCCCACGGTCAGCGCCAGCTGTCGGTGATCTAATACCGATCTTACGTATGATTGTTTGTTTTGGGGGAACTTCTGGAAAATAAAACCATACAGAGAATGACAAGAGTATTTTATACATGTTCAGACCTTCTCCGGGGAGAATAATAACCCTACTCCTATGTGGCTATATTGAGTGTGTTGATTACAACCAAAAGGAAGGCTAAAGCCTAATGTCTTGTGCTTCTGATCACCCTATCCTCTGATCGATGTCCCCTATCATCTACTGACTTCAACCTTTATATTGCGCATAAAGTGGTGACAGTTTCTCCAGGATAAGAGGTGCCACACCGTTTCGGATGACAAAACGGTTAATGGAAGTTATTGTCATAGAGATAACACCCCCACATCACTTGGCAGTTGTGATCAGAGATAGAGAAAGGGACGTGCAGTTATTCCAAAGAATAATCGCATATGTTAACTACTCTGAGTGTTTAACACATCACATAAGACTCTCTGATCAACTAGGCTCGCAAGTCTACAGGTTTCATCAATTAGAGGGTTGCCATAACCAAGCTGGTCGTATGAGGTTCTATGACTACAAGGCAGACGTAGGAGGACTTACGACTTCATTATGGTCATAGAAAGGCTTACAACCATAGGATGATCTTAGAAAGACTTACGACCCCATAACTAGGTTTCTCCCTTATGAACATTTAATTGGTATATTCGTGAACAACATAAAGATATTGTTATCTATAATAAGAATTACAAATAAATAATAAAACAAGCATTGTTATATCCTCGTCAATTAGTATATACTCAAAGTTGGGTATACAACCTCCAACTTTAGTCTATTTTAGGCTAAAGTTATGTATTACTTTGCACCACAATTTTAGTCTAAACACTGTGCAATTTCAGACGACGGAAAGAAAAGAGAAAAAAAATCGGTGACTGAAAATTAGCCCAAAAAAATGTTTATGCTGACTCATTTTCACTTCACAGGTGCTGTCCAACGGATACGCGCTGCCGACGGCGACCATCTTGCCGCCCGGCGTGGTGCAGCCGCCGTACATGCAACCCGCAGATGCTTTCGGCAGCTGGCAGCCACTGATGCATCCTCCTCAAGACCCGTTTGTCCCGGCGACGTTCGCTTGTCCTCACCACGGCAACGGCATGCCGCCGCCGCTGTTTCATCCAGCAGCAGCCGGATCATCGGCCACGCAGCAGCTTCGTCGCCATCATCATCATCATCATCAGGTCCGATCCCAAATCTAGCCGTACGTGCCGACGCATACGAGGGATTCGTCACGTACGATCGATCGGCACAGGCCGGTCTACGTATACACGTAGCAGTAGAGCTGTAGAAATATATAGTACCTATGCGGTATATATACAGCGCTAGTTGTCATGTTAATACTGAGAGTAAAGAGTTGATCTAAACACATATAACCCTAATTCATAGATGAACACCACAAAGTCATTAGTGCGAAGCGTTAACACATATCCGATGCCGGCGATGCCATATACGGCTTAGGGTTGATTGGCGACAGTGAAGGAGATGGCACCGGAGCGTCGGCTTGAGTCGAAGAAGAGACCTGAGGGAGTCCGGTGGTGTCGCTGTTGAGGATCGGGGCACTAGTGCGTCAGAACGGCGACGGTCGGTTCAAGATCTTCGCTCACCTCAGCGCCCTTAGCAGATCGGATTGTCTCTTGGTTTTGTTAGCCTAGGCCGATAATCCCAAAGCTTGCCGAGTCCAACCATTTTATATTTTAACGCTGGGAGAACGGGACCGTAACCAAATATAGTTGGTTCCCCGATCAGGGCGCGTATTGGGGTTGCCCCGCTGAAATCTCGGTCTCGGTAGTTAGCCGAGATCAACCCAACATTCTCCCCTTTGATCGTAAAGCTAACATCATAAGTCCATCCTCAAATGAAAACAGCATACCAAGGTAATGTGTGGCATGGTCAATGAAGTGTCATACAACCTCAGTACCTATAGTGTACTATTAGATTTTAAAATGGATATTCATTATACTTAATGGGAGTTGGTTTATTTTAAGGTCATTTATTCAGAATCAGAGGCTTTCCAATAAACCCATGCCGGCAACATGACCACGAAATATATTGGGTGGTAAGCCTTTAGTAAGCGGATCCGCAAGCATTGACTTAGTACTAATATGCTTGATACTAATGGTTTAATCCTTGATTCTATCTTTCACAACATGATACTTAATGTCAATGTATTTGGCAGCACCACTTGACTTGTTGTTACTCGCATAAAAGACTGCAGTTCGTTATCGCATTATAAGGTGAGTGGTTTAGAAATGCTGTCAACCACTCTAAGACCCGGAATAAAGTTCTTAAGCCATACAGCCTGCCTGGTAGCCTCATAACATGCCACAAACTCAGCTTGCATCGTTGAAGATGTCGTAAGGGTTTGTTTGGAGCTTTTCCACGAGATAGCTCCTCCAGCGAGTGTGAAGATATAACCTGACGTTGATTTCTTAGTATCAACACATCCCGCAAAATCTGAATCTGAATAACCAATAACTTCAAGGTTATCAGTATGCTTATATGTGAGCATGAGATGCTTAGTAGCTTGCATATAACGCAAGACTTTCTTAACGGTCTTCCAGTGGTCCAGTTCTGGATTTGACTGATATCTACCAAGCATTCCGGTTACAAAAGCTAAGTTATGGCGTGTGCTTACTTGAGCATACATAATGCTTCCGACACCTAAGCATAAGGAACCGACTTCATCTGATCAGTTTCATATTGGTTTCTTGGACATTGAAATGTCCCAAACTTATCGCCCTTAACAATAGGAGAAGGTGAGCCAGAGTATTTATGCATATTGTATCTCTTTAGTACTCTGTCAATGTATGCCTTTTGAGATAAACATAATACTCCTTTGGACCTGTCTTGGTGAATTTCAATACCAAGAACGTAAGGGGCATCACCGAAATCCTTCATATCAAAATTGGATGAAAGAAATCTCTTGGTCTCAAACAGCATATCCTTATCGCTGCTAGCCAATAAGATGTCATCCACATAAAGCACTAAGATGGTGAATTTACTCCCCTTGAACTTAACATATATGCAGTTATCAACTTCATTTTCCTTAAATCCAAAATTTATTATAACTTTATCAAATTTGAGGTACCACTGCCTCGATGCTTGTTTTAATCCATAAATAGATTTCTTAAGTCGACATCCCATATGCTCCTTGCCCTCCACGACAAAACCTTCCGATTGAGTCATGAAAATATTTTCTTGCAAATCGCCATTAAGGAATGCCTTCTTAACATCCATCTGATGTAGCTCTAAATCATAATGAGCTACAAGTGTCATAACGATTCTGAATGAATCCTTAGTTGAGACAGGAGAAAATGTGTCATTATAATCAATCCCCTCTCTTTGTGAGAAGCCTTTTGCTACGAGTCTTGCTTTGAACCTTTCGATATTTCCTTTAGAGTCATGCTTGGTTTTGTAGACCCATTTACAGCCTACTGTTTTGACTCCGTCAGAAATTTCTACTAAGTCTCATACATCATTAGTGCTCATAGACTTTAGTTCATCCTTCATGGCATCAAGCCACTTAGGAGAATATTCACTCATCATGGCTTCCTTATAAGAGGTGGGATCATCTACCTTCCCTATATCATTAATATCCTCATTCATGTGAACAACAAAATCATTTGAGATGGCAGATCTTCTCTCCCGCTGTGATCTTCTAACAGGTTCAGCAACTATTGCAGGAGGCTACTGAGGCGTATGAGACTTGAAGGATCTAGACCCGCCATTATGAGTTAATGGAATGTTTTGGTGATTAATGACAAATCCAATTATGAGACTAAATCTCTTGTCTAGTATTATCTTGTGTAGTCTCATTTAGATATAATGGTAAAATTCAACGAGGTATGCAATCAACATCTTAATCTTATATATTATTGCATTCCTCGGATCCAAAATATAGGATTGAACTCAACCATAAGTTAAACTTGAATATGTGCATATGATCTTATTACACATTTGTGTATGCACACATCTAGGGGGAGTTTTATTCTATATCTTGTGGTTTCATTCATATTGATCCATGTTCAATTCTCCTCATATAGTTGGGATCTTTACTTTGAAACATATCCGTTTGAGTATACAAAACTTGTGTAGTTTTTGTATACTTATGTTTTGAGTATAAAGACTTGTATACTCATGTTGGAATATATATATAACTTGTGTAGTTCATAAATACTCAATTGTTCTCTCATTTATTTACAATCAATTTATGAGTAATTAAGTGGTTATCATCAATTACCAAAGAGGGAAAGATTGAGGTATCTTATCCCACCATTATGAGTTAATGGTATGGTGTGGTAATTAATGATAATCATATTGTGGAACTAACATTTTCCATGAGTTGGATATATAGGTTATGTTCCAGGAGGATGAAGACTTGGGATGATCATGAGTTGATCATCAAGTCGAGATTCAAGTGAAGGATGCATCATGTGTTGATGCACATCAAGTCAAGAGAAGACCCATCATGTGTTGATGGAGGTCAAGTGAAGGAATGCATCATGCGTTGATGCATGTGAAGACTCGGGATGAAGAAATCATCATGTGTTGACGATGTTCAAGGCAAGATCCCGAAGTTAAGAGATCATCATATGTTGATGATTGTTAAAGTCAAGGACCCGGACTTGAAGTGTTGATGTGCGTCATCAAGCTTCAAGAAGATGCAAGGAAAAGGCATGACTAGCTAGGGCTAAGGATTTGTTCCTAGTCTTTTACCGGTCTCGGTGTTTGGTTGATAGACCGGGTTGCTAGTATAGGATTGTCGTACTATTAAGAGGGGTCTTGACTAGTAGCATGAGTTAGTCATGTGTTGATAGCTCATTGTGTTTGCTCTAGCTCATCTATGCATGGAGCTATTATTTACGAATGTGTTTTGCAAATAGCCGAGGATCATGCATTTAATCTTTGTAGCATGGGACTATACTTTGCAAATGTGTTTTGCAAATGGTTGAAGTCCATGCACCTTAGCCTTGTGGTATGATGCTGTTATTTGCGAATGTGTTTTGCAAATAGTTGATGCTCATGTTTGATTTCTTGTAGCATGTGACTTAAGTTTGCAAATGGTGTGAGTCCATGCACCCTATTCCTTGTGATATGATTCTAAAAGTTTGAAATGTGTTTTGCAACTTGTTAGGAATCAGGTTCTTGATCCTTGTTGGCATGGCTTGTCAATTGGCAAATGTGTTTTGCAATTGAAGTTGTTGTAAAATTCGTTGTTGTGCTCTGTCAGGATAATCGGAAGTTTGGCATTGTAAGTGCGGAAGTTTCGATTATCGGAAGCTCCGGAAATTCGGCGGAACTTTTTTTCCAGAGAGTGCCCTTTTTGGGACTCAGCCGATTTTCCGGATGTGCGGTAGTTCCGGCGTTGTATGTGCGAAAGTTCCTCTCAGCGGAAGTTCCGATTTAATCGCGGAACATTTTTCCAGAGAAGCACCATTTTGGGACTTAGCCAAAATTTGGAGGTGCGGTAGTTCCGCTATGTGTTGTGCGGAACTTCTGAAGATCGGAACTTAAGCAACTTGGTTGGCGGTAGTTTCGCATTAAAATTCCAACGGCTAGTTTCTCGTCTGAAATAGTCGTTGCTGTGCTTTTCTCTAAGGTGCGGTAGTTCCGGACAATACATGGCGGAACTTCCGATTTTCTGATTTTTCAGGGACTTTGCTTCCAACGGCTAGTTTTTGTGTGTGGGCTATATATACCCACCTTGGCCGGTTGTGGAAGGTTGCTAGTGATATTGTGAACATCCTTTGAGCCTCTTGAGCTAAGAGCAAGTCTCTCCTCTCTTATGTGCATGTGTTGCACTTGGTGAGCTTGAGGAGTAAACCCTAAGTGCATTTATTGCCTTAGGTAGTGGATTGTGTATCCACTTGAGCTGTGACACTTGATTAGTTCAAGTGATCGTTGAGTCTTGTTACTCTTGGTGTTTGCCGACACCTAGACGGCGTGGAGGCGTCGTGCGCGGTGATCTTCTCAAGAAGCTTGTGAGAAGACCCGGCGTGTTGTGAGTGGTTTGGTGCTCACCATCTCCGAAGCGGAGGAAGAGCAACCATAGTGGAGCGAGGTGTGTGCTCATTTGAGGAGCCGGTCCAAGTGGTTGGACTTACCTCGGAGGTGTTTGGCTTAATTAGTGGAGCCGGTCCAACGCGGGTTGAGCTTACCTCAACGTGGATTAGGGGAGACCGGCAAGTCTCCGAACACCACGGTAAAAATATCATTGTGTCATTGTGGTTAGCAATTCTTGTGTTTTACTTTGAGCAATTTACATACTTGCTTTAATTGCTTATTCATCTTTGTATGATTGCTATCATTGAATTGTATTCATATTGTTGGTGCACTTAGTTGAGCTTAGTTGATTTAGGTTTTAATTGTGCAAAACCATTTGTTATTAGCTTCCGCATTCTTAAGTGGTTTTAGCGCAAAAGTTTTTAAAACCGCCTATTCACCCCCCTCTAGTCGGCCACCTCGATCTTACAAGACTGCTGAGACTCATCATTAGGTATGACATTAGGAATTTCAGAGACCTCAACAGTGGGTGCATCAATAGTATTTGGTACTGGAGGTGCAACCACCTGAAACGCAGGAATAAAAGTCTCTGGGATAAGCAGTGAAGGAACGTAAACCCGCTTCTCTTCAAGATCTATTTTCCTAGGCTCCAGGTCCTCGTTATTTTCTAAGAACACAGCGTGTCTTGTTTCTATAAACTTAGTTGTCTTATCAGGACAATAAAACCGATACCCTTTAGATCTTTCAGGGTACCCAATAAAATGGCAATTTACTGTTTTAGGATCTAATATTCCAATATTTGGATTAAATATCTTAGCTTCAGCACGACAACCCTACACTCTTAAATATTTCAAACTCGATTTTCTCCCAGTCCATAATTCATAAGGTATCTTAGGTACTGATTTACTGGGAACCTAATTAAAAATATGTGCGGCTGTCTTTAGTGCCTCCATCCATAAACCAGTTTATAAACTAGAATAGCTAAGCATGTTGCGTACCATATCCATAAGTGTACAATTGCGTCTCTCAGCTACCCTATTCTGCTGAGGTTCACCTGGTGTAGAATATTGGGCGACAATGTCATTTTCCTGAAGAAACTTAGCGAAAGGGCCAAGAATTTGGCCATAAGGGGCATGTCTCTCATAATATTCTCCCCCACAGTCCGATCTTACCACTTTAATTCTTAGGTTGTGCTGATTTTCAACTTCAGCCTTAAATATCTTGAATTTATCAAGTGACTCAGATCGGTCCTTAATGGAAAAAAATATAACCATAACGGGAGAAGTCATCAGTGAATGTGATGAAAGAATCAAAACCATCCACTGATGTCAAAACCATCCACTGATGTCACAGGAAAAGGACCACAAATATCAGTATGAATTAACTCTAATAGTCATGTGCTACGAGTTGCTCCATTCTTTATTTTCTTTACATATTTTCCTTTAATGCAATCAATGCAGTGGTCTGAGTCAGAGAAATCTAATGGTTGGAGAATCTCTTCTTTAATGAGACGCTCCATTCTCCCCTTCGAAATGTGGCCTAAACGACAGTGCCACAGTTTCGAAGAAGTCTCATTATTCTTTTCACGCTTAGTATCGCATACATTCAAAGATATAGGTGATTCATTAAGGGAAAGCATATAAAGCTTGTCTTGTCTAACAGCAAGACCAACATCATCTGAATTAAAAGTGATAACACATTTATTGTTACCAAAATTACATTTAAATCCATCATCGTCCAATAAAGAAACTGAAATTAAATTCCTCCTAATGGAAGGAACAAATACTACATTATTAAGACGAAGTGAGAAGCCGCTATCTAAAACTAACGCTCGGCCTACTACTCGGCCCAAGCTCGCGCGCGTTGGCCCATCAGCGCTGGAGTCCAAAACCCCGAAGCATCAACAGCCGTCGAATCTGAGATGGACGGCCGAGATCATCGCGCGACCGAACTGATTCAGTCGGGACGAACATGAGCGGCTGGATCAGATCGAACGGCCGAGAACGTCCGCCGCGCGGTATAAAAACCGAAGAAATCGGGAAACCCTAACCCTAATCCATTTCGCCCGCTCCCCCCGAAAACTCCGCGCGGCGCGTGAGCGAAAGCGCCGCAGCGGCAACTCCGTCGCGACGACGGCTGGAGAGGGAGGCGGCGGTGGAGGTGGACTCGGCGCGGCATGAGGTGGCGCCCCCACAGCCCTCCTCGCCGGTGCGCGTGTGCGACCAAGGTCGAGCGCGCGGCCGTCGAGTGGAGCTACGGTAGTGCCCGAGATCGGAGGATCCAGATCTCCCAAAAAACGTAAGTGTTCGCCGTCCCTTATGCGTTCCGATCTGAGTTTGAGAATTTTTAAGGTTCGAGATTTCCGATTTGGGTTTGAATGCTCGGGATCTCGTTAGGGTTTCTCAAAATACTTAAGTCCCCTCCTTCTAAAATGCTAACTCGAGCCTACAAAAATTAGATCCGGACAGGGCAAGAACGGCTAGGGCTCTAATCGGGTTCATGATGAGCTAGGGTTGCTCTGATACCATTGTCATGTTAATACTGAGAGTAAAGAGTTGATCTAAACACATATAACCCTAATTCATATATGAACACCACAAAGTCATTAGTGCGGAAGCGTTAACACATACCCGATGCCGGTGATGCCATATACGGCTTAGGGTTGATTGGCGACAGTGAAGGAGACGGCACCGGAGCGTCGGCTTGAGTCGAAGAAGAGACCTGAGGGAATCCGGTGGTGTCGCGGTTGAGGATGAGTGCACTAGTGCGTCGGAACGGCGACGGTCGGTTCAAGATCTTCGCTCACCTCAGCGCCCTTAGCAGATCGGATTGTCTCTTGGTTTTGGTAGCCTAGGCCGATAATCCCAAAGCTTGCCGAGTCCAACCATTTTATATTTTAACACTGGGTAAACGGGATCGTAACTAAATATAGTTGACCCCCCAATCAGGGCGTGTACTGGGTTGCTCTTCTAAAATCTCGGTCTCGGCAGAGACCAACCCAACACTAGTACGTACGTGCATGTCCAGCTTGCTCTGCTGAACACTAATTTCAGTATTTCAGCTAGCCCGGCCCGAGGGTTGTATATTTGCCTCTTTCATATCACTCTCTGTGAATGGAATTATACTACGCCTCTGTTTCTCTGCTGTGTGCTGGACCGCCGGGTGATTCGGGTGAAGAAGAGCTGAGACATGCAAGCTTAGGCCAACATCACAACAATGACATGTCTTTTGAGGCAATATAGGCATGTAAACCATGCAAAGATCATCATCAACTTGTTCTCATGGATCAGACGCACACAACGGTTATACTAAGAATCTAATCAAGCAATTAACACACAGAGACTAATTAATCCATTTATTAACATGGTAACATCCGGCCATATCACATAACTAATTACAGCATTGGTCGATGACGACATGCCACGTCAGCTGCGGCTAGCTACTGCTGGCTGACCTTGTTGAGCAGCGCGGTGGCCATGGTGGTGAGCTGGTCGAACTCGCGGTTGGCCCTGGCCATCCGCGCCGCGGACGCCGGACCGCCGAGCGCCGCCTCGCAGCCGATGCCGGCCTGCCCCGTCAGCGCCAGCAGCGACCGCGCCGCCTCCCAGCTCCGCGCCGCCGCGTACCCGCGCATGAACTGCAGCGCCGGCACCGACGTCCCGTACAGGATGCCGCACGCCTCCAGGCCGTCCCGCGCGGCGGGGTCGCGCTCCCCGCGCGCCAGCGCGGACACGGAGTCCCGCGCCGACGTGCCGCGCGCCACGGCCAGGTCCGCCGCGATGAGGAGGTGTCCGTGGCGGTCCGCCGAGGCGGCGCCTGGGCTGGACCGCAGCGCCGCCGTGCAGAAGCCGAAGTCCACGAAGTCGCGGATGGCGTTGCACGATTTGGCCACCGTGTCGGCGGGGGCGGCCCCGCCGACGGGGAGAGAGACGGCGACGAGGAGGAGGGTGGTGGGAAGCAGTGAGCTCCTCATGGTTGCTTTCTTTCTGCCTCTTTGCAAGTGTGCGCTCTTTCTAGGTGGTTGTTTACTTGTTGGGTTTCCTAGCTAGCTTGTGTAGCAACTACATTTGTTTCTTGGCTTTCATTGATGCTTAGGTGAGCTAACAATTGGATGCACGCGATGCACATGTGCATGGGTTATAATATACGAAATCAACGCTGGCTTTGTTGCAAGGAGATAGGCAGCTAGCGATGAATCTTTGCTGCAAGGTTTCCTTGAAAACGATAAGTGCGTTCATGGTGGTCCAAATCAACCGTCCTGGCTGCTTTGCATTGAATTGGATCTGAATTCTGAAGCCGGGCGGCAGAGCCATCGCGTGACCCCAATCACAGCGGCGGAGGTGGTTGGTTGGTCGCTGCAATTCCCGTCCATCGATCGAACACCATTTATGACCGCGCTAAGCGGCTGCAGGGCAGGGCAGGGCACAGCGCGTACAGTGTCCATTAATGGATTAATGGATGGCTCACATTATTCTGGCACCCTCCATTACTGCGCTTCGTCTTCGTTGCGTCCTCGGTTCTGGCATTCAATGATCCGGCCGGAGTATTTACCAGCGATGGATGCACTGCGCTTCGCGTTAGTTTGCGCGATGACACTGGATCAACGGAACGCTTCGCGGATGGAACAGCTGCTGTAACATTTCGACTAAGCCGACGGGGCATTTTCCTGATGGATGATCGGTTGATCAGTAACTTCAGCTGACATGGTCACTGCCATATGCAGGACAACACTGATCAAGTGATCAGGCACATACTACTATTAACTTTCAGATGGAAGTTAGTAGTAGTGCGGTAGTTAATTAGGGAAGAAAGAAAAGAAAAAGAAAAAAAGGAGAATGCAACCGGAAACAGAGATAACGTGAAGCCCATTAACATCAAAACCGACGCAAGCATGCATACTAACTACTGAGGGCATGGTCACACATCACATTTACTTCAACGACGAGCTCACTCCAAATACTGAAACGTACAACAAGTAAGTGTAATAAAACCAAAGCAAAGCCAAGAGACAAAGGAAAGAGGAAGAGACCGCCAGCCAGCATCATGCCCACCTCCTCCTCTCCTATGCTCCGCGCCCTCGCCCTCGTCCTCGTCCTCGTCGCCCTCCTCTCGCCCGTCGTCCACGGCGGCTCCAGCTCCGGCGGGGCCTCGACGGCGCCGCTGGACCGGCTGTGTGGGAACCTGGGCAGCTTCTACGTCACTCCGGAGCTCTGCGCGTCGGCGCTCTGCGTGGACCCGTCGTGCCGCTCCGCCCGCGACGCGCCGGAGCTCGCGGCGCTCGCGTCCAGGCTGGCGGCGGCCAACGCCACCGCGGCGAAGGCCAGCCTCGAGGCGGCGCTCTCCCTGGCCGGGGAGGTCGTCCCGGCGCCGGCGTCCGCTGCCGAGGCGGAGGCCAGGAAGGGCATGCGGTCGTGCCTGCAGCTGTACGCCGGCGCCGTGCCGGCGCTGCAGTGGGCAGCGCGGTCCGTGGCCGCGCGGCGGTACCGCGGCGCGCGGGAGGTGCTGGAGGCGGCGCAGTACATCGCGTCCGGGTGCGCGGGCATGGCCGGCGAGGCGGCCCTGCCCAGGGAGAACGACCGCTTCAGCTCCATGGCGATCGTAGCGCACGCCGTCGTCGCCTCCATGTCCACCACCTAATTAAAATCAGTAATCACCCACCTAATTAACTCACTCCTGTAATAAACCGCTGTAACAACTCATGCAATCAACGTGGGTTAATTAATCGGACGTTTACTCATGCTGCTTCTCTTCATCTCTTGTAATTAAATTAAATCAAGCTTTTGTGTTTGACTATGTTTTCGGCCCATTGAACAAATCGGACCGGTTTGGGTCTGCAAGCGGTGAGCCCAACCCAGCCCGGCAGAAATCCTGTGTGCAGTTTTTGCAGACACCTATGATGATTTGTTGATTAATCCTGTGTGCAGTTTTTGCAGCACCAAAAACCACTCTCTCGTGTTCTTTGCGTTCCAGAGTGCGTGTGTGTGTTTCGTCTCAGGCGTTCAAGCGTTCTCGTCTTCTCTTGATTTGATTAGCATTGAGTATTTCCGTTTCTTTGTTTTGACTGACCTGCAGCCATACTTTGATGCCGCACTCTGGCACTCTGCACGTCGTTAATGTTTCGGCTGCACGTCGTTCATTTGCTTTGAACTCTTCAGTTAGCGTGGAGTGTATTGCTCATTAGTAGTATTGATCATATTGGCTGTAATGGGCTATTACTGATACCAATTAACAGAGCATGTAAACGAGTCTTTAGTTCAGAATAAAATGAGAAGGGAAAACAGTGAAAGGTGTGCAGTTTTTGCAGCACCAAAAATCACTCTCCCGCGTTCATTGCGTTTCAGAGTGCGTGTGTGTGTTTTGAGTCCAGACATTCAAGCTTTCGTGTACATAGACACCGGTGAGTGGGCTAACACACACCACCCACCCCTCCCCACCAGGGAAAAAATGGTAATCGCCACCGATGCTCCTGCCTTTCTTGGTTTTCAGAGTGGGGTTGGTTGGTAGTTTTTTGTTCAGTTTTGCAATCCTGACAAATGCTGGTGCTGCTAAAGGGCTTTTCTTTAAGAAAGAGGCTGGAGGCCGCCATCGCCTTCCAGCTTCCATTGAAATAGAAACTAGTGTGGTTGAATGACGGCTTATGTGGGGCTATGATATGTGATCATTAGTTTTTTTCCTGTTCTTGTGTCTGATGGGATGCCCTTGTGAAATCTTTTTGTGTTTTAACTGTTTTCGGAGTAAAGCTGGGAGCTACTTTTGTTTACTTGAGAAAAGTTGTGCAAATAGTTGCTTTCTGTGAAAATGCCTGTTGAGTCATGGATCTGTAAAATATTATTTTTCGAGGTAGCATCAAAGCCAATTATGACATTACGAGTGAAAGTCTTTAAACTTCTTTTTAATCTTATGGTGTGATTCACCAGTAATACCTTCTTGGGTGGGTGCGAAGTTGGTGGGCTTAATTCTGGATTCTCTACCTCTGTTCAGTTTGCTAGAAGGTCGACTAATAATGCGACTCACTGTTGTGCTAAGCATGCTTACACGCAAAGAGTTTTGCTGGAGTGACTCAACTCGAGTCCTAGTTTTCTTGTGCGCAGTCTCTGTACTGATTGTATTCAGAATATTTTAAATGAATGAAAGCCCGTGGCTTCCCCGGAAAAAAAAAGACGCTTGATTATATATCACTGTATTTTGTCAGAAGCAAGAACCACTGATCATTTTGATGAAGTGTTTGCCATTTCTTACGCTGTTGCTAGGTGCGACACCTCTGATTTTTGCAGTACAAGGTACGGGATCTACAGATGTCGCGAGGCTTCTTCTGAATCGTGGTGTTGATCCAAACAAAACAGACAATAGGGGCCTTACTCCGCCCCATGATGCAGCAATTCGAGGTTTTCGCCGAGCTTTATTTTAGGCTTAGTACCGCGCAATCTGTTTCATCACATTTAATTCAAAACCCTCTCCAACATCCGGCCTGCAGTACATTGGAGCTCTTCTGTTTATTTTTCTTTGCAGAGACATTGTAGTTTTTCTAGTGGCTCAAGATAGTAACAATTGTTAGAATTTGGATAGAAGGATTTTGTTGTTCACAAATATGCATTTTATTTATTATTGAGATGGTATATATAAACATGGGTTACATGAGCCTTACGGACGTCACATGGGCCAAGAGAGAGAGAGAGAATGTGCAACTTTTAACACTCCCTTCAACCTTAAGGTGGATCAAGAGGATCTGATGCACTGAGTTTGAGTAGATGAAGCCGATGTTATTCTCGGGTATGAGATTTAGTGAAGAAATCTACAACTTGAAGCTCTGAGAGTACATACTTGAAGTCAATGATCGACTGCGACAATGAGACCATATGAAAAGGATGCATCAACACTAATGTGCTTTGTCAACTCATACTTACTGAATCACTAGCAATCTAAATGACAATTGTATTGTCACAAACAGAGATGTATGATTATCATAATGGACACCGATATAAGCTAAGATCCATCGAAGCCAAATGATCTCTGAGGTGGTAGAGGCAAAAGCTTGAAGCTCAGCCTCTACACTAAAGCATGATACCGTAGTCTGGTTCTTGGACTTCCAAACGATGAGCGAAGTATCAAGAGATATGCAGTAGCTAATGATAGATCAGCGATCAGCAGGATCACTCGCCCAAGTGGACTTAGAGTAAGTGTGAAGCTGGAGCTAACTCGAATTGGCATAGAACAGACATCTGGACGCAATCCCCCTCAAGTATCTCAGCACACGAAGAATATGACCATAGTGTACTAAGGTGGAAGCACTGACAAACTGGCTGAGTACATGAACAACATGAGCAATGTCTGACCTAGTGACAGTGAGATGAACAAGGCTCCCAACGAGATGATAACGAGAAAGATATGTCAATGGTACACTGTCTATAGGTCGAAACTGCAAGTGGAGCTCCATGGGTGTGGCAGCATTGCGAGTATCAGTCATTCCAGAGAGAGCGAGCAAATTCTGCATCGAGCGATGCTGAGAAAGATAGTGGCCATCACCATCAGAATGAACCTCAATCCCTAGAAAATAGCTCAATGATCCTAAATCTGACATCATAAATTGTTCACTCAATTTCTTCACAAAAGTCATATAGTTCATGTCATCTCCTATGATCAGCATATCATCTACATATAGCAGAAGTAAGGTACGACCTCGCTGAAAAGTGTGAATAAATAAGGCAGGGTTATGCTCACTTGGAGTAAAACCAGTAGCTCATCACATAACTGACGAACATCAGATAGATTAACTGATGAGCAGTGTTAGGAATATCAGGTAGACATGTAAGTAAACTTGAGCAAGACTCGCACTGGGCTGTTCAACATGTTTTGGTTGCTTCAACCTGGCATTACCTTAACCTAGACATTTAGGCCATCATAGGGGGAGAGAAGTAATTATGTTTGGCTTAGTCTGGATTGCCACTGATGGCCACCCAAGGGTGGCCAAAAGCTATATTTGTCAGGCAAAAAGAAAAGGCAAAAAGAAAAGAAAAATAGAGCATGTGTAGAAGGTCAAAAGGACACCAATACAGCTTTATACAAATGCAGTGTATATCTATTTTAAAAATATTAAGCTCGTCTGTTTTAATATCAAACTTATGAAATGAATGCTGAGGGCTCTTTGATCGAGACTACGCAAGATGACACGTAGGGATTTTTAGACTGGTTCGGGTCTTCTTCTGAGAGAATAACAACTCTACTTATGTGTTCTTGTATTGATCGCGTTTACAACAAGAAAGAAGTCATTGAAGGCTAAGGCTAATGACTCATGTTCTGTCATTCGTTCTGTTTGTCCCTCTATCTACTAGTGTTATCCTTTATATAGCGTCTGAGAGGGTGCCAGTTGTCCCGTGCTAAGAGGCGCCTCAACGGTTGATGAAATATACACGTTTAATGATAGTTTTTGTCAGAGAAACAAACTCCCTATGTCCGCCTTACAATTATGCCAGAGACAGAGGTTAATACATGCAGTTATATAAGAAGATAACAACACATATTCAACTAGTGCGTATAAATAAACACAGTGCATAATGTCTTTAGTCGATTGGGTCCACCTGTCTATGGGTTTTATCGACCATAGGGTGGTCATGGTTGATTTGATTGAAGTAAAGCTTACGACCATGAAGTGATCGTAGTAAAACTTACGATCATAAAGTGGTTGTAAAAGATCGACTATATAGAGTGGTCGTGGAATAGATTACGACTACTAAGTAATTATAATCTTTCCTTATCATTAATGATAAAGGGTACCTCTAAAATTTTGTGTAGAGACATTATTATCTATAGATATTATAGATAAATAATTTAATTAATTAATGATTATTAGATCATCATCAAAGCTCTTGGCCATGTTTCGCCGTTTTAGTTATGAAACCCAAATCATTTAGTACATCCTTGATGGCAATGTGACACGAGTATTTTTCATGCATTTCATCCAGATACCTATGAATTAGCAGCGTTATTATTGTCTAGAGGAGCTGATGTTGACCCTGTATGTGAAAGAGGAGCACCACTACACATTGCTGCTGATTCTGAAGATGGAAATGCAAGAATATTGGAATCATTGTTGCAGCATAACGCAGATGTAATAATTTCTTTCTTTCCAGCTTTAGTTTGCTCTTTGGTGATGATCACCTGTCATCAATAGGCAAGCAATATATGCTGATGCCTGCACCTCTTTGGTGATGACTCTGCAAATTAAATCGCCAAAGCCAATTTAACTATATTACTTCAACATCTAACTGTGAGAAATAATCTATCTGCAGCAGTTACCTGAAAAAAGTCCATGTAGTCCATACGGTAGAGGTGATCACCAGAAAGAATCAGCACATCTTCTATGTCTTTAGCTTTGCCATCCTACAGAAGTACAGAGTGAAAACAACATTACAAGGTGTCAGGAAGAGCATGAGGTTTTTCAGCAGAATATTGCGATTAAATAACAGGGGATTGAACAGTACGTCTAAAAATGAATGAATGATTCTCGAATTGAAGTAGTACAACAAGACATAAATGATTTTCATCACACAAGTATGTACTGGTAGACTAATTTTATTAGTGTATCTCATCGGGCTCTGTGTATTTGATACTACATGAACACCATATGGACATTTTTGTACCACACTTACCCCTACACACCTGCACACACCCTGCATCACAGTTCATTCCTCCTTGTTTTCTCCACATCTACACACCCTGCATCACAGTTCGTTTACTATTAAAGCCAATAACGACAGTTACCTCAACCTACCTTCGAAGAGATTGAATACTTCAACATCCAACTGCGAGAAATAATCTATCTGCAGCAGTTACCTAAAAAAGTTGATGTAGTCCATATGGTAGAGGTGATCACCAAAAGGAAAATATCATGCAGGTAGAGAGTGAGAAGGAATACACAAGCAGAATGACACTTATAGGCTGATGATATCTGCTGCGAACGTCTCAACTTTGAAGCTTCTCATCAGGTCAGTTGTCACTTGTACACTTTTTTTCTAGCTCGGGGTTGTTGTCTCCGACGCCATCTGCAAGTGCGGCTACTTTCTTCTCGAGCTCAAGTTTGTTGGCCCCGACGAGCTTGCCCACCTGCTTATCGTTTTCGAGGAAGAGGAACGCGGGGGATCGCTCGTATGTCACACGACGAGCTGAAGTCCTGCCGAAACATTTGAGAGATGGTTACTGGTTTCACCATCGAAATATTTGGTGTAACATGTGATAAAAATAGTTCAGATGCGAAAAGCATCAGAAGGCAGAACATATCACTTGTTCTTACTTCTTAGGTGGTCAGATTAGGCACCTAAGGTGTTTGTCCACAAAAGTTTTTGAAGGGCACTATCAATTTGTCCACCAGTGATGTCTCCAACTCCTAGCTAATATGTAAATATCAGAACAAATATCAAATGAACTGAATTGCCTTTCACAAGCACCAACTAAAGATCTCCATGCATCTAGTGCCATCACATACAGGACCATTTCTAGTTGATACTGGTTAGATTATTGTTTTGGAATGCATCATAAAATATATATTTTTCTTGGAATTCAGATTACAAAATTTCAACACTAAAGAGTAGGTATCGATTACTTTCCTGAATCAAGACAGGACCTTACCTTTCCTAGAACTATTCGAGTGTGTAATCTTTGACGCTGGTACCTATTCTGTAGATGCATTGCAATTCCTTGCATGATTGCCCACCGCGGGAAAAGTTGTAGCCCTCTCTGCAAAAAGGTCATAGTTTTAGTTTAGTGTTCAAAGATTTGGGAGTGATGCCAAAGCAATAGACCTGCTTCCCCTGAAAAAGAACATATACCTGTTTGCTGGAATAATCAGGTTGTCCCTTTATCTCCCATGTAAGGCTAACAAGAGCCATTAGCATTGCTAGAGAGTGGTGGTATATCCACCTAAAAATATAGTAGAGTATTATGATAAAAAGACCATGCTTTGTAAAAGAAACTGATTTTGCAAGATTGAGAGAACAAACTAAACATTAGCTCTACGCAACAAAATGAAGAGATGTGTTTATGCCAGATCTTACAAATACCAACAAATTAACCTACATTTGGAAAAATTTGAGCACACTTGACTGGCCAATGTGCATGTGTTAAAAATCGGCATTTGCAATCAATTGCTTCAATGCTACAGCTGACAATTTCTTTATCTTAAGTAACAGAATTTTGGATCCTTACCAAGGACGAATATCACAATTTCTCCTCTCAATTGTGCATATGTTGCACCTTATGAGCAATGAGAGAGGTCTTTAGTTGCATGTGTTGCATCTAGAGGTGGATTTTGTATCCACTTGAGTTTGTGCATTCGTTGCGCGTTGTGAGAGTCAAGCAAGGGGCTTGACTTATTACTCTTTGTGTTTGCCGACACCTAGACGGCATGGAGGCATCGTGGACCGGTGATCTTCTCAAGAAGTTTGTGAGAAGGCCCAACGTGTTGTGAAGGTTGGAGCTCACCTACCCGGAGTGGGAAAGAGCTACCACTAGTGGAATTTAGGTGTTTGGCTTAATTCGTGGAGCCGGTCCAATTAATTTGGGCTTACCTCAATGTGGATTAGGGGAGACCGGTAAGTCTCTGAACAACACGGTAAAACGTTATTGTGTTCATTGTGGTTTATTTCTCTTGTGTTTTACTTTGTGCAATTTACATTCCTGGAACTAAATTATTTATAATCTTTGTATGTTTGCTATCATTATCAATAGTCTTATATTGTTAGTGCACTTAGTCAAGACTAGTTGTAAAAACTGCCTATTCACCCCCCCTCGAGTCGGCCTCCTCGATCTTACAAGTGGTATTAGAGCTTGGTCTCTCATTTTATTAGACTTAATCGTTTAGAAAGTAAAGAATGACAACTAGTGATATAGTGCACCTAGGTGAAGCACCTCCATTTGATGGCACAAAATATGCTCATTGGAAAATCTGCATGTCATGTTATTTTAAGGCCATGATCCAAAAATTATAGCAAATTGTAGATGTATTCTTTTCTCCTCTATTTGATCCTCTTGCTCCAACTATTGAGGAAAAGAAATACTTACATCTCGACACTCAAGCAATTAACACTTTATTTAGTGCTTTGAGTGTAGAGGCGATGGTCGGAGCTAGCTTGATGTTGCCAATGGCCACGGCGGCGATGCGGTTCAACGAGGAGGGAAGACCCTAAGCAAAACAAAGAGGAGTGGGTGGTCGGAGCAGCTTAAGGACCATATGAAGATGCTATAGGAGCAAGGAATTGGAGAATGTCTTACCGGAGCAAGGTGGGAGACGAAGGGGCTGTTCTTCGGCCGAAAACGCAATTCCTTCAATTCCACGAAAACATGTCGTGCATTGTTGGAATTGACTTAGGGGTTTTGAATGTCATATACTAAGACGTGATATGACACGGAAGATTGTGGTCAGTACCTTCTGGAGAAGAGAAAGGCTCGGGGATGTCCATTGGAGCAGGCTCTGGAACTGCCGAGAGCATCGGGCGAGGTCCGGAGCTACAGGCGAACGCATGAGCTGAGGTTAGCCAAAATGGAACCGACACCAGAGGTAGAGAAGAAGGGAACCAGAAGCTTGAAGCTCACCCAACAATGGAGCACGGGAGAGCTTCTCCTTCCTCAGCCATCGAGAGGAAGAATGGCGAAAAAGGGGGTATGAGGGGTATTATCTTCGGGCGATGACGGCAACGAAGGCGGCGTGAAGTAAAGGAGCTCCAGGAGTGGTTAGGAGGGGCGGTATGGTCACGGCGTCGACTGTGTGCGAGCAGGGCTCGGCGGCCGCATGGCGCAGCTCTTCTGCGCGCGCCAGCGGAACGAAGAAGACTACCCTTTGCGTGGGCCCAGCGTGGCAGCGACGCAAGCACCCACGCAAGTGACGTTTGGGCCACGCATCTAGACAGTCCGATCGAGATCCGACGGTCCAAACGCGCCACAGTTTCGACCAGTCTGAATAGCTCCGATCAAATCGGGCGGTTGGATTTAGATCGGGCGGTCGGGGCATTAGTTGGTTCGGCTGAGTCAGTTCACCGAGTCGGAGTACTATGCGGTTGATTCGAGTCGGTCCAACAGTGCTAGGGTTGACTGATTTGAATTTCATTTGGTTCAAGTTTGACTGAACTACAGAATATAGCAAAAAAATCCTAAAAATCTGAAATAAATTAGAGGGGTTCCTGGGGTGACTAGTATCCAAATAAAATTTTAAACCCCACTATTCATATTTTAATTTGTATAATTTAAATTCAAACTTAGGATAGGTCATTGCTAGTGTTTGAATTTTCTGAGGTTTGAACTTAGTTCCAAAAAATGGCAAAAATTATGTTAATTCATGATAATTAATATAGTATTTGAATAAATTATTTTCCAAAGATGTTCATATGTTTTTATTACTGATTTCTTTTGGGAGTTCAATTTGAAGTGTTTGTTTAACAATTGTTTGAGATTTTCCAAGTGCAATATTTTATGCAAATGTTTCAAAACATAATGCATGCTGATGAGATGCATGCTAATTATCATTAATTAATTTGGGGATGTGACATATGGTAACCTGAGTAACTGGTCTCCGACCGATTACAATCCGGCGCATTTCCAGAGAAGGTGCCATGACTCCATCATAGGTTGTCGGGCATTCTCAGCAGACCTTCAAGTTGTACGTTGGCTGGGTAGGTTCCGACTAGCCAACATAGAAAATTTCAATGGGACTTATAACCCATTGTAATTTCTCTAAATTTATACCACCTCCATTAGAGCTGATGGCAGTGACGACAACGTAATGGCTAACTATCTGCCTATGGTACTCAAAGGGTCTGCCCGGTCGTGGTTACTCAACCTACCGGTAGGATAAATTTACAATTCGGAGCAGCTTTGTAACCTCTTGATCGCGAATTTCTAGGGGACGTATGATCGCCGTGGGAAGGAAGATTATTTGCATCGGATCCGGCAAGAACCAAATGAAACCCTTCGTCAATACATTAAAAGGTTCAACTAGGTCTGTAATTCTATCCCCGAAGTTGCATATTCTTCCATCATTCAGGCATTTAAAGCATGACTCAGAAATCGACGGTTTACAAAGGATGTTGCTATAAATTCTCCACAAACAACCGTTGAGCTTTTCGACATGGTCGATAAATATGCAGCCACCAGCTAGGCGGTCAAATGGGGTAAGGCCATTGATTGAAAAGAAAAGATTCCTCATCCTAGCTTAGATAAATCAAAAAAGAAGAACAAGAAGGCTCTCAAGGGTAAAAAGAATCACAAGTCTAAGGACAAAGAGGTTCTTGCGATCCCCGACAAGTTTACCAAAGGTAAGAAGGATTATACCGGTCGGGGTAAGGCAAAAGCTTCGACCGATGACTATAAAAAGAATAAGAAATGGTGTCCATTTCATCAGGTAGCAGGGCATGATCTACGCACCTCTCGGGCCTGGTAGAAGAAGCTGGAAGATTACTATTTAGGTAAAGATCACTTCCCTTCCATACAAGATCTTAGAGAGCTGAGCTCAAAGAAGGACAAAGAGGGCGATGAAGAAATGGAGTACCAGGAGTCACAACACACCGTCGATATGATCTTCAGTGGATCTTTCTCGTATGAATCTAGACACCATCTGAAGGCTGTGGAGAGAGAAGTCAACCTTGCCGAGTCTCCGATCACTACAAAGCCTTCCGGGTGGCTAGAAATCGTAATCTCCTTCAACAAAAAAGACTGCCCCATCCCTTCGACTCGAGCAGGTAAGTTCCCTATCATTGTAGAGCCTACTATTAACAATTGTAAGGTTAATCGAGTTCTTATAGATGGGGGTAGTTCTTTGAATATTATGTTTACAAGAGCATTGGAAGAAATGCAAATCCCCAAATAAAAAGTAAACTCTGTGAAGTATGCCTTTCATGGTATAGTCCCAGGATCTACTGCCAAACCGATAGGGAAACTTTCCCTACCGGTTACATTTGGAAGACCAGATAATTTCCGAATAGAAAAGATTCCATTCGACGTAGTTGATTTTGAAACTACTTATAATTGAATCATTGGTAGTCCGGCATGGGCAAAATTCCTGATAGCTACACATTACGGCTATCAGAGTCTAAAAATGCCAGGACCAAAAGAGGTTATTACTGTTCGAGGGGATAGAAAGATGGCATATGCATGCGATCGAAAATCCTTAGAACTGGTCTATGAGCTTCCGACCAAGGAAACTAATCCGCCTCCTATACAGGTCAAACACTCGAGACCGAAGATGACCCCAAAGCCTTCTGACCAGACCAAAGAGGTTTCACTCGACAAGGGTGACATCCAAACGCCGTCTGGACCCGCAAGTGCTAGCACAAGCACATGAAAGATACTACTTGGAGCAAGACTCAGCCTCAAATAGGAAGAGTCGCTCGTCTCCTTCCTCCGAGCAAACCTGGATGTATTCGCCTGGCAGACATCCGACATGCCCAGAGTCCCCAGGGAGATGATCAAGCACAGGCTAGCTCTTCGGCCTGATAAGAAACTGGTCAGGCAAAAGCTAAGGCGCTTCACACCCGATCGGAATGAAGCTATCCAGTCAGAGATTGACAAGCTTCTAAAGGCTGGATTCATTCGTGAAGTCGACCACCCAGAGTGGCTTGCCAATCCTGTAATGGTTAGAAAGAATAATGGGAAATGACGTATGTGTATTAACTTCACAGGCCTTAATAGAGCTTATCCAAATGATGACTTCCCCTTCTATGAATGGATCAACTTGTAAACTCGACTTCCGGGTGTGAGTTGTTAAGTTTTTTAGATGCATACTCAGGGTATCACCAGATTAATATGAGTAAAGATGATGAAGAGAAAACTACCTTCATCACGCCATATGGCACTTACTACTATATTAAGATATCATTCGGTCTCAAAAATGCTGGTGCAACTTTTCAAAGGTTAATGCAAAAAAAAAACCTTTAGCCCACAGATCGGTCAGAATTTGGAAGCCTACATTGATGACTTGGTTGTAAAAAGCATCAATGGTAGTGATTACATTTTTGACCTACAAGAGACTTCTAATAACTTAAGATGGTATAACCTTAAGTTAAATCTGGAAAAGTGTGTGTCCGGAGTTTCTTCTGGAAAGTTTATTGGATTCCTAGTTTCGGCTAGAGGGATTGAAGCAAATCCGGTAAAAATATCGGCCATTGACCCGATGCGCCCTCCGACCACAAAGAAGGAGGTTCAAACACTAACCGGTTGTATAGCAACACTCAGTCGTTTCATAGCAAGGTTGGGAGAAAAGGGACTACCTTTCTTTATGATTCTTCGGAAACAAGGAAGTTTCGAGTGGACTAATGAGGCAAAGATGACTTTGAAGAGCTCAAAGAGTACCTTACGAGTGCTCCAATCTTAGTCTCTTCAAGATCGAGGGAAACACTGCTAATATATTTGGCAGCAACGCAACATGCAGTCAATGCATTACTGGTCGTTGAGCGTGACAACATCCAACAACCAATATATTACGTAAATGAAGTCTTACACAGACCCAAAAAACGATATCCACAAGTACAAAAGTTGTTGTATGGTCTCCTTATGGCTTCAAGGAAACTTAGGGTTTACTTTCAGACCCATAGAGTCGTCGTACCGACTGGATATCCTCTTAGTCAAGTTCTCAAAAACAAGGAGTCATTAGGATGAATAGCGAAATGGGTGGTCAAGCTTAGGGCGTTCGACCTTCATTTTATCTCACGAACAGCAATAAAGTCCTAGACTTTAGTAGAATTCATTGCCGAATGGATGAACCCTGAACCCACCCAAGGACCCAAATACGAGCACCACGAAGAGTGGGCAATGTACTTTGATGGTTCCTTGATGCTCAAAGGCTCGGAGGCTAGAGTTGTCTTAATATCTCCTACAGGAGAACACATTAAATATGCATACAACTTAACTTTCCTACCACAAATAATGTGGCAGAGTATGAAGGTTTACTAGTAGAACTCCGAGCAGGCAGAGTGCTCGGGATTCGTAAATTACTAGTGAAGGGTGATTCTCAACTAGTACCGAATCAAGTTAGAAAATAGTACAGCTGCTCGAATTCCAAGATGTCATCTTATTTAGTGGAAGTACGAAAACTTAAAATTCACTTCTTCGGTTTTCAGATCCAACATATTCCTAGAAAGGAAAACTTTCTAGAAGACCAGTTGGCATGGATGGCTTCAACAAGATCATCTGTCCCGCCCGTAGTTTTTCTCGAGCAGCTCGGCACACCATCGGTGGTCGACAATTCCAAGAACATAGATGTTCCATTGGAGGTCGTACATATCAACCCTAGTAGTGATTAGATGACATCAATCTACAATTATCTTCTGCATGGTATAATTCCTGAAGATGGTGTAGAGGCCGATCGTACAGCTCGAAAAGCTAAATCATACACTCTGATCGAAAGTACCATGTACAAACGGGGAGCTTACGGAGTATTGATGAGATGTATATCTCAAGCGAATGGGTTACAACTACTCTCCGACATACATGGAGGATTCTGTGGAGCACATCATTCCTACAAAACTCTAGTCGGTAAAGTCTTTTAGCAAGGATACTACTTACCAACTGCCCTTCATGATGCCAAAGAACTTGTGACGAAGTGCGTACAATGTTAATTTCATAGTCGACAAATACATCAGCCGGCACAAGCTTTGCAAGCAATACCACTTTCTTAGCCTTTTGCGACCTAGGGATTAGACATTCTCAGACCTTTTTTAAGAGCACCCGGGGGCTTCGAATTCTATTTTGTAATGATTGACACATTCACAAAATGGATATAAGCTAAGCCAGTTGTTAAAATAACAACCGAAGCCGCCAAGAAATTTCTCACCAAAAATGTGATCACACGATTTTGCATACCAAGTCGTATAATCACAGATAACTGTATTCAATTCTTAAGCAAAAAAAATTTAGAAACTCTGAAGGATCTAGGTATCAAAATTCATTTTGCTTCTGTTGCTCACCCGCAGAGCAATGGGCAGTCGAGAGAGCTAATGGTGTCATCATACAAGGAGTAAAACGTCGAGTATTCGACCAATTATTAAAACGGTCAAGAGCTTGGGTGCAAGAACTCCCTTCTGTATTATAGGCCGTTCGAACTAGGACCAGTCATGTGACCGGTGAAATACCATTTTTTTTGTTTACGGTGTTGAAGCCATGCTTCCTCCGGAACTAGAACTTGGCTCTGCTCGAATTGATTGTTTCAACTAGAACGATCAAAACGAACAAAGACTCAACGACGTCAACTTCCTCGAAGAATGACGAAACCAAGCCTTTATACGTTCGGCAGTTTACCAACAAGCCTTGAGAAGGTACCACAGTCGTAAGGTGTAACCTAGTAGCCTAGCTGTAGGTGATCTGGTCCTCAGAAAAATTCAAAGTCAGGCAAACCACAATAAACTTTCTCCCAAGTAGGAAGGTCCACACACTGTGGTCGAAGTTACCAAACCGGGTTCGGTACGACTAGCCATGTCAGACGGTTGTGTTTTGTCTAATTCCTGGAACATTGACTAATTGCGTAAGTTTTATGTATAGTTATTCATTCCAATTTCAATTTCTTTTTTTCCCAATAAAGATGCATTTTCATTTTACGATGAGTGATGTTATTTATATATTGGTTATCCATTATTATAACAGCCCAAATTTCTTTTTTCCAGTTGAAAATAAAATTTAATTAATTTTTGGAATTTTTTGAATTTGTAAAAAGCTTTTCCTTAATTATTTTAAAGCCAAAATAAATTATGTGCAAAAAATAATTACCAATTATGTGTTGGAAATATTTTATTTAAGTCCAAAATGGCTCAGAGAATTTCTGTGAATTTTTTCCATGTTTGTTGGACTTTATTTGCTATTTTCTAAAGCCTAATTGAATTATCTGAATTAATTAAATCAGTAAAGCTCTAGAAAATCTGGAAACAATGGTCAGGCCGAATTCCTTCCCTGACCCACGGCCTTTTTCTTCAGTGCTGACCCACCTTAACCAGTCCTTCTTCTCTCTATCTCATCTGGCCCCACTTGTCATCCCCGTCATCGCCCTTCGTCTTCCTTCGGCCGAAACAGAGCGTCGTCGATTCGGTCATTTAAACTGCTTTGATTCATCCGTTTCCACTCGATATCGTGCCCAGTAATTGCCATGATCATCATTCACTCCCGGCTGCATTCAATCGACTGTTTCTTCTTCTTAACTCGCTTTACTCGTCGTCGCCGCATCCGCCATTATCGCACGCGCACGATCCTGACGTTTCGGCTACTCCTTGCTCGATAAAAGGGGGCACCGCCTTCGCATTTCTCCCCTCACACTAGTCCCCGCACCCACAACCATGCTGTTCGTTTCTTTTCTCCTGAATCAAAGCTAAAGCTTTCCCACCGCTAGCCCTAGCGCAACCGATTGTGTCGCCATCCATTAGTATATGGTGTCGTCGTCCACACCAGGAGCTTCGTCGTGTCGTGTTCTACCTTAGGCATACTTCTTCTTCGCCAGAGATTCAATGGAGCACCATCGCCACCATAACTCGTACTCCTCCACAGCCAAACCTCCTCGCCGTTGACCACTCCGTTGTGCTCTACCGTCGTAAGGTATAGCCTAAGGTTTAGCGTCTCCTTCTCTTCGTTTTATACACCTTCGCGTAGCTCACCGTGGCGTGTAGTGTCAATGAGCTTGTAGCCAAGAGCCACCACTTTCACCCTGTGTAGGCGAGACCTTTTGCATGCGTAGTCGTAGCCCCTTCGACTAGGTAGTCGTAGTTCGTTTCGCCTAGGTAGTCGTAGCCTCTTTCGACTAGGTAGTCGTAGCTCCTTCGACTAGATAGTCATAGTTTCTGTCGAATAAATAGTTGTAGCTTCCTTCGACTAGATAGTTGTAGTTCCCTTCGACTAGGTACTCGTAGTTCTTTCGACTAGGTAGTCGTAGTTCCTTTCGACTAGATAGTCGTAGCTCTCTTTCGACCAGTGTTGTCGAAATATCTGTCGATCAGTGCTGTCGAAACCTTTCTTTCGACCAGTCTAGTCGAAACCTTTCTTTTGACCAGTGCTGTCAAAATCTCTTTCGACCAGTGTAGTCGAAACCTTTCTTTTGAGCAGTGTTGCCATAATCCCCTTCGACCAGTGTACTCGGAAGATGGACAATACTCGAAGATGGACAGCACTCGAAGATGAACAATACTCGATGATGAGTAATACTCAAAGATAACCAGTACCCGGGAGATGAACAGTGCTCGTGGTGAACAGTGCTCGGGGGAAGCAGTACTCAGATTCTATCTTTTCTTATGATATTCAACTTTCGGATGTTCGTTCTCCTTCACACGAACTCCAAATCCGTCGATTCTTGTTCCAAAATTTATATAAATTCAATATCTACCTTCCAGAACTAAAATTACTTAATTTAGAGTTTATTTGTTTGTCGTTGGCTTGTAAGCCTTTCTTGTAATAAACTATGTTGATTATGAATAAAATAGTACGATTTATGGATGTTACCATATTTGTTTATTGTGTGAACTAGCTACTGATCATGGGACTAGTTCATAAATACATAGAGGATTTGGAGGTGTTATTTTCGGGTCCGACAGAGATGGTATCAGAGCCATATCGACTGTAGGTCGTGACCTAGTTAGAATGGTCATTGGTTGAAAAACTTCAAAACTTATTTTATAACAAGAAAAATATTTTGTTCTCTCCTCATCTTGGTCATCTATCTATTTTTAGCAATTCTTCCTTACCTAATTCTCCTTTCACCATTTTATAATGTTAAATGGATCCTCTTTCCTTTCAAAAATTTCTATAGATGGTCAACATGTTTTTAACCATTACGTTCAAGACCACAAGACATGGAACCATCAAGAAAACATCATAAAGTCATTCAAGGACAACATGCAAGATTCATCAAAGACCCTGAATCGAAGATCGCGATGTCAGCCCAACCATATAGCCAAGTCTGCCAAGACTCATTCTGTGCATTGAGTCGTTTCACCAGCTTGAGAGTCTTGATTGATAGAACATCATATATAACTATTAAAGTTTTTGGAAGAGCTTTTGAGTTGGTTCTTTCATTTGGGAGTGTTGTTTTGCTCTATCCCCTTAGTTCTTCTTCTTTTCCTCTTTCCTAGCCCTTGTCTCCTTCCCTAAAACTCTGGAATAACCAACAGATGGTGGACACTCGTCACTCTGGAAGTGGAACCAACCAAGACAGCAATGATATCCCTCGAAATAGAAGTACACCAATCCCACCACCACCAGCAACCAATGGATTAGAATGGAAACAGATGATGGCCAACCAGAACCATTTGATCGAACTACTCGCTCAGTCCATCAACAACAATCAAACTCAGCAAGCTGCATCTTTTCGAGCTCCAACTCCACCTCCGCGGTCCAGATTATCAGAGTTTATGAGAACACGACCTCCTACTTTCTCCAGTAGTACAGAACCTTGCCTTCAGTTGGTGAGAAGCAAACAAAACTCTCTCACGATCACTGCACTGTGAGATGTACAGTTTCTTCCTGATCGCGGTCCTGGTCATCCTCCCATGTCGTCTCAACCATCCTCGCCAGCGGAAGGAGGCCTATCGCTCTCAATCTGCGTCGGGCAAGGTTAAGAACAAACGTTAGTCCACCCAAAATAGTCAGGCTGCAAATGAGTACTTGAAGATCGCAACGGCACATACCTCAGAACCCAGCGTGGGTCACCCTCCATGCCCTTATTGGCGCGCGCAGCCGCAACGCACCAAGCTCAATCGCCACCTCGCCCCCCTGGGGGGATGATACTGAGGCAACTACGGCAATGCACGTCAATCAATGGGTCAAGCAACTCGTACGGCCACTGCCCAGCGTGTCCTGGATCCGTCATACTTGAAAATTCAATGCATGCATTGTAATGACTACAAAACATGTACATAAGGTAATAAGAAGTGGCATTAATAAAATAAATACCATCCACAAATAGAAACCAAATTTAAGTTGGAATTATTTTGGTTAAGCTACACAAACCCTACTAACCTACTCTGTAGTTTTTACAGATTTTTTATAGGAATGTTGCTATTTTCCTACTTTCAAAAGAATTTTCAGCATTAGTAGAATAATTACCACACACAAATGTAAACCAAATTGTCTATTTCGATTCAGGTCTACCTACCGTACAAAGCTACTCAGTAATTTTTACAAAATTATAATAGGGTCTTCCAATTTCAACATAATTTTAAAATATTAACCGAGTGCAAATAAAAACAATAAACAAAGTTCATAATTTTATCATTCAGCTAGTTCATAATTTTATCGTTCAGCTATACGTAGCCTATGTAGCAACTCCGGATTTTCTTTACTACTTTTCTATGTGTCATGCTATTTTCCTAGTTTAAAATTAATTTTCAGCATTAACAATATAATTACCGCTCATAAATGGGAAGCTAAATAAAACTGGGATTATTTTGATTACATTCTACCTACCCTACTTAGCTACTCTACAAATTTTATAGATTTGTAATAGGCGTCTTACTATTTCTGCAGATTTATCCTAAATCATTCGAGTACTAAAACATTCATAATATGTACATGATGAACTACACTATACACAGCTCAAATGATGTACTACATAATTTGACTAAAATTATCTAATCTATTGAATTTTATGTCGCTACTTTTGTTTGCTAACCGACAAGGTTTTGACATAATGTACAAAGTTGCAAAAACTTGTACCTGCAAGATGGCTGACCAAATCAGATGCTCGGTCTCTCTCTCCTCCGCTACGAACTGCCAGGGCTTCGCTACCTTTCTTCTCTCCCTCTTCTTCTCTCTCTTCTATTTTTTCTGGAATTAAAATAACATTTGGACTGATTTTTTGGGGGTTTTATAGATGAATCCCAGGATCACGCGGTTTCTTGTCGCTAGTTCAACTAGCGACGAGAACACTGTTCACTTCCTTTGCCAGTTGAGCTGGCGACAAGGAGTTGGACCAGCGACACGGAGCAAACAAGGTCTCTATCGCAGTTGAACTGGCGACAGGAGCCTGTCGCCAAATTAAGTAGCGACAGGGACCTAGTTTTGTAATTTTTCCTGACCCATACCGCCCATGGGGTTCCCGCCTACACGCACTTCCAATGATACAAATTGACATTCCCTTGCTAGGTGCCATGTCCGTGACACTCCCCTCCCCAAGAAACAGCTTGCCCTCAAGCTGTTGTAGTAGTTCTAAAACCACCCCTTCGTCTTCCGATCAAACTTGTCAATACCGTACCAGAGATCATACCAGTTTAGTTCTTAGAATGGTATATTTTGGTATCGGTCTATGGCGTACCGTTTCGGATTTAATATAATAATACGAGTATATATTTATAAGTATATATTTGTTTAATTATATGCACACCAAATATCATTTGTAGTATTATTTCAAATACATAGTAGTACTATCAAATATAATGTATAGTTCAATAGACGGTATTATCAATTACCGGTATAGCCGGTATTGATTGTATAGTTCAATAGACGGTATTATCAATTACCGGTATAGCCGGTATTGATTGGTATCGAGCAAGTATCGAGCCGGTATGACCGATATTTAGACCGGTACGGTACGTAGGCTACTTGTACCAGTTTAGATGACGGTCGGTCGGTATTGATACTATGCTTCCAGTACTCCATCTTTGTTGGCGGCATGAAACCCATTGCGAAGATCTTTAGTTGAGGACTGAACTCTTGTAAAATCATCTCGGGGATTCTTGGATCCCATGGCATTTGCAATTTGTCCACGGTAAGCTCATGACTGTGAGATGTCTTCTGCTGAACCGAACGCTTCACGTTGGGAATTGAGGGCATAACACTCTTTCCCCTTCTTAGAAGGAAGATTGGTTGGATTTAGAGGGGACCTCCCTCGGAATTTATTTTCGGGAGATTGCCTCCAAGCAGTTAATACTAAGCAGACGCCGTCATCATTGGCATCTCGTCCACCGGGAGGCGGGCCATCGCCTCCCGGAATTTGACCAAATTGCGAAGAAATCCGTTTCGAATCTGTATTCAACTGTCCTCGGATTCGTATTCGAATCCAGAAATGTTCTATCGAAAAAGTACCTAAAGTGCCTGTTTCATGACAGTCGTCGGTTCTTACGTTAGTTACAATTATTGAAAATAAAAACTTGTTAGAACCGATCTTATGCATGATAGAACAAGGTGTCTAGAACCAACGAACTTCCAGTTCTTGGACAAGCCCCGGCTACAACATAAGGTGACAAACCGTCTGAAGAAGAAGAATATTGCTGACGGAACAGGAAGGCCCAAATCAAACAGAACAAGTGAGCAACATATCAGGCAGTTCAAGTCACTTTGATTCAAAGTTTCGAATAATTCACGGTCTGTTGCTGCAGCAATTCAATCCATGATACAATTGAAGAAACAACCGAGCTGCAGTCCACTGTAGCCACTCATCCCTTCCGAGTTCCAAGGGAAGGTTTTAACGATATTTCCTCTCTTTATCCAGCCTAAACTTTCAATTCTCACCACCTACCAAATTCCAACTTACAACGACTTTCATATGTATGAACATCAAGAACGAAAAAACGAACAAATCCTAATAGCATCGAACAACGTCTAGCAGCATCAATGAGAGCATGGATATGACAGACACAGTGGGCTGGCTGCAGAGTGAGCCAACCACGTTCTTGAGTATTATGTCAGCCGGGGCAAATCCTCCATCTTTGATCACCTCTTCCCAAGGGCAGCGCAGCGCAACCTTGTGTCCAATCAGGAGATCGCCAGGTCGAGTATGGTGCATTCAAGAAGAAGCAGACTTTGGCCGCCCATAGGATATTACCATCACATAGTCTCCACCGGAGGAGCCTACCACCGTCTGCAAAGGGCGCGCTGGGCCCACCCTCAGCCACCGCTCTACTAAATTTCGCAGAGGTTGTGCGGGGTTCACTGACTGCCCGCAGCAGCTTATTTCAACCTGTAAACACCAAGATTGGGTACTGTTCATACAAGTTGTGGTACTTAACTCAAAGCTGACGTCCACATAAAAATAGAATATTTTGGCAAGCCATTATCATTCATTCTGTGAGTAAACTGCACCTTCCGATCACAGTAGATGGACAGGTGGCAGCAGTGGAACATGTCTCTGACCTCCATGCCTAGTGATAAAAAATGCTGGTAACAGCAGGTGTGTTTCTACCTCTACTTCTAAGACGAGAACCAGTCAGTTTCAGCACATGCCAACATGTACACTGGTTCCAGTAATTACATTACCAACATTCTTTACTATGAACTCCATAACATGCTTATAGCCTTTAGATATTTCATGACTGCAGTAAAAAAATAAGCACAAGGGAACAATAGCTCGACAAAACTGGAAGGTAGAAGTCTCACCTCATACTCACTTGGAAGGCTGAGCTTCTGCATAATGTACTTTTGGATGGACGATGCAGGTATGTTTCCATCTCTATCATTAGACAACGCATTAGCCACACTTGAAACAACTAAAAGATATTTAGTTACGAAATAACACAAATAGCTGTTGATTACACCAATAGATGTGCAAAGTCACCGCAACTGTTAACAAAATTAAAAAGGGGATCAAGTTCACTATCAAGCTATGAATGTTAGCTGTATATACAGAAGAAAACATACTAGTTACTGAAGTCGACACTTGACTTCTCAGCCAGGCTAGCTATAAACATACACATTATACATGGACTAAAGTGATTTGGGGGCAGAAAGAACAAGCTTATGAGTTGTGACAACTGCAAGACCATACAGGAACTGTCCCTGAGTAACAGTCCTGTTTGGTTTCTCTTAGCGTAATGGCTGAAACAATTAAAAACAAAAAATGTTATGGTGTCAAGGTAATAATTACAAGCCTGACGTAGCAGCAACTAACACACTGCATCAAAAACTCAAGTCATCAGTAGGAACTAATGGTCGATCACCAGTGGCTGATATGCATATCTAAGCCCCTTCCACATTCATGCAGAACTAAACCAAATCCAAGCAACTATGAACTTATAGAATCAATTTTTGTCAGATAACAACTTCACCAAACTGAAAGGTTATACTTTGGAGGTAACTAAGGTTATGCATTTTCTTCAGTTATGCAAATACATGCACATCTGCATGACACCATCGCCTAAGACCATGGCATAGTATCTCCGAAGTCTGAACATAGTTTTCTTCCCTCTACGTTCTAAGTTCTAACCGAAGTTTTTTCCCCCGTTTTTGCAAGCTTCATGCTTTACCATTAGAAACACATCATAATAGTTCAATACCAAGGACATCCATTTCGAATGCAGATTTAGAAAACTATTCATAATTATATCAGAACTATTGGTGCATCTGCAGCAGAGCTGAGGAACATGAGCTTACTTTATTCTCAAATAGTGTGCAGGTATCTGTGGCAAGGGTGGGACACCTTTCCTGAAAACAATTGGATCACATAAGATCAGGGGGGGAGGGGGGCACACCTAAGATATTGCTTTGAGTGAATTTGAGGATAATTGATATTTTAATGGTGACTTACTGGTCAAACGAAGCAATCAATGAAAACCATATGGGGTTTGATGCCCTATCATTCTGGCTAGCTGCAGCACTAGAAGTTGCATTGGCTGAAGCTTGAAAAGGTTTCCTCCCCCGGCCAGGCCCTTTCCTTTTAAGCATCATTAGTGACACAGGAACATCTTTCTTGTCATCTTGAACTTTGGACTTCTGCAGATGGTCCCTAGCCTTTGTTCTGCTAGCATATTCACTACTAGGAGATTCATTGAGCTGCTCTCCCTTGACAGCTGGACTCTGTGGACTTGATCTGAAGGGCTTTTTGCTTGCAGCTTCTACAAGACAGTTTAAAGGTCTCCAGAGCTCTGCCTTATCCAAGTCCTTATTATCACCTGCTTTATCTTTACTAGAGGGATGACTTGATGTTTCCGCATTTGACAATGCCTGCAAATGATAGCGTCAAATGACTGCCAGTGATACTATGCATTCTTCCATTGATTCGTTTTTGAGAATTTGGTATGCACACAGACGCACAAGCTCCATATAGCTAACGCCAAAACACAAAGTGCAAAGCTACGCAAGTAATAGGGTATGATTCAATTAGAATGCTACAGTATTTGTTTACCTGTCTTCTTGTTTGAGGTACTTTGCTCAAGCTATCAAGCAAGCTTGAATTGTCAGCATGCTTATTGGTGTTATCATTATCCTTTTTCACAGGATCAATGATAGGACCAAGGCCACGTAATGCGGCGGCGGCCTTCCTGGTAGCTGCTCTTGTTCGGCGCCCTGTCAAACCCGTTGATTTTATTCGAGGTGTATTGACCACCAATGAAGAGATAGACCTCTCTTTCCTTTTAATAGGCAGTGTAATGGGAGATTCAACTTCTCCAGCATTAACATTCTTTCTTTTGAATGGAAAAACTTTTGACCTCACATCTTGAAGATTGTGATCAGCTCTGAAATCAAGATATCAAAAATGAGCAGAAGAAAGCCACAAGTTAACAACACAAATTGCATTCAGCAAAAGTTTTCCCCCAAAGTCAGAACAGCTACATGACAAAGTTTTCTAAAACAGATGTTTTCCTGGGCCAAATAGCAGCATTCAATTGCGTTTCAGATGCTAAGCATTTCTTTGGTGAAGGCACACAGTGGAGCCTCGCCCAATATAGCGCCCCCAAAAAAACACATTTTTTTAACAAATGGTTGACAAGAAGCCTAATGATGTCAGATGACTATTGAAAACACAATGATGCCAGACAATAAAGAACACTTGTAGTCAATTGCAGAATGCATATCTTTAGAAGGGATTCTTACATCAGAGCTTTCTTGTAAGTGGAATATTATGTTCCACAGTACATATCAGCAGTAGGAACCTCAAGCATCATAGATTTCTTATTTGATATAAGCTAGTTTGGCCAGTTGCAGGAATCTCTACTCTTCACTGGACTGTAACAATCCCAAGAGGATGCCCCAATTATGCAGGAGCAACATAGCTGTTACGAATAGTGCTTATATTCATCATGAGCCTAATGGGCCAATATGTATACAAGTACAAGTGTAGCATACATGCAGGTAACCCCTTATACAATGGGAAAAGTACACAGAAAATGAGATACATCTAACCCCCCCCCCCCCAAACTTATGGTGGATCAACAACATGAAGTTTGAAAAGATAGAAGCTGTGCAGGGCTCTGATCTGCGCCTTCGTGAAGAAGTCTGCCAACTGAAGTTCTGAAGGCACATACTGCAGAGCAACAACCTGGTCCTGCACCTGCGTCCGCATGTAGGAAGCATCAACATCAATATGCTTAGTAAGCTCATGCTTCACCGGATTTGTAACAATGCTCATAGCCCATGTATTGTCAGACAAAAGAGGAGTGGGTGCTGAAACAGAAACACCAAAATCCTCAAGTAACCACCGTAGCCAAGTAACCTCCGCAGTCAACAAAGTCATAGCTCGCAACTCAGCCTTAGCATCGAACGAGAAACTGTTGTCTGCTTCTTAGTCTTCCAAGCAATGAGAGAACCACCAAGAAAAACACAATAAGCAGATAGAGACCGGAGATCAAAATGATCACTAGCCCAGGTGGCATCAGAATATGCCTGGAGCTGTAAAGAGCTGGAGCGAGGGAAAAACAGATAACGAGTGATGGTTCCACGAAGATATTATAGAACACGAAGAAGATGACTATAGTGGAGCTGAGTGGGAGCATAAACAAACTGATTCAAGATATGCACAGGGTACGAAATATCAGGACGAGTGACACTCAGATAAACAATACTCCCAACGAGGTGACGATAGCGAGTAGGATCAGTGAGAGGCTCACCATCAGTGGACCGAAGATGAACATTAAGCTTCATGGGAGTCTCAGCGGTGTGCTGATCCGTAAGCGAAGCACGATCAAGAAGATCCTGGATATACTTTTCTTGGGACAAATAGAAACCCTCAGGCGTAGAAACAACTTCGATCCCAAGAAAGTAGCGAAGAGGATCCAGATCAGACATGAGAAACTGCTCGTTAAGACACTCCTTGACAAAAGTGGTGTACTGAGAATCATCCCCAGTAATGATCATATCATCAACATATAAAAGGAGAAGCGTCTGACCACAAGGCGAGGTGTGAATAAAAAGAGCAAGATCATGAGCACTGGCAGAGAAACCACTGCAGTGATAATAGAACAGAAACGATCAAACCAAGTCGGTGGTGGCTGCGTATAAACCTCCTCATGCAGCTCACCATTGAGAAAGGCATTATTGACATCAAGCTGAGAGATGGACTATGCCCAAACAGACGCCACAGTAAGAAGAGTGCGAACAGTGGTCATGTGAGCCACAGGAGCAAATATCTTATCATAATCACGACCATGCTCCTGCTGAAAACCACGGGCCACGAGACGAGCCTTGTAGCACTCAAGAGAACCATCAGAGCAGGTCTTAACCTTGTAGACCCACTTGCATGTGATAGGGGTAACACGCGCGGGAAGAGGGACAAGATCCCACATATCAGTACACTCAAGGGCAGTAATCTCCTCCGCCATCTCATGCTGCCACTCCTAATGAACAGCAGTGTCATGATAAGAAGTTGGTTCGACAAAAGCCGCTGAACAAAAGCGTGCAGAAGGCCGAATAGACTGGTGATCACAAAGAGTATATCGAGGAGGGGCCGAAGAAGATGATTCATCAGAAGAAGATGATGCATCGAAGAATCAACTCGTGAACAATGAGTGTAGTAGAGAGGATAAGAACGAACAAAGCCAGGAGAAGCCTCTGGAGAGGGTGTCGTTGGTGAAAGAGACGGTGAAGGAGGCATCGAAGAGATCAAAGGCTGTGATGGAGGTGTAGTGACTATGGGAGTGGCAGGAAAAGTCAGGAAAGAAAGAGGCTCGACAAAATATGCTGGAGTGGTGGAAAGAGAGGGACAAGAGTAGAAAGGACGATACTCATCAAAAGTAATGTCCCGAGAAACTCGCATCCATCGGTCAACAAGATCCCAACAACGATATCCCTTATGCTCGGCATTATAGCCCAAAAAAACGCACTCCGCAGACTGAGCGGTCAGTTTGGTGCGCTCACGAGGGGCAAGAAGAACATAGCACACACATCCAAAGAGGTGAATACTAAAATAGTCAGGAGTCTTGCCACAGAGACACTCAACTGGGATCCCACCCTGAAGAACAGAAGAAGACTGAATATTAATCAGGAAAGTGGCAATAGAAATAGCATCATCCCAAAAGTATGGTGAAACGGTAGGAGCAAGTATAAGAGCACGAGCTGTCTCAAGAAGATGACGATGCTTCCATCCAGCCACACCGTTCTGGACATGAGCACCAGGGCAATAAAACTGTAAGAGTTCCCTGCTCCAAAAAAAAACACGAAGGACTCCTGACAAGTATTCCCCAGCAGAGTCAGCACGAAAAACACGAATAGGAGAATCAAACTAAGTACAAATCATGGCGGCAAAAGTCTTGTAGATGGATAAAACCTCACTACGAGATGACATAAAGTATATCCATATGTGTCGACAAAAATCATCAATAAAAATGATATAATATCGATGACCTCCTTTCGAAACGAAAGGGGCTGGACCCTATACATCAGAATGAACAAGATCAAAAAACGCTGTGACACTGACTCACTGGAAGGATAAGGAAGTTGAAGTTGTTTACCAAGCTTACAACCCTAACAATTTAGAGAAGCATCACCAGACACAGACCCTAAAAGACCACGACGAAGTAAAGAAGATAGACGCGACCCGCAAAGATGTCCCAAACGATGATGCCACTGAGCAAAAGATGCAGTGGAGGATGCAGCAGAAGCGGAGGCAGTGTTGGAGGCGACAAGACTGACAGGGGCAGCGGAAGGAAGACGAAGCCAGTCAAACTCCCAGAGAAGCCGTGAGTCACGGCGGCGAGGGCCAGTACCAACTAGAGTCCCCGTGCGGCGATCCTGAAGAGAACAAGAATCAGAATCAAGAATAACACGATAACCATGATCGGTGAGCTGACTGACAGATATGAGCTGCATTGTTAGTTAAACATGAAAAGAAGAATTCGAAAGAGTGCCTCGTACTGCGACAGAGAGAAAGGTACCATCTGTTGTCTGAACAGTGATAGAATCAGCTAAAGGATCAATGGAAGTGAGACTGTTGGAATCAGGTGTCATATGAAATGAAGCACTAGAGTCAAGAATCCTAGGTGATATACCTGAGAAATAAGTAGAAGGTGTCTCACTAGAAGACTGTGCAACAGAACCAGCAGAATCAGACGATGCAGAAGCAGTCATACGACGCAGCAGTGTGGGAAACTCCTGAGAATCAGAAGCACTATAGCTCCTCTGAGAGGAGGAACCACCAGTGCCCTTCGAAGGATGGCCACCACGAAGTAAATCCTTCTTGTAGCAGAACTGCTCCACATGTCCATGCTTGTTGCAATAGGTGCAGTGGAGTCCCCTACCAACAGCAGCTGTCACTGGTGAAGACACAACTGGTGATGGAGTAGCTGTAGCAGGTGTAGAAGCTAGAGGAGCTGCCAGAACCGAAGGAAATGATTGGAACGGCAGCAGACCCGCAACACAAAGGTGAATCTCCTCAGCACGAACAGCTGCAGAGGCCTCCAACAAAGTCACACGAGGGTGTTGTGCCAGCAATAGATCACGAGTCTGCTCATACTCAGCCCGAAGACGTGTCAAGAAGTCGTAGATGCGACGAAGCTCCAGGTGAGACTGCTGACGTTGACAGCACTGACAAGTGTGGCAAAAATCCGGTCTCAGAGAGTCAATCTGACGCCATACCGCAGACAACTGAACATAGAACTCGTCCACAGTGGCATCTCCCTACTGCAGCGACTGCTCCTGACACACAACAGAAAGATACAAGGAATCGCCAGACGGCTCGTAGCGGTGGCGCAGATGCTCTCACATCAACTGTGTTGAGACCAAGCCAACAACATCCCCAGTGAGATGCACTTCCATGCTAGCAACTAAAATAGCAGAGGCACGGGCATCCTCATCAATCCATGTCATGCAGGCAGCATACTGAGTCTAAAAAGTCTCCATGACATCCTCAAAAGCATCAGATATCCCTTTACGAGTATCTTCAGAATCATCATTCGGGAGCACAGGCTCAACAGGTGGAACAGGGTGAGGCGGACAAAGCAACTCGCCGGTGAGAAAATCCCAAAGACGATGACCACGCATATGGAGGAGCACGTGCTGAAACCAGTCCCGATAATTGAGATCATCGAAGATCACTGGACAACGAAGAACAGAGACAGTGCCCATTGGTAGGCAGCACTGGACGGCACGGCGACCAAGACAACGAAGTCTAACAGGCGGCGCTGGACAGCGCGGTGGTTAGAACAACGTACTTTTTTCCCTTTTTTCTTTTCTTTTTTATATTACTGAGCTCTTATCGGGCCGACTGACTCACGCTAAAAGGCCTTTGGCCTGTTGGCCGAATAATCACGTGATGCACACAAGGGGAACTACGGTTCCCCCTGCTGCTGCTCGAGCGGCAGTGGCGGCGGGCGACTCCGGCGAGGGCGGTTCTCCAGCGGCGCCCTCACACGCATGCGGCGGAGGAGACCTCGGAGCCAAAAATCGAAGAGACGCCGAGTCGGTGAAGACGAAGCGGAGTCGGAGGCGGAGGCGGCGTTGAGTCGGTGAAGACGAAGCGGAGTCGGAGAGTTGTTTAAAGCAAGTTCTGTTGTGTGCTCCTGGTTAAAGGAGGTGCTCCTTGTTAAGATGAAGAAATCGATTGAGAAATGGGACAAGTGTTCCGTGTGTGTTGTGCTTGTTGCGTGGTTTAGTACCAAGGGGGGGGGTTGGCCCAAGGTACATTGATTGTTCTCGCCAATTGCGGGGATTAGGAAGTTGGCGTATCGCTATGACCGTCCTGGGTCCATAAGCGGGGTACGCAACGTCTGGTATGTTATGATGCTAAGTGAGTATTTGAGAGTTCCATAACATGTAATCTGCTAGAACCTCTGATCATTGAACAAGATCTTACCTTCAAATCCCGACCGGTGAAAATTCTGGAAGAGTCAGAGCGAGTTCTGCGAAACAAGACACTGAAGTATGCCGATGTGCCATGGTCACATCAGGGTGAGCGAGAAGCAACTTGGGAGTTGGAGCCTCGCATGCGCGAGTAGTACCTGGAGCAGTTCAGGTCGAGTATCTGCTAAGTTGGTTGATTTCAGATTTGGTGCTCTTGCAAATAGAATGGTAAGAATAGAATTCGGGGCCGAATTCTATTTAAAGCGGGGTAGAATATAATACCCCGACTATCATTTGAGAGTGCAATAAAAAAATTGAGAGAGAATTAAAGGAAATAACATAGAAAATTCAGAATTTTAGGAGAGGAATGGACCGCCAACCCATATTCGATAGGAGAGGAGCCGACCATAGAGGCCCAAGGCCCATGAGTGGGCTGGCAGCCTATTAGAAGGCAAGGGGGCCAAACCCTAGCCACTATTTGCTACAGTAGCCACCGTGCTACACTAGCAGCGTGCTGCAATACCTCCGCTCCCTGCTGCTCCTCTCCCCGGCGCCATCCTCACTGCTGCTGCTTCCGGCCATAAGGGAGAGAAGGAGGGAGAGGAAGAGGTAGAAGAAGGGGGAATCTCGCGGGGACTTCAGCAAGATCCAAAGGGCTATTCGTGGGTAAATTCGTGATCCCCAATAGCTATTACAATTCTTTTGTATGCGAATTGTTGATAGATAGCAAATCTGCTCCCTGCTGTCATAGATCGGTAGTACTGTTGTTCTGTTGACGCGCGAATTTGAGTTAGATGCAAGCGGATCCAGCATGTAGTGTCTTTTAGAGATTTGTAGGGTTTGTTCTCATATTTCCATAGAGTCTGAGATCACCCAATTCGGAGTTGTAGTTTGGGAGATACGTTAGTTTCTTTACTGCTGTCCAGAAATCCTGACGAGATTACAACAATCGTCTTGTTTAATAGATAAGGTTTAGTTAATAGCCGATTCAGGGGGGTCTCCCAACACAACTTTCGTAGGAAATTTTATTATCTTTCCAGATTGATAAAGATCATGAATTTTGGTTCAGTCATTTGAAAGATATGGATTTTTCTTGTACTACTGTTCCTTCGGACTGTCAAATTCTGACTTCAAGTTTTCAACTGTAGATTAGATCATGTTATTGGCAGAATTAGAGAATCTCTTCAACTAAGTTATTGTTGATAATTTTGTTAACTTTCTAGAGAGTCCTAGACCTTTGAATTTGGATGTACCAAATAAAAGTTACGAATTTCCCAAGTCAGTAGTACCGAAGATGACAGAACGGTCTTCGAATTAAAAACAAAGGCTTAGATGGGATAATTTGATCTTTCAGTCACCTGAGAAGTTGTGGATATGCTAGTGTAGATTCCAGGAAAATTAGATTCATGACTTTTAGAGATTTGACTCAAAAGTTATGGATTTTCCTTTGATAGTTGTTTGTTTGGGCAGATTGAGATTTGGGAGTGTATCGGCTAAGTCTCGGGTTACGATTAAGAGCGATTGATTTCATTTTGTTCCATTGCTATGCTGGGTACTTTTGAATGATATATTTAGCATACTTTACGGTTGCCAGGTGGTGGTGAACACCGGGGTTAGAGCCTTTCCGTCGTCATCCGTCTCTTGGTTAAGGCAAGTACATGGTAGAGTGGTGAACAATGGGTTGTTCACCATGATCATTGATATTACTTATCATGCTATTTATTATGCTTTCGTTAAGCTTATTCTTATACATGATATTGATGAACTTGAGTGAATGAGATTATGATATTGAGATAATGAGATGAATTATGTTGATGAATAGTTAAAGATGTTGCATCATTTACATTCATCATGACAGGAGTTGCAAGAGCCAGGTCGGTGAGAAAGCCATGTAACTATTCCAGTGAGGTCGGTGAGAAAGTCATATATTATGCTTGTGTTACTGTGACTCGTGGATGGGTTTCATCGTTGATATGTTTGATGTAATTTTATAGTAAATTGATGTAAATTAAATGGTTAGAGTGGTTTAGTGGCATTCTAGGCTCAATGTTGGGCTGGAGTGTTACAGTTGGTATCAAAGCGGGCTTTAAGTTCGTGGTGAATAAGTTAGCAACTTAGTAACTGAAATTGCTAAAATTTGTTAATGGTTAATTAACCTAAAACTTGACACACTAGTTCACAGTAGGATGGGATGGATCAAGCAATGCATTTTCGTTTCCGTTATGTTGCATTGTTAATCTATGATATGATCTTCTATACTTACAAAGTTATACTATGATTGTTATGAGATGATCTTGTATACTCATAATTGATTATATTGGTTATGAGAGATGATGGTTGATGTTGAGAGGTTGAGGTCGTGGTTGTGGCCCTGGGCTTTGCCAGGTTACACCACCATTCATGGTATAGGAATAGAGTAGTTACCTCGATTACCATAGTTATAAGTGTTCAGGGTGAGTTTTTTAGAAAAGTTGTTGTCTTTCTTGAGCTTGAATTTTGGCCAATTCTGGTTACAGTTGCGAATGATGGATTTTTCTTGAGTTAGTGCTTACATTCCAGTTGATGAGTTTTCGTTGGTCTTTCTTGGTCCATAAAGCAATTACCTGTTCTCATTGCTGCTGATCTATTGTTGTTTTTTGTGAACGTTGGTTATCAGCAAGATTGATCTTTTCATCGGAGTTCTGCCCTTCTTATTGGAAAATATGACTCATTTATTCGCTTAATCTTTTGGATAATGACAGTTTCCGTTTGCAAGCCCTTTACCATGTGGAATCTTCGACCCAATGAATTTCTTTTGGGTATTTTGAGTGTTGAAGTTGAATGATTCTCTTTTATGAAAGAAAATGTTAAGAACCCTTTAGCGATGTCTTGTCGTGGTTGAGAGATTATAATCAAATAAATTAGTGGATATGATATAGGTTATCAAATTGGGTATGTAGTGTGGTGTATAATCGATCTTAACTAAGATCCTTGGAAGGGAAGTTAATTATTTGATGGTGTCTTGTAGTAGTTCTTGATGAACTATGATTAAGAGTATGGTTATACCCAATTGAAGTCAAATGAGTTATTAAGAAGTGTGGACTTTTGACGAACTGGTTTGACCATTAAAAATTATTTAGTTGCCTAACTTGTTGGGTTATTTGGTCTCAATGGATGAAACTAACTGTGTGGGAAGAGAAATTCGAGGTGATGCTACATTAATGTCTTAATGGATATTAATCTTGGAATTATCTTTTCTATGGATACTTAGAATACCAGTGGATCTAGAATTTTATGGGAGGAGTTCTGGATAGCTCTTTTATATAGAACGATGGGGTGAATTTGGTCGTAGTAATGCTGAGACTATTGAATGATGGAAGATTTCGATTCTTGAATTTTTATTATGATTTTGTACCAAATTATGATTGTGAGATGGAACGGTTGAATATGTGTTTGTAATTGTACATGTGATTTCGAAAGGAAAGTAGGTAGCATCTAGATTTCTTGATGAAGCCAGTTGTTAGCAACAATGGTTGGAGTGCAACTGTTGTGTGGTGATGTTTGGTGTTGAGCATCTATAAGAGTTGAACTGATGTGATTTAATAGATGGCTTATGCTTATTTAATTGTGGAATAGTCGGATGATAGCATGTCCATGATGAAAGAGCTTTAGTATAACTTTTTAAATTGTGTAGTAGATTCCCTCTAAAATAAAGTGGTTGTTGTAGTGAGGTTATAAGATTTCGGTCTACTCTTAATTTGAGGATAAGATGATACTAGTAGTATGGAACTATTTAGTGAGCCATGGGGGTTTTATAATAATAAAAAGTTGACGATAAAGATTCTTGTTAAGAGTGTATTATTCTTGATATTAGTAAGGTGGTCTGCAAAGGATTGTGACTTGCGGGGGTAGTGATGATTCTTTCAGGAAGAAAAAAATCTGACCGCCTCTCGTAATATCGGTTAAATGAAAAGTTTGGATTTTTTGCATTCGTGAACTTTTGGTAGTTCATGATTAATGTGATTTGTTTTAAAGGCACTTCTTTTTTTCAGTTCGCAAGTACTGTTGTAATTAAAGAAAATTGTTTTCTTTGTTAAAATAAAAAAATGTAGTAGAAGTAAATGAGGTTGGGGTTAAGTTTTGTAGCTTGCAACTTATTAAAGTGTGTTTAACATTTCGGCTGTTGCCACTTAAGAGTTTCTTAAGTTTCAATGGCAATATTTTATTCTTACTCATTGAGGTTTGAAAATTTTCTTCTTGTGGGACATGTGCCCCCAACCATAGTCTTGTCTTTTGTTTTTCCGATATCACTGTTATTTGACTATTTTTTTGGTCTTTGTTTACTGCGAAAGGTAACTATTTTTCTATGTGCTGAAAAATTATTTTATTTGCCTCTGCTATATATATATATATATATATATATATATATATATATATATATATATATATAGCAGAGTTCAAGTTTATGATGTTGTGAGACCTTAGGTTGCAAGTTATTTGAGGAGCGTTGGAGGATGAATTGATTTTGTGATATAATTCTTAGAGAGAGATTGATTTAAATAGAATGATTGTCGTTGAAATAAAACTGATTAGCGTTACAACTAGTGGAAACCATAGCGAATTGTAAGCCAAGAACCTTAGTTCATAATGGAATGTTGGGATTATCGAAAGTATGGGAATCTTGATCGATTTATCATAGTACCGCGATTGGGTAATTTGCCAGGCTGTGTGGCCAAAATATGACAGTGTAATTTAATGAGAGTAGGATTAGATGTAATATAATCGTAATGTCAATTAATGGGATAGTAGGGAGTGTTGAGATGTCAGTATGTATACTCTGGCTGATAGTAGGGAGTGTTGAGATGTCAGTATGTATACTCTGGCTTTAGTGAATAACCTTCTCGGGATAGAATTCTTCTAAAAGATAATTTGGTCGAGAAAATATTTACATGTGGATGATAATGATTGAGTATGTTTGGAATGTGGGAATTTTAGTGATTGAATCCGAGGATTTCTCGATTTTTTATACGAGAAGTTTGTTGTAGGAGTCATGGAGGTTAAATTTGGGCATTGCATTTTTATACTAGAACATTGGTTGCCAATGATTATGTATAACAGTAGTAGAATAAGAGCATATTCGGAGTGGTAGGATGATCATTGATATAACTCTTTTGATGAAGCACATGGTAATGTGTGAGGTGAAATCCAAGTATTTCATTCTTAAAGGATTGAGGTGACATGTTTATGTGTGAAGATCCATTTTTTGGGATACATTTGGAAGTCATCTGAAAAAATAACTCTGTCGGTAGAGGAGTTGGCTAGAGTATGTTTTTGTGGAAGTCATTAGAGTCTTTCTACAAAGGTATGAATGGTGAATTCGGTTTGAGGATAGCGTTGAGGTTGCCAATTTAAGAGAAATGAGTTAGTGTGATATGGATGAAATGGAATTCCATAATTTGAGAGAAATTCTATTTCTAAAAGAGAAATTGAGAAAAAGAGTGTTTCCTCGAGTAGTGAAACGTTCTCTTGATTCTTGTTTGAGCTATGTGTTTATGACGGATGTCTTTCGCAAATTGAGTTTGACCTTATGATTAGCATGCGTGGTTCTTATCAGTTCAGAAAGAATAAAGAAAGTATTTGATTTGGGTATTTGAGTGGTTTCTCTTTCGGCTTGTGAGGTGTTTATTTGTAAACTGCCTACTGGGAAAGCGGAAGGGATTTCATGATGAATCTTCGCTTTTGAGTTTGACCTTTTTTGGTGTAAAGTTGCCATTTTGTGGTTGCGATGAGAATCCATTATTTTCAATTGGGTTCTGGTAATAAAATAGTTGTTTAAAGCAGGTTCTGTTGTGTGTTCCTGGTTAAAGGAGATGCTCCTTGTTAAGATAAAGAAATCGATTGAGAAAAGGGACAAGTGTTCCGTGTGTGGTGTGCTTGTTGTGTGGTTTAGTACCAAGGGGGGGTTGGCCCAAGGTACATTGATTGTTCTCGCCAATTGCGGGGATTAGCAAGTTGGCGTATCGCTATGACCGTCCTGGGTCCATAAGCGGGGTACGCAACGTCTGGTATGTTCTGATGCTAAGTGAGTATTTGAGAGCCCCATAACATGTAATTCCGCTAGAACCTCTGATTATTGAACAAGATCTTACCTTCGAATCCCAACCGGTGCAAATTCTGGAAGGGCAGAGCGAGTTCTGCGAAACAAGACGCTGAAGTATGACGATGTGCCATGGTCACATCAGGGTGAGCGAGAAGCGACTTAGGAGTTGGAGCCTAGCATGCGCGAGCAGTACCCGGAGCAGTTCACGTCGAGTATCTACTAAGTTGGTTGATTTCAGATTTGATGCTCTTGCAAATAGAATGGCGAGAATAGAATTCGGGGCCGAATTCTTTTTAAGGGGGGTAGAATGTAATACCCGGACTATCATTTGAGAGTGCAATAAAAAATTTGAGAGAGAATTAAAGGAAATAAGATAGAAAATTCAGGATTTAGGAGAGGAATGGGCCGCCAACCCATATTAAATAGGAGAGGAGCTGGCCATTGAGGCCCAAGGCCCATGAGTGAACTGGTAGCCTATTAGAAGGCAAGGGAGGGGGGCCAAACCCTAGCCACTATTTGCTACAGTAGCCGCCGTGCTATAGTAGCGGCGTGCTGCAGTACCTCCGCTCCCTGCTGCTCCTCTCCCCGGCGCCATCCTCACTGCTGTTGCTTCCGGCCATAAGGAAGAGAATGAGGGAGAGAAAGAGGTAGAAGAAGGGGGAATCTCGCGGGGACTTCAGCAAGATCCAAAGGGCTATTCGTGGGTAAATTCGTGATCCCCAATAGCTATTACAATTCTTTTGTATGCGAATTGTTGATAGATAGCAAATCTGCTCCCTGCTGTAAGTAGATCGGTAGTACTGCTGTTCTGTTGACGCGCGAATTTGAGTTAGATGCAAGCGGATCCAGCATGTAGTGTCTTTTAGAGATTTGTGGGGTTTGTTCTCATCTTTCCATAGAGTCTGAGATCACCCAATTCGGAGTTGTAGTTTGGGAGATACGTTAGTTTCTTTACTGCTGTCCAGAAATCCTGACGAGATTAAAGCAGTCGTCTTGTTTAATAGATAAGGTTTAGTTAATAGCCGATTCAGGGGGGTCTCCCAACACAACTTTCGTAGGAAATTTTATTATCTTTCCAGATTGATAAAGATCATGAATTGTGGTTCAGTCATTTGAAAGATATGAATTTTTCTTGCATTGTTGTTCCTTCGGACTGTCAAATTCTGACTTCAAGTTTTCAGCTGTAGATTAGATCATGTTATTGGCAAAATTAGAGAATCTCTCCATTTAAGTTATTGTAGATAATTTTGTTATCTTTCTAGAGAGTCCTACACCATTGAATTTGGATGTACCAAATAAAATTTACGAATTTCTCAAGTCAGTAGTACGGAAGATGACAGAACAGTCTTCGAATTAAAAACAAAGGCTTAGATGGGATAATTTGACCTTTCAACACCTGAGAAGTTGTGGATATGCTAGTATGGATTCCAGGAAAATTAGATTCATGACTTTTGGAGTTTTGACTCAATAGTTATGGATTTTCCTTTGATAGTTGTTTGTTTGGACAGATTGAGATTTGGGAGTGTATCGGCTAAGTCTCGGATTACGATTAAGAGCGATTGATTTTATTTTGTTCCATTGCTATGCTGGGTACTTTTGAATGATATATTTAGCATATTTTACGGTTGCCAGGTGGTGGTGAGCACCGGGGTTAGAGCCTTTCCGTCGTCATCCGTCTCTTGGTTAAGGCAAGTACATGGTAAGAGTGGTGAACAATGGGTTGTTCGCTATGATCATTGATATTACTTATCATGCTATTTATTATGCTTTCGTTAAGCTTATTCTTATACATGATATTGATGAACTTGAGTGAATGAGATTATGATATTGAGATAATGAGATGAATTATGTTGATGAGTAGTTAAAGATGTTGCATCATTTACATTCATCATGACAGGAGTTGCAAGAGCCAGGTCGGTGAGAAAGTCATGTAACTATTCCGGTGAGGTCGGTGAGAAAGTCATGTATTATGTTTGTGTTACTGTGACTCGTGGATAGGTTTCATCGTTGATATGTTTGCTGTAATTTTATAGTAAATATATGTAAATTAAATGGTTAGAGTGGTTTAGTGGCATTCTAGGCTCAATGTTGGGCTGGGGTGTTACAGTTGGTATCAGAGCGGGCTTTAGGTCCGTGGTGAATAAGTTAGCAACTTAGGTAACTGAAATTGCTAAAAATTGTTAATGGTTAATTAACCTAAAACTTACACACTAGTTCACAGTAGGATGGGATGGATCAAGCAATGCATTTCTGTTTCCGTTATGTTGCATTGTTAATCTATAATATGATCTTCTATACTTACAAATTTATACTATGATTGTTATGAGATGATCTTGTATACTCATAAATGATTATATTGGTTATGAGAGATGATGGTTGATGTTGAGAGGTTGAGGTCGTGGTTGTGGCCCTGAGCTTTGCCAGGTTACACCACCATTCATGATATTGATGATTTTGAGTGAATGAGATTATGATATTGAGATAATGAGATGAATTATGTTGATGAATAGTTAAAGATGTTGCATCATTTACATTCATCATGACAGGAGTTGCACAAGCCAAGTCGGTGAGAAAGTCATATAACTATTCCGGTGAGGTCGGTGAGAAAGATACATGACTAGTCCGGAGTGCTCTAGATAAAATCTTACTTCGGTGGGGACTTCACGGGAGTGAAGGATAGAGTGTGTCATCAACAGGTGAACACCCCGCTATACCGGTATCAGCTGATGAGATGCATATGAGCATGAGCATGTTGGTGTATTCGCATATATGAGTAAATTGTTAAATTGTGCATCTTTACCTATATGGAATATGATTTGTTTGTTTGAGTATGAGAATGGCATTAAATAAATGGATGATGATGATAACTTTGATTATGGTTGATAAACTATTTGTTTATGGCTTTAATATGTATTTGTTGAGTCCTGAACTCATTTTTGCTCTATTGTTGTTTTTAGGTGACCGTTGATGACGTTTGACTCGGGAAGGATTAGCGCACTTGAAATCGTACACCACATCCAACTAGTTGCTTCATTGGACATGAAAAACTTTTAGTATAATATGATGATTTAAATCTAGGACATGATGGTATTGAATAACCTTAGATGCTTGGTTTACGTTAATCTTGGCTTATTATGTTGATATGCTCTTAGGACTAAATTATATATGATTGTCATAGTATTATGCTTGTGTTATTGTGACTCGTGGATTGGTTTCTGTTAGGGATATATTGTCTGTATTGAAGAGGCCCAAAGGGCGATATATATAGAAGTACAAGAGGTATATGTCATATATATATAAGGCATATAAGAGTCTCTATTCTAACTCCTATTCTAACATATCTCTAACACCTCCCCCCCCCCCTCAAATGCAAGGCGTATGCAATAGCATTGCATTTGGAAATGGTTGATACTAAAATATGAAAAATCCAAAGTCCGAGTCTTGATAATGTCGTCGTAGCATGCAATCAAATCAAGTCGAATAGGAATAGGTGGAAGCATGGCGGCGCAGATCGTAGCCCAAGACGGCGGCGACACAATGTACAAGAAGCGCAACGAATGCACAGTGCAAAAGAAGCACAACGCAATGCACAAGAAGCGCAACAGAGGCGCAGTGCAGAAGAAGCGCGATGCAATGCACAATAAGTACAACGAAGACGCAATGTGGAAGAAGCGCGGCGGCCTTGAAAGCTTGGGGCGGCGGATCTGCAGCGGCTCGAAGAAAATTGCAGCGGGAGCGGCAGCTGCTGCCATGCATAAGGCAATTCCTATGCTTCTATGACTGACAATAAATTTGTGGACTCGCATGGCTTAGATGAACTCAAAGAGAGAGTAATACGGACTTGGATGGACGCAACGGAAGAAAAAGGGGCTCAAATGAGTAGACTGAAATATAACTAGTAGCACTCGTCTTTAACGGCAGAAGAAGCTGCGAGAAGCCGGGGCTGGAGAAACCAAAGCCGGAGTCAGTAGAAAATCCAAAGCCGGTCGTTGAAGCCGGAGTAGCTCTAGATCTGGTTAACCGGATGAAGCCGGTCGTTGAAAGCCGGAGTAGCTTAAAGATCGGGGACGCCAGCTCCCCACCTTATCCTCCTCCCAACTTGGAGCGGGCGGGCCGGACATCGCCAGCGCCAGCTCCATCGGGCCGCGGACCTGCTACTTTCTTATGCACTCGTTTCTTCTTCCACCTTACCCATTTTCTCTTCTCCCCTTCACCTCCCTCTTTGCCTCCTCCTCGGTCGTCCTCTCCCCCTCGTCGCCACTTAGAAGAGGATCGGCAGGAGAGGGCACCACGACAGCGGTGCGACTCGGCGGGAGAGGAGGTCGGCGGCTCGAGAGGCCGAGGCGGAGTAGGCGCAGAGCAAAGGAGTCCATCGGCCGGTCGATTTGGGCGGAGTCGACGTGGAGGAAAGGCGGCGTCCGGACCCGGAAACGGCCGTCTCTCCTATCCTCCAGCTGAAGAGCGCACGGGCGAGCGAGCCTGAGGAGAGGCGTCGGAGCCAAGGCGACGCCGGGATCTGGCGCAAGCAGCAGCAGAGGAAGCGCAGACGAGCCCGAGGTGATTGTGAGCTCAGGCGTAGCAGGGAGCGAGTAGGCCGAGGGAGACGGCGGCGACTGGGACGCCCGGGGCGCCGGACACCAGTGGTGATGAAAACGACGAGCGGCGAGCGGCTCCGCAGCAGTAGGACAGCGGTGAAGACACACCAGGCGCGGATCCGTGGTGCGGTGACGACGGAGAGACACGCAGCAGCCTCGGATCCGAGCGGGGACAACGAAGGGCCGATGCCGATGCGGATGGAGAGCTGCGGTCGATGCCGACGGAGAAGGACAAGACGATCTCGAGGGACGGGAGGACGTCGATGAGAGCGGTGTCGGCTTCGGTGAGAGCAGCTGCGTCGGGGAGGACCGGGCAGTACTAAAGCAGAGGATGCTGGATCCGTCGCAGGAGAAGATCCACACGAGAGCAGACAAAGCAGAGGAGGCGGCGACGAGCAGCCAAAGGAGGCCACCCCCGGGAGTGGAGATTGCTCCTCCCGGGGGCGGCGGCAATGGAAGCTAGGCGGCGCGACTACAGTAGACCGGTAAACCCTAATGCTCTGATACCATGTTAGGAATATATTGTCTGTATTGAAGAGGCCTAAAGGGCGATATATATAGGAGTACAAGAGGTATATGCCATATATACATAAGGCATATAAGAGTCCCTATTCTAACTCCTATTCTAACATATCTCCCTATTCTAACTCCTATTCTAACATATCTCTAACAGTTTCATCGTTGATATGCTTGCTGTAATTTTATTATAAATTGATGTAAATTAAATAGTTAGAATGGTTTAGTGGCATTCTAGGCTCAATGTTGGGCTGGGGTGTTACACCGGGCTCGGGCGACAAAGGTGCAAGGCCGCAAGCGGCGGCGGACGGCGACGCGCGCCGGCGGACCAGGCTCGGGTGACAGAGGCGCAAGGCCATAGGCGGCGGCGAACGAGGAAGAACCAGTAGCGGCGGCACGGCCAACGAGCACGGCCGATGGAGAGCTGCTGCGCGGAGAAGACGGTGGCGGTGGTGGGCAAAAAGCCAGACGGCGACAATTGTCATGTTATGAATAGCGCTTGTATTCATCATGAGGCCAATGAGTCAATATATATACAAGTACAGGTGTGACATTTATACAGGTAACCCCTTATACAATAGGGAAAATACACAGGCAATGAGAAGTTTCTAATTTTATATGCTTCTGTTCTTTGTAATACCTGTAGTTCGTTGCAACTATCTATTATGGTTTATGCTCAAAGTTCAAGTTCTGATATCTTGTTATTGAACAGAAATAGAGGCTAATAGTAGGAAATCCAGGAAGCTTAGCTGTGAAGTCAAAGTAGTGCCAATAAACACGTATTTTGGTAGTAAGAAAAGTACAAGAACATTTAACAGGCAAACAAATTGTAGTCGAAGAAAAATATAATTGCTCGCATTAATTTCTCCCCCAAAAAATAAGGTCATGAGAAGATTACCTAAGCTTCTCAACTGGAGCACAGCCAAGATCGATTTTACATACCGGGCAGTAGTCTAACTCCTCACCCATAAGCTTCTTATAGATACATTTTCTACAAACTGCATAATGCAAAGAAGAGAGCTAAAAAATCGTGAGGAATCAAGAGGTGTGGATTTCATAGCGTAGAAGACTGGCATAAGGCAATATACTTCATTTGTCAGAGGGGGGAAAAGAAGCTGCAGCACACAATTTCCTTTGCATGCAAAACATAAAGAATGTTCTGAAGTGTATGTATGTCATAGGGAGGAAAAAGATGCATGCAAATGAACAAAAGCCTCTGACATTACTAGCATGGGCCATATAGCATAAAATGCCCAAAATCTATTTACAATTACACTAAGGGGGTCAAAAGACAATTGATATGATCAACAATGCTTATATACAGCAAAATCATACAGAAGAAAAACTATTATAATGAAACATTAATAAGTCGTTCTCATATTCTGCAGGGTCAAGCAAAACAGCAACATGTGCATGCTTTTGCAGTACAAAAGATTCAGTATAAATGGAGAAAAAAATTATATCAACCAATTGAGGCCGTTATTTACTTGACATGCATACATGTGAACCTAGGAGGGTAGATGCCCAAGAGATCAAAACCACCAATCTTGCCTCTCAACAACCAAAATTTCGTAATAAAGTAACCATTTTTCAATATAGATATATTATCCAAAATGGTTGTGTTTGGAGAAGCGTATTTTAGGGCAAAGCTACAATTGGCTAAATAAAATGGTATAGTAGCCATAAAGATGTCACAATAAGGAGACAACGCCCAAATGATTATATGCATCCCAGCAAAAAGGAAGTAAAAGGAAACAGAGTAGCAATGGATGTGACTATGTAAGGAGTTAAATAAAGTTAATATAACATCTTACAGTAAGGATTTAAAGCATGAATGGTCTTCCTTTGAAATACTAATTCATTTCTAAAAACTAATCACACACAGAGTAAATAATTTACTAATTTTTTGGAAACAATTCAAGATCCCCAATATCTCAAGGGCACAGACAACATGAACTATTACACCAACTGATTCATGCATGCAGAGCAATTAAATAGTTTGCAGATATTTACAGCACTATGATCCACATTGAGGATCCAAAAGTTATGCGTGCAGCTCCACCAATTCCAGACCAACATTGCAAGGACCCCACATGCAGAACAAAGACAAATGTTGGCTAACTAAACCAATCCTTCCAATCTCTTACAGATACTAATCTAAAGCATTAACTCAAGCTGAATAACCAACTCGCACCACAGCAAAGCAAGATTACATAACAAGAGTAATAGCACGAGAGAACTAAACATTATCTAAGCAGGATTACAGGCACCAAAACAGCTCACGGATTTGCACAAAGATCACCAATCTACGTAAAATCCATCTCTTGAAGCCCAGCATTGATACGACATCACATCATGAGTCTAGAAACTAAACTGGAGCAAAGCCCAACAAGGCAAGAATCTAGATGCAAGAAAGTTACCAAACGTGGTAAAGTCAAACCCACGAACCCCGAACTACAAAGTCCCCAGATTTACGTAGAATCGCGAGGCGGAACCGCGACACGAACCATAACGCACGTCAAGAATCGCAATCACGCAAGAACGCCAAGAAGGCGAGAACCAGGTAGGCGATAGCAACACAGCATCGCCGGATCACGAGATGGCGATCTCGACGCCACCAACTGACGTCGCCGGCGGCCAAATCCGGAGCCCCAAGAACCACGTGCGCGTCGAATCGTCGCCGTAATGCTCAAGAAGGCGTGGAATCGCCGTAAATATTGGAGCTTTCGCGGCTCCCGGCGTGGTGGTTCGGCGGTGGAGTGGAGTACTCACATGTGTGGAGGCACTCGGAGATGGTGGTGGCGTCGCGGAGCAGGCGGTGGCAGAGCGGGCACGTCATGCAGCGCGCGAGCATCTCCCGCTTCACCATCACCACCCCGCTCCCCTCTCCGCGCTGCCGCCGCCGCCGCCGCCGCCCCCCGCCCCTCTCCTCCTCCTCCTCCTCCTCCTCCTCCTCCTCCTCCTCCTCCTCCACCTCCACGACCTCCTCCACCGCCTCCTTCCCCTGCTCCCCACCAGCCTCCGCCATCTCCGTCGCCTCAGCAACCGACACCACCGCCGGCTCCTCCGGCGGGGCTGGTGCCTTCTCCGGCGATGCGGGTCTGCTCTGCATGGCGTGGGACCCCCGCGCGACTAGCTCCGCATGCTGCGGGGGCGCAAAGGCGGGTGTTTATCCCGCCGTCTCGCTCGCCTGAGCGTGGATGGAAATGGGAGGAGAGATCGAAGAAGAGGAGGACGAGGAGGAGGAGGAGGACAGAGTCGAAGGAGAGAAAGAAAAAATTATTATAATTTACGTATTTATCGAGAGAAGAGAAGCCGAAGTGAAGGACGAATGGGGAAGGCAAAGGAGGCTGGCTCGGTTTTATTTGCTTTGTTTTGATTTGCTTCTCTCTTTTTTTCGCTCCTTTGGTGTGCAGAACAAAGAGATTCTTTGGTAGCCAGTTATTATCTTTTCTCATTGATACTTGCTTTTCCATGGATCAAGATTGAAGGATCACATCATGGTGATCTTTTGCTGTGATACAACAAAACCAATGTGTCTGGGTTCTATTATAGCTAACAACTTTTAGCACATTAAATGTTGTCGTTGGATTTATATCTTGCTCTTAGTTCTAGTTTATGGTTCTTTTTTCTCATTGTGGTTCGATGGTAATGGCATGGTTGTTGTGTTGCACGATTTTTTTCCCTTGGGAGCAAGTGTGTTAGTTCTCCTCTTACTCGTGTGTTTTTGTGTGTGATCATGATGGGTCATGTAAGAAGATTTGCAGATCAGAATATATGTAAGTGCTCTTCAGGATGGATTTGGTGTGAGTTTATTGAATTTGCAAAGAATACTACATGCAAACCATATTAATGTCCCAGGATATACATAGTACAAACCGTATCAAAACGTTAGGATAATCACACTGTGATAAATTTTTGGCATGATATATGGTAGTATTCGTGCATTTAACACTTTGGCGAGCTGGAAAAGAGAAACGTTCCATCTTGTGGAGCACAAAGTTTCTAAAACGATAAAAACATTTACATTGTTTTGTGGTAGTTTCAGAAGAAGAAGAAGGAGGATTGGAGGTCACTTTTTAGTTTGTCCACCAACCAAGCATGGATCAAGATGCATGGTACGACGAAACCATGGACAACCCTCAGACTGAAACACAAGCATCAGTCTTACCAAACCAACCTCAAATCAAATCAGTCTTATCTGCAAACAATTACGCGGCTAGATCTACGAATTAGTCTTATCTGCAAACAGTTACGCGGCTATCAGTACACATCGGCCCAATAGCATCATCCCAGGAGGGTCCAGCCTCATGGGCCCAGGCTTCACACAAGGGGCCCAAATAGGCCCACCCTGCCGGGCCTAAACCCGAACTTGGGAGCAGCACCCCTCAAGCCGTCCTTCTCACGAGGAAATCAACCGTAAGCCCAAATAGCAGCAGTACCAGCCAGCGATCCTAACCCTTCGATCCGAAACGGACGGGCAAGATGTATCCAGCGGCCGGCCGGGCGAACCCATCAGTCCATCACCATTTCACCATCCGCGCATATTTCGTTCCTCCGCCTCCGCCTCCGCGTCGCATGACCGCCGCCGTCCTGCCCTCGCCGCCGCTCCTGCCCCGCTCGTGCGTCTCGTGGGGGCGGTGGACCCCGCGCACCTCCCCTTGCTCCTCCAGGTGCGTCATAAAAAATAATTAATTAGTGAATAAATAAATGAGGAACCCAATAGAACAAGTAAGGTTTTGCTGATTAGTCAATGGATTTGGTTATACCAGTGTGGAAGATTGAAGGAGAATAATTTGATTACTCCTCCTCCTTGTTCTTGGCTTCCCCCCGTGCTTCCTGCGAGGAGAAATTCAGGAGCTTTTGCTTGCTTTGTGCTGTGCCTGTGAGTATAGGGAAGGGGACCGGTGGTGGTTGCTGCTGCGGCGGCGGAGGAGGGGCCGAGGAGGGGCGGTGCATCCGGCGATGGCGCGTCCGCCGATCCTCTCCGTCGCGCTGCCGTCCGACACCGGACGCGTGCTCAGCATCCAGTCCCACACCGTCCAGGTCGAACCCCTGCCTCCCCCAACCCATCTATCGGAATCTTGATTCCCTACTTCCGTACACAAGCTTGTAGAATTACGCGTTCATATGTTGTTTTGATTTAGGAGCCAAGCAAGTGTTTTGCGGGTTGTTAGATCTCGGTGGCTAGGCCAAGAACACCTGGTGGTATATCCTGGACTCCAGAGTGCGCCAGTTCTTCAGATGTGGGTTTTTGCATGTGGGGAGGTTTGGGTTAGGCCCCTGCAAGATTTCCCTTATTGTGCTATAAATATGACGCGAGATGATATTTGTATGACACAGGCATGCATCCTGCGTTGCTCGCATACTGTTAGCGTGATTGTCGCTTGTTAAATAGCGTCACGGGAGCCGTGTTATTTCTCAACGGTTAAGACCGCTTTGTCGTTGTATGACTTCCATGATTCCATCTGGTCGGTTTGGATCAGGGATTGTATAGTGTACCCCCAAAAAAAACTGTACATAGCTTTGTTTTGGAAGTAGTAAATAACTAATTGTTTTATTTTTCAATTTGATATTTATGTTCTGTTCACGCTGTTGTCTATTTAATTTAGGGGTATGTTGGCAACAAATCAGCCGTCTTCCCCCTGCAACTCCTCGGTTTTGATGTGGATCCAATAAACTCTGTACAGTTTTCTAATCATACAGGTAGAGGTGGGCTGCGTCATAGAACAGCTTATGTGCAATTTGTTTGGCGCACCTAAATAATTCCCGTTATGTGTTTTCTCAGGATACCCAACATTTAGAGGACAGGTTCTCAATGGCAATCAGCTGTGGGATCTTATTGAAGGGCTAGGGAAAATGATTTATTGCACTATACCCATTTATTAACAGGTGAATGCCCATTACAACTTAATTCAATTTTCACTTGCCCATCCTTCATGTCAAACAAAGAGCAAGTTGATTGTTCTTCACTGGTAATTCATCGTGATGGCAGACCATTAATCATCTCCTTTTACTGCCAAATGCAGTGCTTTATACACAAAGTAACATGGTATTTATGGTATTCAGGTTACATCGGCTCTGTTTCCTTTTTAAATACTGTGCTACAAGTTGTCGACAAATTACGATCAGTTAATCCTGACCTTATATATGGTAATCTTTTCTGACCTTTCATTATTTGTATGGTTGTTTCTTCTGTACCAAATTTTATAGGGAATCGTCTCATAATTAAAGACTGATTTAAAGTGTTTAATATGTGTCTGAAAATGTTCTGCAGTTTGCGACCCAGTTCTAGGTGATGAAGGAAAACTATATGTTCCTCAGGAGTTAATATCTGTTTATCAACAGAAGGTGATTTAACCATTTTAGCTTGCTAAGTTTATCTCGTATGATATCAAATGCTGGGAATTGGTTATTCTTAGGCTTTTTAGCATGTAACAGCTGTTATTTAACATAAAAATGCAAGCTTTAACTGTATTCAACATGTCCTGCTCGTAACTTCTATAAGCAAATCCCTTCCCTAGACTGAAGAGTTACTTTTTGTTATAGAACACTAGAACAGTACAGTTGTACTACATCTCCTAGAGAAGTGAGTAGAGCCAGTTCTCTACCTTGTGTTCAGAACTTGGTCTCATTTGCTTGTGTTCCCTTTTGCTAATTGAGCTATGAAGTGACAATTATACCTTAGTCCAGAGTCTGTCATTTCAAATATGTTTTTTTTCTGAGCTCTCGTTCGTTGTGGCATGCTCATAATGCTTTACACGGGCCCTGTGTTTACTCATCCTAATCTATTCATTTTCTTATCAAATTATCCTTAGGTTGTCCCAGTTGCTTCAATGCTTACACCTAACCAATTTGAAGTTGAACTACTCACAGGATTGAGGTAGCCATGCTCTTCCTTTTGAAAAAAGAAAATGAGTAATTTTGTTCATGGTCATATATCACACCATACTTATCTTAATCCTAGTATCGGATTCCATACAGATCTTTCAGAGTGAATTAAGTACATCAATTCTTTTGCTGCTAATTTGGGCCTAAAAAGTCCAATTGTTTAACCAGTTACCGTTTTGTGGGGTCTGTATAAGATTTTGGTATTTAGTGCGAAGGGGCTAATGAGCTGTAGGTTTAGGGTGCACTGATTTGAGAAGTCAATCAAACTGTCGGATCTAGATACCAGTGATATCTAGGAAGAAGTAAAGATTGGGGGCAAAATTGTCTCAATGGCATTCTGCAAACTAACCACTGTTTATAGTGGCATTCAGCTAAGACACATGTTCGTAATGGCATTTTTACAAACTAGGGCACTTCGGTGATGGCACATGGCTAATTTTCCCTATTAAATTTCTTTTGCATACTTCCTTAGCAATAACGATAAATCTATAAAGAGAAGTATATGTATGGTAGTGTTTACAGTGGTACGATGGTCAAATGCTTGATTTCTTTCTTATTTGAATGTATACTTACAGGATTACATCCGAACAAGATGGCTTGAATGCTTGCAATACCCTCCACAGTGCTGGACCACAGAAGGTTTGCCCCTTATCCGATCGATAGATGAACCAAGAAAAGTATTTAATTCACTACCTAGAATCACTTTTGGCCCCTATGATCGACTGGCTACCTTTGTTCCTTGTTTCTATGTTAAGAAGGGCTGCTAATGCAATTACTAATGTATGCATGTATTTGATTGCTGTCATCCTTCAGGTGGTAATAACTAGTGCACTTATTGAAGATAAGCTGCTCCTTATCGGAAGTCACAAAAGGAGAGAGGTAATCTTTTGACAAATTTATACAATTGTTATATATGTATATGCTATCAATGTACTAGTTGCAAACAGAAAATTTATTGGTTCTATAAAATTATTCAACAAAAAGTTTGGAGATGAAAAACCATTTATCTTACTAAAATACCCTTATGGGACTTGCGAGAAGATTACACAAGCAAATTCCAGAGCGGATAACACGCATATACAAAAGCAAACCTTTTTACATACAGCCAAACATATCTTATTCTAGTTCTGTACGGCTCTTACTATGCTACTTACGTGCTCTACTGGGAGGTTTTTGGTTGGCTATGAGCTGCTGAGCAGTCTATGCAGTAGGATGGCTCAGGGCTGTGATATAGTCATGTGGAATAGTTGTCATCTAGGAACTCTATTGAACAGTTGTCAGGCTTATCTGTAATCCAGGTCTTGCTTGTAGTGCTCATAATCACAGGTCTACTCTAGATGTACTTCAATGGTGCATTGTTGTCACGTGACTCACATTAACATTGTGCAAGTTAGATTTTAAGTAATGATTAGGATTTACAAGTAATACTTTGTGATTTATAGTAGTGGCATGTAGCATCACCAAACCTGTATGAGCAATTTTGTCTGTTTTAGATTAAGGATATGTTCACCCTAAATGAATGCAGTGGAAATGGGTTTAAGTTGATTCCAAAGCTCTGTTCTGGTTTGTTTTGGTGTGGTAATATGTATACAGGAAATTTACTGTCTTGATTTTCAGGAACAACCGCCGGAGCAATTTAAGATTGAGATACCCAAGATACCTGCATATTTCACGGTATGTGCTCCACTGTGATATTTTTTATAGAACACGCAAAAGTTTTGCATGTCTTTGCATTAAGATAGGAAACAAAGTTAAATTACACTGCCGATTGACAACAGAAGGCAATCAAAGCGACACAACTCTGACCCAAGGGCCTAAACTAGATGGACTGAAGTTGCTCCCCAGAATGCAGTTTAAGGCGATCAACACTAACAACATAACTAAGGGTTACTGGTTACAAGCAAAAGTTTCAACCCCGAGTCCCCGACACCCCCGCTTGCTATCAAGAAAACGCTTCGTCCAAAATAGAGGAGGCAATGTCTTGCAAATTCCAGGCATCTCCTTCAAACACGCAAACATTTTATTCTCGCCAGAGCATCCAAATGATCAGGATTAACAAAGAGTCCCAGCCTTTGCGTTTTGGTTTCACCACCCTTTTCCTTGCCATTGTCCACCAATCGAGGTGCTCCGCTGTTATAATAAAGGAACTCCTTTTGATATATTGATATAATCTTTAATTTTCTTTTATGAATTTGCCGTCTACTTATAAGTTATTTTGTAGGGAACAGATTGGCATAGCTTATCTCTAGATTGGAGTGTGGACTAATACATATTATTGCTTAATTTATTGTATCTTTGTTCATGTAGAAGCTTCCTATATTAGTCCATTTTAACTGATAAACATGCCAAAGAATGATCCTACTCCTACATCATATATGCATACCCAATAAATGTTGCACAGCCAAACAGTGATAAAATCATAGGAAAAACAAGTTTCTTGTGTTAGTACATGTTTTCATTTAACCCGCCATTTTCTATACTTGATAAATTGTGGTACAGTGTTTCCATCTCAGGTTTATCTTATTCAAAACCCTCGCGTGGTAAAATAAGAAACTTCATTTAGGGACAAGCTGTATTGATACATGGTACATCTGGATTCTGGAACTTCAATGGCTTTAGCTGTGGTGTCAAATTTTTCCATTTTCAAACATTACTCATTTCCTAACCAAATGAAAAGATGACTTTACCAGTGTGTTGGTTTAGTTCTCTTGGCTGATTAGAAATTAGATCATAGCACTACAGTCTCAGCTAGGTGTTTTTGAGCTGCGTGCTTGTGAAGTATCTTTTAATAGTGGGGGAGAGAAGTGGATCGAGATATGTTGAGTGAGGTGGTAAAGAAAAGGAGTAAGTGAGTAACACGTCTCTGTTTCCCTCTTAACATATTCTGCAGTGCAAAGCACGGTGTTTATAGCATTACCAGTTGTGAGTACTTCATTGAAATATTTCAGCTATTGTATAAATTTTCTCCTGGCTTCATAATGCTTTGCAGGGTACGGGAGATTTAACAACTGCTCTTCTACTAGGATGGAGTAATGTAGGTCCCAGAGAAAGTTCACTGTTGTTCTTATGGAATTGTCTTGTCATGGTTAGACCGTTTCTAACACAAGGTCACTTTGCTTGTGATGTGTACAGAAATACCCTGATAACCTGGAGAGAGCGGCAGAACTGGCAGTATCCAGTTTGCAGGTATCTCAGTTGCGCTGACATGATCTAACCTTTCGGTCTTTTACACACTGAACTTAGCAGCCTGATGTATTAGCAATCCTGAGTTTTGTGTAAAATGTAAATGGCAAGTCAACAATTAGGGTTTAGGATCCAATTTGCTTGCTAGAGCTGCACTACTTCAATATACGAGCATATAGCTGTTCTATATTTACTTAGAATACATTACTTTAGGAGCTTTAACGTATACAGAAAATTCCTGCAGGCACTCCTAAGAAGAACTGTGGAAGACTATAAAAGGGCTGGCTTTGACCCATCAACTAGCAGCTTAGAGATCCGGTTGATACAATGCCAGGATGAGATCCGAAACCCGCAGGTTACATGCAAGGCCGGAAAGTATAGCTGAACCCATAGTAATTGTGCCAAGCATATTCACCAATCACAAAATTGGGATTTGAAAACTGTGTCTTGGAGGAATGGTCGCAAACAATGTTTGGTCTTCTGCAAGCATGCCAGGATTTCCAACAAGTGTCTGCCCCGACTTTCATGAGCTTCGACATGCTTTCTGGCTTCAGTTTTGGGATACGATTTCTAGTTCACCAGTTTCTGAATCACAAAGGATACAATTTCAGAAAGGAATAATACAACATGCTGCTTTTGTTACAATTTGTAAGGATGTTGTTGTGGCCATGAGACTGAGATGCTTTATTGCGTACAACGAATAAACATCAGTTTGCTGATGTGCTTTGTAACTTCTTGGTAAACTGCAGGTTTTGTTTCTGTATGGTCTCCTGAATGATCTGTCCTATTTATCCCCCCTTATTTTTCAGGAATTCCTGTTTGTACCTGACCATAGGAAGCTAAAACGAAACCTCTACTTCAGATATTACTGAATGAGTGATTCGACGGCAACTTGCACTGTTATTCCGAATATTTCAGTTGCGTTGGACATGATCCTGTTTCCACAGAAAATAGTCGAGCAGCTATGTGGTCTCGACACGATTGGATCCTCTTCTTTTCGTGGGAATATATTTCCTGGGGATCAAACGACAGTGGCCATCTTTATTCACATGAACCAAGGATAAAGAATAATAGAAATAAAGCTGCCCCTTTCCTCTCAAGAAAGACAGTCAGCCAAGTTGCTTTTTTGGGGGAACATATTGTGAAATTGATACCTCCAAATTCAGCTGTATCAATGACACAAATAGCTCTAGCATAGCACCATCAGGCCTACAGCATAGAGTTTGTTTGACAATCGACACACATAAACTTGGCATGAGATAGCGTAATGTATCGCGATATCTTATTAAAATCCTTTGTTGCAAACAAGACGCTCGGATCAGATTGATAATAATCGAATGCCATCCATCACTTGCTGGGTCAAAAGTCAAAACCAAGAAAACTTGCTGATTCAAGTAGAAAACGTGTTGACCTGAAAAAAACTTAATGTCAGTGTTACATCTAAATCTTCTCTTGAAAAAAGAAAAGAAGAAGAAACTGGCAATATAATAACCGGAGAATCTTTCGGCTTTCACGCCTCTTGGCCTGCCCGCCTGCCTGCCGTCCAACGAACCCTTTATTTATTCTGCACGCACAAGGCCCTGCTGGCCGCATGGGATGAGATGTGATCTAGTCACGCGTGGGGCCCACCTGTCACCATCACTTTCGCGCTGGTGCTCGGTATTACTCCCGAGTACTACGTGTTAACCGCCAACTACTCAACGGACCAGTACCGTACTCCGTCGACGGACGTGATATCCAGAGATGGCCCAATGGGCGGCCCGGTATGTACCGGGCCCACCGTACTGTGTTGGCTGGCGGGCCGAGTGCCCATCCAAACACAGTACGCCGATCTCGTGGGTCATGTGGAATCGGCCTGGTCTTGGCATCCACGCCCGGTCGCCATCATCGCCTCCGTGCCAATCCAGGGAAAACTCTAATGGACGGAATTTGGTTACCGGTGTTAGCGGCGGTGTTCGATAAAATTTTATATTGAGTTCAAAAAGAAATTATTTAATTTTTGTCTTATTTCCAAATTTAATTCAAAATTTAGATAAATTTCATCCAAAATTTTACAGAAATATTTAGTTACCGGCGGTTGCCAATTCAATCGGTGGTATCCAATAAAATTTGAAACGGTATAGTTTTCCTCTGTGCCAATCAGGCTGTTATGCTAGGTTAGAACGTGCACGACAAGGTACCATACGTGCCGGGCAAAATCAGGACCCAAGCAAAGCACATTTCATCGGGTCGTGCCGGTCCGATCCAACTACAGTGTCAGGCCAAATCGGACCAACAGTCTCGTGCTTTCAAACGGCCTATTTAGCCACCTCTATTGGTCATATCTCAAAGGAGAAATGAAAAAGGAAATTTACACAACAAAAAAAAAAAGAACACATGGGAAATACTAGTACTCTTGGAGCCGATGGCTTCGCATGCGTATGCAATGAGATCAGAATATATTTTTTTAAAAAAAAATACAAGAAATAGGGCAAGAAAACGATAATACAAGGTTTTGAACTGCACAAGTTGCATGCTATTGCATTTGCTTGCATCTTTCTTTGTCCTCCCCTTTTCAGCTTGCCTTCTTTGAGGTGAGGTGAGGTGAGCAATACAAAGATCACTGCATCTTGCGTTCGGGCAGACTGGCACAAACATGACAAAAAGGATGTGAATTTTGACTTGCACAGGTAAAAAAATGATGTGCTCCTTTTTCCGTTGTTTTTAGCTTCTCACCGTTGCTAAGCAGCCGTGTCAACAATATTGATTGACCACCGCAGCAATTTTAAGAGGTTTCAGCTCAAAAATCAGTACTACACCTCGATGAAAAGGACACCAAAAAAAGAGCAAATGCAGACGAAAAATGGCATGATAATTCAGTCTACTTAACGTGGCCCATAAAATCTCCATGGGTCAGCTTTCAGATTAGTCACATAGGCTCTTTATCATTAGTCGTTGGCACGTCACCACCATTATCACCTCCCCATGTTTGCTTGAGCACATGGTAACCATTTGTTGTGATGGACAATTCAACCACCAGAGAATTGAAAGCAGCAAAGAAAAACAAATCCAAAATTCAAGAGTAGTGATGATAATCATAGCATATTATACATATTTGCTTCATTGGAAATCCATCTGGATATTACAATATACAAAGAAAAAAAAGATTTGACAAATAGATCATGTCTCTCACACACACTCATTGAGCTGCTCACTCTCTTCTTGTTGCCACTCTTTTGTACATATCTCCATGGCCTTGGACTTCTTGGTTGCATGGACAAAAAACAATTCCATCAAAAACCAAAAATAAGCATCATCATAGAACTAGGACAGGTACCTAACTAATCCCAACCCCCCTCCCACCCAATTCAATGACTAATCTCCTCCCAAAGGAAGGCCAGGGACTGATGAAAAAAAATGATTAATCCAAGAGGGCCCTTTCTTTCTTATGCCCTTGTCCCTGCTCCTCCCTCTAAATTTCTACCCAATTTTCCCAACTAGAGCTCCCAAATTTACATTAAGGACCTGAACCTGAAGTTTATTTACATACAAAAAGATTTGTGGTAAAATTACCTAAACTCATTATACTTATGGGATTGGATGGATGGGTTATATAGTTTTTAGGGGTTAAATTTAGGACTTACAATTCTCTCTCTCTCTCTCTCTCTCTCATCTCTCTCCTCCAAGTGCTCGTGGTAGCCGAAGAAGGCTTTTGCTTGCACCATGGAAGGGAGTGGTTTCAGGGTTATTTGTTTTCTAGGCCATGGCGGTGATGCCATGGCCGCGGCCGCCGCGACCACGGTCGAGGCAGTCAAAACCCTCGACGCGGACAGCGGCCGGCTGGAACGCGAACCGGGCGCGGGCGCACCCGGCCGCGCCCCGCGGCGACATCGGCGGCGCCGACGGGCGCGGGGTAGGACGGACTGCCACCGGCGCCGGCGCGGCCACCGGCCAAGCCGTCATGGGCGGGCAGTCCATGCCGAACCGGCTGTCGTGGACCACCGGGTTTGACGCCCGCTGCGGAGGCGAGCCGCAGAACAGCGGCGGCTGCGGGGACGCCGCAGAGAGATTGCTCTCCTCGCCCTGCCAAGAATCGGAGCAGAGACATTTAGCAACTCGTTGAACAAAAACTACGCAAGAAACTCATGCATCTTGGGACGGGAAGGCAAAATGATTTCACCTTTGAGAGGAGGAGGTCGAGCAAATCCATGCCGGCGCCGACGTCGGAGTGGCTGCTCTGGTGGCACCGGAGGGGCGCGACCGGGCGCCGTGGCTTGGGGCAGAAGAGCGGGCTCTTCGTGTCGGCGGTGACGGCGGCGGCGGCGGCGGCGACGGGGAGAGGGCTCTTCATGGCAGCCAAGTGGCTCATGGTTTCTTGTGTGTTTTTTTTGCTTTTTGGTTAGTTGATTAGATCCAAAAAAATTACAAACCCTGCAAGAACAAAAACAACCAAAGAAAATTTTAAATAAGTAAAAAAATCAAGAATAGATGAGGCAGATCCAGGTGTACATAAGGTAAGTAGCAGATATGGGCAATTTTTTAAGATTTTTTTAGTGAGGTGAAGCTTTGTGAAGGATTTGTGGGAGTTTTCTTGGGAAAAAATGAATCTTTGCAGAGATTTGTACAAGAAAGCTTGTTTTGGGGGGGGGGGGGGGTAAAATCAGACTTTGGGAAGATTTGTGAGCACTTCTTTCAGAAAAACTGAATATTTCCAGAGATTTGCAGCTAAGCATGTTATTTGCATATTTTGGGAGGATTTGTCTTAGAAAAATTGAATCCTTGCATGCAAGTTAAGCTTTTGCATGAAGAGGTGGTATTTTCTCAAGATCTGTGACAAGCTATCAGAGAAACAGAACCTTTCTATATGCAAGAACGAAGCTCTCCTCTTCAGAAGAGAACACAACAGAAATCCGCACCCAAAAATATGAGAAAGAGCTGCATGTTTACCTGAAGCTTTGCCTCTGGATTTCTCTCCTTTGGCAGAGAGAGCGAGGAGGAGGAGAAGCAAAACTATTGTTACTCCTTCCAAGAAGAATGAAAAATAAAACAAGAAAAAAGAAAAGAAAAGCTCAAGCTTTGAGAGGAGCTGGATGAGGAGGACGAGGAGAGGAAGGAGACGAAGGGGGGTGAGAGGCTAAATAGACAGGAAATGAATGGGACACCACAAACCTCAGAGGTAACAGGCGACAGCTTACCCACAGGATGGTGGCAAAATATTATTATTTTCCAAAAAAGTAAAATCTTTTTAGTTTAAAAAAAATAGGGAGATAATAAATGTTGCATATGGGAAACAAAAGCTGGTGGGGGACAAGAGGAAATAATTTCGGCCTGCACGGCGAAACTGCTGTCATAATTGAAGCATTTAAAAAGATGTGCCTTTTTTTTCCCTCTGGCTTGGTCGTTCGAGTAGTAGCTTTTTCTTTTTCTTTTTTATTTATGTAGAGGGTCTGGTTCTGGTCATAGCTATTTTTTAAAAAAATGAATAATTTGTACCCCACTCCGCCATGGTATGTTTTTTTTCACTAGCTCCGGAATTCATGTTGCTCCCAATGAGTTTGAAATAATTTGAACATGTAGAAACAGTTCTCTCATGTACTCCGCTCCTCCATCTTGGTCGTATTTTTATATTACTTCTTCCGTATACTGTTAAAACAAAGTTGCTAGCTAGGGAGAAGTTAGCGGAGCCCAGGACTCCCCGACGGGCAAATGGAGGCCTCCTGCGACTAAAACCGGCGACCATCGTAGCTTCTTTTGTCGTCTAAGAGCACTTCAAGTCGAATAGGTGAGTCACGTACAATTTGCGTTTTGATTTTGTATTTACCCTTTCGTTCCTCTAACATCATGTAATCGTCCAGCTCGTATCGCAGAACATAGGGAGGGGGGATTTGACACATGACACCGACGAGGGGAGTCTAAAGACAAGGGGAAGGGGGAGGCTCCTGTGATTGAGATCGGACGCTATCGCAACATTTTCGGTCGCCCAGACGCACTCCATATCGACGAGGTGAGTTATATGCAATTTACATCCTGATTATATTTTTTTGAGTGTACAATCTACTAACACCAAGGAATCGCAGGACATGTATGACACCGACTTGGAGAATCTCGAGTAGAGCTGCGAGTCGGTAGTGCATTTCGCCGCCACCAAGCCGACGACCGGCAGACGCACGCAGACAACCCGACATGTGACAGCCGGCCGGCACGCGGCGAACGATGGGCGGTGGGCCTAGCAAGCCGACCCATCGGCGTCACGCAAGACGGCCGGCTTAATCGTCTGCCGTTTTCGGCGCAAGACGACACGGTTTAACACGGCCAAGACGCCTGGCGCGGTCGTGCCTCCCGCGCCTCGCGCCTCGATCGCTCGCTGCGCATCCTCGCGTCCGCCGCGCCTCGCGTTGGACCAAAACGGCGGCGACGTCTGCGAGAAGAAAGACGCCGGCGTCGGGGCACGGGAGAGAGGAGGCGTGAGCACCAGGCGCCGGCCGCGGGCCTCGGGACGGAGCCCCACGACGCAAGACGCTCGCCGTGCCTCCCGCGCTCTGTCGCGCCTCACCTCCGCCGCTCCACCTCCCAACGCGACTCCTCGCCTCGTCGCTCGCCTCCGCTGCGTCTCGCCGCCGCCGCCGCTCCACCTCCATGAAGCCGGGCGCAGAAGGGGCCGGCGGCCAAGGCCACACCGGCAGGGAGGTGGGGAGGCGGGGAGGAGGGGAGGAGGAGGCCATGGGGTGGAGGAGGCGACTGGCGGAGGAGGCCACTGGGAGGAGAGAGGCGACCGTGGAGGGGCGACCGGGAGCAGGGAGCCGGGGTGAGGGAGGCGAGGGCCAGATTGGCGTGGGAGACGAAGACGAGGGGGCGTGAGGGGAAAAAGAGAGAGAGAGAGAGCGAGAGAAACCGGGGGAGAGAGAGGGCAGGCAGAGGGGCGTGGGGGCCAGGGGCGGGGAAAAAGAGGAAGGGAGCGGGGAAAAGAGAGGGAGAGAGAGAGAAATCGGATGAGGGGGAGAGAGAGAGGGCCGGGGCAGAGGGAATCAACGGGCAGGGAATCTCCCTTTCTTTCAAATCAGCTTTGATTGTAAACGGGCAAGCACAGTTTTAATCCCGAGAGAAAATGAGGATTAGAAAGGAAGACAGAGCAGGCAACGTTCGGATTCATAAGCTCAACGTTCGGATTCGAAAGCCAACGTTCGGCAACTCATCGTGCCTATAAAATGACCAAGCATTAGCCGTGCCACATACAAAAAATCAACTCAGTGATCTCATTTCTTCAGCATACAAAAATCAACTTTTATTTATTCATCATCCATCTACTCTCCTCATTTCTTCAATATCCATCTACTCTCCCCCATTTATTCACCGTCGATCCATCCATTTTGCTACCAAGGAGTCGGAGCACCAAGGAGCTCCCGAGCAGTATGATACCGAGGAGTCGGAGCACAAAAAGGACATCAGGCGACTTAGTGTAAGCTCTCGCCGCCGCTCCCCTAGTCCTCCTCCGACACCGACTCCCGTTGATCCTCGTCAGTTATCGCCAAGCATGGGAGACTACGGCATGGATGACCATCATATGGATGGTACGGAGGGCTAAGAGGAGTACCAGGGCGGTCTGGAGCCAATGGGGGCTCCAGAGTTCTCTCCCGCGTCCACGGACGGCAACATTAGCGGTCCGACGAAGGGCGAATTGCTGAAAGCACATGACCTGGAGCCAGGAAATCCAAGACGGTCAAATGGTAGATATCGCTACTTGTAATTATTGCCAAGCTAAATTATCTGCCGTATAGCTGCAGGGACAAGGCACTTGAACCGGCACTACAAAGCATGCTTACGCAAGACCGGACGCAGAGCCGAGGGGAGGAGTACAAGCATAGCTAAACTTCGAGGCCGATGGCTTTGTAAGTACTTGGGTATACAACCCGCTTTTTGCCCGTGAGGAAATTCCTAGATATATTGTTGCAGAAGATCAACCGATTAGGATGGGTGAAAGTCGCGCGTTCAAAAGAATGATCCAACGTGGCTTTTGCCCACAATACCAACATGTTAGTAGGAGAACCACTACATCTGATATTTTACGGATATATTATAAGGAACTAGCAGAGCTAAAAGAACTATTCCTACACGTTCAGTTCTCTTTTGCTATAACTTTGGACATTTGGACATCATCACACCAGAGAAGTGCATACCTTAGTGTTGTAGCCCATTATTTAGACGACAATTACAATTTAAACAAGAGAGTCATAGGGTTTAAGGTAATTAATGAATCACACACGGGAGAGGCCATTGCCGAGCGTATACTACGCGTACTTGATGATTTTAAGTTAGGCAATAAGATTGCTTCTATAACTCTTGATAACACATCAGCGAACACTACTGCTATGAACATCCACACCCCAATATTGCAGACGTATATTGGTGGTTATGTTCTCCACCAGATATGTGTATGTCATATCTTGAACCTTGTTGTTCAAGATGGTATGCAAGTGATTGGCGGATTTTTGAACAGTGTCGCGACGCCGTTCACTACCTCACAAATTCCCCACAAGTGGTAGCTAGGTTCACAGAGTACTACGCGACCAATGGGAAGGAGCTAAGAAAATTCGGTCTTGACATGAAGGTGAGGTGGAACTCGACCTATATCATGTTAAATAAGTTACAAGGGTATGAACATGTTATATCCGTATTTGTTAATGCTAACTCTCAAGACAATGAATTAGTAGTTACTAATTCAGATTGGCAGATTGCTATTCATTTTCGGGAGTTTTTAAAATCTTTTTATAAAGCAACAAAGATGTTATCTGGTGTTTATTACCCTACCTCTCCCTTAGTTATAGAATTTATTTGGTTAATTGCAGATAAAATTGTCAAATCTAGGAATAATCCCCTTTTAGGTCATGCTGTCGCACTAATGGAGGAAAAATTTATTAAATATTTTGGTTCTATTTCACACGTGTATTTGTTGGACCGAAAAGGCGACTAGAGGTGGGGGGTGAATAGGAACACGCTCACTTTTTCATAAATTTTGAATTCAACACAATTTCACTCTAATAGCTATTAGGAAGCTATGAAGATCAATATACCAGTACAGCGGAAGACTAGTATTGAATTCAAAATAATCCCCTAAGCAATACGACAAAATCAACTAAGATTAAAGCAACACAATGCATCAAGGGTCGACCTCTGGACCTAACCGGCTGGACCGATGCGGGCGATCGGACCGGTAATGATCGGGATCGGATCACGCCAAATCGGTCGGACCGGTGATGATGGGATCGACCGGCAGCTCGAACCGATCCAAAGCAGTAAAAACAGCCCGATGACGAAGTTCCAATTAGGTCCAACTTTTGATTCTCAACTCTAAACTTCGCGAAACTTTGCACACACCTTCTCTATGCTATTGAGGACCTATTCCAATCGAATATAACAATAATTCTTGGATAGATCCTAAACAGTTGTCAATTGAGTAACAGAAGGTCTAAAACCGGGCAAGAACGAAAACTTGATCCTAGTGCTTGTTCGTGAGTGATTGATGATCAAGATGATCCTAGATAGATTCACATATATCACAGTAAGCTAATTCTCGTGAAATAATCAATCAAAAACTCGCGGATCAAAGAAAACCCTAAAATCACGAAATTGAAAGCAAGAGCGAAAAGAGACTTATCTCAAGCAAACCTTGCAAAGATTAAGAACGTGATTGCTGCTGGATTACACCCACACCATCATGGATCAGTGGTCAATCCAAGATCACAAAATTCACCTCAAACCATCAACAGCTCTAGCCTCCACCTCAACTCCCTAAGCCAATTAGGGTTTTGAAACATAAAAGAGGCGAGAGAGAGAGGTGGTGCAGCCACCACCTCCTCATATTTATAGTGGAGGCCTAGAACCTCTAGGGTTTGACTATATTGGGCTCCCGTTAAGGCCCACTAACAAACGGGTCACACACTCACGCTTCGCAAAGCGCCGTCTTTAACCTTTTGACCTAAACCGCTTCACCATGCGCTATGGATTCGTCAATAGGTCACCCTTGTCCATCTTGTGTCACGCTTGAGTCCATTGACCTCACCCGGCACCGTCGATCGTTCTGGACCTCAACTCTCCAAGTCTAGTCCCGATCATCCTCGCCGTTGACCGTCGTTGACCACCAAGCAACCTGCACAACCATAGACAAGCAAACACGAATTCGAGAACAAGTTCTTCACAACTTGACCCATGTTAGTCAAAACATGCATCATGCAATACATATGCCATGATACCAATGAACTTGACCTAACAAAATAACATCATCACGGTTGGTCGACGCTCAAAGTGGAAGCCGTCCGACCGCTCCTCGTGGCCGGTTGGACCGCCCGGCCGGTCGGACCGCTCCCTCGTGAGCTTGGGACCGCCACTGTGGACTTAGCCAAATTCAAGCCCCAAATTCAAACCTTCGAAACTTAAAACGAATAGAACTTTTGCTTGTGAACTCCAAAAATTATGAGACCAAGTGCATTGGGATCCCCTCACTTGCCTACAACACCTATTTTTGGCCCAGACTGTTCTGACCATTTGTGGTCATCGCCGATCCGACCGCCGCACATGGCCGATCCGACCGATTTGGGACCGGTCGGACCGCCATGCTATGGCCGGTCGGACCGCCCCTGTCCAGAATGCCTGAATTTTGTCGAAATCCCTGTGAAACGACAAATCATAAATGCTATTGCCAATTGTCACATCATCCTAAGATCTGGAGTATATCCCCATGATATCCACAGTATTGCTTTGCTATCATATTCTATCCTACAAAAAAGTTGCCAGATTTGCATATCGGTATGGAGGGAATAGGTGAATGCCTCGGTCTTGATTACTCGGAAGCTTTTGCACATGTCAAAGAGGAGCTTTTTCGTGTTTTCCGCATGTATCATGATAAATTCGGCAGCTGCGTGAGATCAGAGGCCCCACAGCAGACGCAACAAGGAAAGAAAAGCTTGACATCCCACTTGTGGAAGAAACTAAAGGGCAAGTCCAGTTCTTCGTCCTCCCAGTCTCAGGCAACCCCCTTGTGGAATTCTGTCTAGAGCTAAACCACTATCTGGAGCATGATTTTGCAAACATCAATCCTGATCTTTTCGGTGGAAAGATAGACTTGCTCGAGTGGTGGAAGAACAACAAGCGGATATTTTATGTGTTGTCACATTTTCGCAGGGGATGTTTTGCTGGTGCCGGTGTCCACTGTCTCTTCAGAAGCAACGTTCAACATGGCAGGGAGAATAATTGAAGAAAGAAGATCATCACTCGCGCCTAGGATGGTGGAGGCAATCACATGCGCCAAGGACTGTGAATTGGCTAAAGAGCGGCAACAACATCAACTGGAGGATCTTGAGATCGTGCAGGCGTACACTGACCTCTAACGCATGAACGATCTCGACATTAATGAGTAGCTAGTATGTACGCATTTTGTTATTGTACTCTTTTCTTTACTCGGTGAACCCCACTCTGGGGCGTAAGGGTTTTAACGAGGCAGTGACATTGTATCTGTAAAATATTATTTTTTTAAATTTTTTAAAAATATTTACGTGCCCATGTTTTTACCAATTAATTGAATTTTAACTAGTTTTTAATGAGACGAGTACAAGAGGAATGAAGATGGCGGTCACCGTCGCCATCTCCGCTTCCGCTGGCACGACACGACCCCAGCACGACGGGCTTTGGGTCGTTCATCGGGCTCGCCAGAGGCGAGGCGGGCGGCACGACGACCTAAGACGACACGGCGGGGTGGCCGGCCGAGCCGACACGCGAGACGACAAGGCTCGGCACGGTGGCCCCGGTCGGGTTGGTCTTACCAATGCCCACCTCTAGTCCCGAGACAAGAGGAAGACTCCTGCGACTAAGACCAGCTGTCGTCGTAGCGTTTCCGGTTGTCCAATCTCACTCCATATGGAAGACGTAAGTTATATATAATTTTACATCTTGCTTACGTTTTTTTACTGTACATGTCACTTACATCATGAAATCGCAGGACATTGACGACTTCGACACTCGCCGCCACCGTGGGTAGAGGCTATGGCGTCGCGGAGACTAATTTGCATCCCTTTTCATCCATGATTGTAATAAACCCGCGCGTGTAATATGTAATGCTTGAAATATCGTCAATTTTATGTATAAAAAGTTACATTGTAACTCCATTGTAAATATCCAAACTACTTGTTATCTGTTTTCATGTGGATATAACTGCGAGCTATAAGGTTAAGGTTGCGCACACTCCACATGAAAACAGAGAACTAGGAGTGGCCACATTTCAAATATAACTTTTGATAGATAAAATTGACGATATTTCGGAATGCACATTGTGATTTACATGGGCCGTATGGTTTGCACACACACGGTTTATTGGAACCGGGATAAAGGAGGATGCAAACTTGCCCTCTTCGCAATCTAGTTGCGCTTCTGTAACATTCTCGCGTAGAAGTTGGCCAACGAGCCCGACATATTCTAAATACACCAATAGATGACAATAAATTTTATTGTTGAGAACAAAATTCCCCCACCTGCGTACACCAGCTTATGATTATCCAAGAAAGAACAAGGGTTATGAAGAAAATATATTTGCGTTCTTCCAAAATAGCATTGATTCCAAATCCCTCATTGTAAAGTTCATTGAGGAGCTCGACAGATGTATACTTGGCTACTTCTCCTTCGCTTGAAATATAATGATCTTCGCTTGAAATATACTAATTTTCGCTTTGTTTCTGTCCATTCGTTCAAGCCGCTTTACCTTCCATCATCTCCCACGGACGGGCGAGGCCATGCATCGGAAGAAGCGCGGAACGGTCCACTGGGTGGATGGACGAGGGAGCATCCGTCCATTGGACGGACGGACGAGCGAATCCGCCCCTCAAACGGGCGGTCTACGGACGTGGCAGCGGATGCGTCCGTTGGACGAACGGACGAGTGGGATTTTGTGCCCTCCTAAACAGCAATGTATATAACCAATTCTAGTAAGACTTTGTATCCATACCATTTTTGTTTTCTTTCTACATGCAAAAAAACACGGCAATTATTTGTTTTCGTACACTAGCTCTGGATCTCAAGCTGCTGCCAATGATTTTGAAATAATTTACCCCCTTAGATACAGTTTTTCTGCAACGTAGAGCCGTCCTTGTAAAATTTTATTCGTTTAAATTACTTTGGATTCACATCAGTTGGTGGCAATCATCCGCTCAAACTTACATCTTTGCGGCACCCTTTCTACCATTTTAGGTACCTCTACATTTTACATAAATATAGTCGCTAGTCAAAATAAACCAAATGCCTACAAACGAAACTTCACAGTTTTGGCAACTGATTTTTTCTAACAGAGTAAGTGCATGCCTTGAGGTTGTGTTAAACTTAGGGGGTGTAAAACGAATCTGAATAGTCTGTTTTATCCGGATGGTAGCAAATGTGGTAAAGAAAATAACATTTGTATTGCACAACGAATACGAATCTGGGTAGTATTTGGATTTTTTTTTTGTCTGATACGAATACAGATAATATCTGGATCCAATAGTTTTATTTCGCTTGTCATCTAGTCCACTAACATTTGTTGTGTGTGTGTTGTATTACCATATTGTTTGTGGGACTTTATATGTAACTCTATATATTGGATTTCTTTTGTAGATGTTTGGAATTTGAAATTTTTGTGTGAACTTCATCATATTTTTAAATATTCGAATTTGACTTTTTTTTAAAAAAAACTATGAATACAATATAATCACTAATTAATTCGTATTCAATTTGTTCTCACCACCGGTTAAAATCACCTTAATTTCCCACCACCTCGATCACATAGGATTTCCATGGTTAGATAGAGACAAAACCACGTAGTGTTTTGATTTGCACAATAAATCACCTTTCTTTGCAATCCACGACTAATCTGAGCTTTCAAACAGAACGAGAGAGAAATGTGATACCTCCACGCTCTCCTAAACCGGAAAGCACATAACCACTTTCCAGCGAAGCCTGCGTGCGGCCATGTGACTCGCACGTGCAACGACGGGACTAAGCTATTTCCAATTTTTCAAACCAGATAGCATCGATTAATACGTAGGAGTACAACATTAGTTTTTTCTCACCACTGTAATATCCAAAACGAGCGGTTCAGATCAAATGCTACAATTCCTAAGAAAATAGTAAAAATCAATACAACGTATTTTGCGGGAGGCTGTAATCTCTACGTGGCGGAAAATCTCGAAGCACATCTTGAGCTTAAATCCCATAATGAATTCCAACCTACACGACGAAAACCCGAGACTGCGTAGGCAGTAGCAATGGCAATAGGATAGGAGCACGTTCTAGTCCTGAATAGCATATCATGAGTTTGACCATGAGTGGCGCAAACCCCAACGAATGAAGAGAAAGTACCGAGCCATCTCTTAGCTAGCTGTCCCAAAAATATATTTCTCTTCAGGGAAACAAAAAAAAAAAGACGATTAGAGAAGAAGAAAAAATGGCGTCTTCCTTCAGTGATCACGCAGGCATCAGCATTATTATTGTTATCACTTCATAAAAAGAACAAAAGGGGGAGAGAGAGAGAGAGTCTTGTGGTGGTTAAGGGTTGATTAAGCGCGTACATATGTAGTTTTGGTTGGCATAGCACGGAATAAACCACCACGTGATGTGCCGGGGGAGGAGCATCCCCTCTAATCTCTCTCTCTGCACATAATTATTCTGCCTCTGTCTCAGTTTGTTCAGACTTGATGCATCTCTGCAGCAGAGAATGCAACTGCGATGCGTGCACTGTTTGGTTTGGCCATGTGACGCATGGGCCAACAAGACAGGTTAGGTTAAGTTTGGTTTGAGTACCGTTATGTACCGTAACGATCCTACTGCAGCAGAAAACAAGCTGTTGAGTTTGACCTTAAATTTCATTACCAGACAGCAAAAATTCAATGCAGGGAATCTTAATCTCCGTGCAATATACCGGCCTATCTTACTCTTTTCTTTTCTTCCTATCCCAGTTTCACCCTAGCTAGGGACCTCGGTCGATTCGAATTCTCTGCATTTAAGGTCTAAATACGGATGATAAACAGTCCTTCATGTTAGGAGCGTGTCTCACTGTTCGACCTAAATTCAATGGTTCAAACTAAACATGCAGTGAAAATCCGAAATCGGGAACTGCCCCACAGCAAAAGTGCTACAGTGCGGTGCGTTCTTGTTTCCATGTTGCGGATTAGATTAGATCCGGATCGGTGCTCCGTCCGCACGTGCCGTGTTCTTGTCGCCTCCAACGGCCTCTCGCTTTACCTGCACGCCATCCCTGTGGGGTGTTCGTGTTAACGCATCTTTGCATCGATACGGTCACTCGCTGAGCGCTGCCACGAACGATTGTACGTGATACATCATCGTTTTCACGAGTCTATGGCAGGTGGGTCCCGCGGATGGGTGTTTTTTTTGTGTGGGGTGGTTTGACAGTGACTCAACCAAGATAGGGCGTAGTGTAGTTTTTTTTGCATGAGTTTTTCTTTTTAAAATAATAATAATACTAGTAGCAATCATGAGCCAATGAATCCGTTGATATATCCGGATGCAGTGCTAACTAATTAAAGATGATGATATATTACTCGTTGAATCGTCGACTTAGTTCCTGTTTTTTTTTTAAATTTGACGCTCGCGCGCACCAACGCGCGCAGACGGAAAACGAGATCCCGTGAAATTCCTACTCTACGCGGCCTCTGATTACCAAATATACTAATCGATAATCAATAAAGGTGCGTACGATGATACAGGCAACCACTGTATATGGTATCTATCCATGTTATATACAAACAGTGTTAGAAACAGATTCTACAATGAGTTACGTTTTACCCGTCTCTAGTCTCTACAGACAACTCCTCTATGTACAATATTTTTTATTTTTCGTGTTATAGTCGACTGCTGTATGAAAGACGATATAATTCTCAATATTTCCTCTCTCTCTCATCAACATCGGCTTGTGTCTTACATAAAAGGACTTACAGATTCCGGCGTCTACATGCTCTCTCTTTCTCATCAATCAGGTTAAATTCTACGTGACAGAAATTACAGACCTTTAATGTAAATCATTGCACGTTACCTAACCATGTCATCGCGTCTGATTACGAATATACTAATCAAATTGGTTCATCGTTCCATTCGGATCTCGGCTCTCGAGCCCCATGCACGGGGCACGGATCCTCATCCGCTTATATTTATGCTGCAGTTGCAGAGCACAGAGACTAGCGATTATAAAAAAGAAATGATAATTAAATCTGGCAGGGAAGCTTCGCACGGTTCGATGCGTGTTCATGGACGGTACTGATCGGTCCCTGCTCGCCATTGAACGGCCCAGATGGATGGATCGATAGTCGTTCGTCAGTTTGTCCGTGTAGAGAGAGGGAGAGATTTGGGTTAGTTAGAATACTGCTATAGAGCCCTGAGCCCAGGAAGGGGAATGGGCCGCCAATGATGATAATGGGCCGCAAGGGGAAAAACATGGGCCTACGGTTGCATGGGCCTTACGGGCTGGACGACGGTGACAGCAAGTCAACTTTACTCGCTGCGAGCTTCCCAGTCGTTTGCATGGAGCTGCTATTCAACACACACACCCATGTCGATTGCGTTTCTTGCATTATCGCTACTCATCCAGTGTGCTGTTTAGTCCGTGTAATTGTGGGTTGCGGTCGTCACTTGTCAGGATCCAATGGATATCCCATGTGCCCCTTCTGATCCGTGCAATTGTACTGGCCTACACTCGGAAGGGATGCTCATAGGACCAAAGTCTTCTGCTATCTCCGTACCGTACTCTCTTTCTAATGGTCGATGGATGACGGTGTTACGAGTGATACTCGGGGTCCGATCAATAGTAGGGGGTGCTCCCACCCCGGCCAGGGGCGGAACCAGGAATTGGACATAGGGGGGCCAAGTTCAAAGGTTAAAATTTTAATAACGAATATCACGTACTACCAAATTAATAGCACATACTACCAAATTAATGTAAGTAATTTTATAGCTGTTTCCTGTGGACGGTGTACGAATTAATCAAACATAGAAGTTTTCAAACATTCTAATAAATTATAAGATATATGGGGATTATAATTCTATATGTATCCATGCACAATTCCAAGATCAAATTCAATTATATTTACTATATACAAATTATGATTGAGTTTGATCTTGAAATTTTACGAAGATATCAAATATACCCTCTCTACATTTGGTAATTTGTTGAGAATTCTTAGAAACTCCTACGTTGGAATTATCACCAAATGCAAATAAATACACACACACATGTTTGTCTTTGCCGAATGAGGGGTCTTTTGGTTATTTTACCACAAAGCAGGTTTTGCTCAAATACTTTAATTGTTTTTCAAGCCCATGACATAGCATTTTAACTTAAAACCAAAGTGTCATCTGTATAAGCAAGTTTTATCATGCAAGAAGGTTCTATCCACCTATGTCCAGATATCAGGTTTCATCCACCTGACTCTATATACCAGATTCCATCCTCCTAGCTCTAGATCACAAGGTTCCATCCACCAGACTCTAGACATTAGGTTCCATCCACCTGACTCTAGATCGCAAGGTTCTATCCACCAAACTCTAGATCGCAAGGTTCTATCCACCAAACTCCAGACATTAGGTTCCATCCACTTGACTCTAGACATCAGGTTTCATCCACCTACAATTATCTCGTTGCTACTACCATTTCAAAGTTAACATGTTTCCATTCCAAATTTATCAAAACAAACCAATGTGGCCTTTTGCACCACACTCATGACTATGGGTATGGCTATTCGAATAGATTACATATACTTTCTACAGATGTTGTACATATTTACCCACAAGATATTATCAACTTTTGATGTCTGGACGACACACTTCCATATGTGTGCGACTAAGAAAATCATAACAATGCATTTACAATAACTTGCCATAATACTACACCATATAATGGGCTTGATCCTCCGTCATTTGAACACATGAACTTAAATAATTCAAATGAACTAAAAAAATGATTTTAGTATTATTGGAAATGTTTTGAGTTTAGATGAATTTAGAAATAAAAATCAAGTCATTTGGATTTAAAATGAGGGGCAAAAGACTCTCCAAGATTTGACCCGAGAGGAAATTATAGAAAATATGAAATCATTGACTAGTGGGCCCGGTCATATTTTCATTCTTTTTCAATTAATTTTCTTAAGAAAATCCTTTGCGGCTAACAGATGAGGTCTATTCAGGTTTTTATTTTCTTTAATAATTATTTTCTTAAGGAAAAGCATATGTGGCTCACACGTGGGTCCAACAGGACTTTTAATATATATTTTCTCATATATTTTTTTTGGGAAAACCCGAGAGAGATAGGTGGGACCGCGGTCCACATGGACTCAGTCCACCCAACAGTTCACAAGGCCAGGGCCCACATGTTAGGGGCTTCTATCTGCAAACCAGGTCTACACACATAGTTTTAAGGGTTGGAACTCACATGTCGTACTCATATACACTAAACTACGACTTAATTAGATTTTATAATTGTCAAGGGCCCACATGTCATACAGACATTAACTACTAACTAACCGCTAACTAATTACTGATTAAGGTAATATAATTACCAAGTGGAGCTAAACGTGCGCTCGATGCTCCAGAAGAAGCGGTGCACCGATCTCTCCACGGCGGCCTATGGCGGCGCGACAAGGTGCTACGGCGCGGTGGTGCTACGGTCAACTAGGCGCGGCATTAACTAGCCTATCATGTTTACAACACACTAGCAATTAAGGGAACAACAGGCTCTCCTGGAGACCAAGCGAGGAAGGAGACCAATGGTGGCGGCGAGGGTTGCGTGCTTTGAGCCGACGACAAGGACGAAGAGGCGGTGGCTCTATTTTAAGACAAGAAAGAAGAAGGGGCACATTAGAGAGATGGTGTCAAGGCGACCATGATGCGTAAAGAAGGGGCGACTTAGCGACATGGGGTCAAGGCGACCATGATGCGTAAGACACGGAGACGAAAGCTCACCTCAGCGGTGGAAATCGACAGGCGAAGCCGACGGCCAGAGTTGGAGAAAGTGACCATCGTTGTTTGCATTGTCCTCCACCCGAGGAGGAGAGGAAGGGGAAAGTTGGGGAAAACGTAGAGGAGGAGCGGGCGAGCAAGATGACATGCTCGGACGCGACTTAAATAGAGAGGAGGAAAGGGGAGATGAGCGCAACGATATCACTTGGCCCAGTGCGAGATCCTTGCAAGCGACACGTGCACGAGCTGGACGCTCTTGTGAGGTGACAAAGTCGCAGTGGGGTGTGAGATGCTTGACGCGTGGGCTCTGACGCGGCTCTGGCTCGCGCGGCACATGTGTGCATGGCGACAAGGTTGAGCGAGAGAGGGAGAGCTGGCGCGCGTGAGGTGAAAGAAGCACATTGCTTCTCCCTCACGTTCGGCCTAATAGGTGGGGGCCAGGGGCCGCTTGACAGTGAGAGCATTATAACACCTCGGGCCAACAATGAGCCGGAATGCCACTAAACTACACTAACTATTAATTTTAACATCAATTAACAATAAATTACAGCAAGCATATCAATGATAAAAACCTGTCCATGGGTCACACTAACACAAACATAACGATCTGGCAATCATAGATGAATAATTCCTAGGAAGCAAGACAAGATAATAAACCAAGATCAAAGCAAAACTAGTCGAATCAAGTCTATTGAATGAATAATCAACTCCAACCTATCAACTAAGGCTAAGCAATAATACCAAGTCCTATTTATAAATCATCACGCTAATAAAGTGTCTCATAGCCAATGTTTCATGCAATTGAATATATGATGTGGTTTCCAGTGTGCTAGCCCTTCCCATGAGCAACGTCGTCAATGATCACCTAAATATAACAATAGAGCAATTATGAGTCCACGACTCAACTAGCACAATAACAAATAACAAGCAATGATTAAGCAACTGTAAACCATATCATCATCAACATCAACTGGCTTCTTTTCTTTATCCTCATACTCAATCATGAAATTCTATTTTCATTCAATGCATCCCTATGCTATATGTCCATATGCACCTCTTTCGCGTATACCGGTATAGAAGATGTAAAAAAAGAGAGGCCAAAAGACATACCGCTAAAGCACTAATCACAATTAGTATCTCTTCAAATTCATTTATAGCCAATTAAAAAACCAATCATTCAATCAGCACAGTCAATCATGCATAAATTTCAATCATGCATAAATTTTGTTGTCTTAAAAAGTGTAAGTGCTGTTGACATGTTTGTCATTTGGTGAGCGAGCAGGTCAAATTTTAACTGTTCATTCGTATACAAGAAAACGATTATTTAAGGAATACTTCAGGGCAGTACTACCTTACCATGCTATCTAATACATACAGTGAGGTCCTGGGTTGTTTGGTAGTACTAGAGAATACAACCAAATTCAGGCACTTTTGTTCATCTTGATGTACAATACAGATGGTGCAAGTGTGCAACCTCCGATCTCAATGGACCAGAAATAGAAGTACAATTCAGTAGTGAGGGAAGATCAAATCATTGATTAACAAAGCACAGTCTAATTCATTTCTTTGTGTTAGACAGGCCCATGGGACCAGTATAGAGTTCATGGTAGTCCAAACACAATCAGCCTTAAACTTGTCCTTTGCTTGGAGTTGAAACAAAGGATAGAGTAAAGAAGCTACATGACATGAGTAGCTGTTGCCCCATTTGACTTGAGACAAACACTTATATATAAATTTGTTTTTGAAGATTGCGATTTTTTTCTTCCTTTTCTTGGAAAGGAACGTGAGACACACACACTTTGCTGGCCCTAGGCAGCTACAATTGGAATTGTAACAATACCTCCACCATTTCCCCTAGCTTGGGCTGATGATCCAGCAAGAAAATAGAAGAACATACGGTATCTCCCCGGACGATCTTGGTTGCTAACAATCCGATTTCGATCCGGACAGACACAATTGTAGGAGAAAACTCACATATTGTTTCCTCTCTGAAACGTACACACACAAGAAAATGAACACAGATGAGTTTTACGACGCCTAACCACTTACATCTTTTATCTCTTCTTATTCCATTGCTTATCACATTACAAACTGGTTACAATGTTTTTTATAGCTGCAATATGACATGTAACATCCCCACTAACACCACTACCTCCACTACATGCACTAGCACCACTACATGAACTACATGAACTACCTAATTACTCTATTTACTAATTTGCACTACCTCCACTAACTCTACCATGCAAACTGACATGCAAAACACTAAAAAGTTAATATAATATCTAACAATTTCCCTCCTAATCTTGACAAGCTAACTCAGTGTTGCGGATCGCTTATAACCTCTTGCCACATGCAACAACTTTCTCTTTGTTGCCCGCGCAATGGCCTCTTGCACGACTTATCGTGTCGTTGACAGTATTCAACACTTATCTCCAATAAGCTCCGCCTTCCCACTCGGCACGGATTAGCAACTGAAAGCATCTAGGCCCCTAAAAAATGTGTTTTGGTAATTAATGATATTATGTGAATATGTGACTAATATGTTTGTTGAAGTGATTACAAGGCATAGTCCTAGATGACAAAGTCAAATCAAGGAGCTGCATGTCAAAGAATGTCAAGAAGATGGATTTTGTCTCAAGGGCAAGGTACAAATAGACTAGGACCCCTTTTGAATTTTACCGGTCTTTGGAGTATGGAGGAAGACCGGATTTTAGTATAAATATCGTACTATTAAGGGGAGCTTGTCTAGTAGCTTGAAAGCACTTCATTATGCCTTTGGATCAACTTAGGATCATGCATGCTCTCTTGGTCTGGTTTTAAAACCAAAATCATTTTTTCAGTACGCAATCGAAAGTTCCGGCGTTATAACTGCGGAACTTCCGCTAGGCGGATCTTCGGAAAAAATTTGCGGATCGTTTTTTCCAGAGAGTACCCTTTTTAGGGACTTAGACGATTTCTCGAAGTGCGGAAGTTCCGCCATGATACGAGCGGAAGTTCCGATTATCGGTTGCTCTGAAATTCTTGCGGATCGTTTTTTCCAGAGAGCACCCCTTTTAGGGACTTAGCCATTTTCGCAAGTGCGGTAGTTCCGCCGTGAAATGAGCGGATCTTCCGATTATCGAACGAACCGAACTTTAGTTGGCGGAAGTTCCGCACATAAATCCAACGGCTATAATCAGAGCATTTAATGCCACTGTAATGACCGTTGCAGTTCACTCGATTCAAAGGCGGAAGTTCCGCATATTACATGGCGGAAGTTCCGATTTCCCTGAATGTTTCTGGATTCTTTGTATAACGGTCATATTTGGTTGTGGGAGGAATAAATACACCCCCACCAGCTCAAGGAGGGCTTGCTGAGCATTCATTCAATTCATTTATGCTTTGAGCACTCCCCTCACTCCTCATTTACTTTCCTTGCACAAATTTATGAGGTTGTAAGCAAAACCGAGAGCATTGCATTCTAGTTGATCCTTTGGCTCTTGGTTGCCGTCAAGCGAAGTTCAAGGTCTATTCTCTTGGTGCTTGTCGGCACCTAGACGGCTTGGCGGAGGTTGCACGGTGATCTCTTCAAGAAGTTTGTGAAGAGGTCCGACGCTGGTTGTGATTGGTCGGTGTTCACCAACTCCGGAGAGGAGGAAGAACAATCAAGTGATTATGAGGGAAGGCTTAATTTGTGGAGCCGGCTTGATTGAGTCAGGCTTCCTCAACGTGGACTAGTGAAGATCGATAAATCTTCGATACCACGGGAAAAACCTCTTTGTCACTTTGCGATTATTTCTTGTCTTCGCTTATTGCAATTATCTTTGTAGCATATATCTTATGATAGATAGCTTTATTTAGTTCATCTTGCTAATTTTTTTAATTTGAACTAGAATTTTTGAAACCTCCTATTTACCCCCCTCTAGTCGGTTATCCTTGATCCTACAACAACACAAACTCCCTTTATGCATCGCCAAGCCCACACAATCGCTTCTCTACCACGTGGTGCACTCCTCAAGGGACAGTACAGTTGCTCTCGCCACACGATCACTTGAGGAACAATACATTCGCCCTCGCCATCAGCGACTGTGAACATGGGCGCCATCGCAGCCCATGCACCTGGCGGTTCTTCTCCCGGAGACACGGAGATGGCCGCCAATGCCATCTTGCCTTGCTGGTTGTCGATGACACTCCTTGGTAGCAGGTATTTGGGAGACATGTCGCTTCCACTCTTCACCGCTACCTCTTTGCTGCCACAACTTCGTCGCGGTGGCACGACTCATCGGGAGACTCTAACCTCCGATTCTTCTTGCGACAACGGCCTCCGTGCCATCGCCGTTTGTCGGTCATTTACTCATCAAAACACAACAAAACAGAAGAGGACCAGGCCAGAAACAAGATAAGGCCAAAGAGTTACTCCTATCTTCTCTCCTGTCTGCTAAGTCCGGTGGGTTCTACTCACTAGTCCCCTTCGCAGTACAAAACCCCATTCCCGGAGGCACTTCAAGTGGGCGGTTCTTGGCAATAGCAGCACCATGGCGCCACTAGCACCATGGAGGAAGGCTTCGTCAAGGGTACCGAGGCTGAGGACGGGGAGGGAGCTACCATAGCTTTCTCCTCCTCCTGCCTGTCGTTCCACTGGGAGGACTTCGTGTCCCCTCAGCCCAAGCTGCTCAAGCAGCAGTGCAAGAAGTTGGCCCGCACGGCCGTGTCGCGCTTGTGCATGGCGCTGGCCACGGCCATTGGCGGCCGACGGCAGGTCGACCTCGTCGCGTGGCTCACCGGCACGTTGCACGGCCACCGCTTTGCTCTCGTCGCTGTCGCCGTGCTCGTGCCATGGCCACCAGCATGCATGCGCATCTGAACCGACGCCACTCCTTGCATGGAGCCGGTTGGCGCACGTCATTGCCAATCGGCGAGTCATCGTCAGGCAGTTTCTCCTCGCACCTCGCTCTGATACCAATTGTTAGCCTAGCCTCCAGAGAAAACTTGCACATTGTTTCCTCTCTGGAACACAAATACACAAAGAAGATGAATACACATGAGTTTTGTGACGTCTAACCACTTGCGTGTTTTCTCTCTTCTTGTTATTCCATTGCTTATCACATTACAAACTAGTTACAATATTTTTTATAGCTGCAATATAACATGTAATCTCCCCACTAACACCACTACCCCTACTACATGCACTAGCACCATTACATGTACTAGCTAATTACACTATTAACTAATTTGCAGCCACTAGCTCCACTAACTCTACCATGCAATCTGACATGCAAATTCAATTAACATGCAAATTCAATTAACATGCAAAACACTGAGAAGTCAAGATTACATCTAACAAGGAGCAGCTGCTCGCAGAGGCCACTGGCGCCAGAACGGGGACGATTGGAAATGTGGGTGGGCATCCTTTTTTATGAGTCAACTAGTATTACTTTCATTAGGGCAATCCAGATACTAGACAAAGTACTTACTATTACTGATCTTAGATTTTGACATTTCTATCGCGCCGCCGTTGGCAGCTCGGCTACTCGCCCCCTCCGGTCAGCCAGAGGCGGGCTCGGGACTCCTAGAGTAGAGTCGCCTGCACCTCACACTAGGGAGCAGTTCCGCCACACGTTGACACGCCCACACAGCAGCGTTCGCGCTTCGTGCTAAGGAGCAGCACCGCCTGGGGCCTGGGAGCATAGCTGCCCCGCCCGTCACCAGCGCTTGCGCCGCCACGCCCACATGCTGACACGCCCACGCTGCACCGCCCGCTTGCCGCCTGCTCTCCTGGGAGCAGTGCCACCATGCTCCGTTGCTCATGGCCTCGCCCCACCCGTGCTCGTCTCGCCTGAGCTCCGCCGGCACCTACGCCTAGGGCTAGGATTGGGAGTTTGGAGTTTGGGACGACGATTGGAGGTACAACCACACTGCCTACGTAGGCACTCGAGGGTTGAGCTGTTGATGCAAGCTTCGATTGGGCTAGGTGGTCCACGGCGCAACAAACAACATGAACACTAGAACTAGAAGTGAGCCCACGGTCGCCCAGCAATGGAGGTGTACCAGGGAGGGGAGGCAGGGAGGAAGGAGGCCTCTCATCCGATGCCGGTACCAAGGGGCAAGGAGGAAGGACTGGGTAGGGGTTCCGGACCGGCGGAAGCTACCAGAGCTTGCTATAATGGTAGGTCCACCTCTATCCAATTCCAACCGTCAAGCTGCTATAAATGCCTAGCTAGGCATCTCACCATTCTTGCATGCAGCCGCCTACCATCACAAGTCGATCGAGAGCAGCAGCAGCAACCATGGAATCTATGGCGATGTCCTCTCGCATCCTCCGTCTCCTCGCTCTCCTCCTCGCCGTCGCCGCCACCGACGCGACCACCATCACCGTTGTCAACCGGTGCTCCTACATGGTGTGGCCAGTGCCCTCCCTGGCGGCGACATCGCTCGACTGGCAAGTCTGGGCCATCAACTCGCCTACCGGCACTGGGGTGGGCAGGCCGTAACGCAAGACGGCCGCACTTCGACGGCAAGGCCGCGGGCGCTACATCACTGGCGACTACGGTGACACACTGGCCTGCGCCGTCTCCGGGCAGCAGCCCACGACGCTCGCCGAGTACACGCTCGGTGCTGGGAGGGACTACTTTGTAGACTAAGTAGACTACACGTTGACACGCCCACAAAGCTCGGTAGGCTAAGTCCACCGTGAACCATCTCAACGCCAAGTGGGACCCACACGTCGGATCCAATTTCTTTTATTTCTTTTTGGCTGAAATCCTCTGTTGACATCAGCTGATGTCATAAATCTTTTTTCTTCAAAAAAATAATTCAGTAAATCCGAAAATTCTGATTTTCATTATTTCATGTGATTTCATACTTCCAAAGCCCACATCTTTTGCATCCGAACTCCGATTGAGCCTATCCAAATTTCTAAATTCATATAAATTCGAGATCTATTTATATAAGATTTTTATTTATTTTTTGGAGTTAGTTTTACCTCTATTTTGTATTTATTTGTTTGGTTTACGAGTAGACGTTGATACTTCGGGAAGCTTTGAACAAGGAGGAGTGTACCAAGATCAAGATCAATCTCAGGATCTATTCCAAGGCAAGCCGTAGTCTTTTGATCATATTGAACCTATAATTTCAAAAGTATATTATTTTATACAATTACATGCTATCTTTATATCAATTGTTTTGGGATTAGCTATTACCTGTTGTCATTATGCCTCCTTTGATTATTTGAATACCATGAATCATTTGTCACCCTAGCAGGGATAATTTTAGTTGGACATATTTGTATCACCAACATGGATATCATACTACTACAAAATAGGCCATAGAAGATGCATAATCACAGACAGTTCCAAGACAAACCGTCTGTGATATGGACCTATCACGGACGGTTCTGACCACGAACTGTCTGTGATGACTTAGAGTATCACAGACGATTCTGCGTAAGAACCGTCTGTGATACTCTAAGTCACCATAGACGGTTCTTATTACGAACCGTCTGTGATATGTATCTCATCACATGCTCTCTGATTTTACCGTAGGCCTCCAAGACAAGGACCTCGTCCTCCTCAGTGGTAAGCAAATAATTTTCTTCTTCCTCGATGACTCAATTGATCATGGTAGCTAACTTATGGGTTCACGTATGTAGATGGTAAATGGGTGCAGCGACCAACATCCGCAATGGCTTCGTCGTCATCGCCTGCGACGCTGTGCTCTACAACGACACCTCCACCGTCGACGTCGTTGACTCCTACTCGGGCCTCCTCAGCATCCTCTTCGCCGACGCCATGGTCAAGATAGGCAACATTGGGGTACTCACAGGCCGTAAGGAGGAGCTCAAGAAGATTTTCGTATGTGAGTGATGCATTTTTCATGTATTTTCAAGAGTCTCCGAAGATGAAAAAGCTTACATAAACTGTGATGGTACCAACTATGAAACAATCAAAATCTGATTTTTTTTTTGCAATATAAAAAACGTCTGTGATAGTCTATTTTCACAAACGGTCTTGAACAAGAACCGTCTGTGATAGTTAGTATCACAGACGGTTCTAAACAAGAACCGTCTGTGATAGTTAGTATCACAGACGGTTCTAAACAAGAACCGTCTGTGATACCTTTTTTCATAGACGGTTTTTTCAAACCGTCTGTGATGACCGTCTGTTATCACATATATATAAATTCAGATGGTTCAAAAAACCGTCTGTGATGAGGTTTTGTGTAGTAGTGTGTATTGATGCTCAGTTCAGCTTAGTTACGATGGGTTCATCATCACATGTGTCATAATGATTAATCTTGACTTAATGATATATGGAATTGCGGTTGTTAGCCACTGTTGTTAAATGTGAGTACTATGACAGGGGATGTCATTGGTTACACAAAATTGTTTTCGCTCATGCGAGTGGATGGTAGATAGTGGGGGTGTGGTTAGTACGTTGTGGGTTTGTGGAAAGATAGCCTGAGTAACTTGTAAAGGACTTAATCTTGTGCGCCTTTGAATTGGGCCTTAACCGTACAACCACATGTCCTGTATGGGTGGGATCCGATAATTAATTAGCAATATCTTAATTTCGATTGTCATGGAAGCGTGAGTTACGGGGGACGTACTCACAATGGCGCAAGAGGGGGCCCCTGTCTGGTCGGTTAGACATTTAGTGTTGAAACCTTAACGTGCAGAAATGGATTAAGAAGGAGCTTTGTAAAGGCTTTGTCACATGCTCTAGACTGCTTACCTAGGTAGTGAGCAGTAGTATCGACGGATGCCAAACAAACTAGAGAAGTCGTGTCCTGTGGGTCAAGCTGTACAACCTCTGCAGAGTGTAAAACTATTTGAATAGCTGTATCCGCTTTATGGACGTGCTCGGGGATTTCACACGAGAGATAGAGTTTCTTATAAAATGTGTCGGAGTGTGAATGAGAAGTTCACTTCATGAATATAATGTTCGTTCAGTGAATGGGTAATTCACTTGGTGGTTTGTGTCGATTAGTGAATGGAGAATTCACTTATCATTGGTTTTGTTGGGAAGTGAATGGGTAGCTCACTAATTGTTTCAAAGAAATTGTTTACTTATTTATTATTCTTTCCAATTACGTATTTCAATCTAATTACTGTATTTATTGTAAATACTGCTTTCTGCAAAAGAACCATACAACTAACCTTTGGCAAGCCTAACATAAATACTATTTGCATACATTTTCCTATGGCCTACTGAGTGCTTTATGTACTCACGGCTTATGCCTTTGTTGATCAGTTGAGGAATACCAAGCTGCACAAGAGTTCTTTCAGAAGGAAGACTATGAAGGTTTTGCGGATTAGTATGCGTTCTCCACTCGATTGCCTATGGGCATGTTGATTAGTTTTTTCAAGTTTCCCGTTCCACTGCAAGGGTTTATTTGTTTCTTTAGCCCTGCGTGGTAAGTTAAGTAAACGTTGAGCATAAGGTCCAGTTATTATTACTATTTATTATCTTTGAGATCTTTTTGCTTAAATGGAGTAAATGGATGGTATTTCATCACTATTTCTGTGTGAGCTAGCTACTGATCTGTGACTAGTTCACAATACATAGAGGGTTCTGAGATGAAATTTCGGGTCCCGACAGGGTAGTAGGAGTGCGTGGCGTCCATGAGTTTGTGTGACTTGCAAAAGAGTTAGATCGTGTTCTCGTCTGGCATTCTGTAATTCACGTTCAGCTTTGCAAGCAAGATGAAACAATCTAGTAATGGAGTGGTAATCTTTATAATCAAGGATGTCTTGAATTTCTCGATTCAACTCTCCCAAAACCCTAGCCATTGATGCCTCCTCATTCTCAACTGAACCACATCGTAAAATACCAATTTGTAATTCTTGATAGTAGTCTTCCACATACTTTGTACCTTGTTGTAAGCATTGCAATTTATTTAACAAATCAAGAGCATAATATGAGGGAACAAATCGATGCCGCATAAGCAATTTTAAAGTCTCCCAAGTGTTAGGTATGTTATTGGGATGTTGACGGCAATGTTCTTTCCACCAAACAGAAGCAAAGTCGGTAAATTCACTAGTAGCAGCCCTAACTCATCTAATCTCAGGAAAGTCATGGCAACCAATTTTTTGATCAACAGCTAGTTCCCAATTAAGATAACCATCAAGATCATATTTACCATTAAAAGATGGTGTTGAGAATTTAACCTTAGCAAAAGAATCATCGTGGTTATGTACCTCACGCCGTGGGGGGTCTCGTCGCAAATCTTATCGATTAAAACACAACTGTCGATGAGCTCGTTCGTTGTTGTGGTTACCCATGTCATCGGCCTCGGTATCATCCACGTAGTCGAATTCATCTTGTCCCTCTACTAGCACAGCAGGGGGAACAACAGTGGATACTTGGGCAATCTCCTTAAGGCGCCATAATGCATGCTAAAGAAGTGTTAGTGATGCCCTGTGCTCTCTCCATCGTGGCGAGCGTGGCGTTTGTCTCAATCTGGGCGCCCTCGAGTTGAGCAAGTCGTTCATTCGTGACCCTGACATCCTCCTCAAGACCCTCCGTACGAAGGTTCATGAGGCGTCGGAAATATTGTACGATTGCCTTCGTACGAGGAGTATGAAATGTATCCTCATCCGAAAGCTCTGCAGAACTTGCCATTGTTAGCAAATCACAAGAATATATCTCTAACAACTACTGGTATGTGGTGGTTCAAAAGTCGCTCACACTCAAGCCTTCTATCGAATTCTTACCAAGCACACAAGGGTGATCGACAACCAGCGGTGTCAACGTATCTCCGAAGATTGGATGGAGCGATTGCCAGGTGAAGCTCAGCCCGTGCAGCGTAGAAAAGGTGTAGTTGGGAAGGCTCAAGTATGGTAGCAAGGAGTAGCAATAATCGAATCAGAGAATGCAAACTGAAAAATCGTTCAACGCCGGTTAGTGTTGGTCCTAGGCTAGACCGTACTAGAGACGCAAGCCTACAACACAAACAAAATCATGGCGCGACAGAACTAGAGAATGTCGCACACGGAGTTCGAAAGCTCTAAAAGGATGTCGTCTTCACGGGGAACCTTAGAATCACTTGTAAAAGGGCTCTGTCAATTTTGTGAGAATTTTGAGAAACTTGATTTTTTTGGGCTTGCGGGCCCGTTTTGAGGCCCTAAATGATGTTTTTTGAGGTCAAAGTTTTCGTGCATGCGCCCGGGTGCGTATGCGTATGATAAAATCTCCAGATTGCCCATACTTATCTTTTTTTCCAATGTATCTTCTCGTTTCCTTTCCAACGGATCAAGAATCACCCCAATCGGAGGTCGTATGCAAAAGTTGTGTGTGTGTTTGTTCTTTTTGCGAACACCACGTTGTTTTGGCTATCACCGAATTGGGCAAAGTTTCCTTATCCGAGACCAACTAGGGCAAAGCCTCCCTAGATGGTATGTTCGATTCATGGCTGAAGTCGGCGTCCTTATCCTCCTTTTATTCCCTTACCGTGGCAGATCTATCCCAACCGCAATGGTGAGACCAAACGTGAGCAGAACTCGAAACTATAAAGGAATTAGACACTTTTGACTTGGACTCAGAAATAGATATAGACTGTTTTGATAATTGTGGCTAGCTCAAATGGAATTTGAAGATGAGGTTGGATCCGTTGGAAAGTAGACTTGATAATCTTTCCATGAAGTCCGAGAACGTCCCAAACGGAGTCCGTATGAAGAAGTTATGGCCATTTAAACTTAGTACTATCGCAACAATCCGAATTCAGAACAAGCCCAACTCGAACTCTTGCTTGACTCGGACCCAAAGTGATGTGGTGACCTCCATCATGCCTTCCATGCATGTCCATGATTCCACATGCATCTCTTTCGTCGTTTCCCATGTTTCTAAGTACAATTAAATCACTTGCATTAGGTAGCGGTCCATTCTCAGTAATATATAAACCTATGAATGAATTCACTTGGTAATTAAGTTGGCGAGCACGAGCTTGAGTAAGTGGTCCTTGTAACACTTGTTGTGGATGAGTTGTGTGTATAGGCACGGTTGTATCCACGGAGGGATGTCCTCACGAGTTTCCATCCATACGAGTGACTCGTAGTTAATGCATTATATTGGAAAATGTATCATATGACTTAGCTCTGTCGGCATACCTTCAGAAGTGTGCTCTATTGCATGGCAAAGGAGCGGTCTGACATGTGGGTAAAGTTGTACACCCCTGCACGGTATAAACTATTCGAATAACCTTGTCCTAGGTTATGGACACGCTTGGATACGCCCCGTGAGAATTAGACTACAATATTTTCATTATACTGAAAATTGTTTAGTGTAGTAGTATTTCTTTTGATACATGAATGCATCTATATATTCTTTTGTTTGTAAGACTTACGAGTACAACTTTGTACTCAACCCGCTTGCTGCAATTTCAAATGAGGTTGATCCCCAAGGGATCAACTATTGTGAGACCGATTCTGTGTCAGTTGCCTTGTGGGTAAGGGCGGCCGGTTGGCTTTTGTTTATCACCATCTTATGGCTTTTGCTTCTGCTGCAACTTTAGTTATTTATCTTGTCATTTGGTCGGTCGGCCCTATTTGTATAATATGAACTTTGAATGACTTATGTGTTGTAAGTCATGAAGACTTAGTAATTGTAATAACTTGTGTATGGAATTGATGCTTTAAATTTTGTAAAGATGTATGTGCGTCGCTCCTGGAAGGTATACAATACATCAAGAGCGGGATATTTGATTTGCAATACTAGGACCAATCGGATGGTTAAGTATTGTAAGTTAAATACCTCGAGTTCTCACAGGGAACATCATCGTAAGCGAATCTTACACACAAACATCGATTTTTTCACATCTTACGTTGTATTCCACATATCCCTAACTTCATCCACGCATAATGACAGCCGGAGATGCGTTGCAACTTCTTGAAATGGATCGACGATCCAAACATGCACGATAGAGCGTTCATCGAGTAGAAGTACATGTTAAACTACGCGAAGAGACTCGAGGTCTTCCAACTATGGAAGTCTTACCTATCGGACTTATTGAAGAGGCGCCAGTGGAGGGGGAAGGCTCTTGCTAGTAAGACTGGGGGTTGTCTTAGCACTCCCTGTCGTCCTGGCACACTCCGGATCGAAGAGGTAAGTCATGTTCAATTTGCATCTTGATTATTGATTTTGCCTTACGTTCTACTAAAATCATTCAATCTTCTAGCCCGCCCCGTCTCGCAGAACAAAGCTGCCTTCGAGACTGGTCGCCATTGCGAGCAGTCAGGAGACAAGGGGAAGGGACCGATGAGCCGCAAAGACTAATTAACTTAGTTCCAATCCTCCCTATTTTTGATTCCAAAAAGGCGCACATATATCCTATGTGATTTTAGGTTTATTGATTCGTGCATGATATCGTTTCTAATACACGTAATCAAACCTTGCACGCCATGTAATTCATAGCTACATTATGGAGTCTCAATTTTTATTCTCAAATTTCATCGAGTTCAAATTCTGTACTCTTTTTCGTATCACTTCTCCAAAATAATACAACCGTGACAACAACGCGCGTGCTAACCCTAAACCCAAATATTATTACGACACGAAATAATTCAAATAATTTTCATTCCAATTTTTTTCACATGGGAAAATGGTGTAAGGACTAGAGGAGGTCCCCCCAAGGGCATAGTGGAGGCTTGTTCAACCCCCAGGGGCACGAACGTGCCATGTTTGGCCCTCAAGTGCACGATGGAGGTAAGTCCGCCCCTAGGGCACGAACAAACCCATGTGTCACGTCTGCGTGGTTCCGCGGTGCTATTTTTTCACTTAACGTAGAGAAAAGACTACATTTGCTAATTCACACGTCAACAACTCTCGACCCGCGGCCCGCGCTGCGTGCATGTACGGTGTACCTACCGTTGTATCTCTACTACTCAAACATTGGAGTTTGTGGTTGTCCGTCCTCCCCACCCTCTCACTCGTCTCTCTCTACTGACATGTGGACGGACCTCACTTCCTTCTCTCCGCCCCCCGCTTCTTTTGTTCTGCTTCGCACGTCTTAACGAATTGTGATATATTATATTTAATTTAATTGATAAATTATTATATTTATAAAATATTTCGTAGAAACGCAGGGGTGAAAACATGTCCCGAGTTGTGTGCCTTGCAAATCTTGTTGTGTTCTCACGTAAGTATACACGACAAAATAAATTTACTTCCACCAAACTGCCATAAACAACCATGCAATACTTCCATGGATCAACCAACGAACAAGCTTGCCTCCCTAAAGACCCCCTAAAGACCGAGTCCACGGGCGCCGCGTGCACCCGCCCGATTCCCACTCTGATCATCCGACTCTCACTCGTCCCGGCCCGCACATGCACATGCAGTGCAAGCCAAACCAAATGAACCCCGCGGCGCGAACCCGAAAACCAAACAAAGTAAAAAAAAAAAACAGAGAGAGCTCGCGCGGCGCGCCCGAAAAATGGCGCCAACCTATCGCCGATCTCCCGCCTTCTACCCCGTCTATTCCCTCTCCTCTCCTCTCCTCCCCTCTCCTCCACATCCTCAAAACCCTAGCTATCCCCGCGCCACCATCCGGTCCCAAGCCCTAGCCCTAGATCCCCACGCGCTCCCATGGCCAGCTCCGACGCCTCCTCCGTCCCTGTCCCCGCCGCCGCGCAGCCCGTCCCCAAGAAGCGCGGCAGCTACAACTGCGGCCGCTGCGGGCTCCCCAAGAAGGGCCACGTGTGCTCCGTCCCTGATCCCGCTGGAGCAGGCGGCGGCGCGGGTGGGGGCGCGGCAGAGCACAAGCCGCGGCGAGCGCTGTACTTTGACGAGCCGGCGCCGGCGGAGGTGTCCCCGACGCCGCCGCAGCCTCCGGAGAAGAGGGCGAGGGTGGAGGTGGTGGATGTGGAGCCGGAGGAGGGGGAGCGGGAGGAGAAGGTGGTGGTGGGAGGGGAGGGGTGGGTGGAGGTCGCGGCGGGGAGAACGGTTCCCGGGGAGGTGGTGGTGGAGGTGCTGCGGCGGCTGGCGCCGAGGGGGGTGGCGGCGTCGGCTGCGGTCAGCCGCGGGTGGCGCGAGTGCGCTCGGCGGGTGTGGCGGGCTGCGGAGGAGCTCCGCCTCCGCACCGCCGGCTTGCGCCCCGTCGGCGCGCTGCTGCCGCGCTGCCCCGCGCTGTCCAGGCTCGTGCTCCGCATGGAAAGGTGAGGAAACAAGAACAACCCGGCGAGCCGCTGCCGATCTGTACAGAGACAAACAAAGACGTACAGCGCCGTGAGATCGATGCGTGGACCTTTTATCGGTGCTTGCTCTGATCTGTACAGATTACAATCGGACATAACAAACGCAGCAGTGTTTGATCAGAACGGGAGAATTAACAAACAAACCGAAAATCCTGCTAAATTAAACGAATTTTGGATTTATTTGGGATTGATTTCGACGTGCAGGTGTGTGATCTGGTCAGTTGCCGTGAGATCTCAAGGTGGATCTTTGAGCGGTGCTTGGCTAGATTCAATACGCATTTCACAGTACAGCACCAGCAACGGCGAAATGGTTGGGGGTGATGGAAGTTTTGTGGCGATCGCCTGTCTGAATTTGGATACTTGGTAGATGTGATTTTCTTGGGGAAGATCTAGGCATGGTGCCGTGAGATCGGTGCGTCCATCTGTGACCTGTGCCGTGGTTGGATTTGTGAGTAGGAAGCACAAATCTGATAGTTTGTGCATCTTTGATGCAGAGTGAGTGTCCAATGCTACATAGTGCAGTGCTACTTTTGGGCTTTTGGTTTTGTGTTTTAAAAAAAACTTTTGGGCTTTTGGGCAACTAAGGGAACAGTCTGAAAAATTCAGTGATGCAAAGGGAGAAAGATGTCTTAGATATGCCTGTCTGGCTCAGGTTTCGTGCTGCATTTTGTGCACTAAATACAGAGTTTTGGTTAGCTTTGTCAGATTTAGTTTGGAAGAACAAAATTTCACTGAGTTGGTGACTTCAGAGGATTTTCATTGGTTCTTTACGCAAAGTAGGGAAATCAATGGGCAGATCCGGTGTTTTTTCTGTGAACATTATACGTTGTTGGAAACATGGATTTTGTGTCCTGCTGAAGGAAGTAAGCAAAATGCAGATATTGCCTCATTATTTACTTTATTACAATGCGAGCAAAAGGAGCCATCTCACTATGGATCTGCTTGCAGTGGGTAGTTCATTTAGATCTAGTTCCCTGGGTGCTTTATTCTAATCTTTAGGAAATATATGTTTCAGTCAACCACTCGAATGTGAGGGATGATCTACTTCTTTTCTACATTGATGCAGTGATGTTGATGCCACAATGCTCGCGTGTGTCGCTTTTTCCTGCCCTAATTTACTATCTCTGGAGATCAGCATGGCTGATCACGCAGTCAACCGGATGACTGGGTATGCTGAATACTCCTAATGTTAATTCTATTGTGCAATGCTATCATTCCATACATTTTGTCCTCTGATGACTTATGTACGATTTCTACCGTTTTACATTGAATGGAAATGCATGGTTTATGACTAGTATTTAGTACACGCCCATTCGCAGTTGTGTGCTATCAAACTGTTAATGTTATTGCTTGAAGATGCATACTACTCAAGGGCGCTGTTTCATGCTGCAATATGTTGTCTTAATTTGCTCTTTATTGTCACCATACATGTCATCTAAAAAATATCTGCACCTCAGTTTTATAGGTAGGGCCCCCGCCGCCGCCATCGAAGAGGAGGAGGAAACCTAGTTTCGATTCGGCATCGGGCGATTCTAATCGGCCGGCCGCGCTGCGTTTTTTCTTAAGAAAGAAAGAGCGAAAAAAAAACGTTGTTCTAACCGCGCGCCGGCCGGCGCCGCTGTTAGACCTCGTTGTCTTAGTCGCCGCGCCGTCGGCGCCGCCTACCAATGGACACCATTTCCTCCTCACGCTGCCCGGTGATCTTCGACGGTGTTAATTACACCGACTTCGTGTCTCACATGCGCATTCATATGCGTGGTCTTCGTCTTTGGGGCGTCCTCTCTGGCGATGTCACCTGCCCGCCATGCCCTTCTCCTCCGACGGAGCCTACGTCTGTTGCGCTTCCCCCGACAGCTGACAAGACTGCTATTGAGTCTGCTGGCCTTGCTGATGAGAAGGCTGTCTCTGCCTACCAAGAGGCTCTGGACTCCTACATGGATCGCTTGACTACCTACACTCAGTGGTGTGACGACGACGCTCGAGCTGCTGCTGTCTTCATCGCCAGTGTTCAGCCTCAGTTTTCTTCTGAGATTGTGGGATTTTCATCGGCTGTCCAGATGTGGACTCATCTTCGACAGCGCTACGAACCTTCTGGAGATGCCCTCTACTTGTCAGTAGTTCGTCAGGAGCACTCTCTTCAGCAGGGTGATGCTACTATTGACGCCTTCTACGCCGAGTTCGCAGTCAAGCGCCAATCGGACTCTCTTCGACCGCCGGGCCGTCGCTCGCTCATGCCGCTGGTCGTCCGCGGCCGACTTGGAGTTTCAGCGTGTTCACGAGTTCCTTACTCGCGCCGCCCCGAGTTCGAGCAGAGGCGTGCCCAGCTACTTGCACGCCACCCTCGTGTCACTCTTCCGAGGCCCTTACCGAGATACGTGCGAGAGGAGACTCGCTCGAGTGGTGCTTTGGTCTGATGCCACTCCCCTCCGTGCTCGCCGCCTGCACACTCGCTACACCGACTACTTCACGCCAAGACGCCTCCTCCAATGGCCGCCACAGTGGTGGTGGCCGCCTCCATCTGGCGGTGGTCGCCTCGCCGCTCCTATCGCGACAAGATCGGCCACATTGAGTCTCGCTACAAGAAACAAGCGGCATATTTCACGCCGTTCTTCTCCTAGCACTGGCACCGGTACTTCTACAACGACATCTGCATCGACTACTTCCGCGTTTTCTCTCACTGAGCAGGAGATAGCCAGACTTCGACGACTGCTTGCCGCTTCAGGTTCTTCCTCAACAGGTTCTGCAGGTTCTGCGATTGACTCTTCGCACTGAGAAACCACCTCCTACACAGACTGGTACCTCCCCGTGGATCCTTGATTCCGAGCATCCTTCCACATGACTTCCGATTCTTCCACTCTATCTTTTGTTACACCTCTTGATTCCCCGTCGGTGTTCTTCACCGATGGTACCTCTCTTTCGCCTCTCGGTCGAGGCCCTCTTAGCAACTCATCTTTTCATGTTCCTTCGTTGCTCATGTTCCTCGCCTAACCATGCGACTTCTTTCCATTTGGGCCATGACATCGATCTTGGTTATCGGATCATTCTCGACTCTGACTCTTGTTGTGTTTAGGACCGCCACACGGGAGTTCGGTTGGTTCTAGCCCTCGCGCCTTGACTCGCAGGCGCCTCCGGGAGCTTGATCGCTTCACCTTCCTTCCACGCCACCGCCGCCGCCAGCCTCTTCGCCTCTACCACTCCGCCCACCGGCTCTTTCCAACAATGGCATCACCGTCTTGGCCATCTGTGGCTCTCGATCGTCGTATTTAGTTCGTCGTGGTCTTCGGGTCATCGCCTCAGAGACGTGTCTCTACATTGTCGTGGTCGTAAGTTAGGCAAACAACTTGACTTCCTTATCCTCATAGTGAGTCGGTGTCTCAACGTCCATTTGATCTTGTTCATTCGGATGTTTGGGGTCCCGCCCTTCGTTTCAAAAGGGGTCATCGATACTATATCATATTTATAGATGATTTCTCGCCACACTTGGATATATTTCATGTCTTCTCGTGAGTGAGGTCTTGTCTATCTATAAACAGTTTGCCACTATGGTTCGCATACGCTTCTCCACTCCTATTCGTGTCTTTCGTGGCCGACTCTGTGGCGAGTACCTCTCTCATCACTCGAGCTTCCTTTGCCGAAAGGAGGCACTCTTGCCCGATTCTCTTGTCACCGTGCTCATGCTCGTAATGGTGTTGCTTGAGCGCAAGTATCGTCATCTCCTTGAGTCGGCTCGTGCATCGATGATTGCCGCTCTATTCCACCTCACTTTTGGGCGGAGGTCGTTTCCACCGCCACCTATCTCGTCAACATCCACCTTCTTACGCTCTTCAGAGCAATCCCTATTGAGCGTCTCGTGGTCTCCTTCGACTACTCGCCCTTCGCTGTTTGGTCGCGTTTGCTACGCTCTCCTCGCCCGAGAACGCACCAAACCGACCGCCACCCATTGAGTGTGTCTTTCTCGGGGTACAGTTTGAGCACAAGGGCTATCGGTCTTTGGGATCTCGTTGGTCGACGGATGCGGATTTCGGGATGTGACTTTCGACGAGTCTCGCCCCTTCTACCCACGCCCTGCTCTCCTTCGACTTCCTCTGTGGAGTCTCTGTTTTTTTTGACCTTTCCAGATACACCTATCTCGTCTCCACATATTTCTCCTGTGGCCTCTCCGCCATTGTCGCCGCCTGCTTCGTCTCCTGCGGCTCCTCAGGCTCCCCCCACTACACTCGTCTACACTCGTCGACCTCGTATTGAGGATCTTCCAGATGAGCCCACTTCTCCTGATGTTTCATCTTCTTCTGATGCTTCATCTTCCCCTGATGGGCCATCTTCTCCTCGCTACGCTCTCCGCGATCGCATCGATTCGCCCCTGCCTGCTTTGCCTTTGTTTGGCGCACTACTTGTGAGCCTACCTCCCACAGGGATGTCAGCATTACTCATCCTGAGTGGCAGCATGCCATGGCCGAGGAGATTGTCGCCTCGAGCGATCGGTACTTGGGATCTTGTTCCTTTTCCATCTCACTCTCGTCCCATCACATGTAAGTGGGTCTATAAGATTAAGACTCGCTCTGATGGCTCTCTTGAGCGCTATAAGGCGCGTCTTGTTGCTCGTGGCTTCCAGCAGGAGCATGGTCGTGACTACGACGAGACTTTTGCTCCTGTGGCCCACATGACCACCGTCCCGCTTCTTCTTTCGGTGGCGCCTGCTCGCCATCGGTCTGCTTCTCAACTTGATGTCAAAATGCCTTTCTTAATGGCGAAGTTGCGTGAGGAGGTCTACATGCATCCGCCACCGGGTATTTCGCTCTGAGGGCATGGTCCGCCGCTTCGCCGCTCTCTCTATGGCCTTAAGCAAGCCCCTCGTGTCCGGTTTGAGCGCTTCTCCTCGTGGTCACTGCGCCGGTTTTTGACAAGTGATCATGATCTCGCGCTCTTTGTCCACACTTCGCCTCGTGGTCTGGACTCTTCTTCTTCAGTATGTTGATGATATGATCATTCTGGAGATGATTCGAGTACATTGCCTTTATCAAGGCTCGTCTTAGTGAGCAGCCTTATGTCGGATCTTGGTCCTCTTCGTTACTTCCTTGGGATTGAGGTTACTTCCACTCCTGATGGTTTCTTTATGTCCCAAGAGAAGTATATTCAGATCTTCTTGATCGCGCCTCCTCATCGATCGCGTCTGTTGAGACTCCTATGGAGCTCAATGTTCACCTCCGACCCTCTGATGGCGAGCCTCTTTCTGATCCGACTCGCTATCGCCATCTTGTTGGGAGTCTTGTCTACCTTGCTGTTACTCGTCCGGATATCACTTATCCAGTCCACATTCTGAGTCAGTTTGTTTCTGCTCCCACTCAGGTCCACTACAGCCACCTTCTTCGAGTTCTGCGATACCTTCGTGGGACTATCTCTCGCCGTCTCTTCTTTCCACGCTCCGGCTTGCTATGACTTCAGTTTATTCGGATGCTACTTGGGCTACCGATCCTCCGATCGCGGTCTATCTCTCTTCATCGTGTTTTTCTTGGTGGTTCGCTTATTGCACGGAAGACGAAGAAACAGATCGCAGTTGTCCCGCTCGAGTGCAGAGGCTGAGTTGCGAGCTATGGCTCTCTTGACTGCAGAGATTACTTGGCTACGGTGGTTACTTGAGGATTTTGGTGTTTCACATTACACCGACTCCTCTCTTGTCGACAAGACAGTGCTATCGATTGCTCGTGACCTCGTGAAGCATGAGCTCACCAAGCATATTGGTGTTGATGCTTCCTTCATGAGGTCTTGTGTGCATGATCAGGTGATTGCTCTTCAGTATGTGCCTTCAGAGCTTCAGATAGCGGATTTCTTCACGAAGGCCTGCACTCGAGCACAGCACGGCTTCTACCTCTCCAAACTCGGTGTTGTTGATCCACCATGAGTTTGAGGGGGGGTGTTAGAGATATAGTTAGAGATATAGTTAGAGATATGATTTGTTTTGGTTTCCTTATCTGTAACTTGTTGTGTATATATATACTGGCCAATTGGCCCCTGATAATACAAGTCGCATATTCTAACAATGTTAACTTTGCATTTTAAGTTGAGTTATCTTTTAACTGTCACTTCGTCCACGCAGGGATGAGCTAACTAGGTTTGTTTCAGAGAAGCGTTCTCTCTCAGTTCTCAAAGTAGATGGTTGCAGCAGTCTTGGTTTTCTTAATATAAGCTCTCCGAGTCTTTCATCCCTTCGCCTATCAGATCTTTCTTCCCTTACATCGGTAATTCAACATGTTCCTACAATTATTCGCAGTTATATTGATCTGCCATTGCATAAATTCATTGGGGTATTCTTTTCTCACAGGTCATAAACTGTCCTAATTTAAATGAGCTCTCACTGGATTTTACCCCACAAAATAATGATTCTACTGATCTGATTAGTCTGATGGATAGTCTGGGCCGTACCTGCTCAAATTTGAGAAACTTGCACATCTCCTCAATTCACTTATGCAATGAAGCCGTGTTTGCTCTAGAGAGTGCTAATCTCAGGTACCTTCATGTCTTGCTATGGTTCTTATGGAATGTTGTTCATATTTCAGGAATTATGCTAGATAGTCTTGTTATGATTATAGTTTCTTTCGAGTTCAATCCTTATTCAATTTTATTTTCTTATTCCGTCAGGGGTCTTTGCATGCTATCCTTGACTCTTGGTTCAAAAATAACAGATGCAGCTGTTGCATCTATTGTTCGATCTTTTGCAAGCTTGGAATTGCTTGATTTAAGCGGGTAAGCACCGTTTTGTAAGTTTAAGTGGTCGGAGTCTATCAATCTGCTAATGTATTTTCAATCAGAAAGTTACTGCAAAATAGTATATGAATTAAATTTGTTTACACTCCAGATCTGGCATTACTGATAATGGACTCGGGATGATCTGCAAGGCATTCCCTCGTACTCTAACCAGGCTACTCCTTGCTCTGTGCCCAAATATTACCTCATGTAAGCCTCAGCTTTCAAAGTTTGGTGCTCCTTTGTCGCACTGATTTAAAAATAATACAGAAGGTAGTAAGTAAAAGTTGTTCTGTATGCGATTTTATAGGTGGGGTGCAGGTGGCTGCAGCACAATTGCCAGTTCTTCAGCTCATGGACTGTGGCAAGAGCTTATGTGCTCAGCCTGAAGCAGAGAGATCATACTTTGGTGAGCTTTCTGGAGGGATTAAATTTTGTTCTAAACTACCAATCTTGAGAAAGCAGCAGCCCACTTACCAAAAACTGATTATAAAACATGGTAATATGAAGAAACTCAGTCTTTGGGGCTGTTCAGCGATAGATGTAAGTGTTCAAAATTCGCGACTGTTAACTTATTTGTGTTCTTGTTTGCATACATAGTAAAGCTCTGTTCTTATTACTGCTTTCGTGTATGACAGGCTCTGTATGTAAATTGTCCAGAGCTGAATGATCTGAATCTGAACTCTTGTACAAATCTTCATCCAGGTGCGATGTCCCCTTCTTTCTTGTTGGGTCCTGAAATGTAGTCAGCAAGTTCTTGTCAGTGCCAAGTACTAACAACCTAAGAAACTTTATACAGAACGGTTGCTTCTTCAGTGTCCAAACTTGAAGGATGTACATGTCTCTGGATGCCGTGATATGTTGATCGGAGCAATCAGAAACCAGGTGCTGCTACGTTGACTCGCATTGACGGCCTACCTTCTAATGTATCTCTGGGCCTCTGGCTCAAGTCCATGGTCACTAGTTCTGTAGTTCAGACGCAAGAGAAGCTAATATTTGCGAGTCTCTTGATAGTTGAAGTCTGATTAGAAAATGAAAAGCATGTATAAGCACCATAATCTTATAACATACGTCAATAATATGATCGCCACATACTATATGCGAAGAGCATAACTATGGTTTAGCTCATCCCCAAATAGATGGTACAGTTCATGAGTATATTAAAACGAAGATTACCTCCTGCCTAAATTGTTAGATGCCAGAAGCGCACCTCAAAGTTTACCGATGATAAGAACCTTAGTTGTTGCAGAATGCAGATTGCATTGCTAAGTTGCATCTGAGCTCCTGGACATTGAGCGGAGCATTGTCACCATTTCCTGTTTTTCCAACGAATTGCCATTCTTATTTGGCCAGGTCCTGAACGAGTTCGCTGCAGCAGAACCTCGTCTGCCTTGCAAGCGTCTAGCAGATGGCTCAAAGCGGGTCCAAGTCCCAAACTTCATGCTAGAACAGGTATAAATTGCACTTACACCCTCAATTGCCACAGCTTCGAAAAGTTATCGTTCTTCGTCCAACTGAGCACTCACTTTCGCAATCCTTTCAGCAGTTCGAGGATGAGAAATGGGGCGCGTCAAAGCGGAGCCAGTGCACCGTTCATCTGAACTGAAGTAGGCAGTCACTTACAATCAGCCGAATAACCAACCACTGGGTGGAAGGAGGAAGACTGAGACTGACTGCACAAATCATATGGTGATCAATTAGTTAGGCTGTGCTGTAATAGACTGGTTGAGATCTCTTTTTTTCTTGATTGATTCGAAGCCTGATGATGATGCAGTCAACAGCAGCGAGGTGGCTGATTTCTGGGCATCCTCATCCGTGCGGAGTGGTCTGTTGTAGTAAGCTGTACCAAGTTCCTTGTATGTTCCTGCAATCTTTCTTCCCCGCTGAACTCTAGAACAGTAACGATGTGTGTGAGCTAGCTTGTGCTACTCTTCTCTAATCCGTAATTCATTCAGGACAATAATTAGTTAAAGATCCTGCATCTTCCTTCCATGAGCTGCTGATGTTCACTTACGATCCTGCTGTTACTGGGAGTCTGGGACTAGTATGTAAAGAGTTAGTGTGAGCCGGAAACGTTCAGGTGCACCCATAATGAACCACACATTTGATCATGGATGTTGGATTCACATCTTAAATTCTAGAATTCTTTGTGAAATCACTGTATTATTTTCTGAATCAGTAGACAGTGTTTACATATACATCATTGAATTATCTCATATAGGATGTAAAATCATATCAACATTAATTAAATAATATCAGATTTTACATAGACCATGTCGGGCTAAGTTTTACAATAAGAGTTGCACATGCTAAATGATTACAACATAAATAGTAGAAGCAAAAGGGGTGAGAGCACAACTCTCCATAGCCAAGCGACTGAGGTAACCCGTTTACATTTGATATTGCCCAAAGACTTGGATAATATTGGGTATACAAAAGCACAGACTGAGCCAGCTAGACTAAGGCCAGACCAGAACAACTGAAGACTAAACTTCTCTTCATCAATGCCTTGTCCGTTAACCTCTGGATCCTCATAGTAGGCGTAATGTCCTCGATCCACAGACTCTGAGGGGTTGATGGGAAAAAGCGAGGATGAGCACAACAACCGTGCTCGCGAGCCAACACACAAAATGCAATGTTTATATATGCAAGGTTTAGCAAGGATGGCTCGAGTTCTTTTATTTGCCAAAAGCAACATTTTTAATTATCATAATTAGAAATTCATATCACATAGCATTTTAACAAAATCACATTTTATTAAAGAGAATAATTGTGCAATATTAATAACAGCGAAAGTTACCTCCACCTTATACTTAATTTTAATTGGGGTTACCTCCACCTATTAATATCACTGGATACGACTACCCAGGGAAATCCAAATTCAGGGCTAGGTGTAACATCTCAATTTTCTGATCTTAAAAATCTTTTAAATAGTTAGTAGTTGGAAATTTCAATATTTGGATTTTATTTGAATTTTAATAAAGTTTAACATGGACTTTCAGTATCAAAATAATTTAATATGATTAATGACATCCTCAACAATTGTCAAAACTGTTTTACTTGGGTTCTATGTTCTTGGATATATTTTCTAGATTTTTCTAGAAATTTTCTGAGTTTATTTGCTATTTTCCATTTGCTATTTGCCTTTTCTGTAATTTCTAAAAAGGAAAATCTATTTAAAATCGCATAACAGCGTTGGGCCGAAGCCTAGTCTTTTCCAACCTTTCTCTGCGCACAAGCCCGCTCGTGCGCCGCGCATTGCTCCCTTGTCCCTCTGCCAGGTGGGCCCTGCCTGTCAGGTGGTCGTAGCCCCTTCCCGTCATCTTCCTCGCGGAGTCGTCGCCTTCGACCGCTTCCGCCATTATCGGAGCTCGATGCCGCGTACGACCACGAGACATCTCCAGCTAAACCCTATCTAGAAAACTCGTAGGATTTTATCTCTATCTCTCCTGCACCCGTTTCAATTAAAATCGTATCTCGTATCCCTCGCTATCCCCGAGATTGCATCGTGTTGGTTTCAAACTCGATTCGGGGATTTCCAAATCCGGTACGCTCGAGGCCTATAAATTGGACCCCTGGGTTCGCCTTCTCATGCTGATCTTGCAACCCAAGCCGCCGCACCCCTCGAGCTTTAGCGCCGCTGCATTGGAAGTTTTAGGGTTTCCACCGCCACCACTCGTTTCTTTAGATTGTGCCGTCGTCTTCATCGCCTCATCGTTGTCGATCACGCCGTTGTCTTCACCATCACCAGAGCTACCTCCAGCACCCCTTCACGACCACGAGACGTCACCGGTGTTGTCGCTGACAACAGCCACATCTGCTCCGCCGCCACACCGATTCCGCCAACTCGTGACCTTCGTGTCAATACGATGACGGTATGTGCACAATAGCTGTTTCTACCCAAAGGCGTACATCCGCCGCCCGCCGTAGCCGCTGTCATTGCTGCTCGGCTTAACCCGAGTCTCACCGACATCTTGTCGTTGTGTTGTGCCACTGCGTCCTGCCACGTATACTCGTAAGCACATGTGGTGTGCCACATATGCTCGTAGGCGCACGTGTCTGCCACCTCACCCACCACATCTGCTCAAATCGTCCGCGTGTCTGCTCGATTAGTCGCGTCAGCACCCCACAACTCTAAACCAGATTCGATCCATTGTAAACCCAGTCCACCATACTCCGTGTCTATGCCATGTGGGGTCCACCAGCAAATCTCTGTTCCGTGAACCGTAGGACCTTTCCACGACCGGATAGTCGTAATCTTCTACGACCATATAGTCGTAGTCTTCCACGACCAGATAGTCGTAATGTCTCTACGACCAGGTAGTCGTAGCCTCCTACGACCATGCAGTCGAAACCTTCCGACCATGCGGTCGAAACTCCTTTCGAGTAGCGTAGTCGAAAGCGGTGTACATTACTCGATGTACAGTGCTCGGTGTACAATACTAGGTGTACAGTGCTCGGTGTACAGTACTCGATGAACAATACCGAATTCCCTTTTGAGTATTTTCTTTAGATTTAGAACTTCCAGAAGCTATATTTTCTTCATCCGAATTCCGTTTGAGCCCATTCAAATTCCTAAATTCATTTAAATTTGAGCTCTATCTTTCTAAGATCTTGATTTAATTTTTGGAATTAGTTTTTGTCTCTCTTTTTATTTATTTATTTATTTATTTCATTTGCGAGTAGACGTTGATGCTTTGGGGAATTTTGAAGAAGGAGTTCGCCAAGACCAAGACCAGTACCCGGATTTATTTCAAGGCAAGTTATAGCTTTGATCATGTTGAACCCAGTTTTCAAAACTATTTTGATTCAATGTACTGCATTCTACTTTAAGTATTTATTTAAATACTTTGGGATTAGCTATTCAACCATTTGATTATACCCACCCTGCCTATTGTATTGCCATGATCTTTTATCACCCTAGATTGGTTCATTATTAGTTGGTATTATGATAGCACTAATGTGGGTTGGTTAGATGAATAGTATTACTTAGCCATGCTACGAGTCACACATATCATTCGAATTGCAATTATAAATATGACTAAGTGACTATTGAACTTTGTGTAAAACTGTGCACTATGTGTTATTACTTTGTGATAGCATGTGTTGCACTTAACCAATAGGGTGGAAAAGGATTTGGACTAAGACAAGTGGTGGATACTAAGTGATATGGTGGAGCTTTGTGATTAGGAATGATAATCTTTGTGGTATAGTTAGAATTTGGAAGTTTTGCCTTAGTCAATTCAGGACTTGACTTTGTGCGCTATTGAACTGGGCCTGCCGTACAACCACATGCCTGATGGGATGGGTCTAACTTAGTAAGTTATGGAGTCTTGATATTGATAACTTAGGTTGTAGTTTAGGATCTCAGTGATGGGTGGAGGTGTGTTTAAGTCTTAGTGGCGACTCACATCGCGGAACAATTCGCCGCTTCCCTGTCTAACGGTGTGAGTCGTGCCAAGCGATGTGTATGGGTTGGGCGACGATAAAGCATACCGAGAGTGTCAATGCTTGAGATGAAGTTTCTGAAAGATTTTGTTATGATCGGTGCTAGCTACACTGGTTGTATCATGTGGGTAAAGTGTACAATCTCTGCAGAGTGTTAAACAATCTATTTGAATAGCCGTATTCGTGGTCATGAACATGCTGGGGGATTTCACACAAGTGTTAGATTTTTATAAAAAAACATTTGGGAAGAGAGCTGTGTGATCTAACTCATATGGTTATGTGAAATAAATTGATTAGACTTTGTATCTTTGTGAAAACAACTGTTAAACTATTATTGTTTATTTGTTTTAAACATGTTTGTCAATCTATTATTTGTATTCAATTACAAATGTTGCTTTATGCAAAATAACCACAGAAGTCATTCCTTTAGAATAAGCTATCATCTATAAATTGCATTATGTGGTATGACTTGCGAGTACGGTTGTGTACTTATGCTTGTTATAAACAATCAACATAAGTGGAGGAATCTTCGCTTGTCTTCAAGGTGGAGTTCTACGAAGGTGCTGATAGCTAGGTCATGATCCCAGTCGGTTGCGTGGTGAATTGATGGTATTCCGCTAAAGTTTATTTGTTCCGCTGCTTATTTATTTATTACCAGCCTGTGAGGCTTAATAAATGTAAACTCGACCATAAGGTCAAAACCCTCATTTGTTATTCAAATTACTTGTTTATTCTTTTGTTTCATCTTGTGTAGATCGATATTCATTTATGTTGATATTGTGTGCACAAGCGTGATCCTGGACTAGTGCAGAATACACAGAGGGTCCAGAATTGTATTTTTAGGTCCTGACACTAGGTGAACCCGATACATTTTTTATTCCACCCATAAAGGGTTTTGAAATAGAACTAACTCTAGTAAGTCCTAAGCCCGCCTTTGACTGTAGGCACGACTGTTCGAATAGTTTATACTATGCAGAGACTGTACACTTTACCTACAAGAGATAATCGTCTTGATATGTACACACGTTTCCTTAGACATGTGAATCAAGTGAGATTACCACAAGGTCTTTACAATGCATCCCCCAGTATTCATTACACCCACTAAGGTTTCACCTGAGAGGGGTTACGCTCCCGCACTTGCGTCAACCCTTACCAAGATCCCTCTTGTGCCATACGATGACTTTCAACGTGCACCCAACAACTATGCCCATGTCAGCTTACGCCAGTGGCACATCACAGCGGGTCCTCTATGTCAACGTGTACCCCAACACGTAACCACGAAGGCCTACGACGTAGCGGGTCCACAAATGGTGCAACTTGTACTGATGGATACAAATTATTTAGCCAGATCGACACCATTATAGACTTGTGGTTACACTATTTTACATTGGGAGGTCATCACCGGATTAAGTCCTTAAGGTTATCTGGGCGGTATATTCCACATTCTACTAATTCTCGTGCTACAATAGCACCAACCAACATACCATCCACCCAGATGTGGTAATGTCAAGTTATTAGGATTTTGGAAAGTAAAACCAATTTAACTCAATTATTTCAGTCACGCCCATCCAATGACTGCCCAAAACAATTTTTCATAAATGAAAGATGATGATTGGGGCGATTTATGCCCCAGGTACTTGAGCAAGGCTAGCACAGTGCTTAAGTACGACTATAGCTAGTAAAGTTACCACTTATTTATCTAGGGTTACAAGGATCAGGTGATTCAAGTGTTAAGGATGCCATATTGATATTTAATTACTAAGTAGGTATGTAACTACATCTTAAAGATTTAACATACATTTGCACAGTGAATTAAGCATGCAATTTGCTAATTTAAAAGAATATAATTTGCATAAAATGTAGGTTCAATATGGTCAGAGTATTGATTCGCCTAGGTCAATTTACAGCGGCCTTGATCTTACTCAAAGCCTTCTCAGTCAGTGGTCTTGAAAGTCTTGAACTTCGTCTTTATCCGAATCTTGATCTGACTTGAGTCGTTGTTTCTTCGGGGCTCCAACTTCTAATTACGCGATAAATGATCGAGAAACCACATAAATCCAAGGAGTGTCAAAAGTCCAAATAAATTCAATTGAGTTTATTTAAGTTTTGTTATGAACAAGAATATGAGCAGAGATTTAGCGAATGGGGGATGTTTGACACAGTCAAACGATACTTGAGCGAAAAGGAAAAACGACGGAGAAACTCTGATGGGAAGGAAAACAAGGAAGGATCAAAGTCGAGGGAACATTTACAGGAATATTCCACATTGGATTGGAAGATGGAAAGATATCGCTGATCGGGGAAAGTCATGGCTCGATCTTGAATTCAAGAGCTTCTTTTATTTATTGGATATTTATTATGGAAGTTCCATGAGTTGTGTTAGACTTGTGATAGATATGAGTCTAAAAGAAGCACTGAGCATTAATGGATGAGTGTTAACCATTAGAGATTTGGGTGTGAGTTCAACATGCAAAGAGTATAATTTTACTTCGTCGATTTAATCTCGGAGTCCATATTTTACCGGAGTTCTCTCTTAAGGTTGTGCCTCGAAATGTTAATACATTATTTTTTTTATTACCACTAGTGATTTAAATCCAGAGATAAAGATTAATTATACCCTAATCATGTATACGGTAATCTTTAATTATCACGAGTAATTTTAGATATGGTGATAAAGATGAGATGATTATTATTTGGATCAAATTTTTTTGATAGGATCTGCAATTAAAATTTAAGTTTCTAGAACATATATTGAGAGCATCAAAATTATCCTTGAATAGCTTCATGTTCCATTTCCAGAAATTTGTAATTTAAGTTCTTGCATCTCACAGTTTTAAACATTAACGGGAAATTATTTAAATTAATGTTATCAATTAAATAATTATTATTTACAGAGAGGTTCTCACGATATTTGAAAGTTATCCAATGGTCTTCAAATTAGCAAATGAATTAGCTAAACTTAAGTGCCTTCATTAGCTCTTAAAGGAAAAAGGGTCCACTGTTCAAAGAGAGAGAGATACAGAGAGATAGCACATAGGAGAAGAAATAGGGGAGCCAGGGGGCGCACGACGACAGGCTTGATGACGGCGATCGACGGCCAGAGAGGCGGCGTGGACCAATAAAATGGGTTACCGGGGAGGGGAGGAGGCCAAGGGAGGCGGCGTTGCGGCCGGGGCGACGCTGAGGAGATGGAGGTGGGTGGAGCGACCGGGCATGAGGGCCGAATGGAGGCGGTGGCGTCCGAAGGGATGGGAGAGTAAGGGGGAGGTGAGAACGGGCACGAGGGAGGCGCAAGGAAGCTCATCGTGCGGTCTGTGGAGGTGGAGGAGCTCCGGAGCGGACCAACGACATGAGGCTAGGGCGGCGCGGGGAGGCTCGCGGTGGTGGTGGCCTAAGGCAACAGGGGGCTTCGGTCGGCAGTTGGGGGAGGTCAAGGACGTCAAGGTAGTTCTCCAGCTACGAGTAATTGACTCGAAGGGCGCCGAGGAGGAGATGGCGGTGGTGGAGCTCAAATCGGCCGAAACCGAGGAAGAACGGCGTTCTGACAACTCTTGTGGATCAACAGAGAAATTGAGTAGGGGAAATGGATACTTGGGGGCCGGAATATGCGGTGACGGGGTCGGCACGGTGAGGAACTCACTGGAGTGGCGAATCGACAGCGGGGGCGCAGTGGCCGAAAGGGGAACGATGCGCTCTCTTTGATGGGACTTACCAACAGAGAGGGAGGCAAAACCGGGAGGGCAAGGAGTGGCCAGAGATTCTTATAGCCACAAGGGGGAAGGGGATGGCCATTGAGGGCGCTGCTGGCATGGGCAACGTCGGTATGGGGCAAGTGGTGGAGCGACGCTGAAGTGACTAGTTGACGTGGGCGGCATGGCGCAGCGCGGGTAGGTGCGTGCGTAGGGGGCGGTAGAGCGGCGAGGACGGGCGTTGGCATCAGGGCGGCGACTTGAGGGCTGTGGCAGCGACGGGCGCTCGGCAACGCGGCGGCGAGGCGGCGATGGCGTGGCGCTCGCGTCGCGCACGGATGGGCGCTGACTGGGTGCGTCCTTGCGAGGCATGGCGTTCTGGCATGGGCATGGGAGTGGGCTGACGGGGGAGCGCCGGGTGCTGGTCGGGGCTGCACAAAGGGGAAGAAGGAAAAAAAGAAGAGAGAGAGGGAACAAGAGTGGGACCCAGCTGGAAGTGGAAGGGAGAGAAAGGAAAGCCAAAGGACTTGATTTTTGAATTTTACTTGAAATTCCCATTCGAGATTTGAATTCAAAATCAAATTTGAACTCTTGGCTCCAATTATTTGGATGAGAATTTTAACATTCCAACCTTTTTGCTCTTTAATTAATTTATTTTTGGATATTGATTTTCGGTTTGGAAAACCAAATTTTAAATTGTGCTCAAATTAGTTTTCCAATTATTTGGCTCTTGATTTCCCCGTTTTCATTTTTATTTCAAGAAATGGTTGGCAAAAAGTAAAACAAGATTCTCCAATAAACGCCCAAAATTCGAATAGCAACGAAAAACAATAAAAGATTTAAATTCTTTTCATTTTCAACAATTGCCAACTTTGGGATGTTACAATGGAGATTTTTGCCAAAATGAATTAGCTAAATATTAGAAATCAATAATGTCATTTCAACTACAAAATTAGTCCCACCAAATTTTAATATAATGTCACAGCTCAGTTCCCTCCCAACCGCCTCTTTTCAAATTTGAATGAATGCACAATACACCCAATACAACAAAACATATTGCTACTCATGTATTATACGTAAGATGCTATAATACACACGTGTTATACATCATGTTGACTGCACAATTCATACAAGAATATACCGTACAATACTAACAAATACACGAGCACTAGATACTATTATATACATGGATTCAGAGATAGGTACAAGAGAGTATTACACTCTATACTGTACTGTGTGAAATACATGAAGCAAAACACAAGAGAGGGAATAGAGGAGTGGAATGCTAGAGAAATTTTAAAATCTCATCTCAATCTCTTGCTAAAGTGTTAAAATTTTTCCATGCTAGAGACACAACTCGCTATCAAAGAAATACTGTGACAGTCCTTTAAGATGCAATTGGTCAGGAAATTTCGGATCATCAAGGTAAGGCTACTCTTCTTTTGGAAACTTACAAAGATAGGTTGGGATATTCATATATTCCGATAATGCATTTCAATTTGAATGAATTAATTGTTCCAAACGAAGATTTTGATTTAATGGAAGAATCTTTTTTAGAACAAGAGATTGTTAAACATTTACCTGCAGATAAGTCTCCTGGACCTAATGGTTTAAATGGGGATTTTTTCCCTTAAAAGTGTTGGTCTATCATCAAACAAGATTTCTATGACCACTTTCATGCCTTTTATCAGAATGAGCTTCATTTTCAAAGCATCAATTCCTATTTCATTACTCTGGTGCCTAAAAAGGATCATCCGATTTCAACAAATGACTACCAGCCAATTTCTCTGCTTAATAGCTCTATAAAAATGCTCACAAAGCTCTTGGCCAATAGGCTTCAATTGGTCATCTTGGATCTTGTGCATGCAAATCAGTATGGATTTCTTAAATCCAGAACAATTAAGGATTGCCTTGATTGGGCATTTGAATATTTACATCATTTCCATAAATCCAAAAGGGAAATCATTATTCCTAAATTAGATTTTGAAAATGCTTTTGATAAAATAGAGCACCAAACAATTCTTGCTATCATGAGGAGTAAAGGACTTGGGCCAAAGTGGATCGGTTGGATATCTGCAATTTTATCCACTGGAACATCCTCAGTGCTACTCAATGGGGATGCCAGGCAAGAATTTTCACTGTAAGAGGGGTGAGCGACAAAGGGACCAACTTTCTCTTCTCTTATTTGTTCTGGTTGCTAACCTTTTACAAACAATTCTTAATAAGGTTTTGGAAGAAGTGTAATTTCCTCACCATTATCTTTCAGTACTTGCCCAGACTTCTCTGTGGCACAGTATGCGGATGACACTCTTGTAGTAATGCTAGCTCGTGCCAACTAATTATTTTGCCTCAATGTTCCTGCTGATAAGTTGGAGATTTTTGATAGGATCTTTGGTTGTCAACAAGGCTGTTTGCCCTTTACATACTTAGGGTTGCCTTTGGTACTCACCAAGCCAAAAATTGAAGATTATTTTCCCTTAGTTCAACGAGTGGAATGATGACTTGCAAGTTGTGCTGCTTATCTATCATATGGAGGTCGATTAACACTGGTGAATTCGGTATTTTCTCAATTGCCAATCTTCTACATGTGTCTTCTAAAATTGCCGATTGGAGTGCTAGAGCAAATTGATAAATATCAAAGGCATTGTTTCTAGATAAGCTCAGACATTGAGGATCGAGGTAAATCACTTGTGGCATGGAACAAAGTTTGCAAACCTAAAAACCAAGGTGGTATGTGTGTACTTGAATTACTGGTTCATAACACGGCTCTCCTTTTGAAGAGCCTTCACAAATTCTACAATCATGCTAACTTGCCCTGGGTTAAGTTAGTTTGGGAAGCCTATTATCAAGATTCTCATCCGCTGGAGAATTTTAAAGAGGGCTCATTTTGGTGGAGAGATCATCTAAAATTGATTGATTTGTATAAAGGACTACCATCATGCAAGATTGGAAAAAGGCAATTCATCATTCTTTTCGAGGGACTTATGGAATGGAAATTTACTTTGGAGTCAGAAACCAGAGTAATATTCATTTGTCAAGACAGTCAATAGCACGGTCTCATCAGTCAAGCACACAGTGGACCTCCCAACCCTTTATTTACCTTTATTTGAACAAGTGTATGTGCAGTATCAGTAGATATAACAAATGTTACAAGATCTGACTCTCTATTTCGAGGAGGACTGCTGGTATTACATTAGGAATTTTGGGCAATATTCTTCCGTTAAAGCTTATCAGGTGCTTATGGGCAGTTCACAAATTTCTTCTTACTTCAAATGGTTATGGGCCAATACTTGTCAACTGCGCCACAAAATATTATTTTGGCTATTGCTCAAAGATCGGATTAACACAAGGAACCTGTTACGAAGGAAAAATTATCACATGGAAGATTATACCTGTGTGTCATGTGATCAAGGTACAGAGGAAACATTACAACATTTATTTTGGACTTGTCCTTTTGTTCAAGACTGCTAGATTTGTATTTGCCCGGGTCGAACACCTCTTTTGTCAGGTCATGAATCAATTTTAGATCTAAAAGACAAGATTCATCTTCCTTTCTTCATGGAGATCGTCGTTTTAGCAACCTGAGCTATTTGGATAACTCGCAATAATAAGATGTTCAATAATGTTGATCCAATTTTCTCAGATTGACGAAATACTTTTCACCATGAGTTTGCCATGGTTATCCATCGGGCAAAGACAAAATACAAACCTTGCATTAGTCATTGATACAATAGCTTGAGTTGATTGTAGTGTTCTTATTTGTACATAACTTTTTTTTGTATTTTATATACTTATATATATATATATATATATAGACACACGCACACATAGTATGATCCTTTCCTACTGTTTTCATTCAAAAAAGAGAGGGAGAGTCACTATATTGTACAAAGAGGAAATACATGAAGCAAAATACAAGAGGAGTCACAGTATTGTATAGAGAGGGAAATACCTGAAGCAAAATACAAAAATACTCGAGTGAAATACATGAAACTGTAAAATACGAGGGGCACTGTAAGGATGGGGTGGTGGTCCACTATGCACCAGAGAGGGAGGTGCACCAGGGATGGTGGAGCACCGGCGGTTGCCCCGTCTTCCCTGCCAACCGCTATCCCCTCTGTCGCCGATCGCCGATCGCCGATCGCCCATTGCCTCCTCTCCGTCGACGGATCAGGCGGAGAGAGAGAGAGAGAGAGAGAGAGAGAGAGAGAGAGTGAGAATGGGGAGAGAGAACAAGTGGGGGAGAGATAATGTTTGAGGTGGACCCCACATGTACTGTGAAGCTGTTAAATTGTAATTTTTATGGGAGCAACTAGCGTTCGAATGTACGATGGGAGGCTTCCTATCGTACGCTCTGGTGCAACATTCCAATACAATATAAACAACAAACTATTTTAACACCTGCAACAAAAAATCAGTTTCGGTCTAAAAAATATTGGAAAAGGTTCAAATCTCTTCACAAAAAACACTGAAAACTACATATGTCGCTCCTATAGAAAGATGTACTCGAACAACGAACACAAAAGTTCGAAATAAAATGAACATGCGATTTTGTAACTATTGCAACAATTTGGAAATACATATGCAACACTTTGAGGAAACACTTGCGACAAAATAATCCAGAGAGGACATGTTCCCAACAAACTAAAATACCATATGCAACATCTGTAGATAATTTGTGCAGCAAAATGCACAAAATAACAAATACAATGATAAGAAAAAACTTGGGAAAAACCATATTCTCATCGAAATTGCATGAAACTATTAGTAAAAAAATATTGGATGAGGATACAACTACCTAAGAGCATTGTCGTCTACAAATCCCCACCACACCACATTATGAAAATTTCCACTCCTAAAACCTAGATTTTGCTCCAACAAATGGGTTAGGTGTTCGAATCCTAGATGCGAAAACCCGTGGATTTTTTTTGTACATCAACAAACGTAGATGCGGGACGGGGGTATCTAGTGGTGGTCGATTGGCGGCACAGCCCGACACGGCACAGGCACGAGCCGACCCAGCCCATCTCAGCACGACCGGTCCTAGCTCACGAAACAGATGGGTTGTGTCGTGCCATGCTGGCCCACGTGCTAGTGAGGTGGTCCAAGCATGGCCTGACAGAATTTCTTTCTGTGCCGTGCTGGCCCGAGCCCATTTGGCCTGACGGGCCGATTGCGGCCCACTTAGCCCTCTAACCCCGAAAAATAAAAAAATCAGAAAAAATCCCAAAAAAAATCCCCAAAAATAGAAAAAAACGTAGAATTCAGAAATAGATATGATTTTTTTAAATGAGACAAGCACATTGAAAATATAATAAAGAGCTTTATTAATATTCAAATGGTTGCCTCGTTAAAAACTTTACCAAGTAAAAACTCAACATGAGAAAATCTTAACAAAGGAAAAAAGAGTACATCCTATAGCTCTACATACATTCGTGTTCTATGTGCCGTTATTTAGGTATAGATTTTTGAACACCTCCGACAACTCTGGATTTTCCACAGAGTGTTGTGTTCGTGAATCAACTTGTTTCCAGTCATTCACGTTTATAATTATCTGCACCATCTCACTTATGAGGGGTGTTCTTCTCTCCTCCAATATTCTTTCAAAAAGACTGAAAGCAGTCTCGAAGGAAACCGTCGAGAGAGGAACAACTAACACATCACGTGCAAATATGGATAGCACGAGATATGTTAACCTATGGGTATGCCACCATTGAATTTTTTTGAAGCCTACTGAGTTGAAATCTACCGCATTGCTGTCCAGATAAGTGGATAGTTCCCCTTTCCTTAGGGTTATTTTTGGTTGAGCAGACGATACTGTAGAATAAGAAGACCTCCGAAGCCTGATGACGGAACTCTGCCTTGCCCTCCCGCTAACAACTGCGGTTGGTTTGAGGTATCCGTAGCCTCCATGGAAGCAACTTCCTCCAGTAAAAGTCCGTAATCACCAAGAGCAAAGCTATAGTAATTTTCCATAACGAAAACTGTAAAATCAAAACTAACACTATCATTAACACTATTATTAATTTCATCTTAGTATAACAAATACTAACAATAAAAGTATGCAAAAAATACTATTGTACCTTTTTTGCTAACTTGCTACCGGAAATTAATTTTTTAGAACTTGGCATAATTTTTTGAATTTTGCCAAATTATCTCACAACGAATTTGAATTTTGTAACATCCTAATTTTTTTAGTCTTCAAAAACCTTTTAAATATTTAGTAGTTGGAAAATTCACCGTTGGATTTTATTTGAATTTGAATAATGCTTAACATGAACTTTCAGTATCAAAACAATTTTATATGATTAATGCCAACATCAACAATTGCCAAAAATATTTTATTTGGGTTCTATGTGGTTGGATATATTTTCTAGAATTTTTCTGAGTTCATTTGCTATTTGTCTTTTATGTATTTTCTAAAAAGGAAAATCTATTTAAATTCTCAGAAAACAGTGTCTGTACGAAACCCATTTCCTATTCCTTCCTGGCCCGTCTTCTTGCGCTAGCCCGCTCGCACGTCGCACCTTCGTCCCTCTGCTAGGTGGTTGTTGTCCCCCTTCCTTCGCCTACCTCGCGCTGCGCTTCACCCTCCGTCCGCCATGGTTCCTTCTAGAAGCTCCACCGACAACGGTGTTTCCAACGGAAAGAATCCCATAGAGATACGACATTTGACTTCCCGTACCCTCTCGCACCCGAATCCAACTGAATCGTATCCTGTTTCCCCTTCAAACTCGAAATCAACCTCGTGATAAAAACAAACTCGATTTGGAGATTTCCAAATCCGGTACACCCGAGGCCTATATATAGGACCACTGTGTTCGCCTTCTCGCCCTCATCCCAAAACCCAAGCTGCCACCCCCTCAAGCAGTAGCGCTGTCGCATTGGAAGTTTTAGGGTTCTGCCGCCGCTGCTCGTTTTCTTCAAATTGCGTCGTCGTCTTCGTCGCCCCGTTGTCGTCAACCACGCGTCACCAGAGTTATCTCCAGCACCCCTTCACGAGCATGAGACGTCACTGGTGTTCGTTGTCGACAACAGCCGCACCTGCTCCGCTGCTTCGTCACCAATTTTGGTTAACTCCGACGACCATCCGTGCCAATACTAATACCGGTATGTGCGCAATAACATGTTCTACCCAGTGAGCGCTTCCGCCGTCGGCGAAGCGCAGCCGTTCGCCATTGCCTGATTTACCTGAGCCTCGTCGTCGTCTTGTCGACGTGTCGTGCCATATCAACCCGTGAGCACATGTGTCGTGCCACATCTGCTCGTGGGCACACTTGTTTGCCACCTCATCTACTTGTGTGTTCTGCCCGAACTCTAACCCAGATCCGATCTGGTGTAAACCCAGTCTACCACACACCGTGTCTATGCCATGTGGGGTCCACCAGCCAGATCACTATTTCGTGAACTCGTAGGACCTTTTACGACCAGGTAGTAGTAACCTTCCACGACCATGCAGTCGAAACCTTCCGACCATGTGGTCGAAACTCCTTCCGAGTACGCGTGAAAGCGATGTACTGTGCTTGATGAGTAGTGCTCAATGTACAGTGCTCGATGAACAGTGCTCGAATTCTTTTTTAAGTATTTTCTTTAGATTTAGAACTTCCAGATGCCATATCTTCTTCACCCGAACTCTGTTTAAGCCTATTCAAATTCCTAAATTCATATAAATTCGAGCTATATCTTTATGAGATTTTTATTTAATTTTAGAGTTAATTTTCCTCTCTATTTTTATTTATTTTGTTTATTCATTTTCGTTTGCGAGTAGACGTTGATTCTTCGGGGGCTTTTGAAGAAAATGGACTTCATTAAGACCAAGACCGGTATCAGAATTTATTTCAAGGCAAATTATACCTTTGATCATGTTGAGAACAATTTTCAAAACTACTTTGATTTAAAGTACTGCATTCTACTTTAAGTATTTATTTAAATACTTTTGGGAATAGTTATTAATCCTAATTGTTATATCCACCTTGCTTATTGTAATGTCATAATCTTTTGTAACTTTAGGTTGGTTCATTATTTAGTTGGTATTATCATATCACCAACGTGGGATGGTTAGACGAATAGTATTGCTTAGCCATGCTACGAGTCACACATATCATTTGAGTTGTAATTATAAATTTGACTAAGCGACTATGGAACTTTGTGTAAAACTGTGTACTATATGTTATTACTTTGTGATAGCATGTGTTGCACTTAACCAACAAGGTGAGAAATGATTTAGACTGAAGCAAGTGGTGGATACTAAGTGATATGGTCGAGCTTTGTGATTGAGAACGCTAATCTTTGTGGCATAGTTAGAAATTGAAAGTCTTACCTTGGACAATTAAGGACTTAACTTTGTGCGCTATTAAACTGGACCTTCCGTACAACCACATGCCTGATGGGACGGGCCTAACTTAGTAAGTTAGGGATTCTTGATATTGAGAACTCAGGTTGTAGGTTAGGAGCTCAGTGATAGGTGAAGGTGTGGACTACCAGGTAGATCACATCGCGGGACGGTTCACCGCTTCCCCGTCCAACGGTATGTGTCGTACCAAAGCGTTGTGTAAGGGTTGGACGACGGTAAAGCATACCAGGAGTATCAATGCTTGAGATGAAGTTTTCGAAAGGTTTTGTTATGATTAGTGCTAGCTACACTGATTGTATCATGTGGGTAAAGTGTATAACCTCTGCATAGTATTAAACAATGTATTCGAATAGCCGCGTCCGCGATCATGGACATGCTCTGGAATTTCACACAAGAGTTAGATTTTTATAAAATATTTGAAAAGGAAGCTGTGCGATCTAAGTCACATGGCTATGTGAAATAATTTGATTAAACTTTGTGTCTTTGTGAAAACAACTATTTTAACTATTACTGCTTATTTGTTTTAAACATATTTTTAATATATTATTTGTATTCAATTGGAAATGCTTCTTTATGCAAAATAACCACAGAAGCTATTCCTTTGGAACGAGCCACTTGGGCCTCCCCCTTTCCTCCCCCTGCCGCGCGCCCGTGCCGCCTACCCCTTCACTTGTCAGGCGCCCATCGCCGCCGCCTTCGCCATCAGGCGCCCGCCACTTGCCTTTTCGCCCATCGCCCTCCACGCCACCCTACGTCGGCGCCACCCCCTCCCGATCTCCTCCCTCCGCTTCGGCCCGCGTCGCGCCGCCCCCTGCACCTGTCCCCTCCCGGCCTCCTCCCTCTGCGCTGTCTACATCCCCCGTCCCTTTCTCCTTCTTCTCCCTCCGTGCCGGCTGCCACCCCGCCGCCTCCTCCCTCTTCTCCCTCTGTTCCGGCCGTCGGCCACGCCGCCTCCTCCTCCTTCTCCCTCGGCTCCGGTCGCGGCCCCGTCCCTTCCTCGGCTCCTCCCTCTTCTCTTCTTCCCCCGCACTGGTCCCCTCCTCCCTCTTGTCTTTTCCTCCGCGCCACCTATGCCTGCAGCCCGCACCGACCTCCTCCTCCTCTGTGCTGGCGTTCTCCTCCTCGCCGTCGGTATCGCGCTGCCACACTCTGCAGTCACAGGTCTGCCCTCTGGGCTCCCTCCCCTTCCCCTCTCCTCGTCGGGCCAGATGGGTCTTGTCGGGCTCGTACCGTGCCTGACACGACCCGAAACTATACGTGTCATGCCGGATCGGCCCTTCGTGCCGGGTTGCTAGCCCAAGCACGACCCGTGCCTTCGTGCTGTGCTGGATCAACCTGTGTACAGTATGGGCTGTGCCGTACTTGGACCGAGCCAACAATTTTGTGTCTCGGGTTGGCCCGACGGATACAACCCATCTGGCCACCTCTAAGGGTAACTCAATGAAAATCACTTCAGAGCGGTTCATCGCCGCGAGATGTCACCGAGAGATAAACCCCCTCTCTCGCCTTCGCCTCACTTGCCTCCGCTTGGCTTCTCTGGTCCAGTGGGGAATAGTCTTGTCAGGCAGTGTTTGAGTGAATGGGCTATGTTGAGTTGGTGCGCAGATTGATCAGATTGATAAAAGCTCAGAGCGGTGTGAGGCTGTGAGCTCGAGGCCGAATTGGAATCGAGCGGCCGAGCTCACCAATGGCGAAAACAAATCGGAGCGGGAACCAGAGCCGGATCAAAAATCTAGCTATAACAACGATTAATTAGTTATCCTCTAAAAAAAATCCAGACTATAAATAATATACTTAGTAGCGGTCAAAACCCTCGTCTTTTATCAGTTAATCTCACTCCAGAAAAACACTGCACACGCACCTTAATTGAGAGAGGGAGGGTCATGGAGTTGTCGGGTTCCGTCGTCGCCCACCCCAAGGCGGCGGCGCAGGCGCGGCTGCTCCGGCCACCGTACGATCGCCGCCGGCTCGGTTCGGCCGGTAAGTGATCGATCCCCTCCACAGCTCTCCACTCCTTAAGCTACGCTTCTCTCTCTCTCTCTCTCTCTCTCCCTCTCCCGCGTCTCAGTTTCCCCCAACTAACAGCTAGCTAGTAGGGTAATTTCGCCCTGCGCTTGGCTGCTTCGCAATTGGTAGGGTTCGCTTCCATTGGCGGCGCACCATTGGATGGGAGCGAGCCCTCGGTTGCGAGAAGAATTAGCTTTGCTTTACACACGAGTATTATGTTGTGGCTAATTGCGAAACTAAAAGTCCAAAAACCGTAGCTTTGATTTGTGGATTGCTACTGTTTTACACAGCCTTCTGCTTGTACTGGCAATCTGTAAAGCCGTGTAGCACAGCGCCACAGCTCACAGGCCAACTAAACCCGCAAGAAAGCTTTTTAGTAACTAAAGTTCCTATCCTCCCGTGGGTAAAAGCGCAGCCTATATTACATTACTTGTAATTTGCTACGGGAGGTGGGCAATCCTGCTGTTTGTGAGCCAATAATCTTAATCTACCAATCAATTCCTGTCGCATTTTCTCCTTTGCTGCATCCGCTTCAACAACGCCGGCAGATACTTGAGCAATGCTGCATTGCTCTTTGTTATGTATGTTGCGCAAATTATTTGCGATTCTATTGTTGGCACCGTTACGAGCAGCTTGTGTGGTTACCAAAGCTTAGTTTAATTGAAGAAAGGAAAAAGGCTGACCTATTTGACTTAAAAAAGGACCCAGAACCCCCGGTGCTCGCCTTAGTCCCTAACTGGTGGCATGTAATTGCTCCTCCTAATCCCCACCGATTGTACCTGCTAGTTTTACTTGCAAAGCCGGCAAACATACTTTCACCTGGCTGCTAACTGATGTCCTCTCTTTCTGTTCCCCGACTACAAGGCATTTGTCTGCTCTTTCTTTCTTATGGTTTACATCATATTATCGTATAGCTCAAAAGTACAATTTCCCTGCCTCTTCAGGATACATATCTTGTAGAAGTTACGCTGTAAGAAACAAAGCGATAAAGTCAATGCCTTCAATCAGTGCCAGCTTTCAACCAGCATTTCCTCGAACAAGTATTCAAGTTACACAGAAGAAACATCATGTAAGTGTCCTTTTCGTCTTACGCATTATGTGCGTATTTGCGATGTTTGACTCCTATCTTCCTTTCCAGGTTCCTTGCTATCAGAGACAAGAATCTGCACAAATAGAAGCCAAGTAAACTAGTTGTTCTAATTTATAATTAAAAACAATCACTGCCACTTCATATTTAGTCTATTTGATATACTACGTTGGTCATTACTACTACACTGTAGTGGATCTAGCCTTGCATTTTTGGGGTGCTCTGGGAATTTTGGTCAGTTGCTGTTAATATCGTTAGCTCATGAGTAATTCAGTTTTGATGCTGTCCCTGTCTGATGAAAGATTTGACCCAACTAGATCAAATGTCTTCTTTCTGAGGGAGTGTCAACTAGTAAAACGAGTGTTGCAGCACGAAATGAAACTTAACATTGTTAGTTTAGTACTGCTTTGTTACCCAACTCCTAAAAGCAATTTTAAATTTGAACTTTTGCCATGAGAATGCAGTATCTTGTTAGCTAACATAATAGCTTATTTACTTCCAAATTGATTATGCCAAATTCTGCCCATGTACTAGCCAGCGAGTTGGTATCTTTTTCTCCATGTACTAGTTCCCACTTCCTAGAACAAGCAGCAGAAATCCTTATTTTTCAGAGGAAAAATGATTTTATAAGGAAATTATTTGATGCCACCGGCCAAGGAAAAAGAAATGGTTACTTTGCTATTTTTGCACCAGTCGAGGCAAATTTATTGCTTTTTAATAAAAAGACAACTACCATGAGGTGTAAATATGCTGTAAATGGCTTTAGCTTTTCTGATGCAATCATTTAGGCTGGATTATATCTAGAATACCTTTGACTATGGTACACTCTTTTCAAATTTAACCAATAGTAAGTTGAGCTATATAACTTGGGATGCAAATAAAACTTGGACTTTTTTTTAATCCTGAAGGTCAATGGAGGAGGTATATGGTGCTTTGGCTGAACACCTTCTTTCTGTATTGAAGAATATTGAACATCTTGACTCAAAGTAAGCTGTTTCTATCCAAGTTTTGAGATGTTAGTTATAGTGCATTGAAGTACTTCTATCTCCACTAGTACATTTTTATCCTTGAATCTTGAACATTATCAAACCCAGTTTTTTTTTTTTTTTTAAAACATCATCAAACCAAGCATGCACTGTTCTATTGGCTATTCGATCTTTATTTTCGTTTGCGCAAAACATAAACAAACAGAAATGGAGTTATGCTCCCCCCCATGATTTTCAGCCTTTTTGAACAGGAATTGAATACACTTAATTTGGTAGAATGATCTACGAAAACAACATGTAACTTTTTTCTAGGTGGTACGAAAAGAGCTACGTCACACCCTTTGAACCTTTGTTCAAGTGATGACTCTGTAGCTTTGAACAGAGCTACGAAAAGAACATTCACTTCGTCGAAGATTTCTCCTCACTGGCTGGGAAGGACTCCCACTTCGCGCCGTCAAGTGATGACTCTGGCTTCGGAGGCCTATCAGATGCGGACTCCGATGACGGTAGCCCTCATCAGCGTGTTTTCCACGTCTCTGCTGGCAACGTCGACGGTTCAAGGCTCATCGGAGGTCGGGAAGATGCAGCAGGCAGGCGTGCTGACCCAGGCCAGGGAAGATCGCGATCCTGGAGACTGCCGCCCATGTTAGGAGAGGGTCCCACCGCACCGGGACTGGGGGCGCTGGTTTGCGCCTCGCACTAGGGGCTATGCGCCAGGCCAACCACTCGGGGGCTCCCATGACCTTGCCTAATGAGGGTGTCATCTCTCGGTTGCCTACCTATGAAGGCAAAAAGAGGGAACTAAATGCTTCCGCCACACCCTTTGAACCTATGGGTGGTACCCCGCTGCACCCCTCTTGCCATTCTCAGCTTCATCGCTCAGCTTTCTCCTCGTCTGAAGCAAAAGACACACCAGCCCTCATCCCCATTCTGGAAGGTCAACTGGATGCCCCTAGCTCCCCTCTCGCGAGCACAGAAAAGGTCTTTCCTTTGGTGATCGCTGCGCGCCAAGAGCCGGCAGAGGTCACCCTAGACTCCTCCCAGCGGATGCCTGTGACTGCTCCAGCTCCTTTCAGCGACAGCGAAGCTTTGGACGTCATCATCACCGAACCAGATCGATAGTCAGAATCACTGCTTTCTCCCTTGGGACAGGGACCCCCGTTGGCTGCTTTCTCTACTGACTGCCCAGACTCGGTTGCCCTAGATGGTTTGGCCGCGAACCCTGATGCAACGCTGCTAACCTATTCTCGACGGGCCAAACTTCACCTTGTTGCGCCCGTCCTGTCGTCTCCAAGTGTTCAACGCCCACCCCGCTCGCCAAACACCAGCACTGCGCCACGTCGGAGCCAACGGCTGCCAGCCAAATCAAAGAAGGTGGCTCCGGAAGGGCATCGCACGCGACTCCTGCTGGCCAGGAAGCTCGGGCTCTCCAAGGATCAAAGCACAGCCTTGTCCAAGTAAAAGGAACTCTTCGACACTCACCTCTCCAGGGAACACATCATCGTGCTAGCTGCTATCTTCAGGATACTAGTACCGGTCTCTCTGCCGCTTGAGCTGCTAGAGCTACCGACGGCGAAGGTGGCCGAGGAGCACTCAACGCCATTGTCTCTGTCAGCCTGCTAGGGCAAGGAGTGCCCAATGTCACCAGTCCTTCATCTTTAACCCGTTGTATCCTGATGGTCCGTCAGAATTTAAACTAACTTAATTGGAACGTTCGGGGCCTTAACAATAGGGCGAAAAGGTCCGTGGTTAGAGGGACGGTTCTCACCTTCTTGTGACGGTCGTTTGTTTTCAAGAGACTAAACTCGATGTAATCGATACACCCTAGTAATGGAAACCCTCAGCCCCGCTTTCGACTAATTTTGTTATTTGTCAGCCACCCAAACAGGGGGGCATTCTTTTGGCTTGGATCTCAACCAAGGTCGCTGTCTCCGCAATCAACACAAGGTCGTATTCCCTTACAGCCAAAGTTGAATTTCCATGTGGTTCCTTCACTTGGCTCACGGTTGTATACGCCCCCAGATGATGACCTCAAGGTCGGGTTCCTTCAGGAACTAAGGGATGTCAGTGTCTCCCAAGGTGGCCCATGGATCCTGCTGGGCGATTTTAACCTCATTCTCCAAGCGACTGACAAGAGCAATGCCCGACTAAATAGGCGACAAATGGGTAGTTTCAGGCGGGTAATTGATGATCTTCAGCTAAAAGTGATACACTTGAACGGAAGAGCTTTCACTTGGACAAACGCTCAGGAAAGATCTACCTTGGAGCGCATTGACAAGGTCTTTGTTTCGACAGCCTGGGAAGCTCTATTCCCAGACTGTTTCCTTCGCGTGTTGCCGTCAACAGCCTCGGATCATTGTCCTTTGCTGCTTTCCACATCGTTTGCCTTCACCACCTACAAGAGGTTCCGCTTCAAGTTGTTCTGGTTCAAGTTGCCAGGGTTTCAAGAGGCAACAAAAGCAGCATTGCGTTGCGATGACGCCATCCGAGACCCGATTCGCCGCCTCTTCAAAGCAACATCCAAAGCCTTGCAAAGCTGGAGCCATCGTAATTGCGGTAATGTGCGCCAACAAATCCGGATGGCCAATGAGCTCCTCTGGTGGTTCGACTTGGCCGAAGAAATGCGGCTGTTATCGCCTTGGGAACGTTGGCTCAGTTCGGAGCTAAAGAAGAAGCTACTTGGCCTTTGTTCCTTCGAGCGCACAATAGCACGATAATGGTCGCGTATTCGTTCGCTTCAGGAAGGAGACGACAACACACACTTCTTCCACATACATGCCAATCAATCCAAGCGTTGGAGCTACATCACTAAGCTCAAAGTTGACGGTGAGTGGATTGATGGGCAGTCCCAACTAGAGGAGGCCTTCTATATGCACTTTGTCAATCTCATTGGAAAGCCGATCTCCCGCGCCCACACTCTGGATTTGGAATTCCTATGTGTTCCTTCCTCCGACCTTTCGGCGCTTGATGCTACCTTTTCCGAGCAAGAGGTGTGGGAAGCCATTAGCAGTCTCCCTCTAGGAAAGGCCTCGGGTCCTGACAGTTTCACTAGTAACTTCTATCAGCATTGTTGGGAGTTCATAAAGCTGGGGGCAACTTCGGGCTCCTCAACCAAGCTTTGCTCACCCTTTTGCCTAAGAGGCCGGATGCCGAGGAAGCCCGTGACTATCCCCATAAGCTAGGCGCATAGCTTTGCTAAACTATTCTCCAAAGTCTTGGCCAGGAGGCTAGCCCCACAACTCGCCAAGGTCGTCTCGCCTAACCAGTCAGCTTTCACCAAGTCGAGATCGATCCAAGATAACTTCTTTCTGGTAAGACAGTCTGCATGCCTCCTTCACCAGCAAAAGAGAGTGGCTTTCCTGTTCAAGCTGGACATTGCTCAGGCTTTCAACTCCTTGTCCTGGCCATTTCTGTTAGAGGTGGGTTTCGGGTCAAAGTGGCGTGAGATCAGCTTCCTCTAGGGTTCTCATGAACGGTAACCCAGGACGACCCATTTGGCATGGTCGCGGCTTGCGCTAGGGAGATCCGCTGTCGCCCATGTTGTTCATCATCGCCATGGATGTTCTGAACAACCTTCTCGCGGTGGCCGAATCCGCCTCCTTGCTCCACCCGGTCGGCGGCCCGCGAGGCATTCCACACCGGCTATCTCTATACACTGATAACGCAGCGGTCTTCCTCACCCCGGTCGCTTCCGATCTGCACGTCATCAAACAAATATTGCAGCTGTTCAACGAGGTGTTGGGTTTGCAAACAAACCTTGCCAAGAGTACCATCTCGCCAATTTGGTGCAACATCGACGAAGTACATCTCATCACCAATGAATTGAGTTGCGCAGTTTCAGCTTTCCCCTGCAAATATCTTGGGCTGCCATTGTCCTTGAGATGACCATCTAAGGCTGATTTCCAACCATTAATCGACAACGTCGCAAGGCGCTTCCAAGCTTGACAAGCAGGGATGTTATCCCAAGGTTGGCTAGTGCTGACTAGGTCAGTGTTGACTTCCATCCCAGTATATAGCTTCATGGCGCTTGATCCACCACTCGCAGTTATTAAAGAAATCGACAAAAGGAGGAGAGCGTTTATGTGGAAAGGTACAGAAAATGTGTCGAGAGGCCATTGTCTAGTCGCTTGGCCGTCCGTCTGTCGACCCATCCAGTTCGGTGGCCTGGGTCTTCACAATCTGCATGTTCTAGGCAAAGCCCTTCACCTACGCCGGCTTTGGCTTCAAATGACTTGGCCGACAAGACCTTGGAAGGGTCCGTTGGCGCGAGCTGGCCGTGTTGAGGAAGACAGGTTCAACGCTTTGCTAATCGTACAACTCGGCAACGGTGTTAACACCTTGTTTTAGTCGGATTGTTGGCTCAACGGTCGTAGTATCTCCAACCTTTTCCCGCGCCTGGCTAAGGCGATCCCCTCACGCCCGCGGAGAACAAGATCGGTTGCCCAAGCTCTCCATGACGCCACCTGGAGTTCGGATGTCAGGGGCCCCATTGATGCACGCTGCGTCGGTGAGATCCTTCGTCTCTGGGGAGCTTTGCAAACAATTGATCTATTCACGAGTCAGCAAGACAGGTTCATCTGGCGTTGGGAAGCCTCAGGACAATACTCCTCCAAGTCGGCTTACAAAGCTTTCTTCTTGGGTTCGTGTGAGTTCCCGAGTGCGGAGGCTATTTGGCACGCGAGGGCCCCTCTGAAGTGCAAGTTCTTCGTGTGGTTAGCGGTCCATTGTCGTTGCTGGACGGTGGACCGCCTTCAGCATCGTGGACTTCCAAACCAAGGTGTCTGCGTTTTCTACGGACACTCCCAAGAGACTACCAACCATTTTCTTGTCGGTTGCGCCGTAACCTCTAAAGTTTGGGTGCATTTCCTCACGCACGTGGGTTTGTAAGAAGCAGTCCCGGTTGGGCAATCTTCCTTCGAATAGCACTGGCTTTCCGCTCGAGGTACCCTACCTTCACAAGCAAGAAAGGGCCTAGATACCTGTGTCATCCTAGTTTCCTGGATGCTTTGGAAGGAGTGGAATAGTAGGGTTTTCAATAACGAGATGAGTTCCTTAACTCTTCTGTTACAACGGATTCACGAAGAGCACCGCCTTTGGCCCATAGCGGGAGCTAAAGGTCGGGAGGTGCCTCCAACCGGGAGATATACTCAGGTCGTTTGGTTCTTGTTTTGTTTTCTCTTTTTTTTTTCTTCTTCTTGCCCTTTGTTTGTTGTCTTTTGTGAATTGTCTTACGTGAACTCTGGCCTGTAACTGCGTTTTTTTTCTTCTTAATGGAATGATGCGCAAGGCTCTTGTGTGTTCTAAAAAAAATGCCCTGCAATTACCTCTTCTCGAGTCTGACAATACTGGATCTGTTTAACATGTGAATAACATTAAAATAAGGCATTCCGTGTCTAATTGTTATTAAAGGCATAAAAATGACCCTTCTCATTCTATTGTTTTCTCCTTTTCTTTCCGTTTTTGGGGCAGTGCTACATTGACAATTGCAATGTCAATGAAGTCAGTCTTTTGAAATTGCTGGAACATTAAATGACTTGTGCTAGCTGTTCTGTTGAGAACATCTCTTGAATTACTTTTATGCTGAACCACAGATACATTGTTGGTCTAGCTGGCCCACCTGGTGCAGGCAAGTCTACTGTTGCCTCTGAAGTGGTTCGACGTGTTAACATGTGTTGGTCCCAGAAGCATGCAAAAGGTAGTTCACTGATTTCAGCTGATGAAATTTCTACAATGCTCCCCATGGACGGCTTCCACCTTTATCGGTCCCAGCTTGATGCAATGGAGGTTCGATCTCTGCCGTGCAACCCATCTATCTGAATTTGCGTTGCTTTCTCAAGTTATTGACATTATCATGCTTCTAGGATCCAAAGGAAGCACATGCAAGAAGAG